>OW240913.1:371172967-371327708 GCA_933207985.1 Pelobates cultripes | reverse complement strand
TCCAATCTACTTGAACGTTGAGCAGGCCCAGCAGGTACTCTGCCTGAACCACCAGATTCCGCGTTAGACAAAACTCCCAGAAATCCATCAGCAAGCGCGTCAGTAATGTCGACTGAGTGCCGCCCATGTGCTTGACATATCGAACTGCCGATACGTTGTCCATATGAAACTCTGAATCGCAAAGGATCCCGCCAGAAGCTCCAAAGCATTGATGTGCATTCTGGATTCGCTCTCCGACCAGTGCCCACCTGTAGACACCCCCTCGCAGTGGGCGTCTCAGCCATGGAGGCTCGCGTCCGAGTTTATGGTGGGCTGAGATCCGAATATGACCCTGCCGTTCCATGCACATAGATTGTGAATCCTCCAACACAATCCGTCCAAGGAGATCAGGTCCGCATACGATGTTCCCTGGTGAAGATGAGCAATCTTCAACCGTTGGAGAGCGCGATAGTGAAGAGGAGCCGTGAACACTGCCAGCATCGACAATGCCAAAAGGCCGAAGAGTCTTGCCAAGTGTCACAAGGTGAGACGTGGCCGGATGAGTGCCCTGCTGAGCTCCTTGCGGGTCGTTCGAATTTTGGACGTAGGCAGACTCAAGGAGTCTTCCTCCGAGTTCACGATGCGCCTGGATTGCGTCAGGCAGGATTTATCCCAGTTGATGAGGAAACCCAGCCGGGTCAGCAGATCCACTGTCCATCTCGGATGCTGCAGGAGGACAGAACTGTCCTGAGCTATGATCAGAATATCGTCCAGGTAAACTGAGGGCATACGCCCCGACTGCGGAGCCAGGCCATTGCAGGACGTAGCAGCTTGGGGAAGCACCAAGGCGCCGAAGAGAGACCAAACAGAAGACAGGTGAAACGCCATATGTGTCCCCTCGATCGGAAGAGTAGGAGGTCCCACGAAGCCTCATGCACCGGCAACGTCAGGTACACATCTTTCAGGTCTACTTTCGCCAACCAATCCCCGTGTAGGAGGTCCCTGAGTAGACGGATGCCTTCCATTTTGAAATGCCGGGAGCATACCCTGGAATTGAGCGTGCATAAATTGATTACCGGGCGCATCTGGCCTCCTGGTAGTTTGGGTGTTGAATGAAAGAGCCCCTTCCCAGGAATAGAAGTAGTTGCGGCCGGCCAGATGGCCCCTGGATCTGCCGGCCCTGGTAGAGACCTGCCCCTGGAACACCCTCCTCATGGAGGACTGGGCTTTATCTAGGGCAGTAAAAACCCCAACAAAACAGACAAGGTGCTTAATAAAGGAGTCTCCAAAGAGGAGACCTTGGGCATCTTTACCCTCCTCCATAGAGTGTGAAACATTGACACTGCCAGCAATATAGATCGCAGAGTTCCTCTGGGTCGACCAACCTATTATCGGCCCTGGCGTCCTCCGCCAGATCAAAAAGCTTGGCCGGGGGCCCAAAGATATCTAGATGTTTGTTCTGGCACGATCTGAGTTCCGAGTCGAGGCCCTTACGTGGGTTCCAGCCCATCTTAGATAAAAATGGAGTAATGTTGTGTGACACTCTGTCAGGGGCGCCCTGAGGTATGCCAGTCATGATGTTTCTGGAGGCAGATGGGGAGACATGTCTAGATTTATGGCTAGCATTTTTAGGTGCGTTCCCAAGGGGATCCAACTCAGGACACGTAGCGTGCTTTAAGGGAACCGTGGGCACCGCGTCTGAGGTGCGTGCCAGTAACACTTGGGATATACTTTGTGACAAAGTGGAGAACATAGAGCCCATATTGGCCATAATGGCGTCGGTCACAGACCTCTGGAGCGCCAAGGACTGCGCTTCCACCCTGCGGGGATCATGGTCCCCATCCGAGGGGGCTAGCCAGGGGGACATAGAGTCACCTTAGGCTTAGACATGGTAAAAGTAATAATAATTATGACCCCAAATTACCACTAATAAAATCAGAGGAATAGGAACATTGTAAGTAGATAATAAGAGTATCAGTGAGGGTTAGTCACCCAAACTAGCACAGAGCTCACCAAAGCCCAGACCAGCAGAAGAAAATGCCGTGAAAGTCGCTAGATCACGGTGAAAACCCCCACAAATTTGCAAGGATAAAAAATCCCTGAACAGGTGAATTCACATCACGACCAAGGTGCGTTCACGTGCCGAAAGCATGTAATAAGACAATACACGAAAGGCAATGAAAAACCACCTAACAGTCGTGTACGAAACCCGTGTACGAAACCTGCGAACAAAGAGGTAAGCAGAAAAAACAGGTAGTAACAAGTACCCAGGGAAAACAGACCAAGTACAGAACGAGGAGGAGAGGAAGCAAAAAGGGGAATACACTGCCCCAAGAGAGGGAAGGAACCCCCCCCCCCACAGCTGGTCTGGGACCCCGAGCACAGTATCAACAACACACAAAAAACAGATAAAACAGCCAGGTCTATAGGGTAAACCCAAATACAAGTTAAAAAAAACTCCCCAAACATACAATTAGCAAAAACCACCAAAATAGTACAACTAAATCTCAAGAGACAAATAGATGGTACTTAAAGGACCACTACAGTGCCAGGAAAACACTCTCGTTTTCCTGGCACTATAGTGCCCTGAGGGTGCCCCCACCTTCAGGGTCCCTCTCCCGCCCGGCTCTGGGTAGAGGAAAGGGGTAAAACTTACCTTTTTTCCAGCGCCGGGCAGGGAGCTCTCTTCCTCCTCTCCGCCTCTGATCCTCCCATTCGGCTGAATGCGCGTGCATTCAGCCAGTCTCATAGGAAAGCATTCATAATCTATGGACTGTGATTTTCACAGTGAGAATCATGCAAGTGCCTCTAGTGGCTGTCAATGAGACAGCCGCTAGAGGATTTGGAGGATGGATTAACCCATTTATAAACATAGCAGTTTCTCTGAAAGGGATATGCAATACTCGCCTCAGTGTTTTGTAATAAACTTAGCCTCCATCCTTCCTCCATCCCAGATTGTTAGAGAGTTTCTAATTCAAACATGCTTACTGTACGGGATCACCATTCTAAGTTGCATTACAATCGGATATAGAACAAAACTATTAGACATTTGGCTTTTTACAGTCGGAACTTTAATAAAAAAGAAAAGAAAAGTAAGTATTTTGGGACGTAAAAAGAACTCATGTACACACAATATTGCTAGTGATGGGAATAAATCTGGTTCATAACTATGTTACTATGTGTTTGAAAAACTGTCTACATGCACACAGCTAATTATTGCCAGGTCTTCAAATGGTAAGTCTAGCAAAGCTTTCTATATTCGGTTAATCTTTTGGTATTTTATTTTATAAGGATTTATGTAAATAGAACATGAGATGACAGGCTCACTGGTGTAATAATAATAATAATAATATGGTTATACTAGTGTCTCCCAGTAGCTGGTAAAGTTGAGTTAACCCAGTCCTGCTTGGCAGATCTGCTGTAACAGTACTTTTGGTCTCAAACTGTCAAAAACTATCGTTCATCCTCAGCTGACTGCTGCACGCCAGGTAGGTCGGCACAATACACAGAGGGACATTTCCATACGCTCATGCATCAAAGTGTCAAAACGCAGCACAGAAAGACAAAGTGACCCATATTTATGAACCCAAAAGGTCAGTGGTGAGAAAATCTTTTCCGTGGGTTCTCGGAGTGTAAAATAACTGCAGTGCTTTTAAACGCTCGATGTGAGATGATCCGGGAAGGAAACCAGTACAAATTCTACAGGAAAAAACAAAACACTGAATTTAGAAAGTAGAAAGTTAGTGTGGGGTATGGATTACTGACCCCTCGTTGTACAAAAGAGCTGCAGGTTCAATGTTTATCATGTGGAGGATTCAGCAGAGGTTGAACAGAAATCTGCAAATAAACAAACTGGTATAAAGTTACTCAAAGAGGCACAATTTTAGAAAATTCACCTCTTGATAATGGTAGCTATGGGTTGAGGTGTGGCAAACCCTGCCACTGGAACTGATCATTCTGTGTGAATGAAGGACTTTCACCAAGGGAATAACTAACCGAATGGACTTTCTTGTTATATTGCTGTTTTTAGGCGAATGGCCGAAACTACCGAACGTGAAACCACCCGGGGTGGTCGTGTGTTTCCAATTAACTGAACGATACAATGTTACGAGGGAATTAAGTGCCTGTATGTGTGGCCGCCATTTCGCATACCGAACACGTGTCGGCGGCCATCTTACGCACAAACAGCGGTACTTGGTTGTCGAACACCTGGAACTCAAACCGGGCATTCGATTAACCAAGTACCGCTGAGACCTCCAGCGTGCTCCGACAGCACGAATCAAACACACGAACGCCCCGGCGTTCGGTAGATAGATTCCCCTAAACGAGGGGATTCGTGCAAAGGCTTGCAATCGCATGGATGGCTGTTATTCGGTATTTTTAATTCACTGAAATAGACAGACCGCAGGGCCAGAATTCATGGAACTGTTTTCGGCTACTGAGTCCCTGCGGTCGGTCAAAACTTTAACTGTCTGTAACTCCCGAACCCCTGGTCCGATCTGGGTGAATTTCGAGTATGTTGCTCACCCAGATCAGACCTACCAGGGTCTTATTTGTCCCTGTACCCCCTGTATTTAGGGGACATCTAGAAAGTGGGGGAAACTGTGTCCCCACTAATCTGTTTAAGGGCTAATCTAAGGGGAGGAGAGTGAGGGGAGGTGACCGGGTTACAATTGGCTACTGTAATAATTCTGAAAGTTACCTCCCTTGCATGGGAGAAATGCATAAAAGCAGACCTGGTATTAAAGCTGACAGTTGACTCCCAGACTATGTGTCGTCTAGTCCTTGGGGAGGTGGATTATGCTGTGTTCCTGTGATTTTGTATGCTGAATCTTTGTTCCCAGCGGAGAGCCCTTGGATTAACCCCTGCTCCTCCGCTACAATTGGTGGCAAGCGACGGGATTCAAACCTCACAGCAGACCGTTGTTCGGCAGTTACAGCCATTCATGGAAATTTGAAAGGGTATGTGAATATACCCGAACGGATAGTGAATGGGGACAGATTATACCAGCTTGAAACGGGCAACGCTAAAAGAGCTATTGGAAGCAAGGGGAATTATTGCCAGCAATAAAGCCAAAGCTACCCTTATTGCTGAACTCATGGAGGGAGACCGGGCAGCTGCTGCAGCACCTTTTATGGACAACCCACAGAATGAGTTTGGAAGAGAACTCCAAAGCAGACTGGCCTTTTTCCCAGATACACCTCCCATAGACACCTTAGAAAGGATTATGGCAGATGTGCACCAATACATCATGGCAAAGCAGCAGGCAGACCGGAGGTCCAGAGAGGGGTCCCCAACCCCACCACACATAGTACAAGGAAAGCCTAAAATTCCGTACCGTGCTTTTAAAAGTTATGTGGAAACCGAGGACATTGATGGCTACCTGCATGACTTTGAGAAGTTATGCCAACTACACGAGATTGACGTTGCTGACCAGGTACCCCTGCTGGTGGGCAAGCTAGCGGGCCGGGCAGCAGAAGCCTACCGCACCATGCCAGACGAGGACAGCAGGGATTACCAGAAAGTAAAGCAGGCGATTCTGACCAGGTATGCCATCACCCCAGAGGCATACCGGCAGCGGTTCAGAGAAAGCCGAAAGACGGAGAGAGACACCCACATGGAGTGGGCACACAACTTAACTAGGGCGGGCAAAGGATGGGTACAAGCAGCGCAAGCAACCACAGTGGAGGATATGCTACAGTTACTGCTACTAGAGCAATTCTTCCAGGGATTAACCCCAGATTTACAAAACTGGCTGCGAGACCGGAAACCACGCACTTTAACCGACGCAGCCAGGTTGGCAGACGAGTACCAAGATGCCAGAAGGGCACAGCGGGCACAGTCACGGCCCACCTCGGGCGCTACTACCACACCTCCCACTGTTAACCCCACCCCATCCCTGCGTCCGGGTGGTGGGAACTACCAAACCCCTCCACGGTACAACAATGCCCGATCTGTCATCAGGTGCCACACGTGTAACCAGCAGGGCCACATGCAGAGAGACTGTCCCAGGAACAAAAACCGCCCCACGTGGAATACCCCAACCAATTCCCCTGCAAACCGGGTCGGGTCCAATGAAGAACCTTTGGGCACCCTCCATGAGGTCAACCCAATACAAACGGCTGCAGACAACCGGCAGGGACACCGCCAAGGGGTGCACGTAGAGGGAAAGCGACTCCAGGGTCTGCGCGACTCTGGGGCCACCATAACTCTGGTGCGCAATCACTGGAGAATATGTGGCAGTGCGGGTGGCGGGGGGAGCTATTTACAAAATTCCTACTGCCAAGGTACATTTGGATTGGGGCGCGGGGTCAGGGAATGTGGAAGTGGGCCTCATGCAGGATGTGTCGTCTAATCCTTGGGGAGGTGGATTATGCTGTGTTCCTGTGATTTTGTATGCTGAATCTTTGTTCCCAGCGGAGAGACCTTGGATTAACCCCTGCTCCTCCGCTACAATTGGTGGCAAGCGACGGGATTCAAACCTCACAGCAGACCGTTGTTCGGCAGTTACAGCCATTCGTGGAAATTTGAAAGGGTATGTGAATATACCCGAACGGATAGTTTTTGTGAATATGTGACAAAATACCAGCCATAATGAGCAACGCTCTGGATAAATTGAAATCAGCTACATCCTGCCAGAAGCTATTTGGGTAAAATTAAAAAAAGAGGATGCAGAACTCCTCTATACCATCATCTCTCAGCCAATCAGGGACATGCTGCTCTGCTTAAAAGCACTTACTAAAATCAATGATCCTATTAACCTTTAGCAGTACCTGGGGGACAGAGGCCACTGCAGCGTGCAAGCTAAGAGGTTAAATATGAGACTGAAGCATGCTCTCCTTGTGGTCATTGAGGATAGCCGATCTGCTCTTCAATTGGGGATGGTAAAATACTAAATGATCAGACGCACACGGGGAGATGCGGCTATACATAGGAACAGACAGAGTGGGGCCTTCTCTGCTGCCTCCAATTAGTTAAAATGCAATAAGGGATCTTGAAGTGGACAAGGATGTAAAATTTTATGATACGTGCAAAATCCGCATATAAATCATTAATAAAAGCAGCAGTAAACCCAAAATACAAGTGAAACAAAAAGCAGAAGCCCAGTCACCACAAGCACAAAGTTTACAGAGCTACCCCAGACTATACTGCGATAAAGGAACCAAATAAGAGATTAAAGGGATGTTTATTCAGCCCAAACATGTGACCTGGCAATATTCAGCCTAAACAGGTCTCAGCAAATTGGTCCAAACACCTGCTTAGGTAACAATATTGCTGGGCATTCTAGAGGCTGCATAAACATATATGTGATTACACACTGGACGAAACATTCAGCTATTTTACTCCAGCCATCGGGGGGACCTAGGGTCACCGTCTTTTTCTGGGCAGTCGTAACATTTTGCTGTTATGACCTCACTGATGTAATAAAGAAATCGTTACCAACCACAGGACTCTCTGCAATACAAAGAAATCACAATATACCCTCACCTGGTTATATACTCTCATACTATAAGACACAGTGACTAGGCTGTCACTATGGATATTAGTGAGCGCACTATATACAGTGACTAGGCTGTCATTATGGATATTAGTGAGAGCACTGTATACAGTGACTAGGCTGTCATGGATATTAGTGAGAACACTATATACAGTGACTAGACTGTCATTATGGATATTAGTGAGCGCACTATATACAGTGACTAGGCTGTCATTATGGATATTAGTGAGCGCACTATATACAGTGACTAGGCTGTCATTATGGATATTAGTGAGCGCACTTTATACAGTGACTAGGCTGTTATGGATATTAGTGAGCGCACTATATACAGTGACTAGGCTGTCATTATGGATATTAATGAGCACTATATACAGTGACAAGGCTGTCATTATGGATATTAGTGAGCGCACTATATACAGTGACTAGGCTGTCATTATGGATATTAATGAGCACTATATACAGTGACTAGGCTGTCATTATGGATATTAGTGAGCGCACTATATACAGTGACTAGGCTGTCATTATGGATATTAATGAGCACTATATACAGTGACTAGGCTGTCATTATGGATATTAATGAGCACTATATACAGTGACTAGGCTGTCATTATGGATATTAGTGAGCGCACTATATACAGTGACTAGGCTGTCATTATGGATATTAGTGAGCGCACTATATACAGTGACTAGGCTGTCATTATGGATATTAATGAGCACTATATACAGTGACTAGGCTGTCATTATGGATATTAATGAGCACTATATACAGTGACTAGGCTGTCTAGGCAGTGTCATTATGGATATTAATGAGCACTATATACAGTGACTAGGCTTTCATTATGGATATTAATGAGCACTATATACAGTGTCAAGGCTGTCATTATGGATATTAGTGAGCGCACTGTATACAGTGACTAGGCTGTCATTATGGATATTAATGAGCACTATATACAGTGACTAGGCTGTCAATATGGATATTAGTGAGCGCACTATATACAGTGACTAGGCTGTCATTATGGATATTAGTGAGCGCACTATATACAGTGACCAGGCTGTCATTATGGATATTAGTGAGCGCACTATATACAGTGACTAGGCTGTCATTATGGATATTAATGAGCACTATATACAGTGACTAGGCTGGTCTATATACAGTGACTGGATTATGGATAATGAGCGCACTATATACAGTGACTAGGCTGTCATTATGGATATTAATGAGCACTATATACAGTGACTAGGCTGTCATTATGGATATTAGTGAGCGCACTATATACAGTGACTAGGCTGTCATTATGGATATTAATGAGCACTATATACAGTGACTAGGCTTTCATTATGGATATTAATGAGCACTATATACAGTGTCAAGGCTGTCATTATGGATATTAGTGAGCGCACTGTATACAGTGACTAGGCTGTCATAATGGATATTAGTGAGCGCACTATATACAGTGACCAGGCTGTCATTATCGATATTAATGAGCACTATATACAGTGACTAGGCTTTCATTATGGATATTAATGAGCACTATATACAGTGACTAGGCTGTCATTATGGATATTAGTGAGAGCACTATATACAGTGTCTAGGCTGTCATTATGGATATTAATGAGCACTATATACAGTGACTAGGCTGTCATTATGGATATTAGTGAGCGCACTATATACAGTGACTAGGCTGTCATTATGGATATTAATGAGCATTATATACAGTGACTAGGCTGTCATTATGGATATTAGTGAGCGCACTATATACAGTGACTAGGCTGTCATTATGGATATTAGTGAGCGCACTATATACAGTGACTAGGCTGTCATTATGGATATTAATGAGCACTATATACAGTGACTAGGCTGTTATTATGGATATTAGTGAGCGCACTATATACAGTGACTAGGCTGTCATTATGGATATTAATGAGCACTATATACAGTGACTAGGCTGTCATTATGGATATTAGTGAGCGCACTATATACAGTGACCAGGCTGTCATTATGGATATTAGTGAGCGCACTATATACAGTGACCAGGCTGTCATTATGGATATTAATGAGCACTATATACAGTGACTAGGCTGTCATTATGGATATTAATGAGCGCACTATATACAGTGACTAAGCTGTCATTATGGATATTAATGAGCACTATATACAGTGACTAGGCAGTCATTATGGATATTAGTGAGCGCACTATATACAGTGACTAGGCTGTCATTATGGATATTAGTGAGCGCACTATATACAGTGACTAGGCTGTCATTATGGATATTAATGAGCACTATATACAGTGACTAGGCTGTCATTATGGATATTAATGAGCACTATATACAGTGTCTAGGCTGTCATTATGGATATTAGTGAGCGCACTATATACAGTGACTAGACTGTCATTATGGATATTAGTGAGCGCACTATATACAGTGACTAGGCTGTCATTATGGATATTAATGAGCACTATATACAGTGACTAGGCTGTCATTATGGATATTAGTGAGCGCACTATATACAGTGACTAGGCTGTCATTATTATTATGAGCGCACTATATACAGTGACTAGGTTGTCATTATGGATATTAATGAGCACTATATACAGTGACTAGGCTGTCATTATGGATATTAGTGAGCGCACTATATACAGTGACTAGGCTGTCATTATGGATATTAATGAGCGCACTATATACAGTGACTAGGCTGTCATTATGGATATTAGTGAGCACACTATATACAGTGACTAGGCTGTCATTATGGATATTAATGAGCACTATATACAGTGACTAGGCTTTCATTATGGATATTAATGAGCACTATATACAGTGTCAAGGCTGTCATTATGGATATTAATGAGCGCACTATATACAGTGACTAGGCTGTCATTATGGATATTAATGAGCACTATATACAGTGACTAGGTTGTCATTATGGATATTAATGAGCACTATATACAGTGACTAGGCTGTCATTATGGATATTAATGAGCGCACTATATACAGTGACTAGGCTGTCATTATGGATATTAATGAGCACTATATACAGTGACTAGGCTTTCATTATGGATATTAATGAGCATTATATACAGTGTCAAGGCTGTCATTATGGATATTAGTGAGCGCACTGTATACAGTGACCAGGCTGTCATTATGAATATGAGCACTATATACAGTGACTAGGCTGTCATTATGGATATTAATGAGCACTATATATAGTGTCTAGGCTGTCATTATGGATATTAATGAGCACTATATACAGTGACTAGGCTGTCATTATGGATATTAGTGAGCGCACTATATACAGTGACTAGGCTGTCATTATGGATATTAATGAGCACTATATACAGTGACTAGGCTGTCATTATGGATATTAGTAAGCGCACTGTATACAGTGACCAGGCTGTCATTATGGATATTAGTGAGCGCACTATATACAGTGACTAGGCTGTCATTATGGATATTAGTGAGTGCACAATACACAGTGACTAGGCTGTCATTATGGATATTAATGAGCACTATATACAGTGACTAGGATGTCATTATGGATATTAGTGAGCGCACTGTATACAGTGACTAGGCTGTCATTATGGATATTAGTGAGCGCACTATATACAGTGACCAGGCTGTCATTATGGATATTAATGAGCACTATATACAGTGACTAGGCTGTCATTATGGATATTAATGAGCACTATATACAGTGACTAGGCTGTCATTATGGATATTAGTGAGCGCACTATATACAGTGACTAGGCTGTCATTATGGATATTAATGAGCACTATATACAGTGACTAGCCTGTCATTATGGATATTAGTGAGCGCACTGTATACAGTGACCAGGCTGTCATTATGGATATTAATGAGCACTGTATACAGTGACTAGGCTGTCATTATGGATATTAATGAGCACTATATACAGTGACTAGGCTGTCATTATGGATATTAGTGAGCGCACTATATACAGTGACTAGGCTGTCATTATGGATATTAATGAGCACTATATACAGTGACTAGCCTGTCATTATGGATATTAGTGAGCGCACTGTATACAGTGACTAGGCTGTCATTATGGATATTAGTGAGTACACTATATACAGTGACTAGGCTGTCATTATGGATATTAGTGAGCACACTATATACAGTGACTAGGCTGTCATTATGGATATTAATGAGCACTATATACAGTGACTAGGCTGTCATTATGGATATTAATGAGCACTATATACAGTGACTACAGTGAATATTATGGATATTAGTGAGCGCACTATATACAGTGACTAGGCTGTCATTATGGATATTAATGAGCACTATATACAGTGACTAGGCTGTCATTATGGATATTAGTGAGCGCACTATACACAGTCTCTAGGCTGTCATTATGGATATTAGTGAGTGCACTATATACAGTGACTAGGCTGTCATTATGGATATTAATGAGCACTATATACAATGACTAGGCTGTCATTATGGATATTAGTGAGCGCACTATATACAGTGTCTAGGCTGTCACTATGGATATTAGTGAGCGCACTATATACAGTGTCTAGGCTGTCATTATGGATATTAGTGAGCGCACTATATACAGTGACTAGGCTGTCATTATGGATATTAATGAGCACTATATACAGTGACTAGGCTGTCATTATGGATATTAATGAGCGCACTATATACAGTGACTAGGCTGTCATTATGGATATTAATGAGCACTATATACAGTGACTAGGCTTTCATTATGGATATTAATGAGCATTATATACAGTGTCAAGGCTGTCATTATGGATATTAGTGAGCGCACTGTATACAGTGACTAGGCTGTCATTATAGATATTAGTGAGCGCACTATATACAGTGACTAGGCTGTCATTATGGATATTAGTGAGCGCACTATATACAGAGACCAGGCTGTCATTATGGATATTAATGAGCACTATATACAGTGACTAGGATGTCATTATGGATATTAATGAGCACTATATACAGTGACTAGGCTGTCATTATGGATATTAATGAGCGCACTATATACAGTGACTAGGCTGTCATTATGGATATTAGTGAGCACTATATACAGTGACTAGGCTGTCATTATGGATATTAATGAGCACTGTATACAGTGACTAGGCTGTCATTATGGATATTAGTGAGCGCACTATATACAGTGACTAGACTGTCATTATGGATATTAATGAGCACTATATACAGTGACTAGGCTGTCATTATGGATATTAATGAGCACTATATACAGTGACTAGGCTGTCATTATGGATATTAGTGAGCGCACTATATACAGTGACTAGGCTGTCATTATGGATATTAATGAGCGCACTATATACAGTGACTAGGCTGTCATTATGGATATTAATGAGCACTGTATACAGTGACTAGGCTGTCATTATGGATATTAGTGAGCGCACTATATACAGTGACTAGGCTGTCATTATGGATATTAGTGAGCGCACTATATACAGTGTCTAGGCTGTCATTATGGATATTAATGAGCACTATATACAGTTACTAGGCTGTCATTATGTATATTAATGAGCACTATATACAGTGACTAGGCTGTCATTATGGATATTAATGAGCACTATATACAGTGACTAGGCTGTCATTATGGATATTAGTGAGCACTATATACAGTGACTAGGCTGTCATTATGGATATTAGTGAGCACTATATACAGTGACTAGGCTGTCATTATGGATATTAATGAGCGCACTATATACAGTGACAAGACTGTCATTATGGATATTAGTGAGCGCACTATATACAGTGACTAGGCTGTCATTATGGATATTAATGAGCACTATATACAGTGACTAGGCTGTCATTATGGATATTAATGAGCACTGTATACAGTGACTAGGCTGTCATGGATATTAGTGAGCGCACTATATACAGTGACTAGGCTGTCATTATGGATATTAATGAGCACTATATACAGTGACTAGGCTGTCATTATGGATATTAGTGAGCGCACTGTATACAGTGACTAGGCTGTCATTATGGATATTAGTGAGCACTATATACAGTGACTAGGCTGTCATTATGGATATTAATGAGCACTGTATACAGTGACTAGGCTGTCATTATGGATATTAGTGAGCGCACTATATACAGTGACTAGACTGTCATTATGGATATTAATGAGCACTATATACAGTGACTAGGCTGTCATTATGGATATTAGTGAGCGCACTATATACAGTGACTAGGCTGTCATTATGGATATTAGTGAGAGCACTATATACAGTGTCTAGGCTGTCATTATGGATATTAATGAGCACTATATACAGTGACTAGGCTGTCATTATGGATATTAGTGAGCGCACTATATACAGTGACTAGGCTGTCATTATGGATATTAGTGAGCGCACTTACACAGTGTCTAGGCTGTCGCACTATATACAGTGACTAGGCTGTCATATGGATATTAGTGAGCGCACTATATACAGTGACTAGGCTGTCATTATGGATATTATGAGCGCACTATATACAGTGACTAGGCTGTCATTATGGATATTAATGAGCACTATATACAGTGACTAGGCTGTCATTATGGATATTAGTGAGCGCACTATATACAGTGACTAGGCTGTCATTATGGATATTAGTGAGCACTATATACAGTGACTAGGCTGTCATTATGGATATTAGTGAGCGCACTATATACAGTGACTAGGCTGTCATTATGGATATTAGGCACTATACACAGTGTCTAGGCTTCATTATGGATATTAGTGAGCACTATATACAGTGACTAGGCTGTCATTATGGATATTAATGAGCACTATATACAGTGACTAGGCTGTCATTATGGATATTAGTGAGCGCACTATATACAGTGACTAGGCTGTCATTATGGATATTAATGAGCACTATATACAGTGACTAGGCTGTCATTATGGATATTAGTGAGCGCACTATATACAGTGACTAGGCTGTCATTATGGATATTAGTGAGCACTATATACAGTGACTAGGCTGTCATTATGGATATTAGTGAGCACTGTATACAGTGACTAGGCTGTCATTATGGATATTAGTGAGCGCACTATATACAGTGACTAGGCTGTCATTATGGATATTAATGAGCACTATATACAGTGACTAGGCTGTCATTATGGATATTAGTGAGCACTATATACAGTGACTAGGCTGTCATTATGGATATTAATGAGCACTATATACAGTGACTAGGCTGTCATTATGGATATTAATGAGCACTATATACAGTGACTAGGCTGTCATTATGGATATTAATGAACACTATATACAGTGACTAGGCTGTCATTATGGATATTAATGAGCACTATATACAGTGACTAGGCTGTCATTATGGATACTAGTTACAGTGGCTATTAATAGCCAACACTGCAAGGCATTGAAACATTACCTCTCAAAGTGAATTATTGAGTCATTATATGAAAAATATTAATGAGCACTATATACAGTGACTAGGCTGTCATTATGGATATTAGTGAGCGCACTGTATACAGTGACTAGGCTGTCATTATGGATATTAGTGAGCGCACTATATACAGTGACTAGGCTGTCATTATGGATATTAGTGAGCGCACTATATACAGTGACTAGGCTGTCATTATGGATATTAGTGAGCGCACTGTATACAGTGACTAGGCTGTCATTATGGATATTAGTGAGCGCACTATATACAGTGACTAGGCTGTCATTATGGATATTAGTGAGCGCACTAATACAGTGACTAGGCTGTCATTATGGATATTAATGAGCACTATATACAGTGACTAGGCTGTCATTATGGATATTAATGAGCACTATATACAGTGACTAGGCTGTCATTATGGATATTAATGAACACTATATACAGTGACTAGGCTGTCATTATGGATATTAATGAGCACTATATACAGTGACTACAGTGAATATTATGGATATTAGTGAGCGCACTATATACAGTGACTAGGCTGTCATTATGGATATTAATGAGCACTATATACAGTGACTAGGCTGTCATTATGGATATTAATGAGCACTGTATACAGTGACTAGGCTGTCATGGATATTAGTGAGCGCACTATATACAGTGACTAGGCTGTCATTATGGATATTAATGAGCACTATATACAGTGACTAGGCTGTCATTATGGATATTAATGAGCACTATATACAGTGACCAGGCTGTCATTATGGATATTAGTGAGCGCACTATATACAGTGACTAGGCTGTCAATATGGATATTAATGCACTATATACAGTGACTAGGCTGTCATTATGGATATTAGTGAGCACTATATACAGTGACTAGGCTGTCATTATGGATACTAGTTACAGTGGCTATTTATAGCCAACACTGCAAGGCATTGAAACATTACCTCTCAAAGTGAATTATTGAGTCATTATATGAAAAATCAGATGATGGAACGCTGAGGAATCGCTAATTTATTGCTTTCTTGAAACTTGAGCGAAACATTTGTTGCATACAGACACTCAGCGCACTGCAGAAAAGTTGGTGAATGCATGGAACAGCCTTCCAGCAGAGGTAACGCAGAGTATAGAACTCATTACTGCTATGTGGGCACACGGTTTCATGGCAGCTCTGATACATCATTCTGGATATGGAAAGCAAGTTGTGAAAGTCTTTCTATTTGTGTGCTGTAAACCTTAATTACACACTGTACGAGCAGAGCACATCTATTATATGAGTCTGGGGGGCTGTGCGTGCATAATGATGTATACAAGAACGAATTCATACAGCTCACGGTGCACAATTGTTTGTAATCCTCATAAATAAATACAATGACAAAGAGGAGTGGGACCCTCAGAGCTGACAGGAGAAGCAGCTTAATCCACAGGGGGCCCAGCCACTTTCCCATTTCAAATCGCCTATCAGTCTACCCAGCTCTCCTCCAAAACACACACACAGGAAAGACAAAACGCAGCGCTTCCATTTAGCCAAAATATTCTGCCTGTGCTCATGGGAGATTTCAAGATGGCACTGTTATAGTAAATCTTTCCCAGGATAAAAGTGATTTTCCGGAGCTGTGCACTGAGCTCAGCTGGTTATACATTGCGGAACCCTTCCTCAATCCAGCAAGTCTTGGCAGTGCACTGGCTGTTAAGATGTTTAACAAGGCAACACAGCTATGCATTAAAAAGTGTGTCCCAATGGCCAAAAGGTGATCACAATTCTATTTCTCCTTCATGGGGGACAATATGTTTGCAATAATTTCTGGCATGTAGGAGGTTAATAACTTTAGGTGACAAAGGCACACACATTTAGAATTAATGGATATTATGAGATTTGGTGTGAAACTGGCTCCAAAACTTTTTCTGCCGGCACTGAACCTTTTGGAGTATTGAAAGCGCACTTTTCTGTCAGTGTATTAGGTGTGGGGTTGAGCCCATTTTACTTTCTGTTATTAGAGAGAGAACCTACCAGACGACCTGGAAAAAAAAGCCTGACTATTTTCCAGCTTGGCTTCAGTGGGCAATTCTCATCTCACCAGCCCTCACTGCTAGGTTATTAAAGCCCAAAGCATCGGCGCTCACGTACCCGAGCAGCCTATATCCCTTTATTCCATAGATTTTATACTAAACATTAAATTACTTGGCATTATGAAGTGCTATAATAAGCCTACAATTCTAGAAAGTGAGCTATTTCCTTCCTATAAATACATGAAAATAAACATGGTATCAGTCTAAGATAGCTCCTGGTACCAGTGTTGGTCTGGAGACCAGGGGACATTGGGGGATTTTATTCAAGCACAATGAGCCAAAGCAGACACCAAAACCACTAACTACAAGGAAATGCATTAGAGATTTCTCAAACAATTTGGGAATGACAATCAGATTCCAATTACATTAAGCAGCACAGGTAGTGAATCGTTTGCCCAATGTGCATGGTGACAATATAAATAAGTCCTATAAGCAACTGCTCACAGTCTGACAGGGAGAGGGGCCTGCCAAATCTCGCACAAACACTGCTTTTGCCGTCAGTAATGCCTTTTATAATTCAGATATCACAAATCTACCTTATTTCCAAGGGAACTTATGTCATATTCCAATGCCCAAAGACACAGGAATAAAAAAATACCCAAATTCCCTTGTGTCTCTCATTTACGGAGTTTATTTACAGATTTTAGAACATGTGAATTAGTAAAATAAAAAGTGTGATGAATCCCAGTTAAACAAACCCCACAAGTTGGGGGAATAAATGCTGTTTGACACACAGCTTATTGGATCTACATCTTAAAAGCTTACTCCCAATCCAGGAAAGGCAAACCAATGTGACATTTAATATAGAACATAAGATAAAGAGCGTTTCAAACCTTGGTATTCTTAATGTTCACCGACGTTATGTGAAAGAATATACAAAATACATCTGAGCTGTACGGTTTCTTTTTATATTTGCATTAATATTTCATAAAGCAGTGGAATGCAATGGGCTGTTTAGCAATATATTCTCGATGTTGCTTTCTCTCAAATTAGGTCCAGTTTTTCAGGAATTCAGCACTTTAAAAAGAAAAAAAGATATTGGGGGGTGGGGCGGGAGAGGGGAGGGAGGACACTGCCTATATGGATTTATCAGAGATTAGATGTGTCACTTTGTTTGCTCCTAATAAGTCTACATTTTCACTATTCTGTAGAATTACAAAAAAGAATTTACCAATGGTTTTACAAGTCGTTAAAAGACAGGTTTGTTTGAGAATTTATAATGTTTTTAGTGTGCTAATGGAAAAGTCAGTCCATTTTATATTCCAGTGTCAGTTCCCATTGTTGAAACTCTGCTACGCTTTCAGTGCTGCATAACCCACAACAAAATGAATGAATTTTCAGAGAATATGCTCAATTTATGGCAATGGAATTATACTTTAATATTAAAACAGATCAGTTTTAAAAGTTTTGGGTCCAATTCCCTCTGTCCCTCGTTTCTACGAGCTCCATATTGTTGGTGTTCCTGAGTGTATAACAGAGCTCCACAGCAATAATACTCCCAGTAATGTGTCTGAGTGTATAACAGAGCTCCACAGCAATAATACTCCCAGTAATGTGTCTGAGTGTATAACAGAGCTCCACAGCAATAATACTCCCAGTAATGTGTCTGAGTGTATAACAGAGCTCCACAGCAATAATACTCCCAGTAATGTGTCTGAGTGTATAACAGAGCTCCACAGCAATAATACTCCCAGTAATGTGTCTGAGTGTATAACAGAGCTCCACAGCAATAATACTCCCAGTAATGTGTCTGAGTGTATAACAGAGCTCCAGAGCAATAATACTCCCAGTAATGTCTGTTTGTATAACAGAGCTCCACAGCAATAATACTCCCAGTAATGTGTCTGAGTGTATAACAGAGCTCTACAACAATAAAACAGTAATGTGTCTTTATTCTACAATATATAGATATATATAATGTGTTTAGAAATTAATCTGTGTAAATAAAACACATTGTTGTTCTTCTAAATTACATATTATTTCTATAAATTGTTATTAGTCCTCTAAAATTTCCCAGATCATCCCTGCCCCTAGTCACACCCCCACTCACAACAGCCCCACCCCTGGCGACATCCCCCTCTCACACCCCTAAAATTCAAAATATTGGGAGGTATCTTGGTTTGCTCACCGCCATGTATTGTTGGGAGGTATCTTGGTTTGCCCACCGCCATGTACTGTGTTTTAGTGCTGGGGTCTTCTCTGACAGTCATAGATAAATAGATCTATGAGTTCTAAATAATACAAACCATTTCAAAATTTCTACAATGGATTGCTGAATAGGAAACATATTAGGTGGGGCCAGGATGGTGTTATTGCAGGATATTTACAGAGTGTGACTGGAAGTGGCGCTAGGGTGGGGTTATCACAGGATATTTACAGAGTGTGACTGGAAGTGGCGCTAGGGTGGGGTTATCACAGGATATTTACAGAGTGTGACTGGAAGTGGCGCTAGGGTGGGGTTATTGCAGGATATTTACAGATTGTGACCGGAGGTGGGACCAGGATGGTGTTATTGCAGGATATTTACAGAGTGTGACCGGAGGTGGGACCAGGGTGGGGTTATCGCAGGATATTTACAGAGTGTGACCGGAGGTGGGACCAGGATGGTGTTATTGCAGGATAGTTACAGAGTGTGACCAGAGGTGGGACCAGGGTGGGGTTATCGCAGGATATTTACAGAGTGTGACTGGAAGTGGCGCTAGGGTGGGGTTATCACATGATATTTACAGAGTTTGACCGGAGGTGGGACCAGGGTGGGGTTATCACATGATATTTACAGTGTGGGACCAGGGTAGGGTTACTGAAGGATATTTACAGAGTGTGACCGGAGGTGGGGTTCTTGCAGGATATTTACAGAGTGTGACCGGAGGTGGGACCAGGGTGGGGTTATTAAAGGATATTTACAGAGTGTGACTGGAAGTGGGGCCAGGGTGGGATTAATGCAGGATATTTACAGAGTGTGACCGGAGGTGGGGTTATTAAAGGATATTTACAGAGTGTGACCATGGGTGGGGCCAGGGTGGGATTAATGCAGGATATTTACAGAGTATGACCCGAGGTGGGGTTATTAAAGGATATTTACAGAGTGTGACCGTGGGTGGGGCCAGGGTGGGATTAATGCAGGATAGTTACAGAGTGTGACCCGAGGTGGGGCCAGGATGAGATTAATGCAGGATATTTACAGAGTGTGACCGGAGGTGGGACCAGGGTGGGGTTATTAAAGGATATTTACAGAGTGTGACTGGAGGTGGGACCAGGGTGGGATTAATGCAGGATATTTACAGAGTGTGACCGGAGGTGGGACCAGGGTGGGGTTATTAAAGGATATTTACAGAGTGTGACTGGAGGTGGGACCAGGGTGGGGTTATTAAAGGATATTTACAGAGTGTGACCGGAGGTGGGACCAGGGTGGGGTTATTAAAGGATATTTACAGAGTGTGACTGGAGGTGGGGCCAGAGTGGGGTTATTAAAGGATATTTACAGAGTGTGACTGGAGGTGGGGCCAGGGTGGGGTTATTAACCCCTTAAGGACACATGACATGTGTGACATGTCATGATTCCCTTTTATTCCAGAAGTTTGGTCCTTAAGGGGTTAAAGGATATTTACAGAGTGTGACCGGAGGTGGGACCAGGGTGGGGTTATTAAAGGATATTTACAGAGCGTGGGACCAGGGTGGGGTTATTAAAGGATATTTACAGAGTGTGACTGGAAGTGGGGCCAGGGTGGGGTTATTAAAGGATATTTACAGAGTGTGACTGGAAGTGGGGCCAGGGTGGGGTTATTAAAGGATATTTACAGAGTGTGACCGGAGGTGGGGTTATTAAAGGATATTTACAGAGTGTGACCGGAGGTGGGGCCAGGGTGGGATTAATGCAGTATATTTACAGAGTGTGACCCGAGGTGGGGCCAGGATGAGATTAATGCAGGATATTTACAGAGTGTGACCGGAGGTGGGACCAGCGTGGGGTTATTAAAGGATATTTACAGAGTGTGACCAGAGGTGGGGTTATTGCGGGTGGGGTTTTTGCAGAATATTAACAGAGCGTGACTGGAGGTGGGACCAGGGTGGGGTTATTGCGGGATATTTACAGAGTGTGACCGGAGGTGGAACCAGGGTGGGGTTATTGCGGGATATTTACAGAGTGTGACCGGAGGTGGGGCCAGGATGGGGTTATTGTGGGATATTTACAGAGTGTGACCAGAGGTGGGGCCAGGATGAGGTTATTGCAGGGTTAGGAAAGATAAGGAGAGAAAAGAGGCACAGGGGGATTTTGGTCCTAAACACATAAACTAGAAAGTTCAGTCACAATTAGACTAATGTAATGGATTTAGTTTGCGGCATGGAGAAACAAACTGCAAAGCCCAGTTAACCCATACTGTGTGTAGAATCCACATGGAGACCTACATTTTCTTATGAGCCCTGAAAGCCCAATGCTGTAAAACGTTACTTAAACACCAACGCTCAATCCAAATGGAGGTCATAGATCCTTTATTACACAATAAATGCATTTGCCTCCTGTCTGTATGTAGACAGCTTGCTCCTGTTTTGTGATATGCACCAAGGGATTCTGGGCACGTCACCATTCCCCAGGCCTGTCTGGATCACATAAATAAAAACTCTACCTGTGACTCTTCATACCAAATCCCATTTGTGTGCAACGCTGCAGCAAATCAATCAGCAGCAGGTCTGTTCCAGGCATCCTCCGATCTCTCCCTCTAACGCATCATTACACCAGAGTGTGGCTTTAAGGAACATGTCAAACAAGCCGTGTCTGACCCTCCAGGTTTAAGATGGATTAAAGTATTTGTCATATGAAAAGCAACCTTCAAACTGGCAACTGATGAAAAGAGATTAGCATTGCCAGAAACCTGTAACGACGTGAAATCTCTCCCTCACCTTAAATTAGCGCCTTTAATAAGTTCTATGCATATTCATGGGCAGCTGGCAGAGCTGCTAAAGAGTAACACTACGTTAACAGCCTTCCTGAGAAACTGTAACCTTACTGACTCCTTATAACTTTATTATACAGTGCCATCATAGCCAGAGCGCAGCACAATGGAAGACTCTTTACATTCCGACAGAGCTGCACTCTATTAACTGCAAGTCATTAATCCCGTCACTTAACACAAGAAAGCAGGTGTTATTTTTGTGTTCTGGAAAGTCATGGGTTAGTTTATTTTCAAGCCAGTACACATGCCTTCCACATTATTGATAAAACACTCCAAATCCCTTCAGTGGATTAGTTAAGATCAAAATGCAGTATTTTACAAAAGGACACAAACCATTGGGTTTTGTATGCAACCTCTAAAATGGTGAAATCTGTATACCTGGGCTTGGAGTATGCATATGTCTGGACATGAAGGGGTTAATGTGCTATACTGATCCCTGCTGCACTTCACTAGGAAAGGGATGGCTGGCTGAGCATCATGGGAAATGCCCAGTTGACCCACCATAGGCTGTGACGTATCCATACAAGACCATTAAAAGACACTACGTTATATCTTAGAGGCACGCATAATTAAGGTGCCTGTAATTCATTTATTTGTCCTTTAGCTCTCTTTGGTGACAATGCACTTATAGCCCTTTTTAATGAAATAAAGGGGGGTTTAATCACTAAAACATTGGGATCGGAATGTGTGGGCGGGCCTTGGGGGGTCGTAACCAGTGATGCAACTTTCGTGACAGGTGACACCCATAACGGGTGGCTGGCCTAGAAAGGGGACAGACCCTTCCACTAGAGTTCTACTGCAGTGCTCCCTACAGGGTCCAAGTGTCCGATCCCAGCTTCAGTGTGTCTAATAATGTGCTAATGCTGCCCGAGGACCGCACGACAGGACCCCAAAGTACTGAAACAGGGCAAATAGCTGTGATTATTGCAGAGTTGTAGAATGCTTCCAAATCAGCTATTGTGACCTATCTTTTGCTTTTCAGTTTTCACTACAATTCACGGTTTAGTATTTACCATAATTATACATGGCTGACAGACTTTGTGTAGTCATGATCCCCGACGTAACATAAGTATGGAAATCTGTACAATCTGTGCATAATTACTATTCTGTTAACATCTGATGAAATGTCCATTCTTTCTGGCAGAAAAAAAAATCTAATTGTTACTTTTCCTGCCTGCGCAATGTAGAAAAAACCCCAAAAAACCTCCAAACATTTTGTAGCCATCTGTAACAATGGGCATCGGGATCATAATCTATAAAGTACTCCGTCCTATTACAGTAAAATCGGTGTGTTTCTAGGAAACCAATTCTGGCTGCAGCACTAATTGCTACCCTTCCTTCCCAGTATCAGGAGCAATCTTACAAGTAATACATATACTGGGAGAGCCATCACCAATTGGCATCGTAATATAGCAGTGCATTAAGAATTAACCCTCCATGGATTCAGAATTTATACTCCTCCCTTTCGATGTTCTCTCTCTTCAATTCTCACTGGTTTTGTTAAATTTTTTGTAAAACTGGGAACAGTTACTTATATTTGTATAATAACCTTGCTCAATTATTAACAGTGATAAAGAAAGGGTAGTAGATGCCTGGAATAGCCTTCCAGTGGGAGCAGTAACAGTGATATAGAAAGGGTAGTAGATACCTGGAATAGCCTTCCAGTGGGAACAGTAACAGTGATATAGAAAGGGTAGTAGATACCTGGAATAGCCTTCCAGTGGGAGCAGTAACAGTGATACAGAAAGGGCAGTAGATACATGGAATAGCCTTCCAGTGGAAGCAGTAAAGGCTAACAGTCAGGCACAGGCTGGCCAAATGCCAGCCCATCTGGAGCTTCTGCCAATTAGCTGGATAAAGGAGAGAAAGGAACAGGGAGGGGAGATGGATTTTGGCTCGCACCAGGCAGAGGTGCAGGTCTAGAGACAGTAAATGCCACTGGACCACTAGGGCTTTTAATCACTGCACCTCCTTCCTGTCCAAAGGTAAAAATAAAACTTATTTTTAGTTTTATAATAAAATTTTTTATAAAATATATATATGATTACTTCCCTATTATCCTCCAACACACACCATTCAGGCCCAACACATTTACACTCACTGTACCTCTTACACTTACCACCTACACACACACCACATATCTGACACACACAGTACATCCAATATCCTCTAGAATGTAAGCTCATTAAACAGGGCCCTCCACCTCTCTGTTCCTGTACGTCCAGTTGTCTGGTTACAATTACATGTCTGTTAGTCCACCCATTGTACAGCGCTATGGAACCTGATGGCGCTATATAAATAATAAAATAATAATAATAATAATAATAATAATAATATACATCCTATGAATCCCTTAAGTAAAAGTCTGATATGTTAGATTTAAGTAAAATATTACGACATGGTGACATCATCTCCTCATGATTTTGAAGAACATTTTCTTATTGATAACATCTAGAGCTTTTCTTTCTGCTCCTTCACACGTGACCTCTACTCTCCCTCTTCCATTTTAGTCAACTGCTCCCGGATGTCCTCATTCTTTATGCAAGCATCTTCCATTCTCTTCCATCCTCTGACCATTTGTCCCTCACCCCGGAATTAGAACTGGCATTCATAAAGCTCCACAGTTATCACAGAGCTTTACAACTGGGGAAAATGACAGTACAATATACACAGACCAATATAAAAGGTAAAGAGGTCCCCTACCTGTGAGTGGAGACCTAGCTATTCTTTCCTGAAACCTTCTCAGATACCCCATAACACAATCTTTGGATTGGCTCCATGTAGATCACAATGAGCTGCTCCCTCTCCCATTATACCCACCAGTGTAACCCTCACCATGATCACTTCCTCCCCTAGCTGAGAACCATCAGTATTAGTGTGAATGAGTATAAACCATAGTTTAAAGGGACACTATAGCCACCATAACTACTACAGCTTAATGTAGTGGTTCTGGTGTCTACAGCCTGTTTCTTCAGACTTTTGTCAGCTTAGGAACATCTCTAGGTGAAGTAGCTCAAACGGCCACTAGAGGAGTTTCCTATGTTCAGCAACGCACCCCGTAGAGATGCACGGATTCAAAATTTAGGTGCGCAAGCGAAATAGCCTCCTTATGCTTTGCTATGGGAAAGCATTGGATTGGCTGATATTGTCAGATTTGATGATCATAGCCATGAAGGTGGGGCCAAACTCGGCAAGACCAGTGATGGAGAAAAGGTAAGTTTAATCACCTTTAAACTCCACTCTGAGGGAGGCAGGTAGGCAGGTAATCTAAACATCTATTCCAGCAGTATAGTGTTTGGAACACATGTTTGTATTCCTAGCATTATAGTGTTCCATTAAAAGTAACTTTTTTCTATAATTTATGCTATGAAACTTTTTTTGTTGTTACCTGTGTAAACTCAATTTACTACGATTTACTACAATTGTTCTTTAGCTTAGAACTGTAAATTATACCCAGTCACACTCAATTCCTGAATCAAAACATTACCAATTACTAATAATTTGTTAATCTGTCTGAAGCGCTTTGGATCAGGGCGCTATACAAGAATTTTAAAATTAATCATCCGAAGAGATGAAATTGGGGAGATCACGCTAAATCTTTAAACCGTTTAGTGGAGCTTCCACAAATAAAATAGTATGTAATAAGCATACAATCTCAAACATTTTCCTTACAATCTATATAATACATGATATCACAAAATGTTTGTCTCATTTCTTTCAACCTGTAATTAGAGAAAGCACTGTGCTTGTCTAATTCTTGTGTATTAAGGTACATTGAGCGTTTAGACAGAATGCACTTCCTGGTGACAGCCAGCTGGGGTCAGCACTGCTAGAGAAGGAGCCGTGTAATGCTATCTAGTGCTAGTAACGAGCCCTGCGTGAAGCCTGGAGAGCCCCCATTACAATCTAAGCTTAGAATACCATACAATTGAGTGCAATTACGCTTTTATCCTCTCTCTTCCCAGACACTTCTATTCGTTTTGTTTAAATAAAAACATTTTGGAGGATGCATTTGATATTCACTGTTCGCTTTCAGAACAATAAGTGAACGGGATTAGTAAATATAGTGTCGGAGCGTTGAATAATGTACATCACACTATAACTTGGGAATCCTAAAGCCACAGCCATGGATAGAACATTCACAGAACTGCATCTTGGGTCTGCCATCACCTCTGCATGCCTGTCACATTCCACATCTAGCAAGGTGTAAATAATTCCTGCGTCTCTAAAACAATGCCAGAAAAAAGAAGAATTTTCACTGGTTTAGAATTGCGACTCCCACAATGCTTTGCCAGCCTAAAGCTAAAATAATCTAACAGAGTTATTCACTAAACTATTTGCAAATTAAATCCAAATGGAAAAACGGAGGCAAAAGTAAATTATTTTTTTTTGTTTAACAATGCAGTTTTGGTGTATAGATAATTCCCCTGCACTCTCATTGTTCAATTTTCAGCCATTTGAGAGATGAATCACTTTATTTATAAAGCCCAAGCCACACCTCCTTGGATGTGACTTAGATAGACTTCCTAAACACTTCCTGTAAAGAGATGTCTAATGTTCCTAATCTTCCTTTATTCAAGAGTCTGTTTACTTTTTGAAGTTATCTTCTCCTCTATTAGTCTTCCAGACTCTGCAGTTGCCTCCTTTTTAAAGTTCAACTTACAGGGCAGGTGATAAAAACTTCTAAAACAAGTAAATATCTGATTAAAATTATTTGTTTCAATTGAGCTTATGCTTCATTAGCCAACGTTCTTTTGGTGCCTATAGTGCCCCTTTGAAATTATAAAAATTACCATTTTTTTTAATTCTTTATTTTAAGTTTACATGAATTACAGGTACGTTCCGGGCAGAGTTTCTGACTCAATGTGAACATAGTACAAAAGATATACAACAGTAAATACAAATCAATTTCACACCTTTAGGCAAAAAGCGGTACAATGATAAAAGAGTTACACATACCACGGCAGTACGCATTGGTCTCATTCTACCTGGCCTTATGGTTGTATAAATCTAGTCAACATAAGTTTTTATTTTAATATAAACAATGCCTAAACATAGACTGGTCTATGTATGGTACAGAACTTGGCGATTGATAATATGGAGGTCGTAACCCTGACCCGTGTGGTCTTAGTGTACCCTCGTTTTTGTGGTGAAAAAAGTACCATTTTCAAGTGAAATCTGCACTTTATTGTAAACTGCAATAACTACCTTGCAGGGTTAACTCCACCTCTAGTGGCTGTCTTCTAGACAGCCACTAGCGGGCATTTCCTGCTTCACAGCACAGAAAACCTGTGCTAGAGCGTCGCTGGACGTCCTCACACTGTGTGAGGACCTCCAGTGTCGCTCAATTCCCCATAGGAAAGCATTGCAAAGCATTTTCAATGCTTTCCTATGGGGAGCTCTAATGCGCATGCGCGGTATTGCCACAAATGCACATTAGGTCTCCCAGGCCGGTGGGCGGGATCAATCTCGCCCACTGGCCTACGTAATGCAGAGGAGGAGCGGCGGCAGAGGAATCGCTGCCTCTGGTAAGTGACTGAAGGGGTTTTCACCCCTTCTGCAACCGTGGATTGGGGGTTAGGGGGGGTGGAGGGAGAGGGGACCTGCAGTGCCAGGAAAATGGATTGTTTTCCTGGCACTGGAGTTTCCCTTTAAGCGCTCTAGGGCTTCTGAGTTTCTCATACGTTTGCATGTTAACAGAAGACAATGTAGCTTCTATTAACTTGTAGTTTATCGATGACAAATGAAAGTGGAACTGATGTCACTGTATCCTACACAAAAAGCATAAGTGGTCACCTTTATTCAATTAGGTCATTAGTCTGCTAAAACAGACATCTACCATTACCAGTTAGGTCAACCAAAAATAGACATGTGCATTGTGAACGCCTGCTAGACACCTTTACATGACCAGCAATATCTGGTCTGTGGCTATCTTAATCAGGATTAATGAGCCAAGTGACTGCAACCTTTGAGTTACTATAAGTCCTGCAATACATCGCTGATGTGGAATGGAATTTGAAGCTGTTTATTCTGCTTGCTCTTTGTATGCTGAGAAGGATTTGTTTTCATGGATTGCGATTTGCACATTCCAAGGATTCAATGGTTTCTTTATAAGGCAGGTGGCAGACTTTTTTTCAAGGTAACAGGTATGAGACATGGCTAAGTCCTTCATTCTCAGTCTCCAGGTAATGGTTTGCTATACAAAGCTGCATTACGGTTATCAGGACGATTAAGCACTCTGTAGTAGGGATCTCTAATTAATTAGAAAGCCCTGGTATCACAGTTTCCCTTCACACCAGTAGGAGAACGATGCAGTGAGAATATAATGTGTGATTTCTCATGTTTTGAGGATATATTAGTAGAAGCACCACAACATATAGCAGATGGACAATTTTACTTAATCGTCATTAATTAGGCATCAAGTGCTGAGAAAAAAAGTGTATTCTTCATCTTAATGTAGAAAAGCTTTAAATAAAACAAAAAAAAGAGCTAATTAGAAAACTTCTTATACTAGTTGACCACCACACAGACTGGAGCCAAGAGCTGACATTACTGAAGCCAAGAGCAGACAGGACCTGGAACAACCAACAACCAGCGTGACCTGAAACCAACAATCAGCGTGACCTGAAACCAACAATCAGCGTGACCTGGAACCAAACAACCAGCGTGACCTGGAACCAAACAACCAGCGTGACCTGGAACCAAACAACCAGCGTGACCTGGAACCAACAACCAGCGTGACCTGGAACCAATAGCCATACAGGCTAGACATGGAACCAATAACCGACTGGACCTGGAACCAAAATCCACTAATTTATTCTAGGGTAGGACTCAACGATATTGGGATACTGTGTCGCAGTGGTTGGATTAACACAGTATGGCCATATGGTGTAACTCAATCCACATATTTGTTTAGGTGATTTTAAGTAACCATGTAAGATTTAGAATTTTATTTTTTGTGTGCGCTGTTCCTTAAAATCGCCTGTATTTTGTACATAAATTGTTTGTTACTGCAGCACCATTACTAAGGAATGCATGTTCCAGGTGTGTCCCCAATTACCCTTTTTTTTTTTTGTGAAAACTGAAAGTGTAGCATACTAAATAGTTGTCTTAATTCTTTGTTTGTTTTTTTTTAAATCGTAAGCTATATTGGGAGTAAATGGAGTTGGGCCCAGCACATGAATAGGCGAAAACTAGAAATTTGAAAAGCTTACCTGAAATTATTCAATCTAATTGTGACCCTCTAAATTCTAAAAAGTCTGTCAACAGTTTATATTCCTGTACTCGGGAGCCTTAGCAGAATACACAGCTGGGGTTTTTTTTTTTAGTAATAAGACACATAGTCTTTGAAATTCCTGAAGTAAAATAAACATGTAAAAAAAAAACAGTATATTTAAATATAACCATCAGACTGGCAGAGATTCATGACAAAATGAAAAGTGGCAACGTACACTTAAAGGGACACTCTGCACTATAATCTTTTCATCTTACTGAAGTGGTTATAGTGCTTGGAATCTCCTGGTGCAGTTCTTCCCTTTAGTGTTAAAACATTTTTAGTTTTTACAATTATTTTTATTGGCATTTAAATAGTGCCAACGTATTCAGTAGTTTAACACTAAATATGAATCCCTAACCACTTATAGACCAGGCCCCACTGGTGGTATGTCGAATGTAGAGATTACACACTTCCTTGTAGTCATACCCGTTTATACCAGCAATTGGCACTTCCGTTGGCTGAAAGCGATCAGCTAACACTCTAAGCCGATCACAGTGACCCATTGCTACTCAGACTAATTAACCCAAGCAGCACAAAGGGAATGGGCTTCTACGTAGTCTTGTTTCACATTAAATCATAAAAACAAATTAAACTCTGAATAGATAGGCAGATAAAAGGGCCTCAAAACAATATAACCACTGCAATAAAATGAGGCAGTTATAGCGCCTACAATGTTACTTTACTATCATTAGTTTCAGGAGACCAAATTACTATTACTAAGCTTAAAGGACCACTATAGGCATCCAAACCACTTCAGCTCAATGAAGTGGTCTGGGTGCCAGGTCCATCTAGGATTAACCCTGCCTGCTGTAAACATAGCCATTTTAGGGTTAATCCAGCCTCTAGTGGCTGTCTCATTGACAGCCGCTAGAGGTGTTTCCGCGCTTCTCACTGTGATTTTCACAGTGAGAATACACCAGCGTCCATAGGAAAGCATTGAGAACAAAACGAGTTTGTTTTCCTGGCACTATAGTGGTCCTTTAACCCTAGCTTTTAAATACAATGGTTATGTAGTAATTATAATAAGCAAAATTATGGGGGAAAAGCACTGTCCTTTAAAAATGACATAATATATTTATTAAAGTGTTACTGTCGTGAGGGCATTGAATTTTGGAACAGGCTCAGTCACAGAGGGGTTAATCTTAATTTGCACCATCTGATGTACATGTAATGTAATGTACAAATAGCATATCTTCCTCCGTACAATAGAATATATAATAGTTTTAGCAATATTTCGTTCAAATAAGGAGCAATGTGTGCGGTGAATTTGTGACCAGGTCATAGGCCTGCGTGTTGAGAAACGAGCCCACAATAGGAGTGCATGGCAGCATGATCATCGTATTAAAGGGACAGTAACACTACATAAGCTTGTTTGAGCAAAGGCCAACAGAACTCATTTCTGTTTACCTTAACCTTCTTTTGATAACTTAGTGGTTTCATAAGCAACAACAAATAGACCTTATGTTAAAAGGTAGTTTTGATATATAACAATTAAGAAACATCAGACACCTTTCGCTATACAATAACCCTTCTAATTCTGCAGAAATGTTCATTTTTAAATATTTTTGAATGTTTCCTGCATGCGGGGATTGGTGTCTCTTCCCATATTCTACCTGATTAAAGCAGTGGAAGGTGCTGAATCAATGTGCAATATAAACGGACATTACAGCTGCAATACCAATAAACGTGTTTGGTGTGTTTACTTGAAGACTGAATGTCCCTTGTCTCCTCCACCTTATTTTTTCCTACCAGGACCCCTGCATCTTCCCCCAGCTGAGTGCTAATTCAAACGTGATGTACTTTAACTTTCGGCACTTTTTTCTGGAGGCACGTCAGTGGAACAATTGGAGTTAAAGCACTGCAATGACAGCTGGAAGTGTGCTTTTCAGATCGTTAGTAGATAGGGGAAGGCATGCTTTCCACAGCTTAGCAGGAATCCACGTATACAGCAGTATATGCAATCTAGTTTGTAACCACTGAACTGTGCTGCCAAGAGCCTGGGTTTTATTTTATGTTCAAAAGATGTAAGTGAGTGCCATGTGACTGTAGAGCGGCTGAAAGCCTGGGTCAGCACAGGACTATCAGCTCACTGATTGAAAGGGAAGATTGGCGGCAAGGATAGCAAATCAGTGGAACAAAATCTGTCTGATGCTCAAAGGACTGAACACAGAGAGCAGATTATAGTCTCCAGTCCTGTGATACTGAGAAACATCACAAGGGATACTATTTAACTGTCTGTGTATACTATACCGAGGATGCATGTACATCACAAGGGATACTATTTAACTGTCTGTGTATACTATACCGAGGATGCATGTACATCACAAGGGATACTATTTAACTGTCCGTGTATACTATACCGAGGATGCATGTACATCACAAGGCTCCGATTTATTTCTAAACCCACAGCATGCCATGAAATTTTATTTACAAGGCTGTAAAATGTTTGTGTTTTATAAATATAATAAATAAAAGAGAATGGCCGCTTAACATGATACATGATAATACATGAGCCCCTCCAGTAATATACTAGAAGGCCAAAAGTATGTGGACACCTGAGACACCAAGTTGCCCACATCCCATTGCGGTTAGAACAGCCTTCACTCTTTTGTGGCGGCTGTTCCGAAAAATTTAGGATTGTCTCTATGGAAAATGGTTTGATTTCTCCTTTACTCTTTATGCTCTCTCTATGCTGCCTGCCTGGTGTACAGGGCGGAGCTTATAACAATGATTGACAGGAAGCTAAGATGGAGGCGGCTCTCTCTATACTGACTGCCAGGTGTAAAGGGCGGAGCTTATAACAATGATTGACAGGGAGCTAAGATGGAGGCGGCTCTCTCTATACTGACTGCCAGGTGTAAAGGGCGGAGCTTATAACAATGATTGACAGGGAGCTAAGATGGAGGCGGCTCTCTCTATACTGACTGCCAGGTGTAAAGGGCGGAGCTTATAACAATGATTGACAGGAGCTAAGATGGAGGCGGCTCTCTCTATACTGACTGCCAGGTGTAAAGGGCGGAGCTTATAACAATGATTGACAGGGAGCTAAGATGGAGGCGGCTCTCTCTATACTGACTGCCAGGTGTAAAGGGCGGAGCTTATAACAATGATTGACAGGGAGCTAAGATGGAGGCCGCTCTCTCTATACTGACTGCCAGGTGTAAAGGGAGGAGCTTATAACAATGATTGACAGGGAGCTAAGATGGAGGCGGCTCTCTCTATACTGACTGCCTGGTGTAAAGGGCGGAGCTTATAACAATGATTGACAGGGAGCTAAGATGGAGGTGGCTCTCTCTATACTGACTGCCAGGTGTAAAGGGCGGAGTTTATAACAATGATTGACCGGGAGCTAAGATGGAGGCGGCTCTCTCTATACTGACTGCAAGGTGTAAAGGGCGGAGCTTATAACAATGATTGACAGGGAGCTAAGATGGAGGTGGCTCTCTCTATACTGACTGCCAGGTGTAAAGGGCGGAGCTTATAACAATGATTGACAGTGAGCTAAGATGGAGGCGGCTCTCTGTATACTGACTGCCAGGTGTAATGGGCGGAGCTTATAACAATGATTGACAGGGAGCTAAGATGGAGGTTGCTCTCTCTATACTGATGCCAGGTGTAAAGGGCGAGCTTACACATGAAAAGGACTTGGGAATTGTTATAGACAACAAACTATGCAACAATGTGCAATGTCAATCAGCAGTGGCCAAGGCCAGTAAGGTATTGTCATGCATGAAAAAGGGCATTCATTCTCGGGACAAGAATATCATTTTGCCTCTTTATAAATCACTGGTAAGACCCCATATTGAATATGCTGTGCAATTTTGGGCACCTGTTCTAAAGAAGGATATTATGGCACTAGAAAAAGTGCAGAGGCGGGCTACAAAATTAATAAAAGGAATGGAACATATCGGCTATGAAGAAAGGTTAACAAATTTAAACCTATTTAGTTTAGAAAAACGTCGCCTGAGAGGGGATATGATAACATTATACAAATATATTCGGGGCCAATACAAACCATTGTGTGGAAATCTATTCACAAACCGGACTTTACATAGGACACGAGGCCATGCGTTTAGACTGGAAGAAAGAAGATTTCGTCTAAGGCAAAGGAAAGGTTTTTTTACTGTAAGACCAATCAGGATGTGGAATTCTCTGCCTGAAGAAGTGGTTTTATCAGAGTCCATACAGATGTTCAAACGGCTACTAGATGCATACTTGCAAGAACAGAATATTCAAGGATATAATCTTTCAATGTAGGGTAATAACTGCTTGATCCAAGGATAAATCTGACTGCCATTCTGGGGTCAAGAAGGAATTTTTTCCTAGCTTGTTGCAAAATTGTGCTTCAAACTGGGTTTTTTTGCCTTCTTTTGGATCAACAGCAAAAAACAAATGTGAGGAAGGCTGAACTTAATGGACGCAAGTCTCTTTTCAGCTATGTAAGTATGTAACTATGTAACTATGTAATGTTTCCACTTCCAGACTATACCACCCTTCTTTACTTGATGTTTCTTTCGTTAACAATTTCACATGGTTTATCCTGCTGGCTTCATAATGTTTTCCTTTATTAGGAAAATATACTCCTCCTTGGTACACCCTATTACCTAATAACCTTATTCCTATCCGAGGTTTTTTCACCTTCCATATAAAATTTCTAAGACTTCTTTGAATGAGATCTAACCAGCACTCTGGTATCCTTATGGGAACCATTTTGAAGAAATAGGTCCATATAGGGAGAATATATGCATTTACGATCGTAATTCTACCTAACCAACTTGCCATCACAATTCACCTATTTTTTTTAAAAGTGATATTAGTAGCTTTCATAATCCTAAATACATTAATTTCTATGACCCTATCTTTTTTTTTTTTTTAATTCTTTATTTTACGTGTATATGATGAGCATGGTTACTAACAATGCCACAACAGCACATATCAGCTTAAGTTACAACAGTCACTAACAAGGTTGGCATCTGTGAACAATACACATTTTGATATTTATGGTAAGATTAACAAATGTGGTGATCTGCTCTTTTGCTCTGTGTGGGTAATGTTGTGTTCCTCGTGCATGGTAAAATTTGTCTATTTCCTTCCTCTGATGAATACGAGGAAAAGTCATCCGTGAGCACCATCTTGGACCATGCGGCCTGCTGCGTGTTCCGCAGCAAGTCTCCGATGTCTCTGCCGTGGGGGCCTTTGTCTGCCTTCACCTTCTTTGTCTTCCAGCCCATTGTCTGCTCGGTGTCGGTAGTGTACTTTGTGGGGTCTTTTGGGTTCCGAGTCCCCCATACAAGGTATGTTTAGGTTTATTTGAGTCGGAGCTCCAGGAGATGCGACTGCTCCATTGCGCTGCTAGTTCCACCCCATCTGCTTTTTAGAGGAATATAACTCCCAAGTAAGAACGTATCCTTCATTTCAGTGAAATTAATTTGTTTAAAATATTTTGTTTCAGATTTATATCCATATTCATAAAGAAGGATGTTGTCTTTTCAATGTTTATTTTATAATTTGAGATCTGACAAAATTTGTCTATTTCCTTCATTAAATATTTAACAATTTATAGGGTAACTAGAGTGTTGTCAGCATATAAACATAATTTGAGATCCTCTCAGTCTGTTGGCACACCTTTGATACAAAAATTAGATCTTATTTTTATAGTGGTTCCATAAATGATAGATATAAAATTAGTGATAAAGGACAACCCTGGCAGGTGCCATTATTTGGATCAAACCATTCGGAACATAAATCCACACCTACTACTCTAGCAGTAGGACATTTATAAATTGATTTTATTGCATTCAACATCCATCCGCAAAAAATCAAATGCCTCCAATACCTCAAACATGTATCCCCATCCAACCCTGTTAAAGGCCTTTCCTGCATCCTGTGACAGGGTCAGAAGGGGAATCTCATTGCATTCTCCCCAATTCATTATATCGATCAGACGTCTGGTGGTACAACAGGATTGTCTTTATGGAACTAAGCCAATTTGGTCCGCGTGAACCAAATTCGAAATAACCATCTTTATCCTCTCTGCCAAAATTGCCGAAAACAATTTAGAATCCACATTAATTAAAGAACTTGGACGGTAGTTTTTAATTTCTTGTGGGTTTTTATCTTTCTTTAACAACGGTATAATATTTGCCTGGAAAAGTTATTTTGGTCCTGACTGAGCACCTAGAAACCACTTCATTAAACAAATTAACTAGATGTTCACTTACAGCTTCCCTAGAAACTTTATAAAACCTGTTGGTCCAGCCATCTGGGCCAGGCGTTTTAAAGTTAGCAAGACCAGCTATAGCTTTAACTATTTCTATTTTTGTTAATGGGGAGTTAAGAATTTTATTTTGTTCATGCGTTATCTTAATATAATTTGTAATCTGTTGAACCCCTGATTGATTTGGTATATTATACAACTTATAGTATTAATTTTGAAATGCTTTAGCTATACTATCTGGTGTTATAGATTTCTTTTGATCTATTTCAATGCACTGTATTCTGTTATTACCTGTAGGTTTTTTCTATTTATATATTAAGTATTCATACGTTCTGTTTCATATTAAAAAGTTTTTTATTTCTAGAAGCTAATTTATCGTTTATTTGGTTAGATGACTTGTTTTTATTAGATAATTTATAATATTCAATATATAACTTCTCTAGTGGCCCCCATTTCCTTATTTATTTTATTTTAAGTTTAATCAAATAGCCTTGCATGTGAGCTTTAAAAGCACACCATACCATAGCGTGGCACATTCCTTCTGTAACATTTTCCTTAAAGTATAGTTCTATAAGATTTTTGATATACCTTGGTCCTCACTTTTAGATAATATATTGTCATCCAAACGCCATGTGCTAAATGGTTAACGTAAATTAGAGTCTTTCAAAACAAACACAATATAGCTATGGTCTGCCCACGGGTTATCGTTATCAAGATTTTAGTGATCTGCTCCACCAAATTATTTTCTCCTAATAGTAAATCAATTCTCGAAAAGGATTGGTGTACCCTAGAGAAATGTGTATAATCTCTTTCAGATGTATAATTTACTTGCCATATATCTAGTAAGTTATTTTCTTTCATAATATTTTTCAAAGCATTAAAGTGTTTAGTAATTTGTTTATTAACTTTATATTTGGTCTTTTTATCAATTATCACGTCCAAGACACAATTTAAATCTCCGTCCATAATCAGAGTTGCCAATTTAACTTTTTCTATTTTCTCTATAACACTCTTTAAACAGTTAGTTGGTAAAATATTTGGAATGTAAAGATTGACCAACGTATACATTTTAGAGTTTACTTTGCAAACCAGAATTTGACATCTACCTTCTGTGTCTAAATCGGCATAAATTATCTCTTTCTGAACCCTCATTGCAAAAATAATAGCAACTCCTCTTTCTCTGTTCATCTAGGATGCATGAAACACATCTTCATATGTCTTATATCCCCATCTTATCTTTTCTATTCCAATGCGTTTCTTGTAAAGACACAATATCAATGCCTTCTTTTTTAAATAAGTCATATAGCAAATTTCTTTTATACGGGGTATTAAGCACCTGCACATTCATTGAGATAAACTTCATAACTGCTTTTCTCCTACATTACTCACTACTAAGAATTCAGCCTTCCTCTAAGACAAGACCAATATAACATATAAAACCCTTATAAGAAATATCAATCCATTATATATATATATATATATATATATATATATATATATATATATAAAAATCATACATCCCAAACCGAGTTGGAAGACCCATAAAATGTCCTCCTCCTAAGTCTCATGTCACCACTCCTAAGTGTGCTCATGACTGAGGTCTAATTTCAGAACTCAAGGCAGGGAGCTGATGTGGCAGGTACAACGACCTTAATAGTCCCAAAGGGGATGAGGATCTCTTCTTTTTTTAAGTATCTATACCTCATCCCTCCTCTACTGTCCTTTCAACCATCATGTTATTTTCCTTGGTTATATTAACGGGGGGGGCAGTAGGGGAGAGAGCGGGAATGCAGCCAAACCACATACAAAGTAGCGAGAGAAAGAAAGAGAAAAAAAAAACCACTTTCTATAAACTTGGTATAGTTACTACTAATTTACACTTTTTACCATATTTACACAGTGAACGCCCTTCCAAGTGTCAAGCGTTATTATTGATATCTCAAAAAGTCAAAATGTTCATACTCCATTATCTTAATCTATGTTATATTAATCCATTTATACTTTTGTTTGACTTTATAAAACCAATATTTTTTTTTTCCTTTATCTGTCATTTCACTTGTGAAACACTCTGTCAAACATAGTATAATAAATACAACCTGTTCGTATCTAATCCATTACTCTTATTTTTAGAATTATACTTATAATCGTTAGAATTGTGCCTGCTATCTCAACTAGTAACTTATTTGTATAAACTCCCTCTCTGTTGTTGTGAATTCTACTCATATATTTGTAATACACTTCAATACTCTTGTGATCCCTTATTTAGCCAACACCCTCTACATATAAAATAAACCAAAAATAAAAAAATTCTATAAACTTTCTATAATTGCTTCTGATTTACACTTTTCCCATATTTACACAGTAAAAGCCCTTCCAAGTGTCAAATATAATTATCTCAAAATATCAAATTGTTCATACTCTATTATCCTAATCTATGTTATATTAATCCATTTATACTTTTGTTTGACTTTATAAAACCAATTATTTTTCTTTTCCTTTATCATTCATTTCACTCGTGAAACCCTCTGTCAAAAATACTACAATATACAATACAACCTTTTCGTGCCTTTGTGTTCTCCATCCAATCCATTACTCATACTTTTATAATTATATTTATGATTTTAGAATTATACCTGGTATCTCAACTAGCAGCTTATTCGTGTATACTCTCCTTTCTCTATTATTGTGTTTGCATTACACGTCATTACCCTTGTGATCCCTTGTTTAACTAACACAACTCAAAATTCATCAAATCTGCATTCCCCAAACTAGTGGGGGAAAAAAGAAAAAGAAAAAAAAGTTCAGATTGGTTTCCTTCTCTCTTCATTCTTTTCCTCCTAAAGATTAAGTATCCTTTCTTCTTCCTTAAATTTTCCCTTCCCTCACTTTACTTTCGTCTTTCTGTCTTCCTCCTCCTCAGAACTTTTCATCTCAAACGGCGTTCTCTTTTATCCAGACCTGTATTTCTTGTGTCTTTCCAAAATACCATTATTGATCTTCATGTTCCCCAGCGGTATCTTATTTTGGGTTGTTTAAGAGGAATTAAAAAGTGTCACTGAACCTTTTTCTCCATGTTCTTATATATGGTGATAAATCCAGAAAAATCGCAATAGTCTTGAATCTTTCATCCACAATGGCTTTTTCTTTACTGGCTTCCAAAACCTGTTGTTTTTGTTGTAACGAAAATATTCTTGCTATAACATCTCTTCAGGGATATTCTGTGGTTTTCTTATTCTAAGAGACAGTCTGTTTTTTATACGGATATTCTCTCTTCTGGCTTTATCTTCTGATTCATTAATTTTCTTTTCAAGTGTTTTAATTTCTACCTCCATTTTTTTTGTGAGTCTACCACCATTTTGTATTGACTTTCCATTTGTTTATATCTTTCTTCGATCTTTATCCCTACGTCCTCTATTTGCAGTTTTAATTGGGGAGAATTATGAGACTCCTTTTGTTAAGACACCTCTCGTGTCTTTAAGCCAAACCGCCGTTTAGTAAACCTTCCCCGGCTGCAGTACAGTCTCTGTTCGCTTACTCTGTAACCCACGAACCAAATGCAGGGGAAGCGGCAATCTCCCGATCGAAATCCACGAACGGCTCCAAACTCCCGAACGGCAATATACGAACTGCTAGGAACCGTCGAACAATAATATCCCCAAAGCGGCTTTCGTTCCATCCAGCAGTCTCTAAACGTGAAGAAGAAATCCCCCCAATAACGAGACAGAAGCTCCGCATTGAGGGTCAAATAAGATCTGGATTTACTGTGGGCTACCTGCCCGTATTTATGCAGGTCTCCCACCTGGTGGACACTCCCCTAGGGGACCAAATGGAAGACTTAAATTACAGACAGATAGAAGGACATTTCTGACACACAGTCACATATCTTACCCACAGTGCATTCTGATTCCCTCCCCTCTGTCCTGGAGTTAATTACCAAGTAACTCAATTAACTCCAGGACAAGGACAGTCGCCATTTTAAACATAAAATAATAAAAGACATAAAAATGCATAACTACATGAAAACTGAACATTTCCCATTCGTATTACATGTCCCCAGATAGCCTGGATCTGAGTGCATATTATTGGCGAATAGCGCTCAGATCCCACACACATAGTTCAATCGCCATGGAGTCAAAGTTCTTACAGTCCTTCGGTATACGAATGACTCCATGGGAGGGCTATCTGGGTTAAGTCTTTTGTATGCTCTCAATCTCCCGAACGGCCGGTGTTCGCATGCTTTCGTGGAGGCAGCCAGGCGTTCCCTTGTTTCAGCGGTGTTCGACAGAAAAAGTGTCCGTTTTCCGTTCCATAGAAATAGAGCCAAACACCGCTGAGCGTTCGCATGATTTAAAATGGCCGCTGCCTCGTGGTCGACATACGAACGACGACCACCCTGAGTTCGGTTTAATTGAGAAGTGTCTGCGGTTAACCACAACGTTATAATGGTGATCACTTCGTTAACCTGCAGCACACTCCTCACTTGGGTGGCCGTTCGTTCGGCGGTTTTGTTCGGGAAAAAGAGTCATTCGAATGGCTGGGCTATAGAAACCAGCCATTCATACGAACGGGGACAAACAGACGAACGGGCAAAAATCCAGCAGACAGATGGTTCTGTCACACGGCTCCCTCCTTGTGGGACACTCCGGCAGACCCGGCTTGACCCTGTGGCGGGTCAACTTGGGGATGACCGGACTACGAGGTGATGGAAACGTCTGTTTGTCGTGACAACCCATCTGCATTTCCGTTTAGCTTACCGGGTCTGTAGCTGATGGTAAAATTGTAGGGCTGCAAGGCCAAGCTCCATCTCAGCAGTCTCCCATTGTCTCCTGAGACCCGGTTAAGCCAAACGAGTGGGTTGTGATCAGTCAGAAGGGAAAACTCTTGCCCATACAAGTAGGGACTTAACTTTTTCAATGCCCAGACCAAAGCCAAACACTCCTTCTCCACTGCCGCATAACTCACTTCTCTGGGTAACAACTTTCTGCTGAGATATGCGACAGGGTGCTCTCCTCCATCTTCCCCGACTTGGCTCAGCACAGCCCCCAGTCCATACATGGAAGCATCTGTATGGACGAGAAAGCGTTTGTTAGGGACTGGGGCAGCCAAGACAGGGGCATTCACAAGAGCCTGCTTCAGTGCCTGGAACGCAGCTTCACAAGCCGGAGACCACAGGACCTGCTTAGGCAAGTTTTTCTTTGTCAGGTCTGTCAGGGGCTTAGCGATAGCGCTGTAGTCAGGGACAAAACGTCTGTAGTACCCTGCCGTCCCCAAGAAGGCCAATACCTGGGTCTTAGTAGTAGGTGTGGGCCAGTTAGCCACTGCCTCTACCTTGGCTGGCTCCGGTCTCTGGCTCCCACACCCCACTCTGTGACCCAGGTACTGTACTTCAGCCATACCTAGATGACACTTTTCTGGCTTCAATGTCAGGCCAGCGGCCCTAATCTTATCCAGCACTACCCCTACATGTACCAGGTGTTCCTCCCAGGACCCACTGTAGATCGCAATGTCGTCCAAGTATGCACAGGCAAATTCTTGGAAGCCATCCAGGAGTCTATCCACCATCCGTTGGAAGGTAGCCGGTGCATTTTTCATCCCAAAAGGCATGACCTTAAATTGGTACAGGCCAAATGGGGTGACAAATGCCGACTTGGGGATAGCATCCTCGGCCAGGGGGATCTGCCAGTAGCCCTTACACAGGTCTATGGTGGTCAGATATCGCCCCCTGGCAATACGATCTAGTAATTCGTCTACCCGGGGCATTGGGTAGGCGTCAGTGGTGGTCCGCTCGTTGAGTCGCCTGTAGTCCACACAGAACCGGGTGGTCCCATCTTTCTTTGGCACCAGGACTACAGGTGAGGCCCAAGGGCTGTCGGAGTGCTCTATAACCCCAAGCTGGGTCATCTCCTGTATCTCCTTCCGCATTCCTTCACGGACTGCTTCAGGGATACAGTAGGGGGGCTGTCGTAACGGGGTCTGTCCAGGGGTCTCTATCTTATGCACAGCTAGGGTGGTATAACCTGGTTCCTGGGAGAACGTCGCCTGCTTCTCCCATAACAACTGCTGCGCCTGTACCCTTTCTGTGGGGTTCAACCGGTCCCCTAGCTGTACAAGGGTAGTAAGGTCAGTCTGGGAATCCCTTTCTAATAGATCTGGAAGGGGTAAGTTCTCAGAATCATCTGCAGCTGGGGCACATACTGCTGCAATATTCTCAGGTCTCTCCTGGTACTCTTTCAGCATGTTCACATGAAAGGACCGCTGGATCCTTTCATCTGCGCAGCTGGCTATCAAGTAAGTAGTGTCGCAGATCTGCGCTACTACCTTGTACGGGCCCTGCCAAGATGCCTGCATCTTGTTGGCCTTCACAGGTTTAAGCACCAATACCTTTTGCCCAACCTGGAAGACCCGCTGTCGGGCACCCTGATCGTACCATCTCTTCTGTCTCCCCTGGGCCGCCTGGAGATTCTCCCTTACCATCAGGGACAGTTTCTCCATGCGGTCCCGGAGTTCCAGAACATATGGTACTATGGGGGTCCCCTCCTGCTCCGTCTCCCCCTCCCAGTGGCCCCGGATGAGATCTAGGGGTCCGCGGACCCGTCTCCCATACAGCAACTCAAAGGGGGAGAACCCAGTAGATTCCTGGGGCACCTCTCTATAAGAAAATAATAAATGAGGCAGGAATCTCTCCCAGTCTCTGCAAGTTTCCAGCATCTGTTTGAGGGTACCGTTAAAGCGCTCGCAGAGACCGTTAGTCTGTGGATGGTAGGGTGAGCTAAGTAACGGCTTAATGCCGCACACCTTCCACAGTTGCTGGGTGAGCACAGCGGTGAATTGGGTTCCCTGGTCGGAGAGGATCTCCTTAGGGAACCCGACCCTAGTAAAAATTCTAACCAGGGCATCAGCAACCGTCTCTGCCTCTATGTTAGACAGCGCTACTGCCTCTGGATAGCGGGTGGCATAGTCTACCACGGTAAGAACATACTTCTTACCGGATGGACTAGCCCTGGCCAGTGGACCCACAATGTCAACGGCTATGCGGGCAAAGGGCTCCCCTATAATAGGCATCGATAGTAGCCTAGCCTTAGGGTGGTCCCCCCGCTTTCCTACCCGTTGACATGTGTCACACGTGCTGCAGTACATCCGCACAGCCTGGTTAAAGTTTGGCCAAAAGAAGTTCTGTGAAATCCTATAGGCTGTGCGGCGGGACCCTAGATGTCCAGCTAAAGGAACATCATGCCCTATCCGCAGAATCTCCTGCCGGTACTTTGCAGGTACCACTAACTGGCGATTCGGCGGAGTGGCAACAATCTTCTGGGAAGGTTTAGGGATCCTATACAACCTGTCCCCCACCCACTCATACCGTTCCCCATCTATTCCTTCCTCCCCAGCATCTGCCCTGTCCTTGTATCTTTGGAGGGTCGGATCTGCCTGGGTTTCCCTCCCAAACTCCTCTGGGGAATCCCAGCTTAAGGGAACCTGATCTGGGGTACCAGTCGGGAAGGAGATCTTACCTGGGTCTCGTCAGCAAGTGGGCTGGTTCCGGCAGCACGGGTCTGGGCACGGGTGGTCACTGGGTTCACATCTGCAGGGCCCATCGGAGCATAGGCTGAAACCAAAGGGGCCAAATCGTTTCCCAAAAGAACATCTGCGGGCAAGTCCTTCATCACCCCCACATCCACATGCCTAGCGCCCACTCCCCAATCCAAATGTACTCGGGCAACAGGTAAGCGAAACACGGCACCCCCTGCTACCCTTACTGCCACAGTGTCCCCAGTGTGCTGATGCTCTGAGACCAAGTTCTTTTGGAGCAGTGTCATCGTGGCTCCTGTGTCTCTCAGCCCATTCACCACTCTGCCATTCAGCTTCACAGTTTGCCGATGTTGCTGGCGATTATCCTGGTGAGCTGCTTGCACTGGGTCTGCCTCGTGTAGAATGCCCCAAAATTCCTCCTGCTCTAGGCAGTGAGCAGCAGGCTGAGGTGGGCGCTGGTTTCCATTAACTGGTCTCCTCCAGGACTGAGCCTGGTTGGCACTGTTCAGTGGGCACTCAGGACGCTTGTGCCCCAACTGCTTGCACCCATAGCACCGGATGGGTTGTGAGTACTCCCGGGCATTAAATCGGGCTGGTTGTATGTAATTGTTAGCTGGTGGTGCGGCTGGGGTACGGTGTACTGGGGGTTGGTAGACTGCAGGAGCGGGTGTTACTGCTGGTCGATACTCCAGTCTGGCAGGGGCTTTAGCAGCTGTACCATCCAACTTGCGGGCATCCGTGTATTCGTCTGCCAGACGGGCAGCCTCGGGTAGGGTAGAGGGTTTTCTGTCTCTGACCCATTCCCGGACCCCAGCAGGTAGTCTATCAAAACAGTGCTCCAGCAGGAACACTTGTAACACCTCCTCCCCAGTTACCGCTTGGCATCCAGCCATCCAGTGGGCTGCGGTACGATGGACTCTGCAGGCCCATTCCACATAAGAGTCCCCAACCAGCTTGTTGGTTTCTCTAAACCTCCGCCTGTACGCCTCTGGGGTCACTGCATACCTGGCTAGGAGCGCCTCTTTCACAGCCCGGTAGCTGGTGATCTCCTCCTCTGGGATGGCCCGAAAAGCTTCACTAGCCCGGCCAGATAATTTCCCAGAGAGGATGGTGACCCATTCATCTGCAGGTACCTGATGTAGCGCACACTGCCTCTCAAAGTCTGCCAAAAATCCATCAATCTCTCCCTCTGTTTCCACAAAATTTTTAAAGGCAGCAAAAGGTACCTTCTTTCTGGCAACCACATTATTGTCATACGGTACCTCTGCTGCTGCAGCTCCTCTTTCCCGGGCTGCCTGTTGTGCTGCAACTGCTGCCTGCACACGAACCACGATGTCAGCTGGGGGGTTGGGGCCAAAATGTGCCAGCCTTATTTGTACTGCCTGGTTGAATTGTATTTCCTCGGGTGTTAAATCCAAGGTACTGGGCACGTTGACTCTTTCCATTCCCGTTGCTGCATCCATCTCCATTAGCAAAGCAATAATCTCCCGTTTCTTTAAATTGCTTGCTGACCTTCCTCGGCGTTCCAATATGTCCTTAAGTGTAGCACGCCTTAATTCCTCGTACTGCATGTCTCGTAGCTGACCTCCAATGCTGTAGGATTCATCCCGTCGCTTGCCACCAATTGTTAAGACACCTCCCGTGTCTTTAAGCCAAACCGCCGTTTAGTAAACCTTCCCCGGCTGCAGTACAGTCTCTGTTCGCTTACTCTGTAACCCACGAACCAAATGCAGGGGAAGCGGCAATCTCCCGATCGAAATCCACGAACGGCTCCAAACTCCCGAACGGCAATATACGAACTGCTAGGAACCGTCGAACAATAATATCCCCAAAGCGGCTTTCGTTCCATCCAGCAGTCTCTAAACGTGAAGAAGAAATCCCCCCAATAACGAGACAGAAGCTCCGCATTGAGGGTCAAATAAGATCTGGGTTTACTGTGGGCTACCTGCCCGTATTTATGCAGGTCTCCCACCTGGTGGACACTCCCCTAGGGGACCAAATGGAAGACTTAAAGTACAGACAGATAGAAGGACATTCTTGACACACAGTCACATATCTTACCCACAGTGCATTCTGATTCCCTCCCCTCTGTCCTGGAGTTAATTACCAAGTAACTCAATTAACTCCAGGACAAGGACAGTCGCCATTTTAAACATAAAATAATAAAAGACATAAAAATGCATAACTACATGAAAACTGAACATTTCCCATTCGTATTACATGTCCCCAGATAGCCTGGATCTGAGTGCATATTATTGGCGAATAGCGCTCAGATCCCACACACATAGTTCAATCGCCATGGAGTCAAAGTTCTTACAGTCCTTCGGTACACGAATGACTCCATGGGTGGGCTATCTGGGTTAAGTCTTTTGTATGCTCTCAATCTCCCGAACGGCCGATGTTCGCATGCTTTCGTGGAGGCAGCCAGGCGTTCCCTTGTTTCAGCGGTGTTCGACAGAAAAAGTGTCCGTTTTCCGTTCCATAGAAATAGAGCCAAACACCGCTGAGCGTTCGCATGATTTAAAATGGCCGCTGCCTCGTGGTCGACATACGAACGACGACCACCCTGAGTTCGGTTTAATTGAGAAGTGTCTGCGGTTAACCACAACGTTATAATGGTGATCACTTCGTTAACCTGCAGCACACTCCTCACTTGGGTGGCCGTTCGTTCGGCAGATTTGTTCGTGAAAAAAAGAGTCATTCGAATGGCTGGGCTATAGAAACCAGCCATTCATACGAACGGGGACAAACAGACGAACGGGCAAAAATCCAGCAGACAGATGGTTCTGTCACACCTTTGTTTTGTTTGATCTTTTTTTATATCTTTTTTCTGTGCTTTTAAGGTCGCCGTGTTTCATCTGGTTGTTTAGCAATAGTTTTTAGCTTTTTGGCCGCATTAGCTCTATTGATTATCAAGAGCAGATTGGTCCCTTGCGCGTTCATGTGTTGGAATGAGTCCAAGTACAAATCCCTGAGGTATCCCACTGGTGACAAGACCATTCTTCGAATATACTCCATTGACCTCTGTTGCCTGTCATTTAGCCACTGCCTAACCCATTCAACAATATTCATCCAATAGGTTTTTTTTGGTTTTTTTACAGTGAGCAGCCACAGGCTATTTACTAGACATGACCCTACTCGCGGTATAATGAGTAGGGGCATAATTTACTAATACTAAGTAGTCTTTCATCCTTTTAGTAGATAGCTCCCTAATACTGTGGGAATTAGGGAGTTATCTACTTATTTATTCCTGTCATTCCATTGATTGGCTAAGTAACTTACATTTTATATGAATGTATGTTACTTGATTGTTTTAAGTGTTGCAAATGCTTACAGTTGAATCCTGGCTATGTTTGGATACTTTTTATTTAAAATTGTATACAGTGTAACATTCTTCATTCTTCCACTGGGTAAGTATATTAGTACTTAGGCAATACTGTGCTTTGGGACTTTGGAAATTCTGCAATTTCGGGACTTCGGCAATTCAGCTATTCGGACACTGGGAAGCACCCGAATGTGCAAATGGCCCGAAATTCGTCCGAAATCTCATTTCATGCCATTGTACAGAACACTGGTGAGACCTCATTTGAAGTATTGTACGCAGAACTGGAAACTGTATCTTCAGAAGGATATTGATACTTTAGAGAGTTCAGGGAAGGGCTACTAAACTGGTTCATAAAGAGTCATTCAAAGCATGGAAACAAACCGTAATTCAGTGCAGTATCTGTGAGTAAATTAGTCAAATCACAGCAGTATTTAGTAATGTCCCATCAGCAGACATTTACTGCAAAGGTTACGCGTACAGAGGTTGTTCAGTCCTCTTGGTTTAATGCAATATTGGGATATAACGTGAATCCTTCGTATAGGAAGCAGATGGTGTTATACAGACTGTCATTGCTGCAGTCCTGCAGCTTATATTGTGAATTACATATGTGGCTTTATTAACGGGCCCTAACAAGGTCTGTCCAATTCATATGAAGATGTTAAAATACAAAAAAATCACCCTTAAAATTAATATGAAAAGACACAGTGTGAAGGTAAAAATGAATACAATTTACCTATATGGTAATATTCCAAACTCCTCTGTTTGTTTAGATATATTTTTATTTTGTTTTAATTTTGTTTTTTATATCCAATACATTTTTCTGTCAATTGAGGAAGTGTTTTTCTCCTTTCCTCCACTGAGACAACCTGTGGACTGGTGCTGCTGATTATAACATCCTGGGATTTGATATGCATATATATCACTACGATCTTGTAAGTGTTACTAACTAAAGCGCACAACCAGGTTAATAACAGTCTGCTTTTATTATTTGTTTATATCCTCTCTTACATGCCTATTCACGTGTGGAAGACCTTGTGCCAGCTTTAATAATTGATATGACTGCAATCAATATAAGTTTGTGAGTGCAATCTTTACATACCACTATATGGTGTACTTATGATATTACGCTATGAGTTCTATTTTTCTCTCACTTTAGATCCATTCTGGTTTTAGATAAGAATTGTATGCAAGCTCCCAGCATAATATGTTTATATTCAGCCTGCAATATATCCATTCCCGCAATAAACACCACATTATGTACAAATAGCAGTAAGCAGGGTAACCTACTGAATTAGAATACTCATATATGTGCTTCTAGGCTAATATTTTGAAATCTATATGAAATATTGAAAAACACGGTAAGGTCGTTATTATGTAAAAGTGTCAGCTATATATAGTTCTCATTTGAGAGGTAAACCAGAAGTACAAAATATATGCAAAATTGCTGGCTATCCTGTCTGGGTATATATTATTGGTAATTATCCAGACAAGGAGAACAACCATAAATATGAAAAAAAAATAAAAAATACGGTAGGATAGGTACAAAAATAAAAAAGATAGATATCTCACAATGCACATAAAAAAAGATCAAAACATGACTGACATGCGGATAATATACCAAAAATTGTCAGAGGTTTTATGATACCATCTAAAACTGGATATATAGTAAACAAATAGCTGAATATCAATGTAATAAATGATTAGGAGAGATATCAAATCCTAACAACCCATGAAAAAAAAAATATAGGAAAAACAAATGCATACCAGAACTAGTGAGAAGAGGGAAGAAAAATCAATCAGGAAGCCTCCAACGTTTCGGCAAAAGAGATGCCTTTATCAAGGGACAATTTTTTGTATATTATCGGCATGTCAGTCATGTTTTGATATTTTTTTTATGTGCATTGTGAGATATCTATCTTTTTTTGTACCTATCCTACAATAAATTTGTCTGGATATTATCTGTAATTTAATTTAGCCCTTCAGGAATAGGACCTTACTTAAGTGAGCACCCAGTCTCAAAAAATTTTTTGTCACTGTTTTCTTAATAACATTTGACTGAGTTTGCCTACCTACTTTTAATTATAACTGGGTTTATATTAATCTCAGGTTTTCATAAAAATATATGTTTACTATATTTCCGAACCGCCGCAGTGAAGGGGTTATGGATCAGTGTCGTTATTTTTGGGAGAAAATTAATGCAGGTCGCGCTGCGTAGTGAGCTTTGCAGCATGTCTCCATACAGTGTACCCTGCAGGTTTGGAGAATGCAGGTGTTGCTCGGTGGGAGATCACTCCTATGACCGGCAGAGGACGTTAACATATTGTTTATCTTGCAGCCATTTCATGACCCTGACTTGCGGCCTGCTTAAATTGCACTCAGAACATTCTGAGCCGGACAGAAAAACAGTGGAACGTTCTGTGGCTATTTAAAGAACAGATCCCAATATGTAAACCTTGAAGCGATTATATTGATTATATCTGTGAAGGAAAATGTCCAAACCTGTTTAACACGTCTTACGAGACAATGTTTTACGACTGGAGAACATTTCCCTGTGCCCAAATGATGGCAAAGCCTAGAAAATGCCTTTATAATTAGGTGATAATTGAAAGGGTCAGAGCACGGGCTTCTATAAAGGTCCAATAGATTTATAGTGACTGGATAAAATCAGATACAAAGCCTAAACATATCTCCAATACATAGACTGGTAAAAAAGCAATATGGAGGATCCTGTGTTGCCATAAAGCAGACATCGCATTCATTCATGATGCCTATCAGGCAGACGGCAGCAAGTTATTGATCAAATGAAAGCAGTCCTATCCAAACGCAACTGCTCATAATGACATCACACTATCAGACTCCACAAAAGGAGGAAGCAAGGAAATATATAGTAGTTATATTGTTTCTTTAAAAGCCTATCATATCCAGCAAGCTAGTCTTACACTACAATTAATTTTAATGGACTTAGCAAGGAGAATTCTCTTTTTATGCTCTGATCTGGAGACAAGAACCCATCCAGTAATAGCATGTCAGGCGTGATTTGAACGAAATGATAAATGGCTTAATATTGCTGCAGCAGGATTAATGCTGTACTATAGATCAAGACGCTATAAAGTTCTTGACAAATCCATTCTGGTACCACTATATATTCTAACTAACGGGGTGATGCCAGTACGGCCCAGCGGTGAAACAGGCTGGCTTGGATTAAAATCAAACAAGCTCATCTTATGATACAGAAAACGTGCATTATGTCATATGATATAGGGTCTTTTTATAATTAGCAATGTGCTTTTTTTCTTTCAAATCAAGTCCTATTCATTGTGCTAGACATACAGAGATGGCCCCTTTGTTACATACTTTGAACACTTATATTCCCCACCTTGTGGGTGCTGCTGCTGAGCTAATTAGGGAGAGTGCCCCTTAATCCCTTAAGACCAGAGGGCGTACAATTACGCCCTATTTGAGGCGTCTCTAAACGCCGCCGGGCGTAACTGTACGCCCTCTGTTTTTTTCATTACTTACCCGGTCGCCGGTGGTCCCACGCCGGCGATCGCGGTGGGGGGACACCCAGGGAGCCCCCCCCCGCAGCAGATCCTCCTCCTCCGGTGCCCCCCGGCCATGTGAGAGCGAGGTCCTTGCAAGGACCTCACAATCACATGGCCGGGTAGGCTGCCTCCTGCATTGCCAGCAGGGGGGCTGCCTGTAATAACAGGTGGTCTCCCTGCCGGCTGAAAATAAAAATAAAATAAATTAAAAAGTGTAAAAAAAAAAGAAAATTTATACTTATATGTTATATATATATATATATATATATATATATATATATGATCTAAGTATATATATATAATATATATATATACACATATACATACACACACACACACTGTCTAGGTGTATTTTACTATTAATATATATATAATTAATATCAAATTACACGTAGACTGATACTGATTAAATATATATATAATTATTGTTATATATATATTTATATATAATATAAAAAAATTAAATATGTAAATAATTAAAAAAATATATAGATGTGTGTTATTTCGTTCTAACTGTATTGTGATATTAATATATTTATATCAAAATACACGTAGAACGAAATATATATCTACATACATAAATATATACGTATATATCACTATATATATATACCTATATATAAATAAAAATATTTTAAAAAAATTATATATATATACACATATAGATTCACATACGTATATATATACATATATTAATTCTACATATATATTTATGTAATATTTTTACATAATTAGGTATCTTAATTAATTACAATTAGCGGGACCTGCCTGACAACCCATGCCGAAAGTAAAGGGAATTTAATTTGCTAGCACTATATTTAACCCTATAACTTTCCAAGACACCATAAAACCTGTACATGGGGGGTACTGTTCTACTCGGGAGACTTCGCTGAACACAAATATTAGTGTTTCAAAACAGTAAAATGTATTACAACGATGATATCGCCAGTAAAAGTGACGTTTTTTGCATTTTTCATGCACAAACAGCACTTACACGGACGATATTATTGCTGTGATACTTTTTACTGTTTTGAAACACAAATATTTGTGTTCAGCGAAGTCTCCCGAGTACAACAGTACCCCTCATGTACAGGTTTTATGGTGTTTTCAAAAGTTACAGCGTCAAATATAAGGCTTGCGTTTCATTTTTTTCACATTAAAATTCGCCAGATTGGTTACAGTGCCTTTGAGACCCTATGGTAGCCCAAGAATGAAAATTACCCCTATGATGGCATACCATTTGCAATAGTAGACAACCCAAGGTATTGCAAACGGGGTATGTCCAGTCTTTTTTAGTAGCCACTTAGTCACAAACACTGGCCAAAATTGGCGTTTTTTGCATTTTTCACACAAACAAATACTAACGCTAACTTTGGCCAGTGTTTGTGACCAAATGGCTACTAAAAAAGACTGGACATACCCCATTTGCAATACCTTGGGTTGTCTACTATTGCAAATGGTATGCCATTATGGGTGTAAATTTCATTCCTGGGCTACTATACAGTCTCAAAGGCAACGTAACCAATCTGGCAAATTTCAATTTCAAATGTAATGCTATATTTGACCCTGTAACTTCCCAAAACGCCATAAAACCTGTACATAGGGGGTACTGTTTTACACGTGAGACTTTGCTGAATACAAATATGTGTATTTTATTGCAGTAAAAGCAAACAGTATTATGACATTGACAGTTAAAATGTCATGTAGAACTAAAAAAATAAAAAAAATCTTATTTTCTCCCATTTTTTCATATTAAATTATGTTTCATAGCTAAATATTTGATATTAAATGAAAGCCCTGTTTCCCCTGAATAAAATGATATATAATAAGGGTGGGTGCATTTAATATGAAAGAGGTGAATTACGGTTGGACAGACATGTAGCGCAAATGCCAGGTTTTGTTTACATTTTGTTTCGTTCACAACGTGTACATTTGACTCCGTCCTTAAGGGGTTAATTTCCACCTGTGTGGAATTTGTATTGCCAATATAAACCCACTACTGACTCACAGAGCTTGCTCACTGGAGTTTGCTTGAAAATAGGCTATTTCAATTAGTCTCTTTTAACCCCTTAAGGACTGAGCCAAATGTACACGTTGTGAACAAAACAAAACCTGGCATTTGCGCTATACAGTTGCAAGAAAAAGTATGTGAACCCTTTGGAATGATATGGATTTCTGCACAAATTGGTCATAAAATGTGATCTGATGATCATCTAAGTCATAACAATAGACAATCACAATCTGCTTAAACTAATAACACACAAAGAATGAAATGTTGCCATGTTTTTATTGAACACACCATGCACACACAATGCAGGTGGAAAAAGTATGTAAACCCTTGGATTTAAAAACTGGTTGAACCTCCTTTGGCAGCAATAACTTCAACCAAATGTTTTCTGTAGTTGCAGATCAGACGTGCACAATGGTCAGGAGTAATTCTTGACCATTCCTCTTTACAGAACTGTTTCAGTTCAGCAATATTCTTGGGATGTCTGGTGTGAATCGCTTTCTTGAGGTCATGCCACAGCATCTCAATCGGATTGAGGTCAGGACTCTGACTAGGCCACTTCAGAAGGCGTATTTTCTTCTGTTTAAGCCATTCTGTTGTTGATTTACTTCTATGCTTTGGGTCATTGTCCTGTTGCAACACCCATCTTCTGTTAAGCTTCAGCTGGTAGACAGATGGCCTTAATTTCTCCTGCAAAATGTCTTGATAAACTTGGGAATTCATTTTTCCTTCGATGATAGCAATCCGTCCAGGCCCTGACGCAGCAAAGCAGCCCCAGACCATGATGCTCCCACCACCATACTTCACAGTTGGAATGAGGTTTTGATGTTGGTGTGCTGTGCCTTTTTTTTGCCACACATAGTGTTGTGTGTTTTCTCCAAACAGCTCAACTTTGGTTTCATCTGTCCACAGAATATTTTGCCAGTACTGCTGTGGAACATCCAGGTGCTCTTGTGCAAACTGTAAACGTGCAGCAATGTTTTGTTTGGACAGCAGTGGCTTCCTCTGTGGTATCCTCCCATGAAATCCATTCTTGTTTAGTGTTTTACGTATTGTAGATTCGCTAACAGGGATGTTAGCATTTGCCAGTGACTTTTGTAAGTCTTTAGCTGACACTCTAGGATTCTTCTTCACCTCATTGAGCAGTCTGCGCTGTGCTCTTGCAGTCATCTTTACAGGACAGCCACTCCTAGGGAGAGTAGCAGCAGTGCTGAACTTTCTCCATTTATAGACAGACAATTTGTCTTACCGTGGACTGATGAACAGCATGGAGATACTTTTATAACCCTTTCCAGCTTTATGCAAGTCAACAATTCTTAATCGTAGGTCTTCTGAGAGCTCTTTTGTGCGAGGCATCACTCATATCAGGCAATGCTTCTTGTGAAAAGCAAACACAGAACGGGTGTGTGTTTTTTATAGGGCAGGGCAGCTGTAACCAACACCTCCAATCTCATCTTATTGATTGGACTCCAGTTGGCTGACATCTCACTCCAATTAGCTCTTGGAGATGTCATTAGTCTAGGGGTTCACATACTTTTTCCACCTGCACTGTGAATGTTTACATGGTGTGTTTAATAAAAACATGGCAATATTTCATTCTTTGTGTTATTAGTTTAAGCAGACTGTGATTGTCTATTGTTGTGACTTAGATGATGATCAGATCACATTTTATGACCAATTTGTGAAGAAATCCATATCATTCCAAAGGATTCACATACTTTTTCTTGCAACTGTATGTCTGTCCAACCGTAATTCACCTCTTTCATATTAAATGCACCCACCCTTATTATATATCATTTTATTCAGGGGAAAAAGGGCTTTCATTTAATATCAAATATTTACATATGAAACATAATTTAATATGAAAAAAATGGGAGAAATTTTTTTTTTGATTTTTTTAGTTCTACATGACATTTTAACTGTCAATGTCATAATACTGTTTGCTTTTACTGCAATAAAATACACATATTTGTATTCAGCAAAGTCTCACGTGTAAAACAGTACCCCCTATGTACAGGTTTTATGGCGTTTTGGGAAGTTATAGGGTCAAATATAGCACATTACATTTGAAATTGAAATTCACCAGATTGGTTACGTTGCCTTTGAGACTGTATAGTAGCCCAGGAATGAAATTTACACCCATAATGGCATACCATTTGCAATAGTTAGTGATGTCCCGAACTGTTCGCCGAACGCCACTAAGAATGCAGCTTCACAATGGATGCTGTCCAGGAGGTGGGAGGGTCTGCTGCTGATTGGCTGGAATGTGTCTGCTGACTCTGAGGTACAGGGTTAACACTTACTCAATGATGAGTCCGTGGCGAACAATTCGGCGAACAGTTCGGCGAACAGTTCGGGACATCACTAGCAATAGTAGACAACCCAAGGTATTGCAAATGGGGTATGTCCAGTCTTTTTTAGTAGCCATTTGGTCACAAACACCAGCCAAAGTTAGCGTTAGTATATGTTTTTGTGTTTGAAAAATGCAAAAAACTGCAAATTTGGCCAGTGTTTGTGACTAATTGGCTACTAAAAAAGACTGGACATACCCCATTTGCAATACCTTGGGTTGTCTACTATTGAAAATGGTATGCCATTATGGGTGTAAATTTCATTCCTGGGCTACCATAGGGTCTCAAAGGCAACTTAACCAATCTGGCGAATTTTAATGTGAAAAAAATTAAACACATGCCTTATATTTGACGCTGTAACTTTTGAAAACACCATCAAAACTGTACATGAAGGGGTACTGTTGTACTCGGGAGACTTCGCTGAACACAAATATTTGTGTTTCAAAACAGTAAAAAGTATCACAGCAATAATATCGTCCGTGCAAATGCTGTTTGTGTGTGAAGTCTCTCAAGTAAAACAGTACACCCCATGTACAGGTTTTATGGTGTCTTGGAAAGTTATAGGGTTAAATATAGTGCTAGCAAATTAAATTACCTATGCTTTCGGCATGGGTTGTCAGACAGGTCCCGCTAATTGTAATTAATTAAGATACCTAATTACGTAAAAATATTACATAAATATATATGTAGAATTAATATGTGTATATATATATATATATATATATATATATATAATTTTTAAAAAATATTTTTATTTATGTATAGGTATATATATAGTGATATATACGTATATATTTATGTATAGATATACATATTTCGTTCTACGTGTATTTTGATATAAATATATATATTAATATCACAATACAGTATCACAATACAAATCTATATATTTTTTAATTATTTATTTTTAATAATTTTTTAATTTTTTTTTTAACGTATTTACATATTTTTTATATTATATATAAATATATATAACAATAATTATATATATTTTAAACAGTATGTCTACGTGTAATTTGATATATATATATATATATATATATATATATATAAATATTAATAGTAAAATACACCTAGACAGTGTTTGTGTGTGTATGTATATGTGTATGTATATATATATATATATATATATATATATATATATATATATATTATATTTATATGATCTAAGTATAAATATATATATTTTTTTACACTGATTTTAATTAAATTTTATTTCCAGCCAGCAGGGGGACTGTCATTACAGGCAGTCCCCCTGCTGGCAATGCAGCAGCCAGCTAACCCGGCCATGTGATTGTGAGGTCCTCGCAAGGACCTCACTCTCACATGGCCAGGGGGGCTGGAGGAGACAGGATCTGCCGCGGGGGACTCCCTGGGATCCCAGGTGAGTCTCCCCAACCGATCGCCGGCGTGGGATCGCTGGCGACCGGGTAAGTAAAAAAACGGAAGGCGTACTATTACGCAATGCGGCCTTGGAGCCGCTTAGAATAGGGCGTAATAGTACGCCCTCCGGTTTTAAGGGGTTAAGTAGGAGTTAAAACAACAGGAGTTTAAACTAAAAAGTTTAAACCAAAAGGGTAAATATTATTTAGCTCACTTGTATTTTTGGTAACTGGGGGTGAGTGCTAGCAAGATTGAGAGTTTTACTCAGTGCACATCCTGCTGCATGCCTGGATGAATCTGTCCAGGGTCTATACCTCTGTGGTGTGTGAGAGCGAGTGGCTTTTCTGGAAGCTCAGATTGGAGATCTGGAGAGGCAAATTGCAACACTGAGGGAGATTGACAATCTTGAGAGGAGTCTGCTGCTCACTGAGCAGAGTTTAGTGGGTGCAGGTAGTGGAGTGGGAGGAGATGAGACGGTTGGTAAGCAGGCCCATAGCTGGTTAACAGTGGGACGAGGAAGCGGGGGGGACGGAAGAGGAAAGGTTCAGCTAGTCCTGATCTTGTGCAGCCTAACAGATTGAGTGAAGATGTTGGGAGCATCAGCTCAGGAGTAGCTGTACTACAGCCATGGGAACAGCCCCTCTAGCACGGATGAGGTTGAGAGGGTAGACAGGTTGTGGTGGTAGGGTACTCTATTATTAAGAAAGTAGAGAGGGTAATCTGCCATGATCGTCTCAACCGGATAGTTTGCTGTCTCCCGGGTGCTCAGGTCCGGTATGTTGCCGACAGAGTGGAGGGATTATTAGGAGGGGCTGGATGACCCAGCGGTCATGGTGCATATAGGTACCAATGACAAGGTCAGAGGGAAATTTGGAAGGTCCTAAAGAATGAGTTCAGGGAACTAGGAAGTAAGCTGAAGAAAAGGACCTCCAAGGTAATATTTTCAGAAATATTACCTGTGCTGCGTGGTACAGCAGAAAGGCAGCGGGAGATTAGAGAGGTCAATGTGTGGCTGAAGTCTTGGTGAAGGAAAGAGGGTTTGAGGTTTTTAGAGCACTGGACCGATTTTGTGCTTGGGTACAACCTGTACAGTCGTGATGGATTGCACCTAAACGGAAGAGGATCTGCTTTGCTGGGGGATAGGATGGCTAGAATGTTGGAGGAGATTTTAATCTAGTAGTAGGGGGGGAGGGTCAAAGCAATCTAGAAAATTAAGATAGGATAGAAAGGAAATGGGCTTTAGCTCAGAACAAAAGGGGTGGAGATGGGGGGAGGGAAAAGCTCAGAACAGAGAAGGTATGTAATACTGATGAAAATTCACAAAAAGTACAAATGACTCATGATAATATTAAATGTATGCTTACTAATGCAAGGAGCCTATATAACAAAATGGGGGAACTAGAGGCAATAGCATACACTAAACAATATGATATAATAGGCATCACGGAAACATGGTGGGATGAGACACATGACTGGGCAGTTAACTTAAATGGGTACATGTTATTTAGGAAGGATAGGAAAACCAAGAAGGGTGGTGGGGTATGTTTGTATGTCAGCCATGAGTTAAAGTCAAATCTTAGGCATGTGGAGTGTGACAAGGAAAATGTGGAAGCTTTATGGGCAGATATCTGCTTGGGCAAACGAAGGAAAATCAATTATTGGTTGGGATATGTTATAAACCACCTAATATAAATTTTAATGAGGAAGAACTGCTGTTAGAGCAAATTGGGAAAGCTGCAAATCGGGGTAACACGTTATTTATTGGAGATTTTAATTACCCGGACATAAATTGGGATTGAGTGACTAGTACTTCAGCAAGGGAAATCAGGTTTTTGAGTGTGTTAAATGACTACTTTATATTACAACTGGTACAAGCACCAACTAGAAAGGATGCTTGTCTGGATCTTGTTATAACAAACAATGTTGATCTTTTGACCAACATTCAAGTAGGGGAGCATTTGGGAAATAGAGATCACAACATTTTTAAAATAAACGCAAAAGCACGTGGGGTATACTAAAAAGTCTAATTTAAAAAAACAAAAAAAGCCAATTTTAATAAGATTAGGGCAGCATATTGACTGGCATAAACTCCTCAGTGAAAAAAAAACACTGAGGATAAATGGAAACTATTCAAACAAATATTAGAAAGGTAAATGTCTCAGTATGTCCCATTGGGTAAGAAATATAAAAGAAACAAAATGAAACCAATGTGGCTTAGTAGAGAAGTTAAACAAGAGATTAAAAATAAGAAAAGGGCATTTAAATCGGATAAATCAGAGGCATCCTATATAAGATATAAGGAAGCCAATAATGTTTGCAAAAAGGCAATTAAAGTGTCTAAGCTAGAAAATGAGAGAATTTTTTTTTCAAGTACATCAATTCTAAAAAAACTAAAAATGAAAGTGTAGGTACACTGGAAACGGAGATGGGTCTGTTAGCTAATGAAGACCAGGAAAAGGCAGAAATTTTAAATAACATTTTCTTCAGTATATATTAATGAGGATCCTATGGCAAGAGATATGCAAGTGATTGCTGCAAAAAACATGCAGATAAATTGTGATTGCATGACTCGAGAAAGGTGCTACAGTTAAAGAAAATTTATGTAAATAAAGCTCCGGGGTCTGATGGTATTCACCCACAAGTACTTAAGGAGCTAAGTGGGGAAATAAGTGAACCTCTGTATTTAATTTTTCAAGATTCTTTTGTTTCAGGTATTGTACCAGAGAATTGGGGGAAGGTGGATGTCGTTCCTATATTTAAAAAAGTTTCAAAATCCTTGCCTGAAAATTATAGACCTGTGAGCTTAACTTGACTGGAAAAATATTTGAAGGGCTATTAAGGGATAATATTCAGAAATTAATTGGGTAGAACTTTTTTATTAGCAATAATCAGTATGGGTTTATGAAACATAGGTCATGTCAAACTAAGCTAATTGCATTCTACGAAGAAGTAAGTAGAAGTATAGATCAGGGTGTTGCAGTGGATGTGATCTACTTGGATTTTGCCAAGGCATTTGATACGGTTCCTCACAATGGGTTAGTCTTCAAACTAAAAGAAATTGGTCTAGATGATTATTCTTGTTCTTGGGTAGAACATTGGCTTAAGGATAGAGTACAACGAGTTGTCATTAATGGTAAATTTTCAGACTGGACAAAAGTGGTGTCCCTCAGGGTTCTGTTTTGGGACAGCTTCAATTTAACAGATTTATAAATTATCTTGAAATAGGCATTGAAAGCCATGTTTCAGTGTTTGCAGAGGACACAAATCTTTGTAAAGTAATACAATGTGAGCAGGATATTGCTTTGCTGCAGAAGGATTTGGATAGATTGGGGGACTGGGAACTAAAATGGCAGATTAAATTTAACGTAGAGATATGCAAAGTTATGCACTTCAGGGTCAAGAATGCACAAGCAACTTTCACCCTAAATGGTAGTGAATTAGGGATAACCACACACGAGAACAATTTGGGAGTTGTTATAGACAAATTAGGCAGCAATATGCAATGCCAATCTGCAGTTGCTAAGGCCAGTAAGGTTTTGTCATGTATAAATAGGGGCATAAATTCTTGGGATGAAAATATAATTTGGCCTCTTTATAAATCGCTGGTAAGACCACACCTTGAATATGCTGTGCAATTTTGGGCTCTTGTTCTAAAGGATATCATGGCACTAAAAAAAAAAGCAGAGACAAGCTACAAAATTGATAAAAAGGAATGGAGCATTTTAGTTACAAAGAAAGGTTAAAAAATGTAAATCTCTTTAGTTTGGAAAAACAGCGCCTCAGAGGGGATATCATAACATTATACAAATATATTCGGTGCCAGTAAAAACCACTATCTGGAAATCTATTCATAAACAGGGCTATATATAGGACACAAGGTCACACATTTAGGCTGGAAGAAAGGAGATTTCATCTAAGGCAAAGAAAAGTTGTTGTTTTTTTACGGTAAGAGCAATACGGATATGGATTTATCTGCCTGAAGATGTGGTTTTATCAGAGTCCATACAGATTTTTAAACTGCAATTGGATACATACTTGCAAAAACATAACATACAGGGATATAATTTCTAATTAGTGGGGTAATAGCTGCTTGATCCAAGGAGACATCTGACTGCTATTTTGGGGTCAAGAAGGAATTTTTTGTTGCAAAATTGGAAGCGCTTCAGACTAGGTTTTTTGCCTTCTTTTGGATCAACAGCAAAAGCATATGTAAGGAAGGCTGAACTTGATGGACGCAAGTCTCTTTTCAGCTGTGTAACTATATAAAGCCTGTATTGTGCAGGGATTCCAGCATGGTCAAAATTTAGTAGGTCTAAATCTCCACATGGCATATGCTAATTAGTATCTGATTACAAACAGTTGGATGAGTCATCAGTATACTGAGCATGTGTGGAAGTGGATAGTGCATTCCTTTGTCTGTAAGTGCCATGTGGTCTGCCCATATAAGGAGATCCAGGATGTTGTATACACTGATTGGTCTAAGGGCATGTGTGGGTGGAGCTATTAATGGGAGGAGTTATTGTTTAATAAAATGCTTCTGAAACATATGCTCAGGGCTCATACCTTTTGAACACAAGTTCAGTGTGAGACCCGATCGGTGTGTGAATAAACACCTTTTACTTCCTGAAGACCTGCATCCATATCTCTCTGTCTGGCTTCTGCAAGTTTACATGGTTACATCTTTGGTGCATTGGGTCCGGGAACCTCATCGCACAGAAGCTGGCGCAGAGATTTGAGACGGTAAACTTTTTACCAACATTCTCCATGGCAGCACCCCTGCACTTCTGCGTGGACATCCCTTCATCTCTGCGCCACTGGGCTGCTTTGCCCAGGAGATCATCGGTTTTTACGTAGTAAGTACCGGGGTGCCCAGTCAATGAGTGTGAGCCCTATAACTGTGATGGGAGGTACTGGGAAAAGCACTGCTAGACCGATTCTCAGGAGTCGTACATGCATTTTAGGAGGCCATTTTGTTAAGCACCAGTTCCTATATATGCCGGAGTGTCCAGTTCAACTTCTAGGACGAAATCTATTGTCAAAGCTTCAAGCTCAGATAACTTTTCTACCTAATGGATCAACGTCTCTGAAGTTTAATAAATCACCAGACATGATCGCGGTATTGGTGCCAAAAGAAGAAGAATGACTCCAGATTGTGAGAATCCCTGCAAGATCCGGTTGAAGCGCATGACCCAGTCGGATTGAGCGTGACTTGAGAAGTATGAGGTGATTTTTGAAGAATCATGGTTGAAAGTAACATCAGAGATCAGCAAGTAGGTGTTTTGACGGGCATTATAAAGCCTGACCACCTACCAACTTATCATAGAGTGTCTCGAAGGGACCTCTGTGAAGGTGAGGATCAGAAGAACAACAATCCTTGCAGCCCTCACAAGCGGGAAGCTGAGGTGCCGTCGCACGGTCGAAGAATTAAGATGAGGATCACAAGAATAATGTGTTTAATCATGTGCTTTGGTATTTTTATGATTTTTCAGGAGGGTGAAGGTAAGGATATTCCAAGCTGTGTTAGTTGTATTAAGACTACGAAAACAGGTAACCAGATATCCCAGACCCTAATTGGGCACGCACAATATGAATGTGAAGGATCTGTGTCTAGGTGTAGGTACTTAGATATTGATTATAGTGTGTGTCAACCGATATCAGGTGAGCCCAAGTGTTTCGATCCCCAATTCCAACCCCGTACAATTTGGTTGGTAATTCAGAACAGTAACTCCCAGGGGACTTTAATAAATAGGACTGTGATAAGCACCCTACATTCTACGGGTATTCTATTATTTGATGCATGTAAGGCGATTTCGGGTAGCAGGAAACCATGGAATGTATGTGGAAATCTTAAATGAGAACGGACTTATGGGTTAATGATAAGTATTTATGCCCTAGCAAAAGATCTACTGATCCTGACTGCCCAAATAGAGATTTTAACTTCTGCCCATATTGGTCATGTGTAGGGTGGGCGACCTGGGGAAAGACAGTAGATCAAGATATGATTATCCAAAGGTTGCCCACTGCACCGTATTGTAAAACTATGGAGTGTAACCCTGTGCATATCACCATTTCCAAGTCGCAGCACTTTATTGACAACTTTGAGAATCTTTTTGGGTTTCAGATACATGGTACAGGAGTAGATCCAGCGACCATAATATATGTAGGTCTTGAAACGGAGACGACAGCTTCTCAAACTCATCAGGTTTTTTATTCCTTCTATGAGGAGATGAGTGTTGAGGATAAAATTCCCCATAATGTTAAGAACTTATGTATTGATTTGGCAGAGAGTATTGCAGGTAGTCTTAATATAACTAACTGCTTTATATGTGGAGGTACTAATATGGGAGACCAATGGCCATGGGAGACGAGAGAGGTTTGGTACCCTGGTTCTGAGACAGATGATACAACAGATGGCATTTGCTCAGTCTGATCATCGTAATGCTAAATGTAAGGTGAGGGAAAATCAGCAATGCGGCTGACGATTTAAAAACAGCTGCTCGTCTCATAGAAAATATCGTCATAGCATAGAGGAGGCTGCCACTGCCATATAATACACCTGTTGAAGAGTTAACCTGCTTAGGACAGAAGGCCTATAATTCTGATACTAAAGATACTATTGGGTGGTCAACTTCAAATGTCTCAGAACCTACTAATCCTTTTGCCAATTACACCAATTTGAAAGAGGTATGTTTTGATCTATCTGCTACATCTAATTGGAAAACCCCAGCGAATTTGTACTGGATCTGTGGTAAGAAAGCATATTCGGAGTTACCACAAGATTGGGAAGGGGCATGTGTGCTAGGTATGCTCAAACCATCCTTCTTGTTGCCAATTGAAACAGGAGAGACCTTGGGAGTTAAGGTTTATGATGTGAATCATAAAAAGAAGCGAGCATCATTGAATATAGGTAGTTGGGAAGATGATGAGTGTCCTCCCCAACGTATCATAAATTACTATGGACCTGCTACCTGGGCAGAAGATGGCACTTATGGTTACCGAACCCCCATATCCCCATATATATGCTCAACCGCTTCATAAGATTGCAGGCGGTGGTTGAGATCATTACCGAGACAGCAGAAGCCCTCAACCTCTTAGCGAAACAGAATACCCGCATGAGATCTGCCATTTACCAAAATAGGCTAGCCCTTGATTATTTGCTAGCAGTAGAAGGAGGTGTGTGTGGAAAGTTAAACCTTAGTAATTGTTGTCTGCATATAGATGATGAGGGGCAGGCAGTGGTTGATATTACTCGCAACATGGTTAAACTGACACATGTATCTACTCAGATCTGGAACGGGTATAATCCGTTTATTATATTCTTATGCCTCCTCCTGCCCTGCCTAGTCCCATTAGTGGTCGGGTCTGTGCGTGGTGTTAGAGAGAACACTATAGAGAGAAAGACAGCTGCCCATGTAATGGCCATCTGGAAATATGAACCTCTAGCCCAGAGAGAGAATAATCAGGATGATGAATGTTGAGAGAGCATGAAGTTAAGTTAGAATGCTTACAAGGTCTGTTCTGGTCCATGGTTACTACAGTGGTGTTGGCAAATTATGGTTAGTAATGCATCTTGTATAACTTTGTATTAGAGGCATCAAAGGGGGGAATGTGATGGAATTCCAGCATGGTCAAAATTTAGTAGGCTGAAATCTCAACATGGCATATGCTACTTAGTATCTGATTACAAACAGTTGTATGAGTCATCAGTATACTGAGCATGTGTGGAAGTGGATAGTACATTCCTTTGTTTGCAAGTGCCATGTGGTCTGCCTATATAAGGAGATCCAGGATGTTGTATACACTGATTGGTCTAAGGGCATGTGTGGGTGGAGCTATGAATGGGAGGAGTTATTGTTTAATAAAATGCTTCTGAAACATGTGCTCAGGGCTCATACCTTTTGAACACAAGTTCAGTGTGAGATCCGATCGGTGTGTGAATAAAGACCTTTTACTTCTTAATACCTGCATCCATCTCTCTGTGTCTGGCTTCTGCAAGTTTACTCTGTTACAGTATGACATGCCTGAAACATGAATTCAGTACCTAGGTCCCAAACTAGCACTGATGTCCTGTTTCAGAGACAGTACAGTGTGACAAGTCACCTGGATTCTATCATGTGCCTGCGGACACAGCCTCTTCTTCTGGTGTTTTCCACGCTCATTGGCTGTGCACAGTCCTGTAAAAGCTATGCTTAACTCTAGAGATTCTTTTGCAGGAAAAGACCGGAGCGGTAAAGGCGCCTGAGGGACCCGGGCAACATGTTAAACCAATCCAAAATTATTTGACTACTTACAATGTGATGGGGCCAGGGCACACCTAGCACCATAACTACTAGAGAGGGCTGTAGTGATGATGGGGTTTAGAGTGTTCCTTTTATGTTAAGTATAATCTAGGTCACATGGGCAAAACTTATAAATAAATGTAGAAATAGAGATCTGCATTAGCCCGTACAACTTTATGTGGTAACTCCCAGCATTCTTAGCATATCACATGCCTCTCACAATTCTCCTTGGTCTTGTCCTTTAACAGAGTCCCAGGTTTGTTCCCTAGTATCATGCAACTCTGAAACCAGAGATCACGTACACAGCAAGTGTCACACAATGCCATCATCAGACACTCTAAGCATGTTCAACCCTGGCCAGAACGACAGACAGTCAGCAATCAGGCGGACTTAGTTGCTATATAAGTAAATATATCAGTGGCAAATGGTAACTTAAAGGTTACTCCATGCAGTTCAGAGATCTCAAGTGATGATGGTGCCAGGATTCAGTCTGTGCAGCGTTTCGCTATTAAATGCTGTACATACAAAGGTTAACCCCTCTGTAACTTCTATGCCAGCAGCATCATTGGGGTGTCATTATCCATTCTGGAACAAGAGGATGGCTAATATGCAATTAGCATCTGAGACCAGCATGCGCGTGCAAGAAAGACAACATGATCTGCATCGCCTCTGTACTCCCCAACAAATAGGAATGATTTTAGCAGAGAGAGAATGTGCAGCAGGAAGAACTTGGCCTCTGCGCTGGATAATTTTTTTGTTTGCTTTTTTTTCTTTTAATGGAGGTAGAGCTACTCTGACAGAAAACAGAGATATTAAGCAATTTACTTGGAGACTGTTTGTTATATATAACTGCACACCTTGCACACACAGAGAATCCAGTAACTTCAAGCACTCAAAGGGGTTAACGAATATAAAGATTAAAATAGGGGAAAAAATGCTTTTTCATGACAAAGAAGAATGTATTGCGTTAAAAATCCCAGCTCTGAGTCAAATCGTCAAATCGAGGAATAGGCGCTAATGTCTTCTTTTAGAATCATCAGTCATTGTGACTGGCACACAGATAGGAGTCTCTGTCCACGGTTCTCATATCAATCTTGTCTGTAGCCAGAAACTGCTCTACATAACACAGAGTCCACAGCAAGCAGAGACCGGGGAGCGAAGGACACGGAGAGAAAGCCCTACTTACACTCTGTTACATGAGAAAATCAGAGGACAATTATTCCCAATTCACACTCCAATTCTCAGACAGAGCCAGCATGATGACCAGATGGAGGCAGTATAACCTTATTTGGGAAGCCTTCACAAGCAAGGGCCAAGATGTACAGAGAAGATAAGGCAGACATGACAGGTTCCCATGGCACCATAACCACAACAGTGAGCCGTAATGGTCATGGAGCTTGAAATGTTCCTTTCACTGTAAATAACAAGGCTGTATTAACCCACTCATGAAGCAGGATGACTAGAACGGTAACTCCTGGCCATGAATGGGTTAAACAGAAGTTGACTAAAGTTGCTGGAGCTCTAAATTCAAGTAACAAAAATTTTCCGATTGGCATCAGAAGGGGATAATGAGCTGCACAGACGTTCACCAGTCTGTACTGCAGAGATCTACCTCCCCATGCTCTCTTACGGACTACGCCATGATAGTTTTGCCAATGCAGAGATCTACCTCTCCATGCTCTCTCACGGACTACGCCATGATGGTTTTGCCAATTGTGAGATATTAAAATATCTCTCCTGGATGAGTTTTCACGTTAATGTTTGAGGTGGGTTCTGCTGCCAGAGAAATCACTAGGTCCAGAGACCGCCAGCATACTAGACATAGCAAGTTCCCATGGGTTCCTGTTAAGGATCGATCGATATTGATTTTTTTTAGAGCTGATACCGATAATCTGCGAATGCAAATTGCAAATCTTTTTTTTATTAAGTGATAAATGCACAAAATATACATGCCAGTCTGATTATTTTTATGTTTTCAAGTTTATGTGTGTGTGTAGTGGATGCAGTGAGAGTATTTAATTAGTAAATGCAGTGTGTGTGTGTGTATGTGTAGTGGATGCAGTGTGGGTGGTGAAAGCAGTGTGTGTGTGTGTGTGTTTGTGTATTAGATGCAGTGCGTTTGTGTGTAAATATGTGCGGAAGGAACTCCCCTCATCCCCCTTACCTGTCTCTTGTGCCCCCCAAACCTCTTTTAATGGTCCCCTCTACCTCAGTGTTCCTTTTCCTTCCCTCCCCTGTACCTTAGTGTCCTCCTTAATGTTCCCTGTCCCATAGTGTTCTTCACCCCCCTTCCCCTATAGTGTTCTTCAACCCCCCCCCATGTCACTATCTGGTATAGCATATGTACCAATCAGGACAGAGGTGCGGCATTCAAAGTCTATGTAATGGTTACATTGTAGCAATTCATACAAAACTAGCAGCAAGCTTCCTGCTGCCCCTTTCACAATCTCACAAATGTATTTATTGCACATTTCCTATTGCGATTGATGTGATGTAAGACATACTAGCTATTTCCTGTATCTTCCAAGTATGTGTTCGCTTACAGCCCAAATTAAATATCTGCCCTTCCCTTAACCCCTCTATTTACACTTTTTCAGAAAAGAGACCCGCTGTGCACATGGTGGGTAGAGGGCTTGCTGGTATACTATTAATAAAATTGGGTATTTTCCCTTCCCCAAGTGAGACAGAGAATAGGTGAGGTCTTTGTAGGTGTCAGTTCTGGAGTCAGAGGGGTTAAATTGAATGCTCCTTTTATTCTCTGATGACAGGCAGTCCCACTCACAGACGCCATGTTTTATTTAAAACACACTCTCTCTCAGTAACCACTTGGTCTAATTGGCGAGGCTCAGCTAGGTCCCCAAAGCTCACAGCTCATTACATTCAGAGCGGATTACAAAAACACAATGAAACAAACTGCATTGAAATGTACAAATTAAGGGCCGAGGCGTGCACGACACGGACACGGTATTAGATTGTAATATGGAGCACACTCCGCAGGGAGATAGCGGGATATTTGGGTGGGGGATACTGGCTGCCAATTAATACTGATATGAGTTAGAAATACAGATAACAAATGTAGACTTCGTGGCATGTGAATAAAAGCTATGCAGAACTACATCTAATCCAAGAGACACACGGAATCAGGGTCTCACAGCGGCTTTAGCAATGTCCGACAGCCATCGTGATATAAACCGAGCAAATACTCAAAATCAGCTTTCTCTTAAAAGAACCGGTTTGTAGATCTCTCAAGATAGTAGTTTTCCTCACTATCCATGGATTCGGACATAAGGGTGGTGGTATCCATTCACAGTCCATGGATTCAGAAATAAGGGTGATATTACCCGCTCACTGTCTGTAGATTCAGAGATAAGGGTGATATTACCCGCTCACTGTCTGTAGATTCAGAGATAAGGGTGATATTACCCGCTCACTGTCCATGGATTCAGAAATAAGGATGGTATTACCCGCTCACTGTCCAGGGATTCAGAGATAAGGGTGGTATTACCCGCTCACAGTCCATGGATTCAGAGATAAGGGTGGTATTAGCCGCTCACTGTCAGTGGATTCAGAAATAAGGATGGTATTACCCGCTCACTGTCCAGGGATTCAGAGATAAGGGTGGTATTACCCGCTCACAGTCCATGGATTCAGAGATAAGGGTGGTATTAGCCGCTCACTGTCAGTGGATTCAGAAATAAGGATGGTATTACCCGCTCACTGTCCAGGGATTCAGAGATAAGGGTGGTATTACCCGCTCACAGTCCATGGATTCAGAGATAAGGGTGGTATTAGCCGCTCACTGTCAGTGGATTCAGGATGGTATTACCCGCTCACTGTCCAGGGATTCAGGGTGGTATTCGACATATGGGTGGGATATTTGGGTGGGGGATACTGGCTCAATTAATACTGATATGAGTTAGAAATACAGATAACAAATGTAGACTTCGTGGCATGTGAATAAAAGCTATGCAGAACTACATCTAATCCAAGAGACACACGGAATCAGGGTCTCACAGCGGCTTTAGCAATGTCCGACAGCCATCGTGATATAAACCGAGCAAATACTCAAAATCAGCTTTCTCTTAAAAGAACCGGTTTGTAGATCTCTCAAGATAGTAGTTTTCCTCACTATCCATGGATTCGGACATAAGGGTGGTGGTATCCATTCACAGTCCATGGATTCAGAAATAAGGGTGATATTACCCGCTCACTGTCTGTAGATTCAGAGATAAGGGTGATATTACCCGCTCACTGTCTGTAGATTCAGAGATAAGGGTGATATTACCCGCTCACTGTCCATGGATTCAGAAATAAGGATGGTATTACCCGCTCACTGTCCAGGGATTCAGAGATAAGGGTGGTATTACCCGCTCACAGTCCATGGATTCAGAGATAAGGGTGGTATTAGCCGCTCACTGTCAGTGGATTCAGAAATAAGGATGGTATTACCCGCTCACTGTCCAGGGATTCAGAGATAAGGGTGGTATTACCCGCTCACAGTCCATGGATTCAGAGATAAGGGTGGTATTAGCCGCTCACTGTCAGTGGATTCAGAAATAAGGATGGTATTACCCGCTCACTGTCCAGGGATTCAGAGATAAGGGTGGTATTACCCGCTCACTGTCCAGGGCTCACTGTCAGAGATAAGGATGGTATTACCCGCTCACTGTCCAGGGATTCAGAGATAAGGATGGTATTACCCGCTCACTGTCCAGGGATTCAGAAATAAGGGTGGTATTACCCGCTCACTGTCCAGGGATTCAGAGATAAGGGTGGTAATACCCGCTCACTGTCCAGGGATTCAGAGATAAGGGTGGTAATACCCGCTCACTGTCCAGGGATTCAGAGATAAGGGTGGTAATACCCGCTCACTGTCCAGGGATTCAGAGATAAGGGTGGTATTGCTTGATCACAGTCAGGGGGTTCAAAAATAAGGGTGCAAAGGTTTATATCAGTGATTATCAGGAAGCCAAAATGGAGGTGCACAGTTACAGGATAAAGAGATGTGGATTTCCACACCTCACACTCGTTGCAATAATTATAGGGGATAAACATAATATTAAAAACTGTGAGAAGAGACCGTTCCCCTTTAAATCCTCTAAATACCTGCGCATTAGATTCAAGAACCCATTAAGTCACTGTGCCCAGCAAGCTTAAACATCATAGCCACATGTTCATTTTCATTGCCCTTCACTACTTAATTTGCCATACAATACAGTTGTCACGTCGTGCCTAGTCTTATGTCTGGTAGCTAAGCGCACAACAACAGGGGAACGTTGCTGCAAATAGAAAAATCTGCACTCTTTTGCATGGCTCAAAAAAAATACAAAAAAAACAACCCTTTATTGAATGTAAAGTCTGCAGCACATCCACGAGAACTTAAATGCAGACAAGATGCAAGTTCTGTGCGATTTACTACAGATTGTAAAGCAGGCGTTGTAAGCGCAAAGTGCTGTGAATGAGGTGCAGAGTATGCAAACTAATGCCAACCTCTTCCACGGCTTCACATTCCGGGCATAGTGTACTACACATACATAAAATGGTACACACGCTATGCAGTGTAATATTGCATAGCTTCCCTGCATATTACAATAAGAATAAACTGGACAGAGCTCGAATCTGAAAATAGGATGTTTTAGATTTCATTCTGGCATGGAATTAACATTCAGTGTTGCTGGGGAATTAAGTGGGATTTTAGCTATTTAACACTAATTTGACAGTGAATGAATGTTTTTGTAATTTGTTACTTAAGACAAACAATAGCACACTGAGCAGACAAGATAATCAGTAGATCTTACAGAGAGGATTAACCCCTCTGCGCCTGACAGCGCCAAGCATTTCATTGTGATGAACTCAAGGACAGGAATCTCCATCGATATGTCCACCTACCGATGTAACCAACATGTACTTCTTATTGTTCTCGGTACAGTGTATGAAGGCAGAGAGGCCAAGAAACCATGTTTTACTTACTGCAAAATACGTATTAAAGCTGAACAGATACATTACACGCAAAAAAACACAACGTTACAAAATGTAAACAAAACTCCATATATTCTTGTACTTGGTATTTGGACAGACTTTCAGTGGTAGCAGTAAAAAGCCAACAAATATCCAGAAAGGGTAGTAGATACCTGGAATAGCCTTCCAATGGGAGCAGTAACAGTGATATAGAAAGGGTAGTAGATACCCGGAATAACCTTCCAGGGGGAGCAGTAACAGTGATATAGAAAGGGTAGTAGATACCTGGAATAGCTTTCCTATGGGAGCAGTAACAGTGATATAGAAAGGGTAGTAGATACCTGGAATGGCATTCCAATGGGAGCAGTAACAGTAATATAGAAAGGGTAGTAGATACCTGGAATAGCCTTCCAGTGGGAGCAGTAACAGTGATATAGAAAGGGTAGTAGATACCTGGTATAGCCTTCCAGTGGGAGCAGTAACAGTGATATAGAAATGGTAGTAGATACCTGGAATAGCCTTCCAGTGGGAGCAGTAACAGTGATATAGAAATGGTAGTAGATACCTGGAATAGCCTTCCAGTGGGAGCAGTAACAGTGATATAGAAAGGGTAGTAGATACCTGGAATAGCCTTCCAGTGGGAGCAGTAACAGTGATATAGAAAGGGTAGTAGATACCTGGAATAGCTTTCCAGTGGGAGCAGTAACAGTGATATAGAAAGGGTAGTAGATACCTGGAATAGCCTTCCAGTGGGAGCAGTAACAGTGATATAGAAAGGGTAGTAGATACCTGGAATAGCCTTCCAGTGGGAGCAGTAACAGTGATATAGAAAGGGTAGTAGATACCTGGAATAGCCTTCCAGTGGGAGCAGTAACAGTGATATAGAAAGGGTAGTAGATACCTGGAATAGCCTTCCAGTGGGAGCAGTAACAGTGATATAGAAAGGGTAGTAGATACCTGGAATAGCCTTCCTGTGGGAGCAGTAACAGTGATATAGAAAGGGTAGTAGATACCTGGAATAGCCTTCCAGTGGGAGCAGTAACAGTGATATAGAAAGGGTAGTAGATACCTGGAATAGCCTTCCAATGGGAGCAGTAACAGTGATATAGAAAGGGTAGTAGATACCTGGAATAGCCTTCCAATGGGAGCAGTAACAGTGATATAGAAAGGGTAGTAGATACCTGGAATAGCCTTCCAGTGGGAGCAGTAACAGTGATATAGAAAGGGTAGTAGATACCGGGAATAGCCTTCCAGTGGGAGCAGTAACAGTGATATAATATCCAAGAATTCCTTAAGAAGAACATGGTTATCAGCAAAAAAGCAGCATGGTTTTATGAAGCTTATATTTAACATATTTATAAAATGATCTTGAAATAGGCATTGAAAGTCATGTTTCAGTGTTTGCAGGTGACACAAAACTCTGTAAAATAATACAATGTGAGCAAGATATTACTTTGCTGCAGAGGTATTTAGATAGACTGCGGGACTGGGCACTCAAATGGCAGATAAAATTTAATGTTGAAAAATGCAAAGTTATGCACATCGGCATAAAGAATGCACAAGAAACGAATACCCTTAATGGAAGCAAATTAGGGATAACAACACACGAAAAGGACTTGGGAATTGTTATAGACAACAAACTATGCCAATCAGCAGTGTCTAAGGCCAGTAAGGTATAGTCATGCATGAAAAGGGGCATTAAAGGACCACTATAGTGCCAGGAAAACATACTCGTTTTCCTGGCACTATAGTGCCCTGAGGGTGCCCCCACCCTCAGAGACCCCCTCCCACCCGGCTCTGGAAAGGGGGGCTCTCCTCCTCCGATCCTCTTCCGTTCCTCCCCTTCGGCTAGCTGCGCGCGCATTCAGCCGGTCGCATAGGAAAGCATTATCAATGCTTTCCTATGGACGCTTGCGTGCTCTTACTGTGAAAATCAATGAGACAGCCGCTAGAGGCTTCGGGGGAAGGCTTAACCCATTCATAAACATAGCAGTTTCTCTGAAACTGCTATGTTTATAAAAGAATGGGTTAACCCTAGCTGGATCTGGCACCCAGACCACTTCATTAAGCTGAAGTGGTCTGGGTGCCTAGAGTGGCCCTTTAATTCTATGGATGAGAATATCATTTTGTCACTTGATAAATCACTGGTAAGACCAGATATGGAATATGCTGTGCAATTTTGGGCACCTGTTCTAAAGAAGGATATTATTATGCCACTAGAAAAAAAAGCAGAGGCGGGCTACAAAATTAATAACAAGAATGGAATTTATCAGCTATGAAGAAAGGTTAACAAATTTAACCCTATTTAGTTTATAAAAACGTCGCCAGAGGGGGATATGATAACATTATACAAATATATTCGGGGCCAATACAAACCGTTGTGTAGAAATCTATTCACAAACCAGACTTTACATAGGACACGAGGCCATGCGTTAAGACTGGAAGAAAGAAGATTTTGTCTAAGGCAAAGGGAAGGTTTTTTTTTTACTGTAAGAACAATCAGGATGTGGAATTCTCTGCCTGAAGAAGTGGTTTTATCAGAGTCCATACAGATGTTCAAACAGCTACTAGATGCAAACTTGCAAAAACAGAATATTCAAGGATATAATATTTCAATGTAGGGTAATAACTGCTTGATCCAAGGATTAATCTGACTGCCATTCTGGGGTCAAGAAGGATTATTTTCCCTAGCTTGTTGCAAAATTGTAAGTGCTTCAAACTGGGTTTTTTGCCTTCTTTTGGATCAACCGCAAAAAACAAATGTGAGGAAGGCTGAACTTGATGGACGCAAGTCTCTTTTCAGCTATGTAACTATATGGAAAGGGTAGTAGCTACATGGAATAGCCTTCCAGTGGAAGCAGTAAAGGCTAACAGTGATATAGAAAGGGTAGTGGATACCTGGAATAGCCTTCTAATAAAGGCAGTAAAGGCTAACAGTGATATAGAAAGGGTAGTGGATACCTGGAATAGCCTTCTAATAAAGGCAGTAAAGGCTAACAGTGATATAGAAAGAGTAGTAGATACCTGGAATAGCTTTCCAGTGGGAGTAGTAAAGGCCAAGAGTGATCGAGAAAGTAGGGATCAACCGATTATCCGTTTTACCGATATTATCGGCCGATATTCGTTATTCTCGGCAATATTGGCATCGGCCAATATAGATACCGATATTGCCGATAATACCTCCTAGAACCGCCAAGCCCATTACAAGCCCGACGGTCCTGGGGGGGCCCACCGCAAGCTCTTACTTACCTTCCCAGCAGCTCCCTTCAGCGCCCCTGTGTAAATCTTGCGAGTCCCACGGCTTTGTCATGGGTTACCACGCGGCATGCAGACTGCGAGATTTACACAGGGGAGCTGAAGTAGTTGCTGGGAAGGTTAGAGCTTCCTGCGGACCCCCACTGCTTAGTACATGCCACTGGACCACCAGGGAATGCTATATCCCCCCTCCCTGGCCAAGTAACAAGCAGGGAGAGGGGACAAAAATAAATAATCAAACATAAAAAAAAAAAAAAATTACAATAATTTTACACAAATTACATCCCTTCAGAAACACACACACTCTGCATTATACACACACACACTACACAAACACACTCTGCATTATACACACACTGCATTTACTACACACACACACACACTGCATTCACTATACACACTACACACACACTCTGCATTCACTATATATACACACTACACAAACACTCACTGCATTCACTATACTCATATTCATTATATACACATAAATACACACGGCATCCACTACACAAACACACACAGCTCCCCTGTCTAAACACACTGCACCCACTACGTGTGGCATGTATATTTTGTGCATTTACCTTAAGAAATAGTTATTTTTCAAAATGGTAAATGTACAGAATATCGGCAAGTTATCTGCTATCGGCTTGAAAGTTCACAGATTATCGGTATCGGCTCTATGCATGAGAGAATGTGTATATGTCAAAATCAGTGAGTGTGGGTCAAACAGTAAGAATGTGTCAGTTTACTCTATGTGTAAACCTGTGTCAGTTTACTGTGTGTAAGCATGTGTGTCAGTTTACTTTGTGTGTTAAAGGGTGTGTGTCAGTTTACTTTGTGTGTTAAAGGGTGTGTGTCAGTTTACTTTGTGTGTTAAAGGGTGTGTGTCAGTTTACTTTGTGTGTTAAAGGGTGTGTCAGTTTACTTTATGTGTAAGCATGTGTGTCAGTTTACTTTGTGTGCAAGCGTGTGTCAGTTTACTTTGTAAGCATGTGTGTGTTTACTTTGTGTGTAAGTTTACTTCGTGTGTAAGCATGTCAGTTTTCTCTACGTGTAAGCGTGTGTGTGTAAATGTGTGTGTGTCAGTTTACTTTGTGTGTAAGCGTGTGTGTCAGTTTATTTTGTGTGTATGTGTGTGTGTGTGTCAGGTTCCTCTATGTGTAAGTGTGTCAGTTTACTTTGTGTGCAAGCGTGTGTCAGTTTACTTTGTGTGTAAGCATGTGTGTCAGTTTCCTCTATGTGTAAGCGTGTGTGAGTTTACTTTGTGTGTAAGCGTGTGGGTCAGTTTCCTCTATGTTTAGTGTGTGAGTTTACTTTCTGTGTAAGCATGTGTGCCAGTTTACTTAATGTGTAAGCATGTATGTCAGTTTCCTCTATGTGTAAGCGTGTGTGAGTTTACTTTGTGTGTAAGCGTGTGTCAGTTTACTTTGTGTGTAAGCGTGTGTCAGTTTACTTTGTGTGTAAGCGTGTGTCAGTTTCCTCTATGTGTAAGCATGTGTGAGTTTACTTTGTGTGTAAGCGTGCGTCAGTTTACTTTGTGTGTAAGCGTGTGTGTCAGTTTTCTCTATGTGTAAGCATGTGTGAGTTTACTTTGTGTGTAAGCGAGTGGGTCAGTTTCCTCTACGTTTAGTGTGTGAGTTTACTTTCTGTGTAAGCATGTGTGCCAGTTTACTTAATGTGTAAGCATGTATGTCAGTGTCCGCTGTGTGTTAAAGTGTGTGTTTCAGTGTCCTCTGTGTGTAACTATTACGTGTGTATTATATGGTTTGCACTGAAAAACACTGATATACGAGACAATGCCTGCTCTTCTCAGGTATTCATGGAAATTGTTATATAACGCGAAGAGTACAAGGTTCCAGATAAAGGAGGCTGCTGGATGAGAGAGATTATAAAATGAAGATTTGTTAGATTCTAACACTAAATATATGTTTAGTTCACAGGTTAGCATGTTGTTTACTAGCTATTTGATATGGACCGGTTTTTACATATATTATAATTATTACTGTTTAATCAGGTGGTACTATTATTATGTATGCTGTGTAACATGATCTCTCTACCTCTTGTATTTGTCTGTGTATATTGTACGTTTCTCCACTAATTGTACAACGCTGAGGAATCTGTTGGCGCTTTATAAATAGCAGTAATAATAATAACTAGAAAAGCTACAATTTCTGGGGAAATTGTGTGAAGTGTTCTTGCCTCCACCAGTAGTCTACAACTGGAGTGGGCGGAGTAACGGTTATCATTTATATAGCACATTTAATTGCAACGTTGTTGCACAGTTACATTAAACCATACATTTATAAAAACATTAGCAGGTATTCAAAAGGCCCTGTCTATGATATCACTTGCTGCTGCAGCCTGGCACAGGTCAGAGTGTTTTGGCGGTTGCCATCTTCAAACGGTCGTATTTTAAAAACTATACATCCTACAGCGAAGCGCTTTATATTGTGAGAATCACAAGACCCAGACCTACATTTTGATGCATAGTATGTCTCTGAAGTATTAAAAATGAAGGCACAGTCGCAGTTTAGAAATTGCACTTCAAATTTGAGCTTTGTAGAGTGAAGTTTCAATGAATGTCAATGGACGGCGTTAGTTGCAAACAAATGATTATATTGTGAAAACTATCAGGACTATGGCTTAGCCGTTGACATGTTTAGTGGCAGCAGGGATAGCTGAACGTTTTGATATAAGATTTGTGTAGGTGGGCCTGAAAATAAGGGAGTGGTGTCAGTTTAGAAATCATGTCCTGATTTTTCAGCTTTTGCCAGCTCCCACTCTAGCTTTGCCATTCATTCCTATGGGACAAATTTCGCCACAAGAACGACGATATTCCGTGAACCATTCGGCGAAATGTTCCACAAAGTAATAGCAATCCGATCGGGAACAATCTGCACGTTTTGGTAAATTTTTGTCTATGTAGTGTAAAAACTGTGGGAGGAGTTAGGGTGGCAAATTTGGCTATAATAAGAATAATAATATATATGTGAGATAACAATAAGTGGTCTTGCTATGCAAGAACACTTAAATATATATGTGAGATAACAATAAGTGGTCTTGCTATGCAAGAACACTTAATAATATATATGTGAGATAACAATAAGTGGTCTTGCTATGCAAGAACACTTAATAATCCAAATGTACATATAAATGAAATTGAAGGATGACCTATTAGTGTAGTAATACGCCAGGGTGTAGGTGGTATGATAATATCAATGTGTCTCCTGGAAAGGAAACCAAGAGTCTTTTCTCATTTTACAAACCTGGGGTATTGATATCTGTATTACACTCATTTCTCCAACCTTGGGAGGATGAAAGGTGGAATCTACAAATTCTACAGTTGATTTATTAACCAACCGAGCTATCACGCCAGACTAAAGATGGACAAATACCAGTCATGGTTGTAAACGCCTGATGGATCCATTTAATCAGTAAAAACAGGGATTTTTCCCACAACAAGAATTATAATTATAGTAAATTTGAATGAACAGTGCAATGTAACTTGCCAAGAGTAACAGATCAAGGAGTGCTGGCACATTGTCTAAAAAAAACAAAAAAAAACAAAAAACATCAAAACTATAACTGGAAAGGTCCATAAAGCTCAGGTCACACACCGTCTGTACTCACAATGTGTTTTAATACTGATCTGTAAAGCTCTGGCATATTCCATAACGCTGTACAATGGGATACAGGAATGAAAGGTGAGCTTACAGTCTGAATGGAGTTGTGTGTTACTGCATGGAGAATAGAGATTGATCAGATACAATATAACGTTTATAAACATTATAAGACACATGGCTAGTGAGGACAATGGAGTGATGGGTTGGGGCAGAAACACTAACTGGTTACTTGACACATTTACCAGGAAATCTAGATTATAGAACTTTAAATGGCAGACTATACCATATCTCTCTAAACCTTTGATATGGGACACATTCTCCCAATGAAACAGGATTCCTGATTTAAAGCCTCTTTTCTTGTAGAAGTGGTGGGAACAGAGAACCTCTGCTAAGTTATAGTTCCAGCGGCTGGTAGGTGAGCCAATCTTACTACTGATACGCGGAGAAGACAGCTCTCAGCAAGGCACTCTGTTAATCCTTGGCTTCATTTGTTAAAGGTTTGCGATCAGAAAAGAGCCATGATTACAGGTTCTCCACTGAGCCCAGCACAGGGAACCACTCCGAGATGAGGAAGTGTAATGGAAGAAAATTACTCTCGCTGAGTGCTTAAATTAACCCTTTCAGCACAGAATGGGCCAGCAGCATATTGCAATGCGTGAGTGGTGTGCTGTGTGTTGTCTCGGGCTAGACAGGGTTAAATAACACACCAAAGATTGCAATAATTACAACTGTATTTGAGCAGCGTCATGGGGGTGAGAGAACGAGAAGCAGAGAATTCTGGGAGTGGAAAACCAGAGCCCCAGATGTTAGAGCAGGCACAATAATTACTCTTTATCCTACAATATTCCTGAAGGGATGAACACACACAGAAAGCATTGACCGCAAATACATTCACATTCATTTTTTGGGTGCTGTCTGGCACTGTGTTCTGAGGTGACATTTTTAGACATATTTTTCGATGAAGTGGTTGCCAGACACAAAAACTTGTGAGCTGGTAGCTATATAATGTATAAACAAAGGGGGCAATTTATCAAAGTGTTCTGAAATGAGGAGGAGTCACCAATGGGCTATGTGTGCAGATCCCATTGGTTTCCATGGTGACTGCCCAACATTTAGCACTCTGTATCACTGTTTAGAACAGATAATGTTCTCCCGTGAAGGGCCACTGTTAACAGCAGTTTAAAACCTACCATTCTATTTACAAACACTTTATAAGAAGTTCTCACACAACATGCCACCTTTGGGACATTGATGGAAAATGTATTGTTTTACCTATGCAATGCTTACTAAAGGTTACCTAGACATACAGTGCTATTAATATACATATATGTTAACCTATGGCTGTATTGCATAACGAGACATTGATTTAATAATATATATACATACAGAAAGGGGTATTTTTTATATACACCCCTATATACTTATTAACCCTTAACAGAGAACACAAGGGATGGGCGGCTGCATTGTAACCTAGCTGTGTGATACAAAAATGAATACAAAAAGAAAAAGAAAAGTCCTGCGCTCACTCCCATCACTCCTGGGCGGCAGCAACGACCACAGTACACATCAGCTTATACATATGGTAAAAACCAAAGAAAAAAAAGTTACCTGCGCTCTCCAGAAGCAAGGTAAAGGGTCAGAGTAGGACCCGTCCAGGGAGGTCTGCCTTGACGTTGGCAGGCAGGCATTACCTCCATTTGTTTAAATATACATAGGGATTAAGGAGAGAGCGCAGGTAACTTTTTTCCTTTGGTTTTTAATAATATATATATATATTACCCTGTAACTCAGAGCTGGCAGATATCTGGACAGGCCTTACTTGATGGCTCTGACTGGTGTGAGATGGCAAAGGAAAGTCCCACAGATATAACTAGTACATCTGGATATGCATTGTCTAATGCTCCCACCTGCAGCGCCAGAAGAGGGGCTTGTCACAGATACAGGTAAAGGGTTAAAAGGCTTTGCCTTAGTTAAGTCTTTCCACGTCTGCAGGGGTTAAAAGTAAGAATGTTTTCTCTCCTAACTCCTGTCTGCAATCTGTTACAGGGACCACCGACTCCCTTTTTTCCACCAGGTCAAGCTAACCTTACATATTTTAGATAAGACGTGCTATACATGCGCAGTAGACTAATAGCAATACGTAATGTTATATGAATAATTGTACTTTTTGCACTGAAACTTCTATGATTGGTTGACTTTGCCTTTTGTTGTATACACCGCTAAGAAAACCGTGTTTTGTATATACGATGTACACGCATTAAAATACTTTCTGACCTCCATTATGACTGGTGTGCATTGAGTGTTCCCTGCAGCAGAATTTACAGAGATAAAAGGAAAGTAGTGTGTGTTAGTGCATAAGGACATGGCAGCGTAAGGGTTTCAGATCCTGTGGTGATCACAGACATTTATTCCAAGTGTGTAAGAAAAAAAGAAAGAACTGGCACCTTCTAGGGGGACTAGTAAGGCGTGTATCAGGGACGACCTAATAGGGGTTAACCCTTACTAACGTGCTACTACAAAAGAAAGAAGAAAAGGATCCCAGGGGGAAACAACACCCCTGGAGTCACAAAGTAGGAAGTCCCTTGAAAGTCCACATATGTATGCTTAAAACATAACTTTTATTAATCGCTATTGAATAAAAAACCCATGCTGAAAGCTATGAGTCTAGTGACAGAAACGAACATATAGATTAAAAATTGAAAAAAGTGTAGACAGGAGAAAAAATAAACAATTAGCTTGTATATAGGAAGGTTACCCTAATATTGTGGTCACTCGTGGAACCAATAACATCATATGGAGGTAGCTCATATCCTATATATTAATGCCTTAATTAGATGTAGTAGGATAATCTAATATCTGCTGGAAGGCACTTGCACTGTATGAGTAATGCAAGTAGATAGAAAATACAATTGCCCAAAGATAGCAGGTAGTTGTGATATCCTACTAGGTATTGGTTTCAAAATAGAATAGTAACCGATAGTTACATGTAGCCAACAAATACGTAGTGATCAGAGGTCCCTCATACCCTTGTTGCACTATATAAGGTACACTCCTGCCATAATGCTTAATTCCATCAAATAATACAGTCCTGTGTGGGTTAAAGAGAGAATCCCCTTAGCTATCTAAAGGAAAAGATGAGAGCCCGGAGGGGTACCTGTAAGGGGGAATGTTGTCAGTAATATCTGTTGACCCTAAATCTGCCCCGCCCACCCCCTTCCTTTTTCGGGATCCCCGTCAAATCAACGGTTCCATAAAATAAAAATAAATCATATTTTTTTTTTTTAAACGCCTGTCTGCTTTTTAGCTGCCTGACACGTGTTTCAGCGCTGCTACAGCGCCTTCATCTATCGGTTACTATTATATTTTGAAACCGATACCTAGTATCACAACTACCTGCTATCTACAGTTGCAGGCTTGAAGGGGAGGCCTTTGGGCAATTGTATTTTCTATCTACTTGCATTACTCATACAGTGCAAGTGCCTTCCAGCAGATATTAGATTATCCTACTACATCTAATTAAGGCATTAATATATAGGACAGGAGCTACCTCCATATGATGTTATTGGTTCCACGAGTGACCACAATATTAGGGTAACCTTCCTATATACAAGCTAATTGTTTATTTTTTCTCCTGTCTACACTTTTTTCAATTTTTAATCTATATGTTCGTTTCTGTCACTAGACTCATAGCTTTCAGTATGGGTTTTTTATTTAAGCATACATATGTGGACTTTCAAGGGACTTCCTAATTTGTGACTCCAGGGGTGGTGTTTCCCCCTGGGATCCTTTCCTTCTTTCTTTTGAAGTGTGTAAGAAAGCAACTAAAGTGCAATCACGACTGAGCGCTGATTAGTCCTCTGAGCACGAGGCCTGTTATATAACAGCTAAACCCCACTTTTACTCCTTTTAAACAGGAGGTGCTGAGACAGAGGAAGCATTGCACCCTTCATGCTGAGACATTTACACCCACTTGTTATTTACACACATTGTCTCCAATCACTACAACAAGAACTTTTTATCGAATTCACTGAGCTTGCTCCTAGCGACAAGGATGTGCGATGGCCCCTATTTATGGCTGCACGGTGGCACTTTCTGTGAATTCACCCACTGAATGCTATGGTGGTGGACCAGGACTCGTTTCGATATTGAGTGATGTTTTACTATGTACAGACTGAGCAGACAACAATTCTTTAACAACCAAAGTTACATTGCAGTAAGCCTGTTAGTGTTTAATACTAGACAGCGGAGTAAGGCATGTCAATAACGTCTGCCTGACAAATCGCACGCACGCACACATTAAAACACAGCCTTTTATCTGCTTTTATTTCTGATTTATTATGGAGACGCACCAAGAGGCGAAGCTGTAGCCAAGTGCTTGCCGAAGGATAACTTGAGATTTATATTGAGTAGAAGGTGACCTTTCTCTTGTGAATTTGTGTAAATAAATGGGAAATGTCACGATAATGTCATGGAGCAAGGTAATATTGGCTGAGTAAGGGGGCAGCTGTTACGGATACAGCATTAAGCTGTTGTACAGAGCTAACATCCACCTGTTTTAACACCTCTGACGGGGCACGATGTTGACATATTATTGAGAATTTAGGTTTTCTTTTTATTCCCGTGGAGACGGAGATGGACAGAGAACGTGGTTACTTCTCAATCAGGTAGAAAGCAGGATGGAGGAAAGAACTGCTCCTAGACATACACTGAATGCAAGGTGCTAAGCAGCAGGAGGTGGTGACTTTTCTAAAATTTGGAAATGTTTAGAATGTGCCCCAATAAAAAAAAAAAAAAAAAAAAACATATGGGAAAGAATTTTAAGCTTTCATTAAAAAACGAAAAACAAAACATTTCTGAAAAGGTGTCACAGAACTGACAGCTTGAAATAAAATTAATTCCTTTCTCCCGCGATTTCTGGAGTCTGGTCACTTTGAGATTAGGCTACGCCGATCCATGTGCATCTGACAGACATGAAAATAGCTTCACTGAGGTTTTAAGAGCAGGTTTGTTTACCTTATATGAAGTTACTCTGAGAGATGGTTTTAGATTTATTTACCCCACAAACAGTTTACAAACAGCTCACTGGGGTGAAACGTGGCAATTAATATAAACACCAGCTAAGCGAACGTGCCTCTTCTAGAAATAGAATGAATTTAAAAACTACTGAAAATAAACTATGACTTGTATTAAACTTTGAAGGTGATGCCCCATTTTAGCTTGAATTATATAAAACATTTAGTAAAAGACATCATAATCCAGTTCAGTCCTAGCATAGGCAATGCAAACAATGCCAATAAGAACAAGAAATACAAACATTGAAAATTATGTATAAAACGCATTGTGAACACAAAGTGCTGAGTACACCTGTTAGCACTATATAAATAAAATATACATACACTGTATACCTACTGCACTTACTGTACCTCCCTCTACTGTAATGTAACCTGTAAATTGCTGAGTACACCTGTTAGCGCTGTATAAATATAATATACATACACTGTATACCTACTGCACTTACTGTAACTCCCTCTACTGTAATGTAACCTGTAAATTGCTGAGTACACCTGTTAGCGCTATATAAACTATACATACACTGTATACTTATTGTACCTACTGTACCTCCCTCTACTGCACCTCCCTATACTGTAATGTAACCTGTAAAGTGCTGAATACAACTGTTAGCGCTATATAAATACAATATACATACACTGTATACCTACTGCACTTACTGTACCTCCCTCTACTGTAATGTAACCTGTAATGTGCTGAGTACACCTTTTAGGGCTATATAAATAAAATATACATACACTGTATACCTACTGCACTTACTGTACCTCCCTCTACTGTAATGTAACCTATAAAGTGCTGAGTACACCTGCTAGTGCTATATAAATACAATATACATACACTGTATTTACCTACTGCACTTACTGTACCTCCCTCTACTGTAATGTAACCTGTAAATTGCTGAGTACACCTGTTAGCGCTATATAAATAAAATATACATACACTGTATACCTACTGCGCTTACTGTACCTCCCTCTACTGTAATGAAACCTGTAAAGTGCTGAGTACACCTGTTAGCGTTATATAAATAAAATATACATACACTGTATACCTACTGTACTTACTGTACCTCACTCTACTGTAATGTAACCTGTAACATGCTGAGTACACCTGTTAGTGCTATATAAACTATACATACACTGTATACTTATTGTACCTACTCTACCTCCCTCTACTGTACCTCCCTATACTGTAATGTAACCTGTAAAATGCTGAGTACACCTGTTAGCGCTATATAAATAAAATATACATACACTGTATACCTATATCTGAGTACACCTGTTAGCGCTATATAAATAAAATACACATACACTGTATACCTACTGCACTTACTGTACCTCCCTCTACTGTAATGTAACCTGTAAAGTGCTGAGTACACCTGCTAGTGCTATATAAATAATATACATACACTGTATTTACCTACTGCACTTACTGTACCTCCCTCTACTGTAATGTAACCTGTAAAGTGCTGAGTACACCTGTTAGTGCTATATAAATATAATATACATACACTGTATACCTACCGCACTTACTGTACCTCCCTCTACTGCAATGTAACCTGTAAAGTGCTGAGTACACCTGTTAGTGCTATATAAATAAAATATACATACACAGTATACCTACTGCACTTACTGTACCTCCCTCTACTCTAATGTAACCTGTAACGTGCTGAGTACACCTGTTAGTGCTATATAAATATAATATACATACACTGCATTTACCTACTGCACCTACTGTACCTCCCTCTACTGTAATGTAACCTGTAAAGTACTGAGTACACCTGTTAGTGCTATATAAATATAATATACATACACTGTATACCTACTCCACTTACTGTACCCCCGTCTACTGTAATATAACCTGTAAATTGCTGAGTACACCTGTTAGCACTATATAAATAAAATATGCATACACTGTATACCTACCGCACTTACTGTACCTCCCTCTACTGTAATGTAACCTGTAACGTGCTGAGTACACCTGTTAGCACTATATAAATAAAATATACATAACTGTATACCTACTGCACTTACTGTAACTCCCTCTACTGTAATGTAACCTGTAAAGTGCTGAGTACATCTGTTAGCGCTATATAAATATAATATACGTACACTGTATACCTACTGCACTTACTGTACCTCCCTCTACTGTAATGTAACCTGTAAAGTACTGAGTACACCTGTTAGTGCTATATAAATATAATATACATACACTGTATACCTACTCCACTTACTGTACCCCCATCTACTGTAATATAACCTGTAAATTGCTGAGTACACCTGTTAGCACTATATAAATAAAATATGCATACACTGTATACCTATCGCACTTACTGTACCTCCCTCTACTGTAATGTAACCTGTAACGTGCTGAGTACACCTGTTAGCACTATATAAATAAAATATACATAACTGTATACCTACTGCACTTACTGTAACTCCCTCTACTGTAATGTAACCTGTAAAGTGCTGAGTACACCTGTTAGCGCTATATAAATATAATATACGTACACTGTATACCTACTGCACTTACTGTACCTCCCTCTACTGTAATGTAACCTGTAAAGTACTGAGTACACCTGTTAGTGCTATATAAATATAATATACGTACACTGTATACCTACTGCACTTACTGTACCTCCCTCTACTGTAATGTAAATTGCTGAGTACACCTGTTAGCGCTATATAAATATAATATACATATACTGTATACCTACTGCACTGTACCTCTCTACTGTAATGTAACCTGTATGCCTAATGCCGTGCATGCGCATTAGGTCTCCCCGGCCGGTGTGCGGGATCAGTTTCTCCTACCAGCCGACGCAATGCAGAGGAGGAGCGGCAGCGGAGGAGGAAGCAGCGACGAGGGACATCATCGCTGCCTCAGGTAAGTTACTGAAGGGGTTTTCACCCCTTCAGCAACTGGGGATTGGGGGGTGGGAGAGAGAGGGGACCTGCAGTGCCAGGAAAACGGATTGTTTTCCTGGCACTGGAGTTTCCCTTTAAAGTCTTTCATAGATAACAAAACACCCAAACTCAAAAATAAACTATTCAATATAATTTAACAAAAATAAATTATATACCATTTTAACACTTAATTAGGCAATTTGAAACTAAGGTGAAGACTTTTTAATCATGGACATAAAAATAGATTTTCTTTTTGCACAACAAACTATTCAATATAAATCAATATTTGGCATATTTGTATAAACTTTAAACATTAAAAGGGGAACGTAACAACAAATTCACAAAGGAAAACCCTACTATCTGATTATCTTGTTAACAAAATAAACATAAAATATAAATTCAATAAATAAAACAGAACGTGAAAAAAATTGCTACAAAAATACATTTTTATTGACACGAGTCCTAGAATTTGTTTTATTCAAATTTCCAATAGGATTTAATCCATTTTCTTACAAAGCTTCCTTCTCACTAAAATACACCTAGATCAGATCTTCATTTCTACCTGATCTGAATGAAAGATTGAGAATTTAGATTACTGACAGTGTCTACAGCATGTACACAGTGTTCACTGCACAGCTCTAGAATAGGTCTACACAGGGAAAGATGGAGGGAGGGAAACAAAGTGAGAGACAGAGATACACAAAGATAGGGACAGATAGCGAGAAAGATTTACTTGAGACAGCACACTCTCTCGGCATCGTCTGTAATAGCCAAAACAGAGTGACAGCTGTCTCCAGCACCCAGCTCTGCACTCGGCACCTTCGCATGTGCAATAGAGAACTTCAGCACTATGACAGCCAAAATTCAAGTTCAAGTTCAGAATTGAGTATTTAAATCCCTGACCCTTTTTACGGTGACCGAATACAGTTTATTACATGGGCAAAACAGGAGATAGGTGCAGCGCCTAAAAAGTCCTTATATGGGAGTATATAACAACAAGAATTAAAACAGAAGGAACTGATAGTGTAGTATGTAAAAATATAATAAATATAAATATGAGAAAAATGTGCACTCACACTTTTTTGGAGTTTCAATACAGCTCCAACATTTGCAATTGGGCAAAATGATCCCCGCCTAAGGATAAAGTGCAGTGTTGATTCTTCGTATATTCATGTTTGTAGAAGGTATCCTCACAAAAATGGATACAAAAACATAATATAGTGTAGTATATTTGGGCTACGGAGCATACGTAGGTATGAACATAAAGTGGGCACTCACATGTAATGGAGCCGTGAATATGGCTTCAAATTAGCATATGAAGTGGTATGATCCCCACTCAAGGAGTAGTCAATATTTCTCCGTAGATATATATGTGGAAATCAACAAATAAAACCACAATAGTCTACACTGTAAATATGGAGTGAAAAACACAAAAAAAAGATTAAAAAACAACATACTCACATGCTAAAGAGCAAAGTACAGGGTGACGGAACCACTGGCACCCCGACCGGGTACCTTCCGCCGACGGATGCTCCTAGTGCTTTCCGAGGACTCCAAGCACTCTGCCTGACACCATAACCACTGTAGACTCCCACGAACCGCCGCAGCTTGGTTGGGGTCTCGCCGTCTCCACCCACTCTGGACCCAGGACCAGGGGCCAGCTTCCAGCAGGTCGACCTCTCTCCTTATTCCAGAGAGCAGGAACAGGAACAAGCTCTTAGCAGAGCTTAGTGATTATACCCTGGGGAGTATAGTGATTATAGCAATCCCCAGAGTGTAGTTTCTCAAATCCCCCAAACATGAGCCGAAACTTCATGAAGGCACAAGATGATCTGACTCCAATGAGCGTTTATTATTCCTTATATACAAGTTTTCAGGTCAGAGGCACACCCCCTGGACCTGGTGGTAAACTGTGACAAAAGGGACACAAACCAATGGGAACACTAATTAACATAATAACGCTCTCACATACACAATGAAATCCCTCCTCTCCATCCTGGAGAGAATTGGCTTAAGGCACTGCAGTAAACTCAATTATCTCCAGTTACAGAAAATATCTACATTTTATACTAACAGCAAAAATACGTAAAAGTACATAAAAATACATAATTCTTATTTTATTACACAGAACCCCCACATTTAACCTATCCCCAGATAGCTCGGATCTGAGCACCCAATCTAGGTGAACAGCACTCAGATCCCATGAACAGAGTAGATTTTCCACGGGGTAAAGCATAGCAAGGGCTGTTGAGAAACCAAGGAGGGACAAAAGCAGTCAGTTCCAATGGGAAGAAACTGTCTTTAGAAGCCAATAAGCCCCAAATAGTCTTTTTAAATGGCAATACACCCCAGGGCCATAGTCATGAGGAAGGAGGCTGGCAATCAGGCTCCTCCAAAAGCCGGGGGCAAAGGGCAGCTTGTCACCTAACAATCCAGGGACAAAAGGCATTTCGTCACATACAGTTTGCTCAATCCAATACACTTATTGGATATGTCCATTGTTGACCTCGCTCTTCTCTTTAGGGAATTTCTTTAAAGGACCACTATAGTGCCAGGAAAACATACTGGTTTTCCTGGCACTATAGTGCCCTGAGGGTGCCCCCACCCTCAGGGTCCCCCTCCCGCCAGGCTCTGGAAGGGGGAAAGGGGTTAAACTTACCTTTTTCCAGCGCTGGGCGGGGAGCTCTCCTCCTCCGATCCACCTCCTGGGCTGAATGCGCACGCGCGGCAAGAGCTGCACGCGCATTCAGCCGGTCACATAGGAAAGCATTCATAATGCTTTCCTATGGACGCTGGCGTGCTCTCACTGTGAAAATCACAGTGAGAAGCACGCAAGTGCCTCTAGTGGCTGTCAATGAGACAGCCACTAGAGGAAATAGGGGAAGGCTTAACCCATTCATAAACATAGCAGTTTCTCTGAAACTGCTATGTTTATGAGAAAATAGGTTAAACCTAGCTGGACCTGGCACCCAGACCACTTCATTAAGCTGAAGTGGTCTGGGTGCCTAGAGTGGTCCTTTAATTGCACCTCACCTGTGGTATTCACTAAAAGACTCAGCGTTATTTACTCAAGTGAGAATTCAAAGTAAATTCAAATTTAAGGTCAAAACAATCGTACTGGAAATATTCTCAGTCAACTATGCTTTCAGTTCAGACACTACGGCCTTGAATTTGAAATTCACTCTGAATTCTCACTCTAGTGAATAACCCTGTATATCTTTTCTGTTCTTTGGTTCCTGGACTAGTATTTAAACCTTACAGAAAGATACAGACATTAAGCGAGAGAGAGAGAGAGAGAGATGTGAAGGACTAAAATCACAGGGCAATATTCTATAAGTGAAGCAGCTACTTCAGTTCAAGATCCCTGCTGTGAATCTTGTGGTGTGTTTTACTAGTTGGAGCCAGTACTGCTCCGATAAAGCAGTCGCTTAGCATCTTCCTTGTGTCAAATTCCAACCTTGGACTAATGATCCTAGGATTCATAACACAGCTAAACAACATGAATTACTTTTTTATTTTGATTGGATTTTTTTCTTTTTTTATTGTGTGATTTAATGGTAAGAAGACTATTCTGGGAATATTGCTAACAGTGTCATATGTAATTATATCTGATAGTTTGAATAACCGTACTATACGAACTATGAACTTACCAGCAAAGCATTTTGAGCAGAGATTCATCGTCTTACTGGATCTGCAGTAAACAAAACCAAGAAAGAAAGGTGAGCATTGCATTCTATACATATATACTATATATTATACACAAACCGATAGGCAATATGCACGCTGTACACAGAATACTCTGATAAACATATGGCAGGCAGGGCTGAGACGGCCGTACACAGGAAAAATGAAATTACTTTGCTAAAGCAATCACTTATTTAACTGCCAGAAATGCTAAATAAAATGTTTAAGTGTGCAGTGAAACACAGAGCCAGAATGTGTCATTTCATATTCCTTGGCAATGGTGCTGGAAGTCAGCCAGTATTCTGCACGGATTCTGTGGCTGCCCGTAATACAGTAACAGATCATATATTATGGAAGTTCATCTTAAATTCATTGGAAACTCTGTGAGAAACAATATCATACATCCAGCTTTTTATAAGTGTGATCTCTGTGTTTCAGTAAGGATGGATACACTGTTGCCATCTACAAAAACACACACAGGGCTCCATAAAAATGGCGGCCATCGGCATCCTATCCCCCGTCACAGTTTCATCGAATTCTAGGAGCAGTTGGGCATGTAATTAGAAAAGTGCGTATGAGCCAACCAAAACTGGTCATTCCTTCCACAAAGTCATAGACTGACCCTCACAACAAATTAGACAACAAATTAGGCAGCAATATGCAATGTCAATCTGCAGTTGCTAAGGCCAGTAAGATTTTGTCATGTATAAATAGGGGCATAAAATCTCGGGATGAAAATATAATTTTGCCTCTTTATAAATCGCTGGTAAGACCACACCTTGAACATGCTGTGCAATTTTGGGCGCCTGTTCTAAAGAAGGATATCATGGCACTGGAGAGGGTCCAGAGACGAGCTACAAAATTGATAAAAGGAAAGGAGCATTTTAGTTATGAAGAAAGGTTAAAAAAAAATTAAATCTGTTTAGTCTGGAAAAACGGCGCCTGAGAGGGGATATGATAACTTTATACAAATATATTCGGGGCCAGTACAAACCTTTATCTGGAAATCTATTCATAAACAGGGCTATACATAGGACACGAGGTCACACATTTAGGCTGGAAGAAAGGAGATTTCATCTAAGGCAAAGAAAAGGTTTTTTTACAGTAAGAACAATAAGGATATGGAATTCTCTGCCTGAAGAGGTGGTTTTGTCAGAGTCCATACAGATGTTTAAACTGAAATTGGATAAATACTTACAAAAACATTACATACAGGGATATAATTTCTAATTAGTGGGGTAATAGCTGCTTGATCCAAGGAGACATCTGACTGCTATTTTGGGGTCAAGAATGAATTTTTTCCTAGTTTGTGGCAAAATTGGAATCGCTTCAGACCAGGTTTTTTGCCTTCTTTTGGAACAGCAACAACATTTGTGAGGAAGGCTGAACTTGATGGACGCAAGTCTCTTTTCAGCTATGTAAGTATGTAACAACATGTACAGCAACCCGGAGGTTAAAGTAATTTTCCACTGTACACTAGGACAAAGTTTCATTAACTAGTGACACTATAGTCACCAGAACAACTACAGCTTATTGTAGTGGTTATGGTTCCTAAAGCGGTTTCAGAGATTAGGCAGTTTTTACTCTAGTGGCTGTCACTCAGACGACCATTAGAGGTACTTCCTGGGACAATACTGCACTGATGTTCAGCATCTCCATGACCAGCATGGAGACGCTGAACGATCCTCGTAGAGATGCAATGATTTAAAGCATCTATATGCATGCACAAGAGCCTCCCAATGCTTTTTCCTATGGGCAATGGGATGATCTCAGCCAAGGGCAAGACCAGTGCGGAGCTGGAAAAAGGTGTGTTAAAACACCTTTATAAAGTAAAGAGAGGTTTCCGGGCACCTAAACTGTTATTTTACCACATTAGTGGCAGGAATACATGTTTGTGTTCCTGACACTATAGAGTTCCTGTAAAGGGACACTATAGGCACCAAAATAGCTTCAGCTTAGAGAAGCAGGTTTAGTGTATGGATCTTGCCCCTCCAGTGTCACTGCAGGGGTTATCTTGAGATCCAAGTAAACAAATCACAATAAAGCTAAATTTCCAGTAAGCCATTGGTTTGTGCAAAAAAAACAACAACAAAAAAAACCTGGAAGTGGCTATTCCACTTTAAATTAGCCATTTTTATTTAACTGGAATTGTAATTTCAAATCGTGCACATGGGGGGAAATATAACAACATAAAAAGTTAATAGCAGACAAGCCTCATTTGAGCTAGCCGACCACTTCCCATCTCTGAACAGAAAAGAGTTGTAGCCGGCAGAGTCTAGAGCTCACTTCAAGACGCTTTAATAAGAGCACTTTAACCCCTTAAGGACACATGACATTTGTGACATGTCATGATTCCCTTGTATTCCAGAAGTTTGTCCTTAAGGGGTTAAATAAACAGAAAAAAAACAGCTTACTTTGTCAGATCTCTCAGAACAAGTTTCTCGCTGAGCCAAATTGTGTTTTTATGCATGTCTGGCATGGCATTCTGGAATACTAAATGTTAATATAAATATTTAGCGTATTTGCCTGAGCAGTCAGGATGAGCATTCTGATTCATCAAGTTAAAACGCAGCTACGGAAGCCAAAAGGCTACAATTAGCACAGACTGCTGGCATGGCTGTAACATGTATCTGTATTGACACAATTACACCTTCATGAGAAGCAACAATAAACAGAAGAAAAACAGATTACTAGGAAACATAGCAAGGCTTCCCTAATTACACACATTAGAATCTTATATGTATAGTTATTCATTTTTTAGACTGAAAATCTATACTGCTCACTTACTCACATAGCTGTATAAAATCCAAGTGGGGACAGCTAGCATACATCCCCCATGGCTTTGAACCAAAAAGAGTAAAGAAATCCATGTTTTAAGGGCTATAATAATTAGCCAACATGTCAGTGTTATATGACATTAGTATCACTGCTGCTGTTGGACAAAAGATTGCAGAACCACAACTAGGGAAAAGTAGGAAACTACTTTCATTTTTGTTTCAGACTACAACAAACAAAAATGTGTGTCATATGAATCCAAATGTTACTGTATTGTACTGGGTCTTTTTGCTGTTTCTCACGGTTTTGAGCTGTAATGAATTGAAGGCTCAATCCACCCCAATTCTACAGTGAAGAGACCCGTAGATTTCCCCCCCACAAAAAAACAAAACAAACATTCTACCCCCCAAAAACCCTAAAAGCATACTGAATTAGTGTTCTGTTTACACAGGAGTGGGCAGTGCCTGACACCTCAACATCACGACACAATATATATATTTTTCATCATGGTCTCAAATTGTAAAAATGCCAATGTAACCAGCAGTGGGCCAAGCCCAACATAACGAGTCTGTGAGTAATTAACAATAAAGAGGCATTAAACTGCATATAGCATTTTATACAATTGCCAGGAACAAAAAGTACACAGTTTGCTGGTCTGAATGCCCTTTACAAAATGACATTTTCTTATGAAAATGTCCTGCACTTTCCATTATCTACAAGTGGTTGTAGATTAGCAGCACCAGAAAGTAATAATAATAATAATAATCAAAGGAATATTTTATATTCAGACATACTTACTCTCGTGCATTAACTCTGCAATCCGGATTTATTAAAATATCAAGCAGAGAAGGGGAGAGATCGAACAAATGTATACTTGTCTTAACACAGAAACAGACTAGCGGTATATAAAATATAAAAAAAAAAAAGGGCCCTCTTAGTGTGAGGGCTGGCACAGTGCAGGAACGCAGGCTATGGCCATATGATTATTGCGTTAATGGATCTAGGCATGCTCTCTCACTATATCTGTACGTGTGTGTATATATATATATATATATATGATCATGTTGTCCCTCAGAATAAAGCAGTAGTTACAAGTTATGCTGCAATTCCTACAACCTGTGCTAAAAGCTCTCTAGATGATTAAAAAGGATTCTGTGGGTCTCAAGCTTTTACATCATATTTTCACCAAATTTTTTTGACACAATTTATTAAATCTGTCAGGTTTCTCATCTGTTGCTTATTTTGAATAAAAGCCATTTTTCCAACAGAAACGTGTTTTGTTTCACATCTCTTTTTTCCGACACTCAGACAGGGTTATTTACGAATGGCAGAATTGTTGGGATTTCAAAGTGTATTTTACATTTAAGGCCAAAGTAACAGAACTGGGAGAATAACCAACTTGGAGAATTTTTTTTGTTTAGCTATTTTGGTCTTAATTTGAAATTAACTTTGAATTCTCACTTTTTCCTCACAATTCTCAGTGATAACCCTGATGATGATGATGGAATTTAAGAGGACAATAATTCTTCCCTCTGCTCCTATAACTCTATTTCTCAAGCTTTGCTACTGCTGGGAGTCATTTAAAGGGACGTTATGACAAGGTTAAGTCAATGTCACTTCTACATTAAAAATCACCTATATCTTGTGTGTTGGCTTCCAACTCTGGCAGCATCAATAACCAGCCTGGAGAAGGTAGTCTGGGCTTGGGAAACGTCACTTTTGGCAATTTATTCTGCACAACATGGCCACCTAACACTCTCAGCCAATGAATGGAGACTGTATTGGCTTCTTGCTCCAGCAGCTCTGCAAATGCCAAGAGTGCGTCAGATGAGCTAGGGGCCTTGGAGCACAGCGGGGGCCCAGGTAAGAGGGCAAGCACCCATTACAGGGTAACCCTGGCATCATAACCTCTACTGTAGGTTGTAGGAGTTATGATGCTTGGAATAACTCTTTAGTTAAAGTGAGGGCTAAATTCAAAATCATTATTCGGATTGGTCTAAAACTGTTGGTTTTCTTTATAGTAACTTTTGCCAATTTTTGCAGGAAAGTAGACCAATTTCCACTTCTAACCTGGGATCCACCGGCTGCGGCTCCCTACCTCCAGTACAGCCTATGGAGAGCCAGAAGCTCTCTGTCTGAGTTAAGTCGTGCACCGCATTGGATGACAGCAAACAGCTGACGCTCTCAGTCAATGTGCTTGCCCTGCAATTTATGGCTTAGCTCAGCAGGGTTAATGGAAGCTCCAACTTAGGAGAGCAGTTGGGGACTAGCGGAAGCACGGAGTGGCTTCTGGCAGACCCCAGATGTGAAACTCCTGGAGGAGCCTGCTAGCTAGCCTCCTGCCCAAGGACTATGGGCCACATACAAAGCCCCTGTTCGGGAGTTAAATCTCCACAGCTTTCCCTGGGTGCCCCTGATTCGGCACTTTCCCTTCATTGGAATGAAACCGAACATTAGCCACCTGGCGGCCTTTCACATGAAGAAACCCACGAATTGCTCTCAGCGGTACTTAGCCGCGATCATTAAAGAACTAAATTCAGCATGAGGACTTTGTGGGTTCCCGGTCACCTCAACGGGACTTAGCCGCGAATGTTATGGAACCGTTTTCAGCATGAGGTGACCGTGCGGATCCTGGATAACTTGGTCCGGATTTTAAACGACTTTGGCATCAACAAGGTGAGCGCTTTTTGGAGGGAAGGTGTCTGTGACTAAAGGGAACAAATGCTACCCGAGACCCAGGCAGAGCACCCCGTATAGCGGCTGCAGGAGCTCCCGAAAGTTGACCGGCCAAAGCCCATGTGTGCGGCCAGTCAGAACTTTGACACGGTGGTGTGTCCCCTACACTGCATGGATGTGAGCGCTATTTGGAGAACATGGGTGCTCAGATCAAAGCTATTTAAGGATGTAATTTTTGTGGGGTTATTATATATTCCTATGATGTTTTGGGGCATTTTTATTTAAAAAAACAATATATACTAAATATGAAGGCACTTGAAGAGAAACCTTTAAATAATGATGGAACAAACCTATAGTTTAAAACTCAAGGTTTTGCTATGTTTCAGAACGAGGAAAATTGCCTCCACCCTTAAAAGTTTACTTTAATCACCATGATCACTTCAGGGATTTGAAGTGGTCATGGTGGTAGGAGTCATTATGTGCAGTGTCTCTGGTAAAATTTTAGACTTTGATGTGAACGGGATCTTCTATCTGCAGGAGATGTGCAATTTTATTTTTATTGCAAACTCTATACTTTGTGACTAGCACACTATATAGATGGTATAATCTGCTACGGAATTAATTTCCAGAAAGCATTAAGTGGCATGGCAGGTATCCATTAAGAAAACCCTATCATCTAATTCTGGTGGACAAGGAAAAGCTATAAACACAGATGTGCTGGTTGGAATAGCTTCAACATATTCCAGAGCACCATACAGGCAGACAAAACTCCAATTCAAAGATAATCATCTCCTCTCAAGTAACTACATTCCTAAAGTACCACCAGTCATTCAATCAAGAATTAATTAGGTTCAGTAATCAAGAAATAGTGGAGAGGTATTGCATTCTTGTGGGCATTAAACTCCAGAACAATAAATTAAAAAGTAAAGAAGCAAGTAGCGTGGTGGGTCTCTGGGGCTTCTTAGTTAAAAAAATTACAGTTTGTACAGCACGGAAGTTTTAAGGGTATTGTGTAGTTGGAAGATTTTTATTAACATCAAGGTCTCCTGTGGAGCATAATAATTTCTTCATGTATTAGTGAGGCAAACTCTATAAATAGCCTGTAAGAAAAGGTCACTTCACCCAACAAATCACATCCAGCCGCTACTGGGTATACATACAGAAAGAAAATGTGTTCAACTGATGGCAGGTCACCAAGCCTAATTAAACCATTAAAAACTCAGGACTTCATAGAAGCAGAATAAAAACACAAAGTGTTTCTGGGAAAAAAAACCTCTGCTAATTGCCGTGTACTAACCGATAAATGACTAATACACAAACCAGCGTCTCCTAACAGCCGTGTACTAACCGATCATGGACTAATACCCAAACCAGCATCTCCTAACGGCCGTGTACTAACTGATCCTACACTAATACCCAAACCAGCATCTCCTAACGGCTGTGTACTAACTGATCCTACACCAATACCCAAACCAGCATCTCCTAACGGCTGTGTACTAACCGATCCTACACTAATACCCAAACCAGCATCTCCTAACGGCCGTGCACTAACCGATCCTACACTAATACCCAAACCAGCATCTCCTAACGGCCGTGTACTAACCGATCCTACACTAATACCCAAACCAGCATCTCCTAACGGCTGTGTACTAACCGATCCTACACTAATACCCAAACCAGCATCTCCTAACGGCTGTGTACTAACCGATCCTACACTAATACCCAAACCAGCATCTCCTAACGGCTGTGTACTAACTGATCCTACACTAATACCCAAACCAGCATCTCCTAACGGCTGTGTACTAACCGATCCTACACTAATACCCAAACCAGCATCTCCTAACGGCTGTGTACTAACCGATCCTACACTAATACCCAAACCAGCATCTCCTAACGGCTGTGTACTAACTGATCCTACACTAATACCCAAACCAGCATCTCCTAACGGCCGTGTACTAACTGATCCTACACTAATACCCAAACCAGCATCTCCTAACGGCTGTGTACTAACCGATCCTACACTAATACCCAAACCAGCATCTCCTAACGGCTGTGTACTAACCGATCCTACACTAATACCCAAACCAGCATCTAACGGCCGTGTACTAACTGATCCTACACTAATACCCAAACCAGCATCTCCTAACGGCCGTGTACTAACCGATCCTACACTAATACCCAAACCAGCATCTCCTAACGGCTGTGTACTAACCGATCATGGACTAATACCCAAACCAACCTCTTCTAATGGCTGTGTACTAAACGATCATACACTAATACAAAAACCAACCTCTTCTAATGGCTGTGTACTAACTGATCCTACACTAATACCCAAACCAGCATCTCCTAACGGCTGTGTACTAAACGATCATACACTAATACACAAACCAACCTCTTCTACTGGCTGTGTACTAACCGATCCTACATTAATACTCACACCAACGTCTACTAGTGGCTGTGTACTAACTAATAATACACTAATACCCAAACCAGCGTCTCCTAACGGCCGTGTACTAACTAATCATACACTAATACCCAAACCAGCATCTCCTAACGGCTGTGTACTAACTGATGATACGCCAATATCCAAACCAACCTCTGCTAATGGCCGTGTACTAACCGATCATACACGAATACCCAAACCAGCGTCTCCTAACGTCCGTGTACTAACCGATCCTACACTAATAATCACACCAACCTCTGCAACTGGCTGTGTACTAACTAATCATACAATAATACCCAAACCAGCATCTCCTCACGGCCATGTACTAAGTGATCATACACGAATATCCAAACCAACCTCTGCTAATGGCCGTGTACTAACCGATAATACGCCAATATCCAAACCAACCTCTGCTAATGGCCGTGTACTAACCGATAATACGCCAATATCCAAACCAACCTCTGCTAATGGCCGTGTACTAACCGATAATACGCCAATATCCAAACCAACCTCTGCTAATGGCCGTGTACTAACCGATAATACGCCAATATCCAAACCAACCTCTGCTAATGGCGTGTACTAACCGATCATAGACCAATACCCAAACTAGCGTCTGCTAATGGCCATGTACTAACCGATCATACATAAATATCCAAACCAGCATCTGCTAATGGCCATGTACTAACCGATCATACACAAATATCCAAACCAGCGTCTCCTAATGGTCGTGTACTAACCGACCATAGAATAATACCCAAACCAGTGTCTCCTAGTGGCCGTATACTAACCATTCAAAGACCAATACCCAAACCAGTGTCTCCTAATGGCCATGTACTAACCGATAACGTTAACTGATAACAGACTAATACCCAAACCAGCGTCTCCTAATGGATGTGTACTAACTGTGACGGACAGCATGGCACCCCGACTGGGTGCCTCCGCCAATCGCTGCTTCCTAGTAGCCTGAAGTACTATAAGTACAACACCGGACACCATATGCACTATAGCCCCTTAGCAAATTGGCTGGGGTCTCGCTGTCCTTCACCCACCCTGGACCCAAGCCCAGGATCCAGCTTCCAGTGGGTGGATCTCTTCTACTCCAGAGAGTCTAGCAGGTATAGATGTGTAGCTTTTACAAGAGCTAGTGATTATAGTCAGTATAGCAATCCAAAGCAGGTAGAGCTGTTCCCTACAATCACGAGACGAGGCTGCGTGTTGAGGGTGAAGTGAACTGATTAAATGGGACCACACTTGGCTTTTATGACAATCCCCATACAAAGGGTAATCCCATCTGGACCTGATGGAAGACTGTATTACAAAGTCACAGACCAATGACAATGGTGTTACAATACATGACACTCCCATACAGATCATACAATCCCTCCCCTCTGTCTGGGAGATAATTGAGTCAAGTACTGTTTTAACTCAATTATCTCCAGGCTAAAAAAAAAACACAATTTTACAGGCAACCCGAAAGTACCCCAAAAACTCACATAAACCCCACAAAAAGTATATCCCCTGATAGCCCCGATCTGGGTGAGCAACATATTTTTAAAAAAATCACCCACATCGGTTCAGTGTTTCAGAATTTTCATGGAAGTCTTAATTCTGACCGACCGCACACAAGACTCCTGCCCAAAATAGTTCCATAGACTCAGGTTGTGCGGTCTGTCTCTTTTAGGCACTTCAAACACAACAAAATACCAAAAGTAGCAGTTCATGGGAAAACTAGTTGTGTGCCCCTTGTTCAGGAGTTTGGTTTCACTGAACGCCGCTTTCCTCGGATGAATAGGAATGAACATAGGTGAGTGGAAGTCTCAGCGGTGTTCGGGCCGTTGAGTGTCCGATACTAGTTCCATACCCTCGACATCCAAACACCGCTGGAAGCGTTCGCCAAAACAAGATTGCCACCGCCTTGTGTTCGTCCATACGAACGGTGGCCACCCAGCCGACCACTCAGAACGTTCAAGTGTTTGCGGTTTGTGTAGGTGTTAGAGAGGTCAAGTGGGTCAACTAGCGGCACACGACTGTTCTGAGTGGTCCATGTGTTCGGTAATTTGTTCGTTATATGTACCAAATGGGGCAATCTGTTTGGTTAGGTTTGTATAACGATCTAGTCAAAGCTAAATTATCATCCAAGGGCAGGGAGATCTGTTACACTAACCGATCATGGACTAATACCAAAACCAGCGTCTCCTAATGGCCATGTACCAACAGATCATACATTAATACCAAAACCAACCTCTCCTAATGGCCGTGTACTAACCGATTTTACACTAATTCCCAAGCCAGCGTCTCTTAATGGCTGTGTACTAACTGATCATACACGAATATCCAAACCAACCTCTTCTAATGGCTGTGTGCTAACCGATCCTACACTAATACAAAAAACAACCTCTCCTAATCGCTGTGTACTAACTGATCCTACACTAATACCCAAACAAACCTCTGCTAATGGCTATGTACTAACCAATCCTACACTAATAATCACACCAACCTCTACTACTGGCTGTGTCCTAACAAATCATACACTAATACCCACACCAACCTCGTACTAATCGATCATGCATTAATACTCACAGTAAATATATACTATATATATATATTATTATTATTATTATTGACATAATATATGATCTTCTTATAAGAAGACAACATAAACATCAGTGGTATTTTCTGCCTTTAATTCCCAGTGTTTTCCATTTAATTGTTCTTTTTAAGGTATAGGCATGGAGATCCTTTATAAGGCCTGGTATAAACCAACAGCTGCAGTATTAGGCTATTAGGCCGGGCCGTTTCACAGTAAGGAGTACAGATTATATTTGTATATAAAGAGTTGTGCATGGAGCCAATGTTCCATCTGTGGCTGAGAAAGGCTTTCAAGGTGAAATATTGATTGTCCAAACTTTTATTGTGATCAGGAATTAATATGCTTACTTAGAAAGTCAAAACATAGGCACTAGCCTTCCTCTAATGACAAGACCGAGTAACAATCACAAGGAAGTTCACACTTAATATGCGAGTCAGTGTTCGCTGGCCGCTCTCTGTCGCATTTGCATACCCAGAACGTTGATTACAAAACATCCAGCTGTGTTATAATAATTTGTTCGAGAATTTTATATTTCCTCGAAGGGAATACAGCAGCAGAGAGCGGTCGTGACATGAAAGGAAGGACAAACAGGAGAGGGATGTATTTCTTAGGCAGAGCAGAGATGCAGCACTGCTGTGCTCTGTGAATTCGCTATAAACAGTTCACTACTGATCTAATTAACTGGGGGGCCCTCTGCTTACTCATTAGAAGTTTTTACATCAAGATAAACAAAACATTACAAAAACAAAACATTACAAAAACAAAACATTACAAAAACAAAACATTACAAAAAAACAAAGAAAAAACAAAAACAAATTTGTGGCATCTTATTTTACTTTCACATCTCAACGTGATATGATATCCTTATCGTGTTCCTGTCTGGTAACATCACAAGGCGGGTTGAAAGGGTAGAACAATCTATCTTTAACAAAAAGTGAATCTCAGTTTATAAGTGGATTGTAAATTTTAGCCAATGACGCCAGAGCTGGGAAAAGTTACAAATTCTGCTACTTTAGTCTGGCATTTGTAGTTACCGTGGCAATTCTCCACAGATCCCAATTATTAACTTACCTACACTGCTAGAAAGTGAATAAATAGCAGTTTATATTTACATTTCAGTTTATAACTCTAGGCCAGTGGTGGCTCTTCCCAAATGTCTATTAATTACATTTCCCAGAAAGGTCACCCAGCTTCCCCCATAAATCACAAATAGGATTTCGGAATCCTGCTCTTATTTTACATTTTAAGACTTCTTAAAGCGGCACTGTCATCTCGAATCCTGTTTTTTTTTTTTTAACCTCCCTCCGGCCTCCACTACATCTAACACCCTAGTCACCCCCAAATGCCCCTAAGCCCCCCACATTACCTATTTTGTATTACTTATTTTCTGCCCCGATCTTGATTCAGGGCGCAGCCATCTTTGTGTGGGTAGAGGAAGTCCCTATGGGACACGTCATCAGCCCACACTAGATAGACTGTGAAATCCCCGTACATGCCCAGTGAAACACCTGGACATGTGAACGGGAATTTCATCTATTCATTCATTCATCAGATAGACTAATGAGTGAATAGAAATATCAGCCGAACAAACAAACACTGAGTATCTGAGTTTCTTACAAGGACGGAGCTACCGGCATGCAGCTCTCTCCTTGTAATATGTAAAGATAGAAGTGACAGGGAGCAGTGCTCCCCACCACTTCATAAGCCCCCCCAGTACCCCCTCACTCTATGGGGGTCAATATGACCCCCATAATAGCATAAGGGAGATTAAAATCTCCCACATGTCCCTACCTGTGGCTGCTCACTATAAAAAAATAAAAAAAATAAACTATTGGCCCCCACCCCGAAACGACGGGTGGGGTCCCTAAAGTAAGATAAGGGGGGAGACCTAATGCCCCCCCCCCGGCCCCCACGGTGGGTGGGGGCCATAGTGATAATGAGGGGGGGGACCTACTACCCCACCCGGGCGGCGGGTGGGGGCCATAGTGAGAATGAGGGGGGGGGACACCTACTGCCCCCCCCCCGCGGCTTGATGTTTTTACATCAAGATAAACAAAACATTACAAAAACAAAACATTACAAAAAAAAAAAGAAGAAAAAAAAAGCAAATTTGTGGCATCTTATTTTACTCATTATCATTATTGCCCCCACCCACCCCCCAGGGGTGGGGGCCGGGGGGGGGCAGTAGGTCCCCCCCCCTCATTCTCACTATGCCCCCCACCCTCCGCCCAGGGGTGGGGGCCGGGGGGGGGCAGTAGGTCCCCCCCCTCGTTATCATTATGGCCCCCACCCGCCGCCCAGGGGTGGGGACCGGGGGGGGTGGACACTAGGTCCCCCCCCATTATCTTTATGGCCCCCAACCGCCACGCAGGGGTGGGGGCCGGGGGGGGGGGGACATTAGGTCTCCCCCCTTATTTTACTTTAGGGCCTCCACCTGTCGTTTAGGGGTGGGGGCCAATAGTTTTTTTTTGTTTTGTTTTTTTACAGTGAGCAGCCACAGGCTGCTCACTGTTTACCAGACATGCCCCTACTCGCGGTATAGTGAGTAGGGGCATATTATTTACTAATACTAAGTAATTTTTACTTGGTATTAGTAAAGTTGGCTGAAAGACCAATTTAGGTCTTTCAGCCTTTTAGTAGATAACTCCCTGATACCGTGGGAATTAGGGAGTTATCTACTAAACGGCTGCAAGATGCAGCCACAGCCAGAATAGGATCGGAGTTTCATTCATTCGAATGAAATTCCGATCCGAATAAAGTGCTGAATTGCGTTCTAAAATAATTCTCATTCAGTTAGAATGCAATTTGGCAGTTTCGTGTAAAGTGACAGGAAGCATCGTGGGAACAAAGAGGGACGGTGAGAATCATGGGAAAATTGCTCTGACCAGTGGAAATGAAGCACTCTTTGCTCCTCCGCTGGTCAGAGCTGGTCAAGCGGAGGAATCCTCCATAAGGCAGAGTCCCTACTTTGTCTTATGATTTTAAAGAAAACTAAAGAAGACAGGAAGAAAAGAATAACAGATCCTGAGAGAGGGGGAGAAGAGGAAGAGATTGAGAAAAGGTAAGTTTGGCATGACAGTGCCGCTTTAACCTCGACTGTTAGTTGCTGATGTGTGTGTAACCTTGCAGTGTTAGAGGATAATAGTTGCAAATTGCAAAATATTAAAGAGTATCAAAGTGTATTTGTTATCTACCGTAATATTTATTGTATTTAAACTGCAGGTCTGTGCGTTAGTGCTTTATGCATGAAGAGTGTGTCCTCTTTATTTCCCATTTTTAAAAAAGTATAGATTTCAATAGAAATTGTCACTTTTATAAATTAACCTTGTTACACCCCTCTCTGGCTGTCTATCAGACAGCCGGTCCTGTCACTTCCTGGTTGGTTAATGCAATGGAGATACACTCAAGAGGCAGCAATTGCCCAGAGCACCTGCCTTGCAAGGACTTCTCATTAAGCTGCATTAGGAAGTATGTGATTGGACAGCCACAGAAAGTCTGGGCAGGGTTAGAAGGGGAGGGATATAAAGGCTGCAGACAAGAGATCTGCAGCTTTTACAAGCTGTTTTAGATAAACCCCAATTAATTAATTAAATTATGGACCCGGTGGCAATGCACCAAGTACAAACTAGAAACTATGAGCGGTTTGTGGGCCTGTGAGTTAAAACGCACCTTTGTAAATACAGTGCTGGGAGCAGGTAGAGAGGTTGATATCTGCCCAGGAGAGGTGTTGATACTTCTTTGGGAGGAGGTTTCAGTCCAATGGCAGAATTGATGGGGTTATCTGGTGCCGGAGAAGGGACAGACAATGTAGTGAGACCGATCTGGATCTCAAGTCAGGGACCAGTCACTCCTGTTCCTATTACACAGGATCATGGAGATCAAAGTACAAATCCACAAGGAACAGGCAGGCAATAGTGGTGCACAAGGGCACTCCAGGCACCAAGCTGTAGTGGTTATGGTGTTTGAAAAAACCCTTTAAGCTTGGCTATAAAATATTTAAATTGATTAGTAGGGCTATTTACATAACTATATTCCCTTTATTGCACATCTAACTATGAACTATACATAACCTTCCATGCACCATATAAAAACTCCAATGTACATGCCAGGTGCGCCACACCATCCGATTTCACGAAAGCCGGGCAGCTGATCTGCTAAGATTTTCTCTACATATTGCAAACATTAAGTTAAAGGCCAATACATTGTTCCCTTCAGTCCAAAGCCAAGAAGTTTTCCACTGATAAAGGCCTGTCTGTATTGTTATAACATATTGTTGGTCAAACGGGATGATAAAAAAACTCAGAGAAATGTTAACCTTTAGGGAACAATAGCATGCAGCTCGGGGGGATGGACAGACGGACACTGCTGCTATATTCAGCTATTCACATTAGATTCGGTCGATACACGTGTGTGAAAGGGCCGCTGGCCACCTTGGGGCATCTGCCGACTGTTGAAGCACTCAATAGAAGAATTCTCTGCAGATTTCTTAACATTTCTCTCCTTTATGTGTTTGTCTTCCGAGACAGACAGCAAATATCACTTACACACATCCCACTAGCACTCATCGTCTGACTCCAACTGAATCATGCCTGAATATTTCTGACTGTGCTGCCCAAGGTTACGGTGCGGTAGCAAAGATCAACTAAAACACTTTTTAATTTGGCATCTTTAGTGAGAAATGGTGTGCTGATAGGAGTGTGAGATGTTTTATATCATTCCATCAGTATAGTACAGTATTTCATATTTAAGCAAATTGTGCAGAAAACCCTATCAATGTAAAGAAAACAGCGCTTCCAACTACAATAATACACAGAACTGACTGGAACAAACAAACAAAAATAGACATTTCAGATCAATAAAAGTAATTCAGCACAAGAGGGGCTTCCAGACAACATACAGTGGTTTCTATTCACTATGGAAAATGGGATGAATTGACAAGGCAATTGCAAATTTTAAGAAACATTAGACACACAAAAATATATCCAACTCAACAATTTTTCCAGTTATTTTAGCCTCAAATGTGTAATTCCCCTTCACAATTACAGTTTTACAATTAAAACAAATTGCATGTAAACAAGATAGCAACAATGTGAATTTTCCCTTAACGGGTTACACAAACCACCATGACAACCTTTGCATTTAGACGTGGTCATGGTGGTAGCAATCTTTATGTGGAGCGTCACAGCTTGAAACCTTGCCCCCTGCCCAGTGGCGTACACATGACCCATGGGGCCCCGGTGCGAAAATTGATCCGTGGGCCCCCCCCCGCGCAGGCCGGGCCGCAACACATGGCGGTGGGCACCTGGTCGCAGGGGTTACAGGGCTGCGACCCCTGCGACCGCGGTATGTACGCCAGTGCATGCAGATGCACACACACTTAAAGGACCACTCTAGGCACCCAGACCACTTAAGCTTAATGAAGTGGTCTGGGTGCCAGGTCGAGCTAGGGTTAACCCATTTTTTCATAAACATAGCAGTTTCAGAGAAACTGCTGTGTTTATGAATGGGTTAAGCCTTCCCCTATTTCCTCTAGTGGCTGTCCCATTGACAGCCGCTAGAGGCGCTTGCGTGCTTCTCACTGTGATTTTCACAGTGAGAGCACGCCAGCGTCCATAGGAAAGCATTATGAATGCTTTCCTATGTGACCGGCTGAATGCGCGCGCAGCTCTTGCCGCGCGTGCGCATTCAGCCGACGGGGAGGAGAAGAGGAGGATCGGAGGAGGAGAGCTCCCCGCCCAGCGCTGGAAAAAGGTAAGTTTTACCCCCTTCCAGAGCCGGGCGGGAGGGGGTCCCTGAGGGTGGGGGCACCCTCAGGGCACTATAGTGCCAGGAAAACGAGTATGTTTTCCTGGCACTATAGTGGTCCTTTAAAGGACCACTACAGACACCCAGATCACATCAGCTCAATGAAGCTGTCTGGGTGTCAGGTTCCTCTAGTTTTAACCCTGCAGCTGAAAACATAGCAGTTTCAGAGAAACTGCTATGTTTCACTGAGGGTTAATCCAGCCTCTAGTGGCTGTCTCACGGACAGCCGCTAGAGGAGCACACTGAACGCCCATAGGAAAGCATTGAGTAATGCTTTCCTATGGGCGGTTTGAATGGGTGCGCGGTCGCATTCGGAGCTGAGAGGCTGAGGGATCCTCAGCACCAAGGGAGTCCGGCGCTGGAGAAAGGTAAGTGCTGAAGACACACACACTCTCACCTACAGACGCATACACACTAGCTAACAGACACACACATTTACTGACAGAGATACAGTCAGCGACAGACATACATACACACTCACTTACAAAACATACACTCTCATTGACAAACACACACTCACTAACAGACATCAAACAGACTCACACAACACACACACACTCAATGCAAGACACACACAGTAACACACTCCACTGACACTCACTAGCAGACACACACACTAACACACTATACTCACTAGCAGACACACACTATACTCACACACTCAGTAAAGACACACACAGTAACACACTCCTTTGACACTCCCTTTAACTTAGAGGCACACACACTAACTTACACTAACACTCACTAGCAGACACACACTAACACTCACTACTTAGACACACACTAACACTCACTACTTGAACACACTAACACTCCACACACACTCAGTAAGACACACAGTAACACACTCACTGACACTCACTAGCAGACACACACACTAACACACTAACACTCACTAGCAGACACACACTAACACTCACACACTCAGTAAGACACACACAGTAACACACTCACTGACACTCACTAGCAGACACACACACTAACACACTAACACTCACTAGCAGACACACACTAACACTCACACACTCAGTAAGACACACACAGTAACACACTCACTGACACTCACTAGCAGACACACACACTAACACACTAACACTCACTAGCAGACACACACTAACACTCACTAGCAGACACACACTAACACTCACTAGCAGACACACTAACACTCACACACTCAGTAAGACACACAGTAACACACTCACTGACACTCACTAGCAGACACACACACTAACACTCACTCTAACACTCACACACACTAACACTCACACACACTAACACTCACACACACACACTCACACATGATTTTTTTTAATATAATCCCCCCAGCCTCCTTACCTCTTGGAGTGCTGGGGGGGATTATTCCCTGGGGTCCAGTGGGGCTCCTGGGCGGGTGGCCGGTCGGGCAGGCGGGCGCGCGAGGGAGCACTCAGTGCTTCCTCTTCAGCTCCCTCGCGCGCCGCGTAGGGATGCCGGCGCCGGAAGATGACGTCATCTTCCGGCTCCGGTATCATTGCGGTGCGCGAGGGAGCTGAAGAGGAAGCACTGAGTGCTCCCTCGCGCGCCCGCCTGCCCGACCGGCCACCCGGGGTCAGCAGGGCCAGCCTCAGGGGGGCCCTGGGGTGGTCGGCTCCTGGGCCCCCCAGGGGAAGAGGCTGGCCCTGGGCGTACATACCGGGTCGCAGGGGCGGCCGGGCCCCCTGGTGGGCCGGGCCCGGTCGCAGTCGCGACCCCTGCGACCCTGGTATGTACGCCAGTGCCCCTGCCTACCCTCCCGTGCACACACGACTTTGACAGTGGGCTGACTAATATTAATTCTGTGCAAACATTACGACCTTCATTAGGATTCTCTGCTCCCTGGCAGCGGACATGATGAGATTCTATATTTGCAGGCAGTACTGAGACAAACATGGAAGGTTTGTAAACAACAATCAGAAAGTTCGGAGAATTAGGATAAGAACATTTTATAACATACATACTATCTTTACAAAATGATATGCTTGCTAACCACTAATGCTTATCGTAGCGGACATGTGGTAAAGAGTCTTGGGGTGTCAAGCCCCCTTATCACCGTTTCGCTTCCTCATTATCCATTAAACTGTATATACAGCGTGAGCACACACTGCTTGCTGATAGTGTATCAATTTGGCGCCATCTCAAGAGTCAGCTAAAAAAGTGTCCTATATCCCAGCTCATGTCAGCAGACTGTTGGCCTGGGTCATTGTCACCTCTTGTTCCTATTTACTTAGCATAATCCCATTTACCTGCATTTACCGGTTGCACAGGGCTGTGCAATATAAATCCAAATTACATCACATTGGACATTTACCAAGGTGAAGGTAGTCCTGTTCAAGTGGCCTCATAAAACATGGAAACAGTGCGATTTAATACTGAATGACGAATGGGGATCGCATAAGGAACTTTTGGCATTCTAAAAGTGTACAAGTGATATTATGAGAACAGAGAAACAGAAAGGTCACGGGATATATCAGATGCGTTAATGTCTCTAAAAATAAAGGACTTTGAAATATTACCTGGGACTTTATAACCGTTCTATAGAAAAACCGCTACAGAAAATCTAAAGTAGATAAATCAGATCCCCTAGTGAGCCCAAACAGGATCATAAAATGGGAAATGTGACGCGACCCACGTCTGATCAGATCCAGGTAAGAATGGATTAACATGCTCCCTGCCAGACAATTTAAATGCCACCCAGTTATAAATTACATCAGGAGAGAGGTTTAGATCTAAAAACATATTTCAAACTCACAAAATTCACAGAATGGATTCGTGATTAACAAAGGAACCTTACTGTTTGTGAGAATGAAAAACTGTCAGTCTTTCAGTTTTTTTTTTGGGGGGGGGGGGGGTTTAAACCTTAATAAATAATAACACTTTTTTAAATGCATAGCGATCCCCCTGGAGCCTGTACGGTATTTACAGAGATGTCTGGATGGACTTTACCCATGAGGATAAAAAAAGGGAATGCACAAATTTCATATTTATTAAATGTTCTATATTTGACTGGTTACTCACAATGGGTCTCTGTCTCACTGTTCTGGGTTTGTTCTCTGGTAACAGTGCTGTAAGCCAGGCCAGTCCTTTTTTTCGGCAGAGTGCGCCCCTAGTGCCTCAGCCCAACCCTGTCGCACTTTCATACCGGCCATTGTAAGATTTTAACATTATTTATTTATTAAATGTTGTACCAGGAAAGATACATTGAGATTTCTCTCATTTTTAAGTATGTCCTGGACCCACTAACACTGCATTGTTATATAGGGTACAATATATCAGAAATACAAATTAATACGAATACATAACATATATAAATTTTATTAAAAAACAGGTAAAAAATATAATCAGCCATGATTACAGGTGCATTCTGTTTTAGATATATGGAGTGGGGTCTCTTTTAGGCTGGGGTGAATTTGAAAGTGTGCGGGAGGTAGTTCCATAATTTTATTATTGGAATTTGTAGAACAAAAAGAACCCACTGTATTTGTTTATTTCCATAGGCCACTAGTACAGGTATGTGCTGAAGCACGTGGCATCAGGGCTCTTGCCCAAATGGATGGTACACCTGACAGGTACAGTAATACCCGAGTGGGTGAAGGTGTTTGGAGTGTTACCAATAGAAGTTGCTGTTGGATCTCTCTCAAAGTGGAAGTTATTATTTCAAATTTGGGATTCTATTCACATCTCGCTGATAGCCGCAAAGTAGAATTACCCACACCTACTCAGCAGAGGGTGCTGCTGCGAGTTACAATTTGGTTTAACTCTTCAGGGGTCAGCCATTAAAGGTAAAATCTGTCATTTTAATTCGCAGACAGAACCCGGCAGAGTGTATAAATCTATCATTAGTGTTAGCAAAAACCGAACGATAGGAAGCCAGTGCAGCAAGTCATAGTTTTAGAAGTAAAAAAGTTAATTCAGTAGCTCCACAGAAACCATTGAAAAAAAAACCTCAGGTTCCTTAGAATAAATCTTTAAAAACTCCTTCTGAAAACTTGCATAATGAAAACAAGCAAAATCAAAGCTTTTACTGCCTGGCAAATCAGCACATCAAGCGGCTCCCCACAGAGCAAACACAATTAAAATGACAAAAAACCAAATGGAATTTGCAGCACACTTTGGTAATATAAAATACTATTAGACACAGTGTGAAAATTGAGAAATCTACATAAGACAAGGGGCTGGTAGGAGGCGGTGAGGAGGGGACGCAAACCGCTTGCAAGTAAAATTACAGGTCAGGGATAAAATCACCTGCAACTACAGACAAAGGCAGAAAATCCACATGGGGGGGATCATTATACTGTTTGAGAGTGGGCTGATGGGCCACGTTAAACTTCACAATGAAATACATGCGGTAATAGAACGTGGAACTAACAGGAGTCGAACAATCCCATTAACATTAAATATAAGTATTAAAGGAGACCAGACATTATAAAATAAAATAAAAATTGGGTTTCACGCAAGATATTTCTTTTTTACGTAAGGTTTTCCTGTTGCTGGCAGACAATTTATTAAACAGTTTTCACAACTGGAAAATTAACTTTAGGAATTAGTGTGTGCAGTGCACTTCCCATCCTTCTTAGCAGTGGGGGCGCTGTTCACAATTTACAGTGTATTGGGACAGGCATAGAAATTACACTAAATATCTACAAAGCCACGGTATGGTGACAGTGTGAAGGTGTGTGGTATTAGAAGTCTATCAGTGGAGATGTGAGTTTGCGTGTTTGGTTAGTTTTCCATGTATATATGAGAGTGTTTGTGTGTGTCAGAATATATGAAAGTGAGTGAGTGATTAGTGAGCTTTGTATGTGTGCGAGACATTGTTTATGTATAAGGCTGTGCGAGTGGCTGTATATGTCTGTGAGTATGCTTGATCTGCTCTGCTGACATTTGAGGAAACGTGGCTTATAAAATAATTTTCCGGGCTCCCAACTTTTGGTGTTTAAATTCAGGGCACATTTGTAAAGTATTTAAAGGGACACTATAGTCACCTGAACAACTTAATGAAGCAGTTTTGGTGTATAGAACATGCCCCTGCAGCCTCACTGCTCAATCCTCTGCCATTTAGGAGTTAAATACCTTTGTTTATGACCCATAGTCACACCTCCCTGCATGTGACTTGCACAGCCTTCCATAAACACTTCCTGTAAAGAGAGTCCTATTTAGGCTTTCTTTATTGCAAGTTCTGTTTAATTAAGATTTTCTTATCCCCTGCAATGTTAATAGCTTGCTAGACCCTGCAAGAGCCTCCTGTATGTGATTAAAGTTCAATTTAGAGATTGAGATACAATTATTTAAGGTAAATTACATCTGTTTGAAAGTGAAACCAGTTTATTTTTTCATGCAGACTCTGTCAATCATAGCCAGGGGAGGTGTGGCTAGGGCTGCATAAACAGAAACAAAGTGATTTAACTCCTAAATGACAGTGAATTGAGCAGTGAAATTGCAGGGGAATGATCTATACACTAAAACTGATTTATTTAGCTAAAGTAATTTAGGTGACTATAGTGTTCCTTTAATTATGTTATTTACTGGACAATATGAATGCACTTAAATCTCAGTGTCCCCTATGGACATAAGGATCTTTTACTGTATATATAATTTTACTTAGATACCTTTGGATTGTAAGCTCTTCTGGGCAGGACTCTAATACCGTTTTTAATTTCACAATTACTGGTTTTTTTGTCACAATTACTAGTCTGTTTCAATAAGCCATTAAAACAAATATTACAGAAAAGAAAAGAAAAAAAACATTACACTTAAAGGGTACTACATATTTACAGCTGTGACCATTTAGCCAGAATGCAGCCCTGCCCTTAATAAATAATAGTACATGGTAATACATGAAGACATTAAACAGATACAACCGAAGAACAAAATCTAAAATTACTAAAGAAAGGGAATGTCAAGCAACATGAAAGCCTGGTGTGAGATCTGAAACACCTCGACGTGAATCACGAGACATAACTAGTTAAATCTTTGAAATGAAGAGGCTGTGAGTGGCAAGTTGTGAACAGGAAGGGCAGTGAAGCTAGAAGTGGCATTAAATTATCATTTTAATGTTCAGCTTTCTTGCTCGTATCAAAGATGTATCAGATACTTGCTGCTTTCCATCCATTGCAATCAAAACCATAGTAAAAGGCAGTGACTACAGTCAATATGCCAACCCATCGCAAGGTTGGACTTTCAGTGACTTCCTGAGAGGGACAATAACATGTATGTAGACAAATGAGCATTTACAAACTCAGAACATTTTGTTTGGCTCTGATTACAAATGTTGGGGCCCTTTCCTGGTTTTTACTGCTCGCTACCATCTGTATAGTCTGGATGAATGAATGCTGCACATACAGTTGGGAATCCCATCAAATTGCGTGCTCTTCCCAATATCCCAGGCCAAACCGGCAATGCAATTCAAGCATCGACTCGCCAAATGGGAAAAAAATAGAAAACAAGGGTAGGAATTACAGGTGACAGCAGAAAACGACAGAAATAAACTCTCCATCCTCCTAAAAACACTATTAAATATCCCTTTATCTTGCAGATCACGTAAAGCACAGGCAGAATTGGATGCATTTGGCAGAGCGCGGTGGGCCAGTCCGGCAGACCATCACCCAGCATGAAATGGGTATGATTTGCACTTATTGTTTCGTGAATTGATTCCAGAGCAGCTGATCGGCAGAGCTAGATGGAGCAATGCTAATGCTATACCAAGAAACATAACAATTCATGTAACATCAGGCAAAAAAATATATATATATTTAAAAAGGGACACGCTGGGCACCATAACAACTTAATTACAATAAAGGTATGGTGCAAGGAGGTCCATTGTCTAATCCTAAAACGGTACGCTCATGGCTGCACCAGTTTTTTTTGTTATTTTTTTTTTTTTAACCCCCCTCCCGAATCCATTACATTTATTGTCCCACTACTCTCCCCCAAATGCCTCTGGGTGCCCCATTTCACTATTTTGTAACATCTTTATTTATTCTCCGGATCCATTTCATAGACGCCACCATCTTTGTGTTCCTACCCTGCGCACACTAGCTTGCGCTGTGAAATTCCTGCGCATGCCCACTTGGGCATTTGCTTTTGTCTGAAATTCAGACAGGTATCTGGGCTATTTGTTCAATCGTCAAAAAAACAAACAAAAAAAAAAAGACCAAATTGCAATTTTAATTTCTTACAAAGAGGGTGCTACTGGCTTGTGGCTGCTCACTGTTGTAATAAGACCTATCCCAAATTCAATAAAGTGGGGAACCTATTTAAATAATTAACAAAGGGAGAGGATGACACCGGCGCTGGAATCGGGTGTTTAACCCCTTGAGGACCAAACTTCTGGAATAAAAGGGAATCATGACATGTCACATGTCATGTGTGCTTAAGGGGTTAAAGGGTTATTATTAACCCTTTATTTTGGCAATATAGAAAGGTATCAGAAGACCGAATGCATCGCTGTCTGATTTGCATGGGGCTGCCTAGCCACAGACGGGTTAACATTCACATGATGACCCCTGTCTACCTCCGAAAGTGCCTTCAATGGGTACATGAGCATCAGCACTGTAACATGGATCAATGGAAGAAGGCTGCCTGGTCTGATAACGCGTTTGTTTTAGGATCAGGCGGAAGGTCGGGTAAACGTGCACCATTTACCTGGGGAAGATGGTAGCTGGATGCACTTTGGAAGGCAGGGCGGCAAAGGCAGTGTTATGCTCTGGGCAATTTTCAGTTTAGAAATATTCGGTCTAAGCATTCATGTGAATGTTACTTTGACACGTACCCCCTACCTAGAGATTGCTGCACTGGCCTCTTTCAGCTCGATAATGCATCCTGCCACACTGCAGAAATTGTTCAGAATTGGTTTGCGAGGAGCATGACAGAGTTCAAGGTGTTGGCCTTGGGCCTCCAAACTCCCCCGAACATCGAACAACAAATGACACCAACTCCTGCTATAAACTATAACTGGCATGGGCAATATGTGGCATTATTTATAAAACAAAATGTCCTGTTCAATTTATAGGCTGTTTTCCCTTGCTTCCCTGTTCCATTTTAAGCTAAAATGGAACAAGCAAATAATGGAGAGAGGAATTACATCTGGCGAAAACAGATTATTTTAGTGTACTACAGAAATGGCCACAAAAAAAAAAGGAACAGTTAATACTTTCAATAAAAAAATGGCTCAAGCACGGAAAACTGGCGCAAATATGAAAGCAAATAAATTTTTCCTTATACATGGTGATGACCCCCCCTGAGTTTCAATATCAACGTAAGGCCATGGCTCGCTGAGCAAAAGAAAAGAAATTGCGATGCAAGGTCAGTCATCATTCGTCTAAATACAGTATGCAAAGAGAAGACCAGTAGCAAAATTAGAACTGAAACTCTAGAACTGAATTAAACATTGCTAGCGCATTACTATACAAACTGTAAATGAGATTAAATTACACTGAGGGTCCCAATGGCAGGAAAGACTGTTAGTAAAAGCAATGAAAATTTCCCAAAATATATGCTTGAGTCCCTACTTCTCAGTTTATTAAGGGAATTTATACTTTGAAAGCCCAATTAATCATCTCTGCATTAGACAGGATCGTGCTAAAGGCATTTTACTGTAATTCATATATAAAACGAAACCGCTTTATTTAAAAATATTTGAAGGACACAGAACTGTTTCTGGAAAATTTAACTCTAGGCCGCAGCCTGCAGCTTTCTACAACACACAGCGCAGGAAAGGAAGTGTGTCGTCTGTATGTATGTGACTGTGTATAGGTCTGTGATTGTCTGTGTGTGGGTCTGTGATCGTGTGTGTATAGGTCTGTGATTGTGTGTATATATCTGCATAAAATTCTATTTTTTCTTTTACCCCTCCTGGGTGGTACGTTTATTCCTCATTCTCAGGTCCTCTACCAGAGGCCTAGGAGTTTGAGGGTTCCGCGCAGTATCTTAGCTGTTCCTAGAACTGCACTCTTCTGGACAGCAATCTCTGATGTCCCATATGGAATCTGTTGAAGCCACTCCCCAAACTTGGAAGTCACAGCCCTGAGTGCTCCTATAACAACCGGGACTACTACTGCCTTCACTTTCCACATTCTTTCTAGTTCTTCTTTCAGTCCTTTGTATTTGTCCACCTTCTCATGTTACTTCTTCCTGATGTTATAGTCACTGGGTATTGCCACATCCACCACGACTGCAGTATTTCGTTCCTTGTCTACCACCACGATGTCTGGTTGGTTGGCCAGCACTTGCTTGTCTGTCTGGATCTTGAAGTCCCACAGGATCTTATCTGTGTCATTCTCAACTACCCTTTTTGGTATCTCCCATCTGGACTTAGGCAGGTCCAATCCATATTCTGTGCAGATGTTTCAGTACACAATCCCAGCAACTTGGTTGTGTCTCTCCGTGTATGCTGTTCCTGCTAACATTTTGCATCCATCTACTAGGTGCTGGACTGTCTCAGAGGCCTCTTGGGTCTTGCCTGGTGTGGTAGACTCCAGATTCTATTGATCTGGAGCTGAGTGCCTACCCCTGTGCTGCTAGGATTAGTGCCTCAGTGCTGTCTTTCAGTCCTGCCTTTTCCAACCACTGGTAGGATTTTGTCATGTCAGCCACATCCACTATCTTCCTGTGGTACACCCAATGGGGAGGTTTGTCTTGCCAAGGAACCTCCTCTTTTTCTGCATCCTCGATCTGTGGAAGTCTCAGGCATTCCACTAGCAGTTCATCTTTGGGAGCAATCTTCGTGATGTACTTGTGGATGCTCTTTATTTCATCCTGGACTGTGGCATTGACCTCCCTCCTTCCAGCATGTGTACAGTCTCTGGGTACTGGATTTCGGGTGGAATCCTCCATTCATAGTGAGTAGTTTCCTGGTCTTGACATCCATGGTGACCAGTTCTTCTCTTGGCCAGGTTATTATTCCAGCTGGGTACCTGATGACCAGTAGGGCATATGTGTTGATGGCTTGGATCTTGTTCTTGCCATTGAGCTGGGACTTCAGGACCTGTCTGACTCTTTGAAAGGTACTTGGATGTTGCTATCCTCCTTGCCTCTTCCTCATGGTTGCCATGCGTTTGTGATACCCCCAGGTACTTGTAGCTGTTCTCTACATCTTCTATTTGGCCTTCTGGAACTTCAAGTCCTTCTGTCCTGATCATCTTCCCTCTTTTTGCCATCATCCGCCCACACTTCTCTAGTTCGGACGACATTGGGATGTCTTTGCTGTATATCCTAGTTAGGTGGATCAGTGAGTCAATGTCTCGCTCATTCTTGGCATACAGCTTGATATCATCCATGTAGAGTAGGTGGCTGATGGTAGCTCCACTGTATTCGTATCCACTCTTCTTGATGATCTGGCTAAGAAGGTTGAGGCCTATGCAGAACAGCATTGGGGATAGCGCATCACCTTGGTATATAAAAAGAGAAGTGATCCAAGGGCAAAACGTCCAAGGCACACAATTAGGATACCTCAAAGTGGCTTATTGCAAATTAAAATCGAATTTATTATAAATCTTAGAATACATATATCAACAAAAACAACATCAAAATACTCCACATCTATAAATCTTTAGCGGAAAAATTAAGCTCAAATGGCCTGTAGGGGGATCTATGACAGGCAGATAGGTGATGACTACATATGCTCATAAGGGTAAGTGGCTAGCTCCAATAGGAGTGCTTATACAGAAAGAGTGGCTATGTGCAATGAATAAACCCATATGTAGCAGAGAATAAATACAGCCCTGTAGAGTTAAAGGACCACTCTAGGCACCCAGACCACTTCAGCTTAATGAAGTAGTCTGGGTGCCAGGTCCCTCTAGGATTAACCCCTTTTTTTTTTTTTTATAAACATAGCAGTTTCAGAGAAACCGCTATGTTTATAAATGGGTTAATCCAGCCTCTAATGGCTGTCTCATTGACAGCCGCAGAGGCGTTTGCGTGCTTCTCACTGTGAAAATCACAGTGAGAAGACGCCAGCATCCATAGGAAAGCATTGTAAATGCTTTCCTGTGAGACTAGCTTAATGCGCGCGCAGCTCCTGCCGCGCATGCGCATTCAGCCGAAGAGGAGAATCGGAGGCGGAGAGCTCCCCGCCCGGTGCTGGAAAAAAGGTAAGATTTAACCCTTTCCTCTCCCCAGAGACCGGCGGGAGGGGACTATAGTGGTCCTTTAATAATGGCTGGGTAGAATTAAATCAGAACTTGCTCTCTATAAAGTTTCTCATAAATGCACAAGCCACAGAGTATCAAAGTATTGTATAAAATGTTACCAAAATTGTAACTAATCTGTAATAAGGCAAAATAAAGCTAGCTACAAAACATATAGCCTAGCATCCACTAAAACCCCTGCTAGATATATACTGTCTTGAGAGTAGTGGTACTATAGTAATAGCCCTAGACAGGGCCGCCATCAGAAATTGTGGGGCCCCTAACACAGCTCAAGGTCTGGGCCACCAGGTGCCCGCCTCCAAGCCCCTCCTCCAAATCCCACCCACAGGAATGCACACACACAGACACAAAAGGACACAGACACACACAAATACTGAAACAGACATACACACATATAGACACATACACAGAAACAGATACACACACACATACTGACATACAGACATACATACAGACAGACATACTCACATACTGACACACACATACATACAGACATACAAACAGACATACATACACATACATACTGATATACATACAGACATACACACACACACACACACACACACAGCTAGATATATACATACAGGCATACTGACATACACGCATGCTGACATACATACTGATAGATATGTACATACATACTGACATACAGAGACACACACACAGACACCCTGACATACACACACAGACATACATGCATACTGACATACATACATACATACACACATACATACATACTGACACACACTTGCATACATACACAGACATACATACTGACAAACAGACATACATATATACACACACATACACACAGACATACATGCATACTGACATACACACACACACAGACATACATGCATACTGACATACACACACACACAGACATACATGCATACTGACACACACACACAGACATACATGCATACTGACATACACACACATACATGCATACTGACATACATACACACATACATACATACTGACAAACAGACATACTTGCATACTGACACATGTAAGGATATGAAATAGTTAACTCTTTTTGCATTATATGCTTTAAAATAATGTTTGAAATAATTATGCTGACCTTGGCAGATGTATTCTGTAACCTGCTCTGAGAGGCCTCCCTTCTACAGGATGTATGACCTCGCTCGACATCAGGATGTTCCTGTCCCGTCTTTATTCAAATGCTTATCTTTTTAATGTCAGAGAAGTATGTACTATTAACTATAAGGAAGCGATAAATCTCGCTGATTGCACGACAAACTGTAAATAAATGCTAGCCCTGAAAATATACTCATTTGAGAATCTTGTTAAAGCACATTTGTTGTGTCCGTGTCTTTATTGCTAACAATGATTCTCCATCAATATTGATGGTGACCAGAGAATCGAGGGGAGTTGAGTCGAGAACAATATTAACCCTTTCAGCTTGGTGTCCGAAGTGGGATCAGCAAAGCCTGTAAAATAGGTCTCCGGTTTTTACTAGACAGTTGGTCTAGTATAGGGTTCTTGGTAACCCAGGTTAGTATCTAAGATAGATACAGGGTATCTCAAGTAGATACAGGTTTTTTAGACCAGAAGAGGTCTCCGGTTTATTAAGACTATAGGTGTTCTGAGGAGCACGGTTTATAGATCTATAAGTATACCCCAAACTTCTCTTTCTCCCGGTCACCTTTGGTTGTCTTAAGTGTTCTTTGTGGGTGATTGTCTATATTGGGGACACACTTTGGTAAGTTAGTAGTGTGTCCGCCCTGAGACAGCAGTATGGGAAATGTGAGTTCAGGTCCTGAGTGACATTATATATATATATATATATATATATATCTATATATATATATATATATCTATATCTATATAGATATATATATATATATATCTATATAGATATAGATATATAAATAAGATACCAGTACTGTATATTAGAAAAGAACTGACTCACAGGTTGTACCCGATAGACCTACTTAAATTTTTTGCTTTATTCTGTCGCATAGAAGTATAAAAGTTTATTACTCTGTTTTATTGTAAGTTATTTCACATGGGATCTGTGTGCCTGGTATGATTGTTACTTTAATACCATAAGCCCACTACACTTTCTATGAGAGTAGGATAGTGTAAATGTGTTACATTGTTTGCATGATGAGCTCAGTATTTTTATAACTAAGACAAAAAGTCACTTCATTAGTATTTGAAAGTTAATTCCCCGTATGGGATTAATTGTATAGAATACCAATCAGCACATATTCCCTGCCCTGTGTGTTTGTTGCAAAGGATCCATACTGTAAATATGATTTTTGTTTGTAAATAAGAGAGCAACATTTAAATTTTCAGCGGTCCAACACATGCTTCATTTTGTGCTGTAAGCTAACCTTTTTTATTGCTACAGATGCCTTAAATGATCCAGTGCAACACCTACTGCATATGTTTTGTGTCTTCTATGTCTCACATTATATGTGTTCTTTTAAATTGTGGTATATAGCCTGGATCAGAGATCATGGACAAAGGTTTCTACCTGTGTTACTAAGACTCTTGGAGACTGACCGGTCTAAGGTTTACCATGCCGTTTAACATGGCATAGTATAACATTTTTTTAAGTCTCAGAGTTCTGAAAGATTCGGGTGAAAACATGTCTGTGTAATCTGGTCCAGATGTTTGCTCAATTTCTATAAGATTTAAGTTGATGCAGCATCATCTCAGATTAGTTAATGGAAGTTTCATACAAATATTTGAGTTATGAGCATGCTATATAAATGGATCCTTTCTTTATATACAGACTATAGAAGATTAAAGTAATGAAGTTAATTAAGAAAAAACATGTATACATAAGAATCCCTAAAATAAATCTAATACAAACTAAAATTGGTATACCTTACAATAATATGTTCTGAGTGCAGCTGTTAACTGTTTATTCTGTGTAAATGGTGACTTTGATAATATGTGGAGTGTGCAGCTTGACTGGAGAGTGGTTTAATTTATATGTTGCTGTGTTGTTTTAAATTATATTTGAATCAGTTTGTCTCAGTCTAGTGATACTGATAAAAATGCCAGTCAAATAACCTAGCAAATAACTGTTTTATTAAGTGTTGAATACTAGCGTTTTGGCAGAGTAGTTGGAGTTGGAGTAGTTCTATCAGCTCAGAGAGGCTCAGTGATGTGGTCTGATATAGCTATATGGGAATGGAGATTTGGAGGTGTTAGATTAAGACTGCTTTCATATTGTTTCTACCCGTGTTTCCTAGGAGGGACACAGAGTGTGTAGTTGCGTGCCCATGAATGTGTTTTCTGTATTGGCATATCTGCTGGGTATCCATTATGTGTTTCTACTACGTCTGTTTTGTGAGATGACATGTAATATTACATTGAATGCTGAGTATGAGTTATATGGTTTGAAATTAATTGGTGTGTTATGTGTTTCATGTATTTTATTATCCGTTGTGTAGGAGTTTAACTAGCAGAGTGATTTGCATATCATTAACGCAAGCATTTAGTGTTTTTACAAATGGTGAAATGCTGTCCAGCCGGCTATAATGAAACAATTGTATGCTATCGCTCCTGGAGCAAGAAAAGCGCTTGTTACATCCCACGTGAAAGGGGCCCCGCAAACTTCTACTGTTCAAATCGTGGATCCACGTTTCCATTTGCAAATTGATTAATCCTGAAAGTCATTCTTTTACTGATAAAAAGGATTGAATGGACAAGATGTCTCTTCCTCATAAAGGAGTTCTAATAGGGGAGTATTGTCCAGCTCAGAGTTAACTCTACTTTTAACCCCTTCCCGACCGAAGACGGAGATTTTCCATCAAGCTTGTCCGTGCGTTAAGGACCGTTGACGGAAAATCTCCGTCATTTACTAACGTTAACGCCAGATCGCTGCGATCGTGGGGTTAACGCTGTTGCTGGGTGCCTCGATGTCAGAGACAGACCAGCAACCGCCAATAGAGCTGTCCCAGCACATGTGATCGCTGTGACAGCCAGTCACAGCGATCACAGTGCTGCTGGGATTCCTGATCCTCCTCCCTTCACCTCTGTGTGGTTTGAGAAGTGGAGAGAGATGGATCGGTGCTGAAACATTGTGTGTCAATTTAGTATAACGTGTATCTGTGTTTTAAAAGTAATTTTAATACTTTTAAAACAGTGTTAACCCTTTCCTTGCCCCTTTGATAGTATACTGATCACAGTATTTAACTGATTTAATTTTTTTTTAACCCTTAGGGGTTAATTTTATTTAATTTGTTATTTACTTTATTTAAAGTTAATTCCTTAGCTGGAGTGGATGGACTTTAGTGGGAATTTGGGAAATTGAGTGTTAGGCTAGTTAGAGACGAAAAGTTCTGAAAAGTTTTTAAAAGTTTAAAAAAAAAACTATACAAAAAAAAAGAAAAAAAAAAAGGATTAAAAAAAACAAAAAACAAGTTTAAAAAAAAAAGTTTGTTAAAGTTACACCTTCATAATGTCTAGAAGGTACACTGCTGAGGCGGCTTATGATATACTAGCAGCAGATTCTGACGCCACAGACACTGCCTCTGAGAGTGGTGATGACTTTGTGCCAGATACTGCAGGGCCCTCTGTTGTAAGCGCCGAGTCCCCTGACCTGGCTCATGACGCTGGTGACTGGGAACCCCTAAATGATTTCACGCCTGACATCCCAGTGTTTACTGGCAGTCCTGGAATTCAGTTGGACGTCACTAACTACAGTGCACTGGATTTCATGCAGCTATTCTTGGGGGATGATATTTTAGGGGATATACCGTAGTTACCCAGACCAACCTTTATGCTGTGCAGTACCTGACACTTAATGATCAGAGTCTCATCGCCAGGCAAGGGAGTTGGTACCCCACCAGTGTGCCAGAAATAAAAACATTTTGGGCACTAACAATGCTAATGGGCATTATTAAAAAACCCAGCATCAGGATGTACTGGTCCAAAAATCCTGTATGCAGCACCCCTATTTAATCCCAGACCATGAACAGGTCCAGATATGAAGCAATGCTTCACTTTTTACACTTCAGTGACAATTCGAAGTGCCCCCCAACAGATAATCCTCCATACGATAATCTCTATAAGATTTGCCCCCTTATTTCCCACTTCAACAGACAGTTTAGCTCAATGTACACCACACAAAAAATATTTGTGTAGATGAGTCTCTAATGAAATACAAGGGCAGACTGGGGTTTAAACAATATATCCCGGCCAAAAGATCCCAGTATGGGATAAAGTTGTATAAACTTTGTGAAAGTGCCAGTGGTTATGTTTACACCTTCCGTGTTTACGAAGGTAAAGACAGCCACTTGGATCCCCCAGGTTGCCCGGATATCATTGGGACGAGTGGAAAAATCGTATGGGATTTAATTAACCCATTGCTAAATAAGGGGTATTATTTATTTATAGACAATTACTATAATAGCATCCCTCTTCTTAGGATGCTTTATTGCTTTGAAACTGTGGCCTGCGGCACTATCCTAAAGACACGGGTCGGTTTCCCAAAAGCCCTGGCACAAAAAAAGCTCAAGAGGGGGGAAACGGCTGATCTCTGCCAGGACAAACTGCTGGCTCTCAAATTCAAAGATAAGAAGGAGGTGTTCATGCTAACATCTATGCATACCGAGCACACTCGAAGAGTTGCAGTTCGTGGCAGACAAGAAATTAGACGGGTGCCAGTCTGCATTAGGCAGTATAACAAGCACATGGGGGGAGTTGACCTGTCCGACCAACTGATGCAACCCTATTTAATACTGAGGAAGACCAGGGCATGGTACAAAAAGCTTGGCATTTACCTTATGCAAATGGCGACTCACAATGCCTTTATTCTGTACAAAAAGGCAAATGCTGACATTAAATCCACATTTCTGGATTTCCAGTTTCAGCTTATTTCTGGGCTGTTCACTGAGTGCCACAGTGGGGAACCATCAGCTGGGCCTAGCAGCAGAAGGGTTGAGACAGGTCACTTCTGTTTCCGGATACCACCAACCCCCAAAAAGAAAACACCCCAGAAAAGGTGCAGGTTGTGCTACCAGAGGGGGAAACCAGCTTTTATTGCCCTGATTGCCCCTCTCAGCCCGGCCTTTGTATTGGCAACTGTTTTAAAGTTTTTCACACCAAGGGAGAATAAGTTGCACATTGTTTATATTTATATATATATATATATATATATATATATATATATATATATATATACAAACACACACATTTTTTTGTTATTATTTAGTTCTTCCATTTCAAAGTTGCTGACAACGTTTAGGGCCAAGGAGGCTGCTGCAATTCTTACCTCTGACTAATTATTTCATTATTTTTATTTTTCTAATTGTAGTTAATTAGGGTGCGTGGTAATTCATAGGAAGTTGGGGAGTTTAGTGTTATGCTAGGGGTGAAAAGATTTTTAAAAAATAGAAAAAAAAAATATTTTATAACATTATTTAGTTAAAGTTCTTGTGTAAAAAGTAAAAAATGCTTAGGAAGTTATGAATTCTATCAGCAGACAGAGTTGACAGGCAGTGCCCCAGAGTTTGATGCAGGTTAATACGATGATTAATACCTTCTTTAAAAAATGGTAGGCCTTCGTGGGGTAATTTGAATTATCAGCCTGCTAAGATGCTCTAAAATTGCACATGGAACCAGCGTCAAAATTCAAAGTTTGAAAAAAAACAAACAAACTGATATGGCTTAGTCTCCAATGTGCCCCTTCAACATCCACATATCCCTGAAAAAGGTACACATGGGGGTATTGTTGTACTAAGACGACATAGCTGAGCAACATAATAGGTGTTATACTGCCGTAGCACACATAAGGATTGCAAAATATACAGTAACATCTCCAAGTGTGTGTCAAAAAGGCAGAAAAAAATGCTAATTGCTACTAGACTTGGTACAAACTAGCAAAAAAAAATGATCCTACGCTAGGTTTTAAAATATGCCATTTGAAATACCCTGGAGTGTCTACTTTTACAAATGGTAGGCCTTTGTGGGTTTTTTTCGAACCGTCAAATTGCTATAATGGCCCAAAGACATACAATAGGGGTATCGTTGTGCTCAGCAGATGTAGCTGAACACAAAATTAGGTCTTGTACAGGAATAACACACACTAACTTTACGAAATACACATGAGAAGTTCTTTGTTATAATTTTGTGTGTCAAAAAACAAAAAAAAACTAAATTTTAGTCCAATATTTAGCAGGGATTGGCGGTGAAATGGCTATGTAAAAAGTGTCAAAATAATGTTAGTTAAATAGCCGGTGATGTCTTCTTTATATAAATATATACTTTTGTGGCAATTTTGTTTTCTTTTATGGCTATTAAGCTTACAAGACAAACATACCAAATTCTAAAATCGCTCCACATTAAAAGTTTATTTTACTCCTTGTGTTTTGTGACCTGTAACTACCAAAAACAACTTAAAATCCCAGACACATTATATATTCTGTAAATCAGAACAAATAAATTAATTTATTTTTAATTACTTTCCTTAACCTGCACACATTATTATTGCAAAAACTGAAGAAACAAAACAATATTTTAACATTTTGGGGCATTTTTTTTATTTATTTTTATGATAAATAAGCAATATATATATATATATATATATATATCTGAAGAATAATCCAAAGTGCACACTCAGGACTTGTGCAAAAAATCAGTTTTTATTTTAAATCATGTGCTAAAGAAAAAATCGAAAACCAACGTTTCGACCTCTACAGGTCTTTTTCAAGGTTGACATACCTTGAAAAAGACCTGTAGAGGTCGAAACGTTGGTTTTCGATTTTTTCTTTAGCACATGATTTAAAATAAAAACGGATTTTTTGCACAAGTCCTGAGTGTGCACTTTGGATTATTCTTCAGCTATATATGGAACGCACACCATTTGCACCCAGGCGGATATAAGGAAGTCCATGAAGGAGAGTGCCAAGCTACTTATCTATTATATATATATATATATATATATATATATATATATATATATATGTTACATCAATTTAAAGCCCTTTTTGTCCTTTAGAAAAACGGTATATAATATGTGTCGGTGCAATAAAATAGTAAAATGCAAATTGCAGTTGAACGCAAACAGCAAAAAATGTGAAAATGTCTTGTGTCCTTAAGTGCAAGACAAGCTTTGGAAGCTGTGTCCTTAAGGGGTTAAAGTATATTGCATTGTTTGTGTCAAAGTAAGATTCATCTAGTATGCCTCATTGATTATGGTGTAATAATAAAATGATATTTTTAATAGAGATTAGACAATTTCTGAAATTTATAAGTGAGGTAATCCTAAACTACTGTATTATATTTGTATGGGTAAAGTGAAAGCATTTTGCAGATCCAGTAGACAATAAATAATATAATAATCTCACTAGGAGCCAAATTATGCAAAGAGGCTATCCAAAGTACGCACTAACGGGTTAAACTTGTTTTCTTAAGAAGCGTATAACATTTAGTTTTGTGGTTAGATTTTTGATGCTCAATTTGAAATATGTCCCAACTACATCCTTGCACGGCACCAGGTACAGGAAGCAATATGCGTTTTAAAAATTTGCAAGTTCTTAGTGTTTTCAATATATAACAACAATGGAAAAGTACCTAACCGCATGTCTGCATTACGCTCATGACATAGACTGTCAGTATTGCAAGCCCTATACGAAGGCTATGCTTTCATTGTCGATGTATATACCCCTAGACAACCTTGCTTTATATACACAATAAAACCTTTAAAAGCTTATTAATATTATATATGTGTGGTACACAAAGAGGTTCGGTAATCCCGACCTGCATTTGGAATATGCTTCCTCCTTGTTCACTTTTGTTCCTTGATTGGTCTGTGACTGATCCCTTTTGACCCCAACTGAATTTCTTGGGAAGATTCATGAGAAAGATACAGCAGGTTGCTTTGATAGAAAGAAAGAAAGAAAGAAGGAAAAGGTATGTTGTATCAGTCACAAGGATTGTGATCCTAAACAGGCGAGACAAAGAAATTTGGGAGGTGATAGGAGATTTAATCAGAAAAGTTTTAAAGGCAGAGGTAGAGGATTTGGTCAAAGGGTCTAACTTTTGTAGAGGTAGCAACTTCAGCATTAGTGGAACACACTGTTCTAATTGTGGATAGCAGGGTCACTGGAAAAATGAGTGCCCAAACCCACCCCCACAGATTCCTCAATACCAACCACAGCTTCCAACCTATACCCACACCCAACAACCCAAGCCTGATACACAGATGGTTCATGTTTTTAATATTTTATATAGTTTTAGGTGTTAATCCCAGAGTATTGAATTATTCGGGATTATTAAAGTAATTAATTTTGAGTATCAAATCAAGGTTCAAGTTTAGGAACAGAGTTTTATTGGGAATTATCCCCATATGTATATGTTAGTGTTTTAATATTCATCCTAACAAGCATTTCTATAGAGTGAGTGCTTCTCTCATCCGTACAAAGGCATTCCAAAGGGAAATTATGTAAAACTTCATAGAACACAGATTGCATAAAATATAAGCAAAGATAAGAGAAGTACATGTTACACAAGTTAAGGGTTTAACCTTAATCTCTAATTTAAGTTTTAGCCTAGGTAGTTAATTAATTGATGTTGTATTGATCCTTGTGTTTGTATGATTGTAGAGACCGTCCTGGAGTGTTTGTGCCGCCTGATTTCTGGGACTACACACCAATCTCTCTGGCTGACCATGCAATAAGTATTTTGCAATTACATCTGTTTGGTCATAATCCATGCAGGCCGAAGAAATGGAGATACTTACTTATGAGGACATAAACTTTGCACGTAAGAACCTGGAAAGTCCTGAAGGTGCAGTGCTGTCTAATACCGCTGGTTCTGTAATAACCCTTTCAACCATTGGGGTGTTGCACAGAGTATTGTGGTGAAAATCCAGCAAACAAAAGAAGAACTATGAGGAAGCTGACATTGTCTTGTTGTCAGCCATATTGCTACCCTTAGCCATTTTATGGAACAAAATGTCTGGTGTCTAAACTGATTTCTTTATACTCTGTGAAATACTTATTCTATTTTTCTGAACTATTGAACAATTTTTATTTTTATTTTTGTTGAGTTAGCTGGAGAGAAAGGAAGTGTTAGCTGACCCAGGGATGGATGTACTATGTGTCTCTTTGATATATGTTGAGTGTGCCAAGGATGGATTCCCATGTTTTAAGGAACTGCGTGAGGATATGACTGGTTTTGACTGGACCTTTGGAATAGGGAAATGGTTAAAAGATATAGGACGCAAGGTCCTGGTTGTGATTATTGTCAGAATTTCAAGCTAGATTATAATTTATCTCATGAATTAATATGTAAGAAGTATTTCCCAATTCCTCCCGATACCCGAGCTATGCACTCACAGGTGCGGGTATTATAAGTCACAAGTGGTGTCAACTGTGAGGGGTTGACATGTCTAACAGGATCGCGGCCCCCACTCAGGTTTTCCCCAGATGTGCTTTTTCCTCAAATATGAGTTTATGCCTGGCCCCAGATCATCGGGTGAACTGGTAATCCTAGACTCCGGTCCTTGGACGGGGGATAGGTATTATTCCCACTTTTACTATATGCGCCCACTTCCATGGACACTTTGCCCATATTTACCCAGGGCTTATGATACAGATGACCGACTGGTTAGTCTGTTTAAAATTGGTTAACATGTCAGCTATTTGCAATAATATATTTGCTATAAGCCCAAGTTCCATTTTGACTTAAATATCCATTTTCTATATATCTGACTGCAAGTATTAAGTATTAAGTGTCTTTTTTCCTGCTGAGTTTGTTTCTTGTAGACCACATGATTGCTTAGGAATGCCATAATGTGGAAGTTTCTCTGTCCTGGGAGAATGTTAACCGATAATATGAGCAAGTTTTTGCTCAAAGAGGGGAATGTAAGGATATGAAATAGTTAAACTCTTTTTGCATTATATGCTTTAAAATAATGTTTGAAATAATTATGCTGACCTTGGCAGATCTATTCTGTAACATGCTCTGAGAGGCCTCCCTTCTACAGGATGTATGACCTCGCTCGACCTCAGGATGTTCCTGTCCCGTCTTTATTCAAATGCTTATCTTTTTAATGTCAGAGAAGTATGTACTATTAACTATAAGGAAGCGATAAATCTCGCTGCTTGCATGACAAACTGTGTATAAATGCTAGCCCTGAAAATATACTCATTTGAGAATCTTGTTAAAGCACATTTGTGGTGTCCGTGTCTTTATTGCTAACAATGATTCTCCATCAATATTGATTATGGTGACCGGAGAATCGAGAATCGAGGGGAGATGAGTCCAGAACAGAATTAACCCTTTCAATACACACACACAGACATACATACTTGCAGATACATACTGACAAACAGACATACATACAGACATATATACATACTGACACAGACACATACAGACAGACACACAGACAGAGACACCTCATTTATCAGCCACCCTCCTCTTAGCTTTAAGTTGCAGGAGGGTGGCTGGGGATGATGGGAGCGGATGCCTCTGGTGTCCTCCGCTCTCCCTCCGCGCGGAGTAAGCTGGGGGCAGCCGCAATTTTTTTTAAAGGGGCCTGGTCACGCAATTACACGCCCAAAGCGCTGACCGGGCCCGTGACAACCGTTATGGTTGTCACACCCTGATGGCGGCCCTGGCTAGATAGGAAGAACCCTACAGCTGCACATGTTCCTGAAAAAAAATCTAATTAAATCAGAGCTTACTCTAAGTACCCTCTCCCATAAGTGTATAGAACCACATAGTCCCTAAATACATAAATTGGAGCCTGTTTGTAATGAAGCAAAGTCCAGTTAGTTATAAAGCATAATACTTAGCCCTAAACATAATTAGCTTAGAATGTTAGAAGACTACTGCCTTAATAAATGTAGTCAGATTTGCTAGCCCTGAATCAGAGGAAACTGGCTGCTTCGTAACAGATCACCATATGGCTAAAGTGGCTCTTAATGAGCCTAGTCCGGCTTCTTCTCCCAACAAAAACTAATACCCCAAAATAGGGCTAAAAAAGAAAGTGATGTGTGATAATAAAATCATTTTAAAGCCTAGCGTGTTTCGGCGCTAAATGAGCGCCTTTCTCAAAGGCAGTGATCAGATACACTGACCTGGGCATGTATTTGTATTGCCTGTGACACTGTTCTAAGCCAATCAAAAAGGTGGGCATGTTCACAATTTCGCGCCGAATTGTAGTCTCCATAGTGGGCCTTGCTTCTCTTTGAGTCTGATCTTGTAGTCAAGTAGCTGGAGGACCACTAAGGCTGTGGCATATATGAGCTTGTTAATTTCTGTGATGGTGCGGGATGGGATTGTGGACAATGCTTCATTAATTGCAGCTAGTATGCTGTTGGTGGTTGCTTTACAGTGATCTTCGGTAGTCTTGTGTTTAAGTTTTATTATATAAATTAATATTAAAGATTTTATGTGCGGCCCACGACATTTCCTCAATTCGGCCCAGGGAAGCTTAAAGGTTGTCCACCCATGCTGTAAATGGCTTATTACGGACCGTTTCCGGGATGTGATGAATAGAATGTGCCTCTTTCTTCCAGTGACGACAGGCTAAAATGATGTGGGAACCTATATGTAGGTGTTAAGCTAGACTTTCAAAGAAAACCACGGAGACATTACGTTTCTACAATATGTACATTTTGCCATGGTCGTGGTAAGGCTGAGATGTGGTACTTTTGACAGTAAGTCATCCGAATGCCGATAAAGGGGTCCAGGAGTGTAAAACATTACCAGTTAGTAGATACATAACGATAAAGGGATCTGGTAGTATAAAACATTAACAGTTAGTAGATATATATTGCTAAAGGGATCCGGGAGTATAAAACAGTACCAGTTTGTAGATATAGATCAATAAAGGGGTCCGGGAGTGTAAAACATTACCGTTTAATATATATATCCCAATAAAGGGGTCCGGGAGAATAAAACATTACCGGTTAGTAGATATATATTGATAAAGGGATCCGGGAGTATAAAACATTACCGTTTAATAGATATATCCCAATAAAGGGGTCCGGGAGTATAAAACAGTACCAGTTAGTAAATATAGATCGATAAAGGGGTCCGGGAGTGTAAAACATTACCGTTTAATAGATATATCCCAATAAAGGGGTCCGGGAGTGTAAAACATTACCGTTTAATAGATATATCCCAATAAAGGGGTTCGGGAGTATAAAACATTACCGGTTAGTAGATATATATCGATAAAGGGGTCCGGGCATATAAAAAATTGCCGTTTAAAATATATATATATCTCGATTGCAATGCAAAACTATTTAAATGAAAAGTGTTTATTTGTACAAATACAGTTACTTATTAAAACAGAAATTAATTATACATTAAAGAGACTTTAATGGTTCCCATGATAAGAACTGTCTGAGCATCAACACAATTGGAGAGCTACGTGCCCCTACCACAAATCTTATATAATACATATACTTTTCACTGATTGATCTAATTGTGCAGCTTGTGTAATTTCTGGCCATGTAAGTGCTGTTGACATTATTGCAGCCATGAAGGGTTTTCTATTGGATATCCTGCAGGGTCCAGTGATTGACCAACTGTTAGGTGTCCTGCAATAGTAATTTCCTGTAAATGTGCAGAGCAATGTACCCATTATTACGCTAATGCTCCATGGCACAAAAATCACGCTGCATCCCGGAGTTGCACAAAAATGCGTTTATTTAATACTGGAATAATAAATAAATAAATCACAATATCATATTCTCCATATACGTTCTAACTAGGCATAAAGAGCGTGACTCATTTAATGTAGCATTTATAGTACAATTACACTGTGCGCATTGTATAGAACAGTTTGGATTCTCAAAGCACCATGATCATTCAGTAATTTGAAGTGGTTATGGTGCCTGGCGCCTGTATGTGCAGTATTTCACTAAGAAACGCTGCGCATATGGAGATTAACCCCTCTGCTGCTGTGGTGTAACTCCACCTTCAGCACCGTCATAAGGGCACCATTACCCGGGATAGAATTAGAGTTATGGGCTGTCAAGTCAATATGCACAAAATTGCAATCAATGGCTGAGAGCAATGATTGGCCGACAGGATCAACTCGGCATAAGTCAGTTACACCTCCCAGCCAGCCTTAAAGGAGACTCGGCACCCGGCCGGACCAAGTAAGACGGCAAACTGTAATAAAATGGTTTGCCGCATTACTAGGAAATGGGGCCACTGTATTCCTATCATAACCACTACAGCGGCTATAATGGCTCTGATGTTTGAATAACCCTTTAAAGTCTGTTTATTCATGGCATAAGAAGTACACTGCAATAGGGCTGCATCTAAATTCTCATCCATAATACAACACTACATCAGTGAAGGAGAATTAGTTCAGCACTAGATACATGGGAGGATTTCAGTAACACAGAGTAAAGTGGGCCAAACACTATGAAAATCAGTAGAAATTCACATCTGATTCCATTGGACTCTGTAGCAGTTTTCTATAAGCCACACATACATACAGAAATCTCCCACAATAAAATGATCACAAATCCATTTTCTCCCAAACACAGGAAGGAAAAAAGAAAGAAAGATGAATGGGAATCCTTAGTTACCGTTCTTCAGCTAGCCGTGGTGAATAAGGTGTGTTAATATATCTCCAGCTATGGTGGTCTTATTATCGGCAGAAAATAACGAAGGCAAAGTACAAATTATCATTCTTACCATCATACTAGAGATGCGAAAGGCGTCACTCATACAGAGATAACTCCGTCACAAGGGTTTAACTAATGGATTTCATAGAAACACATCTTCTGGCACTGCACTTACATTTTAATCTCCTATTCAGCCCACTGAATACATTGGTTTCTTTCTACTCATAGAAAATGCGAAAAATATATTAAATAAAAAAAAAAAAACTAAAAACATTACAAATGGGCAATAAGGCATTATACTATAAATGGTATGTCAGATATTGCTTCCTTGTTCCAGGAGGCACATCTCGGTTCGCTTAACTACCCCCAGGTCTTTAGTTACTGAAAAGCTGCACTATTTAACCTACTCGGAAATATTTGGATTCTTGCCAATAGCATTATAAATCAGTATGTAAATAGCCACTGGTAGTCCAACACTGTGTGTCTGGGGTAATGTCACTAGGAGCCAAGCGAATGGACCTTGCTAATGTGGAGCTCCTTGCCTAAAGCCTATCACCAAACCCAAGCCATATGCAGATAATATAATCAGTGGGAAAAAGCGCTTTTAAAACCATATTAGAAGACTATGCCATGACCCGGTCATTCAACACGGCACTACAGTTACCACAGCAACAGATATACAAGTACATGTAAAATAAAAAGTCTCAGGTCACAGAGAACAGTCACTGGCTATTCTGATAACTAAACTATCATTGCAACTGAATTCATGTTACACGGGCCAACGTTTTAAACAAAATGACCAAATAAAGAATTAGAAATCAGGGTTACACACAGTAAGAAAACAGAACTGTATAGGTAAAACAAATGCATATCCTCCCCCCTCCCCCTAACAGTAAACCTAGTGTCACTAAATGCTTTTTCCCCCTAAATAGCGTAAAAAGTACCTTTAGAACTACCTTCTCTGATCAGATTATCTGCCCCTCCTCTGATTTCATGTCACATCTCCCTGCTTCCAGTATTTCAACCAGACTGTCCACCAATGGCCATGCTCCAGTTATTCTCTATGACAGAGGTTCCCAACCTGTGGTACGCGTACCCCAAGGGGTACAATTCAGTGCGCGAAAAAATGTAGGTAATGGCCGCATGAGCTGGGAACTGCTGCCTGAGTGTATCGGGTGGCCCATGCACTTTGGGCCTCCCGATACACATGTGCCTTTGGGGGTCCGGTCGCGCGCTGCGGCGGATTAATAGCCCGACTGGACCCCTGTGTTACCTACAACCAGAGCTGGGAGGAAGTAAAAGCTTGTAACTTCTTCCTCCCAGCTCGCACACAGAGCAAGCTGGGCGGGAGAGGAGGGGACGGGGAAGGCGGAGTGGACCGGGAGAGCAGCAGGACGCCAAATCCCACCAGACCCAGTCAGCCAAAAGGTAGGATGTGTGTGTGTGTGTAGTGTTTGTACTTGTATGTCTGTGACATGAATAGGACGTCATTCCGGCCCCTGGCATAATAAACTAAACAGTGCGTGACAGGGGGCAGAGCAGGGAGATGACAGCAGTCCCACTGGACCCCAGGGAAAGCCTGTCCACTCCACCTCTCCAAAAGGCTACTAAACTGGTTCATGGATTGCCAGGCAAGGTTAAAGGATCTTAACATGTATAGCTTGGAGGAAAGACGAGACAGGGGGGATATGATAGAAACATTTAAATACATAAAGGGAATCAACACAGTAAAGGAGGAGACTATATTTAAAAGAAGAAAAACTACCACAACAAGAGGACATAGTCTTAAATTAGAGGGACAAAGGTTTAAAAATAATATCAGGAAGTATTACTTTACTGAGAGGGTAGTGGATGCATGGAAAAGCCTTCCAGCTGAAGTGGTAGAGGTTAACACAGTAAAGGAGTTTAAGCATGAATGGGATAGGCATAAGGCTATCCTAACTATAAGATAAGGCTAGGGACTAATGAAAGTATTTAGAAAATTGGGCAGAGGAGATGGGCCAAATGGTTCTTATCTGTCATCACATTCTATGTTTCTATGTGATAATATAATGACATCACACACACCTCCCCCCAGTGATAATATAATGACATCACACACATGATGACATCACACACACCTCCCCCAGTGATAATATAATGACATCACACACCTCCCCAGTGATAATATAATGACTCACACACACCCCCCAGTGATAATATAATGACATCACACACACCTTCCCCAGTGATAATATAATGACATCACACACACCTCCCCCCAGTGATAATATAATGACATCACACACCTCCCCCCAGTGATAATATAATGACATCACACACCTCCCCCCAGTGATAATATAATGACATCACACACACCTTCCCCCAGTGATAATATAATGACATAATACACACCTCCCCCCATTGATAATATAATGACATCACACACACCTTCCCGCAGTCATAATATGACATCATACACACCTTCCCCCAGTGATAATATAATGACATCACACACATTCCCACTGTCATAGTGCAATGACATCACAGAAATTCCACTGTCCAGGGTGTATAAAAATTAATGTTTTTTTTTTTTCTCCAAGCACTATAGTCACTTCAGCGATTTTATGTGGTCATGGTATCTGGAGATATTTTATCAGTACATCAGTAGCCAGTCTGGAAAAAGACTTCCAAGCTGGCTAAAGTCAAATCTGTGAATATTCTTTGCCAAGAGTTGTTTATTGGCTGAGAGGGCTCAGTCAACGTTCTCAGCCACAGAATAACCAGGGAGAAGCCAGATGTGCAACACCCAGTACCAGAGAATGCTTGCTGGGTACCCAGGTAAGAGAGCAACCATTGCAATAAGATTTGAGTTTAAGATATTTTGTTAAACCACTTCAAGTAACAAACATTGAAGTTTCACCCCTTCAGGACCAGCCTGTTTTGGCCATGTTGTACATTAAGGACCAGGGCTGTTTTAACACTTTGGGGTGTTTGTGTTTAGCTGTAATTTTCCTCTCTCTCATTTACGGTTCCCATACAAATTATATATTGTTTTTTTCAGAACAAGAAGGGCTTTCTTTATCATTATTTGTATCATGTCATGTAATTTACTTTAAAAAAAATAAATAATAAAATATGGTGAAAAATAAAAAAAAAATCATGTTTTTTTTTACTTTTACTTGAAAAATCTTACTTATCTACAAAAGCTAATGAAAAAACCTGCTAAATAGATTCAACATTTTGTCCTGCGTTTAAAAACACCCAGTGTTTACATGATTTTTGTTGCAGAGCTGCAATTTTATAATCCCAGGATCTCTGCTGGTAGAATGCAATAACCAAGTACAAAGCTGGAAGCAGGCAATATTCCCAAATCCTCCCAAGAACCAGACGAAACACAGTCTGAGAGTCAACTGCCACTTTATTCAAAAAGACTGCCACTTTATTCAAAAAGACTGATATTTAAAGCAGGTCACTCAACTGTCACTTTATTAAAAATAACTGATATTTAAAGCAGGTCACTCAACAGGGGTTTCCAAAGATGGGCAGCAGGGGTTTTGGTTGAGGGGACTGGAGGGAGACTACCGTTTCCAGGTCCTCCTCCCAACAGCCCCTGCTGTAACATACAGTAATGAAAACTACGAGGACATAAACCGTTACCTTTCTACTTCAAAATATACAACTTAGTCAGTTTTAATAGCAATGCTAACGAATGGGGAGGATTCGAACAGACATACACAGTACAGCATAAATTAAACATAGCCGGAGACGCCACACTATACCGGCGCGCAGTACACAACAGAAAATAGGCACAACCATTCTATCTTAGGCAGTCCCAAGTGGCTAGGTTTGCCACAATGCTCCCCCAAAACCAAGCCGGCATACACAGTCTGATCCCAACGGATCGGCTTGGGGATGTCCGGGGGAGTGCTCACAGATCATTTCTCAAGATCTGTCTGTCTGGACAACCCATCGGCGTTACCATTCTGTTTTCCAGGGCGATAATGGATCGTGAAATCAAACGGCTGCAGCGCCAAACTCCAGCGCAACAGCCGGGCATTGTCTCCTGACACCCTGTGTAGCCACACCAACGGGTTGTGATCTGTGAGCAAGGAGAATGGTTGTCCATACAAATAAGGTTGTAACTTTTTGAGGGCCCACACCACGGCCAGGCATTCCTTCTCGATGGCGGCGTAGCCTACTTCCCTTGGTAGTAATTTTCTGCTTAAGTAAACTACGGGATGTTCTCCGCCATCAGCTCCCACTTGGCTCAGTACTGCCCCCAATCCAAACATGGAAGCGTCTGTGTGAACAAGAAATCGTTTAGTTGGATCAGGGGCAGTTAACACAGGAGCCTTAGTTAATGCAGTTTTTGGTTCATGGAATGCCTGTTCACACTCTGGGGCCCAGTTGACCTGTCGTGGCAAGTTTTTCTTGGTCAAGTCCGTCAGGGGTTTGGCCAGGGCGCTGTAATTGGGCACAAATTTTCTGTAGTAACCAGCGGTACCAAGGAACGCCAATACTTGTGTCTTTGTCCTGGGGGTAGGCCACTTAGCTACTGCCTCTATCTTGGCCGGTTCGGGCCTCTGCTGTCCGCATCCTACCCTGTGACCCAGGTACTGCACCTCTGCCATCCCTATGTGACACTTGCTAGGTTTTAGTGTCAGCCCTGCCTCTCCAATACGGTCAATGACCACACTAATATGTTTCAAATGATCTGCCCAGGTCTGGCTATAAATGGCTATATCATCTAAGTACGCACAGGCGTACTCTTGGAACCCGTCCAGTAGCCGATCTACCATCCTCTGAAAGGTAGCCGGAGCGTTTTTCATCCCCAAAGGCATGACCCGAAATTGATACAGGCCAAACGGGGTGACAAACACCGACTTGGGGATGGCCTCCTCGGCTAGTGGAATCTGCCAGTATCCCTTACACAGATCAATGGTAGTGATGGCCTCTTGCCATCCTATCTAGCAGCTCGTCTATACGGGGCATCGGGTAGGCGTCAGACACTGTTTTGTCATTGAGCCTCCGGTAGTCTACACAAAACCGTGTGGTGCCATCCTTCTTGGGTACTAGTGTTGTAGAATTATTAGGCCTCTATAAATCTGTAAGGCCCCTTTAAATCCTCTTGCTATACCTCTAAGAGGCCCCCATAGTTTTACAAGGAAGCTTTGTCTATAGAACATAGAATTTGCATGTCAGCAAGAAATAGCTTTGATAAAATGTGTATTTACTAAAATCCTTGAAACCTAACCTTGAGAAACTAACAAGTGCCAGCTACGCTCTAAATGGATAGCTGCCAAAAGGCCCCTCCCGTCGAGTGAGCTCCTCATGTTAGCAAAATGGCGCTAAAACCTGGAGGAGTTAAGAAATGACATGGATAGTGACCTAAGAATGGGGAGGGCATTTTACTAACATCTTAGCACCTAAGCCAATTAACAATGTCTATTTGTCTATATCTTGATTTTCTTCAATGATGTAATAATGCCTTTAAAAGGGTCTGCGCACCCATTTTCTGTCAGAAGCCATTAAACTTCTCCGAAGTTCTTTCATTACCCTGAACTTTGTGTCTCAGTGTGAATTTACTTCTGCGTGCACGCAACTTTATTATCTTTAATTTGGACAGGAACAGATAGTCATTCAAACTAATTGGTTTGCAGTAAATTATCTACGACACTAGCACTACCGGTGATACCCAGGGGCTATCTGAATGTTCGATAACCCCTAACTGCAACATTTCCTCAATTTCTTTCCTCATGTGCTCCCTTACTGCTTCAGGGATACGATACGGAGTCTGTCTCATAGGGAGCTGTCCTGGGGTCTCTACTCGGTGGGTAGCTAACAGAGTGTACCCTGGTAAATTGGAGAAGGTAGCACCTTTTGCCGCAATCAACTCCTGTACCTGGGCACGCTCCTGGAGACTTAGCCGCTCCCCCAGCTGCACACCTGTAGCGTTTTCTGCAGAATCTTCCTTTTCTAACATGTCTGGCAAGGGCAGATTCTCATAATCCTCAGTGGCTGGGGCACAGATGGCTGCTACCTCCTCTATTCTCTGGTGATAGGGTTTGAGCATGTTCACATGGAGCATGCGTCGTTTCCCTACCCCAGAGCACGGGCCGATCACATAAGTGGTGTCACATCTCTGTTCTACCACTTGGTATGGGCCCTGCCAGGTGGCCTGTAGCTTGTCTGTGCGGACAGGTTTCAAAATTAGAACTTTCTGTCCCACCTGAAAGCTACGGTCTCTGGCTCCCCTATCGTACCACCGGCGCTGTCGCCGCTGAGCCGCCCGGAGGTTCTCCCGTACGGTTTGGGTTAGAGCCTCCAAGCGGTCCCGGAACTCCAGCACGTATGGCACAATGGGGACTCCATCTGCACTGCTCCCCCCCTCCCAATGTTCTCTAATTAAGTCTAGGGGTCCCCTCACCCTTCTCCCAAACAATAACTCAAACGGAGAGAAGCCGGTAGATTCCTGTGGCACTTCTCGGTACGCAAAAGGCAGATGGGGTAAAAACCTCTCCCAGTCTTTATGGGACTCCCCAAATGTCCTGAGCATCTGCTTCAAGGTACCGTTAAAGCGCTCACACAACCCATTGGACTGCGGGTGATAGGCAGAATTTACAATTGGCTTAATGCCACATAACTTCCATAGCTGGTGGGTCACTTCGGCTGTAAATTGGGTCCCCCTATCCGAAATTATCTCTTGGGGAAATCCCATCCTGGAAAATATCTTCATCATAGCTTCGGCTACCGTTTCTGCTTGTATATTGGAAAGGGCTATAGCCTCCGGGTACCGGGTGGCATAATCTACAATGGTCAGAATATACCGCTTGCCGGAAGGGCTAGGCTTGGACAGTGGTCCTACTATATCCACTGCTACTCTGCTAAAGGGTTCTTCAATAATGGGAAGGGGGCACAATTTCGCTTTGTGGCGGTCACCCCTTTTTCCCACTCTCTGACAAATGTCACATGTCTGACAATACTGTCTCACATCTCTAGATATACCTGGCCAGAAAAATGCATGTGTCAATCTGTACCTCGTTCTTGTCATCCCTAAATGCCCAGACAGCGGAATATCGTGGGCAATTCTAAGCAGTTCCTGCCGGTATTTCTGGGGCACTATAAGCTGCTTATTAGTCACATGTACAGACCCCCCTACCACCCGCTCAGCAACACGATATAACAGATTTTTCTCCCATACATACTGTTCTCCCTCTAAACCTGTCTGACCAGCTGTCGCCTTATCCTTATAAATTTGCAACGTGGGATCGTTTTTAACCTCTGCCTCAAAGTCAGTCAGGGTATCCCAGGAAACACGGGTTACACGGGGTACATTGTCTCTTACCTGAGCCTCAGAGTGTGTGGAAGATGAAGCCGTGGTGCGAGCCTGCTGACGGGTGGTCACTGGATATGCCTCATGGCGAGGACTTTGGGGCACAAAAGCGGAAGTCATTTGCCCCAGGTCATTCCCCAAAACAACATCAGCTGGTAACTTGTGCATCAGCCGCACCTCCACCATACCTTCCCCCGCACCCCAATTCAGATGTACCTTGGCAGTTGGTAGCCGGTACATGGCACCCCCTGCTACCCGGACTGCTACCGATCCCCCGGTATGTGCTGATCCTGACACCAAATGCGGGGCAACCAAAGTTAAGGTAGCGCCGGAATCACGTAGCCCCTGTACCTCTTTCCCTTCCAGAGTCACGGTCTGGCAATGTGGATGTCGGTTGTCAGTAGCATGGATGGACATTACATCGTGCAAAACGCCCAGGGGTTCATCAGCCGACTCAAGCGGCACTCCTGGCAAAGTTGGCTCTGCATGATAATAATGAGCAGCTGCCCGCGGGGCCATATTCTGCCGGAGCTGATTCCAGTTCTTGCGGCTCCGGTTTTGGGTGCACTCCCGGGCCATGTGCCCCCATTGCTTACAGGCATGGCACTGGATGTTGGACCTGCCATTATAACGGGAGTGGGGAGGTTGTCCCACAAGTGCTGGTCTGGATGGTGCTGTCGCTGGGGCAGGAGCAATAACTGGAAACGGTTGCGGGTTGGGTTTTGCATACCCTCGGTTATTATTTTTATGATGCCTCCTAGCATCATAATGTTGGTCGGCCAATCGTGCCGCTTTGGTTAGGGTGTGAGGATTTCGGTCATTCACCCATTCTTGAGCCTCTGGTGCCAGGCCATTACAAAACTGCTCCAGTAGCAACATCTGGTGTAACTCTTCCATGGTGGTAGCTCTGCTGGCTTGTATCCAGCCTTGTGAGGCTTGGTCAAGCTTGTGTGCCCACTCCGCATGTGAGTCTTTGTCCCCTTTTTTCAATTCTCGGAACTTGCGCCGGTATGCCTCTGGGGTAATGGCATACCTTTCTAATAGCGCCTGCTTTACCTTGTCATAATTCTTGCTGTCCTCTCTGGGTACAGCCCGGTAGGCGTCTGCTGCACGCCCAGACAGTTTGCCTGCCAACAAAGGTACCCACATAGCTTGCTCTACATCATGCAAGTCACACAATCTTTCAAAATCTTGCAAGAATCCATCTATTTCGTCTTTATCCTCGCAAAAAGTTTTAAATGCATGATGTGGTATTTTTGGCCTTCCCTGGCCCACAGTTGAAACAGCAGCGGTTTCTGCTTGAGGTGAGAAGGCTTGATTCCTTTGCGCCATCACGTACTCCTGTGCATCCGCCGAAATTATGGTCATAATTTCTGGAGATACTGGAGCGGGCCAAAATGCCAATCTTGTCCTCATTTCTTGTTCAAATGGGGTCTCCTCCATGTTTGCTGGGGGTGTAGCACTACGAGCTCGGTCTCCTTCCATTAGCTCGGCAATAAGTCTTGCTTTAGGCTTATTGCTGGCTATCTTACCCCTGGCTTCCAACAGCTCCTTTAACGTTTGCCGTTTCAATATGGTGTAGTCCGTCCCCATTCACTTCTGCATCTGTATCAATTGCCTTCTGCTTTCCAGTATGTCAATTCCAATTGTATAAACAGCGTTTTTCCTGCTGTACGGTTGGATCCCGCCGCTGCCACCAATTGTTGCGGAGCTGCAATTTTATAATCCCAGGATCTCTGCTGGTAGAATGCAATAACCAAGTACAAAGCTGGAAGCAGGCAATATTCCCAAATCCTCCCAAGAACCAGACGAAACACAGTCTGAGAGTCAACTGCCACTTTATTCAAAAAGACTGATATTTAAAGCAGGTCACTCAACTGTCACTTTATTAAAAATAACTGATATTTAAAGCAGGTCACTCAACAGGGGTTTCCAAAGATGGGCAGCAGGGGTTTTGGTTGAGGGGACTGGAGGGAGACTACCGTTTCCAGGTCCTCCTCCCAACAGCCCCTGCTGTAACATACAGTAATGAAAACTACGAGGACATAAACCGTTACCTTTCTACTTCAAAATATACAACTTAGTCAGTTTTAATAGCAATGCTAACGAATGGGGAGGATTCGAACAGACATACACAGTACAGCATAAATTAAACATAGCCGGAGACGCCACACTATACCGGCGCGCAGTACACAACAGAAAATAGGCACAACCATTCTATCTTAGGCAGTCCCAAGTGGCTAGGTTTGCCACAATTTTTTTGAAAGTCATAGGGCTATAAGGACAAGTAGGATATTGCGGTTTCAAAATATATATTTTTTAAATTTATCAATAGTGACATTGTAACACGTAACTGAATCACACCTCACATGTACATATTTTTTTAAAGTAGACAACCCGGGGTATGTCCAGTCTTTTTTAGTAGCCACTTAGTCACAAACACTGGCCAAAGTTAGCATTTATATTTGTTTGTGTGTTAAAAATGCAAAAAAACTATTATGAACGCTAACTTTGGCTACTAAAAAAGACTAAGCGTACCCCATTTGCAATACCTTGGATTGTCTTCTTTTGCAAATGGTATGCCATCATGGGGGTAATTCTTATTCCTGGGCTACCATACACTCTCAAAGGCAATTTTCAGTGTGAAAAATTTTGACCTTTATATTTGACCCTGTAACTTTCAAAAACACTATAAAACCTGTACATGGGGGGTGCTGTTATACTCGGGAGACTTTGCTGAACACAAATATTAGTGTTTCAAAACAGTAAAACGTATCAACAATTATATCATCAGTGAAAGTGCTGTTAGTGTGTGAAAAATGCAAAAAAACTTCACTTTCACTGACAATATCATTGCTGTGATATGTTTTACTGTTTTGAATCACTAATATTTGTGTTCAGCGAAGTCTCCCGAGTAAAACAGCACCCCCCATGTACAGGTTTTTGGGTGTCATAGAACGTTACAGGGTTAAACACAGTGCTAGCAAATTTTTGGCCTGGGTTGTCAGGTAGGTCCCTCAAATTGCAATCAATAAAATTACTTAATTATGTAAAAAAATTACATAAATATTCACGTAGAATTTAAATATATATATATATATATATATATATATATACACACACAAATTTATATATTTGAAGTCTGCGTGTATATTTATGAAATTATTTATGCAATTTTGTATATGGATATATAAATATATTTCGTATTATTTTTATGTATATATATATATATATATATATATATAATTTAATTCTAAGTGTATTTTGAAATATATATATTAATATCAAAATACTGTTAGAATAAAATTACAAATATATATATATTTTTTTTAATGATTTTTACATTTATTTCTATTAACTTATTAGTATTTTATAATTTATATATATATATGTGTGTAATTTAATTATAAGTGCATTTTTATATTAATATACGTATATATTAATATAAAAATACACTTTGTATGACATATATATATATAAGCTATATAGATATATTATATACCATATATACTCGAGTATAAGCCAAGTTTTTCGGCACATTTTTTGTGCTGAAAAAACCCCACTCGGCTTATACTCGAGTCAACATCTGTATTATGGCAACTTACATTGCCATAATACAGACCAGGACCGCAAGACTCATTACAAGCCCGGCGGTCCTGTTGGGGGCTGACAGCGAGCTGTTACATGCCTTTGTAGCAGCTCCGGTCAGCTCCCTTCACCTCCGTGCAGCTCCCCTGTCAGCTCTGTTCTGCTCACAGCGTAAGTCTCGCGACACCCGCGGCCGTCAGAGCGTTGCCACGGGTTACCGCAGACCGCGAGACTTACACTGTGAGCTGAACGGAGCAGAGCTGACAGGGGAGCTGACCGGAACTGCTGTAAAGGTAAGTAACAGCTCGCTGCCAGCCCCCCCACTGCACAGCCCATCCACTGGACCACCAGGGATTAACATAGCCCCCCTCCCTGGCCAGGCAACAAGCAGGCAGGGGGGACAAAAAACAATTAAATAAAAAAAAAATACAAATAAATATTAAAATAATAATAATATTAAAATAAAAAATAATAAAGATGCCCTCCCCTCACCCAGTTTACACACACTACACACACACTGCATTCATTAATTATATACACACACACACTACACAAACACACACACTGCATTCATTATATACACACACACTACACAAACACACACACAAACTGCATTCATTATACACACACTTTAAATAAATATTCAATTAATATAATTTTTGGGGGATCTAATTTTATTTAGAAATTTACCAGTAGCTGCTGCATTTCCCACCCTAGGCTTATACTCGAGTTAATACGTTTTCCCAGTTTTTTTGTGGTAAAATTAGGGAATTATATTCGGGTCGACTTATACTCGAGTATAAATGGTAGATATGTCTATATATCTATACACATACTTATACACACACATATCTAATTATATTTTTATGTACTAACAATTTTTATTTTACACATGCAGGGAGACTCCATGAGAGATTACCAGAGCATGAACAAGCTCCTTGGCAGGATCTTGCATGAGAAAGGGGCGGATGCGGGCGATGTTTTTAAGGTGGAATTGACAGGGTTTTTGTTTTTTGTGCGTTAAGGATGGTACAAGACAAAGGGAGAGAGATCTGATAAGGTGGGAAGGTACTGGATCAAGCGGACAGGTGGTGGGACGAGAGGAGAAGCGAAGCAACCTCCTCTTCTGTAACTGGGGAGAAGGCCAGTAGGGTAGGGAAGGTAGCCTGCTAGAGCCAACACGAGCCCTCTGAGTGTGATTAAAGTTCAATTAACAGTGCAGGAGAAAATTTCTAAAGTAAACACACTGTGCTGTGGCTGTGCATTGTATGATGTGCAGGATGTATAATGTGTGGTGTGTGTTCTGGTAATATGCAGTGCACCATTGTGCCTCATATCCCAACATTTTTGCTTAGCTGGTTGGCCTTCTTGGATCCCTAGTGATCCAGTGGGGGTCATATTCTCTGATGGTCTAGCAGGTGACTGTATCTTTGTTCATCTAATGTGGGAGCGTGAGGTCTGCACTTCCAGCGGATGCAGACCTCAATAATAAGGATTACTCTCTTGTGGTTCTGGTGTTCAGTGAGTCATGCTAGGAATCCCAGCGGCTGTGCTCTAATTCATTAGAGGGCACTGGACCATGAAGGAGAAATTACTGACATCGGTTCCCAGCCCTGACCCTCTCTTCCCCATAACATCACTGTCGCTTGCCCACTGAATGGCTATAGGACGAAAAAGAAAAAACCTGTCTGCTTGTTCGTGCATGAAACTGCCTATCTGCGTTGAGTAACCACATCCCTGTAATTACAATATACTAACCCCTCTAAAAATATATAAAAAGTATACAAACTAAAAATAAGAGCCCAATATGGGGATGGAACTGATAACCCTAAAACCACCACAGTGTTTGCACAGAATGATAATGCTGAATTATGGCCTAGACTTAATATATTTGGATAAGCTTTTAAAACGATTTCAAATATTTTTTAGATAAACCTTAAACTTAATATTTTGAAAAAAATATTTTAAAAGTTTATCCAAAAATTAGAAACTTCCAGGCTTAGATGTCCCAATGCAAACTAAATGGATGTAATAAGTCACCAGTTCTAAAAGCAGACTTACAGGGTTATATACTAAACCGAGAATTGAAAGTGAATTTCAAATTTAAGGTCAGAGTAGTCGAACTGTAAGAGAATCTTTCTAGACTGTCTATTTTGACCTTACACGTTAGTAAATAATCCTGTATGCATGTCTGAGATCTAAACTGAGAACTTTCCAAACACATTCCCAGTTACTTAGGTTCTTCAGACGGCATGGAGGAAAAATGGGAAACTGCATAACTCCAATTATAAAACAGCAGATTTTTGTAACACGGTTGTATCTTATAGGTGTATGCCTACATATTTGTTTATAAAATTTTGCATGTTACCCTCCTCCATAGATGTTTATTTTTGTAATAATTATCTGGTGGGTGCTTCTGCCCCAATTTCCCAAATGTGGAGAATGATTGAACAGAGAAGTGACGTCAATATTCCAAGAATAACCTAACAAGCTTCAGTTTTTACACTTTTTTATAACAGGACCCTTTCTGATCTCTGTGGGGATCACCTGCTAAAGTACTTTGTGATTAAACCATTCATAAAAATGTAATCGATTAAAGTAGAAGATGGTGTCCAGGTACCATAATGACTTCATTGCAAAAGGTCCTTTAATCATGATGCTCATGTAACTTTCTGGAGTTGCTCAATTGACAGCTGAAATACAACTCAGAAACCCAAAGTCAAATTATTATGGAAAAAGCAATCGAAAGAATATTAATAAAACGTGCAATAAATTTTAACCCAACGTACACATTGCATCCAACACGTTTGGGCTGGGTATTCAGAACGCAAAAAAAAAAAAAAAAACCACAGATATGGTACCATTAGTGAAGGTTTTCTAGTAAAACTCTCCGTCCCCTGTCCCCCATGTTCAAACTGGGTATGTCAATCTTCCTTGAGAGATGATTTATATGGCTTTGCATTGACAATAAAAGGGCCATGTTGAGTATGAACTGAAGAGCTTGTCTAAATAATGTTCAGAGATACTAAAGAACCACTTAATGAAAATAAACAAGACAGAACCTGGAGTTCTCCAGAATGGGGTCCAGAAAAACAAATCTGCTACCAACACACATGCAATTATTCAAGCAAACCCAAACTGAAGTTATTGAAATTATCAGCCAGAGTAATAAGCTTGCAATTTTTTTACATTTTATTTTTTTTACTGAGATTTTATGCAAATATTTTCTACAATATAATCAAATTTAATACAGTGAATATTCTGACAGAAATCCACTGCCCTGACTTTAGATACCACGGGTGTAAACCGAGAGTTTTAGAAAAACTGAGCTGCAGTAATTAGTTCAAACAGAAAAGACTAAAAAAGTATATGATAAAAAATTCTCACAAAAAAGTTTTATGTTCCTTTTTATACTCTTACATAAACACAGCAAAACCCAACCCTTCCAGGAGACGAGAGCTTGGGGATGTTCATTAAATGACGGGTATAAGATCTGTGGAGTGGGGGGCGACATAGCAATGGAATTATTAGAGTCAAATAAAATGTAAAACATTCGAGGGGCTCAGTGAAAGTCATAATGATGGCTAAGAAGGGGTAGATGTAAAATCTGTAAACAGGTACCAAAGTATTTACGTGGCAAATTAACAAAGAAGGACGACGAAAGGGAATGAGGTATTTTTATTAAGAAGTAAAGTACGGTAAGTGGGGGTACAGCTATGCATGGGCAATGTATGTGTTTGCCTTAGACAATGTAGAAGGAATGTGGTACGGCACAAAGGGGAGAATGAATTGTAGTTTTTGTGGGCTATTAAAAAAGCAAACTAAAATGGGGTTTATATATGGCTCCGGCAAGTTAAATAATGGTTGATAGCGCCAATCAACCACTAACCAGAAGGGCAGTCACTAACAAGTGAAAAGGTCCAGGGGTCACTTGAGTGTGCAACAATCATCAGGGTCATCAATTACAAGTGGGAAGTATAGGGGCAGTAATCTGACATCGACAAAGGGCATCACTCAACAAATGGGAGCTAGTTAATAAAATATGTTAAGAAACCATCACTGACAATGGAACTTATCAATATGGGTCTTACTTCAAAAGTTCAAGAGGTCACTGAGATTAGCCAGTTACAAACATATTATTGATGCTCAACTCCTAGGGTGTGAGAGGTCCAAGCAGTTATTGGGTAAGGTGCATTTTCCCTTGATTAACCAGTCGGTTAAAAAGCTATCACATTATATTAAAGTGCAGACGTTTGTTGGTGTTTTGGGGGTGATGTTGCTGTCAACGTTCCTATAATGAGGAATGCTACATCTCACAGGAGGAAGTGGTCAGGTTCACAGTTATCATGTTGACATTTTCATAACTGAAGAGAAAGTTCGGTTTCTTCGAGGAGATACACTCCATCGGGCTCCATGTTGTGGGCTGCTGGGATGATATACAATAGTATGGAATGATGTTTAATATGTACAAGAGGAATGATACAGAAACGTAAATGTGGGGTACTGATTTACACACGAATAGCACAGTGGGGTTTATTGGGAGGGATGTAGAAGAGGTAATATACAAAAGATGTACTGGAAAGTGCTTATCTAAGAGTTATTTAATATATTGGCATCATTTGAAAGATGGAAAGCTACAGTTACCCCAAGGATCTGCTTCATCCTAATAACAAATGAAAAATGCCCTCTCATCATTAATCCAGTGACGCTGGGGATGTTAGTGATACAAGGGATTTCTTGGGGTAACGCTGGGGATGTTAGCGGTACAGCGAGATCCTTGATGTAACTCTGGGGATGTTAACGGTACAACGAGAGCCTTGATGTAACTCTGGGGATGTTAGCGGTACAACGAGATCCTTGGGGTAACTCTGGGGATGTTAGCGGTACAACGAGATCCTTGATGTAACTCTGGGGATGTTAGCGGTACAGTGAAATGCTTGGGGTAACGCTGGGGATGTTAGCGGTACAACGAGATCCTTGATGTAACTCTGGGGATGCAAGCGGTACAGTGAAATGCTTGGGGTAACGCTGAAGATGATAGCGGTACAGTGAGATGCTTGGGGGGAAGATGATAGCGGTACAGTGAGATCCTTGGGGTTACGCTGGGGATGTTAGCGGTACAGTGAGATCCTTGGGGTTACGCTGGGGATGTTAGCGGTACAGTGAGATCCTTGGGGTTACGCTGGGGATGTTAGCGGTACAGTGAGATCCTTGGGGTTACGCTGGGGATGTTAGCGGTACAGTGAGATCCTTGGGGTTACGCTGGGGATGTTAGCGGTACCGTGAGATCCTTGGGGTAACGCTGGGGATGTTAGCGGTACAGTGAGATCCTTGGGGTAATGCTGAGGATGTTAGCGGTACAGTGAGATCCTTGGAGTTACGCTGGGGATGTTAGCAATACAGCGAGATCCGAGGGGCAATGCTGGGGATGTTAGTTTTGGGGTGATGTGTGGTGTTGGGGTGATAGTGGTGTTATTAGGGGTACACTGTGTGGTTTTGGGATGATGGAGGTATTGGGGTGATGCTGGAGGTATTGGGGTACACTGTGTGGTATTGGGGTGATGTTGGTATTAGGGGTACACTGTGTGGTTTTGGGGTGATGTTGGTATTAGGGGTACACTGTGTGGTTTTGGGGTGATGTTAGTATTAGGGGTACACTGTGTGGTTTTGGGGTGATGGAGGTATTAGGGGTACAAAGTGTGGTTTTGGGGTGATGGAGGTATTGGGGTGATGTTGGCGGTATTAGGGGTACACTGTGTGGTTTTGGGGTGATGCTGTCGGTATCGGGGTGATATTGATGCTGGCGGTATTGGGGTACACCGTGTGGTATTGGGGTGGTGCTGGCCGTACTGAGGTACACCGTGTGGTACTGGGGTGATATTGGGGTACACTGCATGGTTGTGGGGTGATATTGGAGGTATGGGGGTGATGCTGGCGGTATTGAGGTACACCGTGTGGTTATTGGGGTGATATTGAAGGTATTGGGGTGGTGCTGGCGGTATTGGGGTACACCGTGTGGTATTAGGGGTGATGTTGGAGGTATTGGGGTACACCGTGTAGTTTTGGGGTGATGTTGGAGGTACACTGTGTGGTTTTGGGGTGATGCTGTCAGTATTGGGGTGCTATTAGCGGTATTGGGGTGATGTTGGAGGAATTAGGGGTGATGTTGGAGGCATTAGGGGTGATGTGTGATGTTGGAGGTATTAGGGGTGATGTTGGAGGCATTAAGGGTGATGTGTGATGTTGGAGGCATTAGGGGTGATGTTGGAGGCATTAGGGGTGATGTTGGAGGCATTAGGGGTGATGGAGGTATTGGGGGTGATGTTGGAGGTATTGGGGGTGATGTTGGCGGTATTGGTGTACACCCTGTGGTTGTGGGGTGATATTAGCGGTATTGGGGTACACTGTGTGGTATTGGAGTGATATTAGCGGTATTGGGGTTGTGCTGTCGATATTGGGGTGGTGCTGTTGGTATTGGGGTACACCGTGTGGTATTGGGGTGGTGCTGGCGGTATTCGGGTGACATTGGAGGTATTAGTGTGGTGCTGTCAGTATTGGGGTACACCGTGTGGTTGTGGGGTGGTGCTGTCAGTATTGGGGTACACCGTGTGGTTGTGGGGTGGTGCTGTCAGTATTGGGGTACACTGTGTGGTATTGGGGTACACTGTGTGGTTGTGGGGTGGTGCTGACGGTATTGGGGTACACCGTGTGGTATTGGGGTACACTGTGTGGTTGTGGGGTGGTGCTGTCGGTATTGGGGTACACTGTGTGGTTGTGGGGTGATGCTGTCGGTATTGGGGTACACCGTGTGGTTTTGGGGTGGTGCTGTCGGTATTGGGGTGATATTACCGGTATTGGGGTACACCGTGTAGTATTGGGTTCATATTGGTATTGGGATACACCATGTGGTATTTGGAGTGGTGCTGTTGGTATTGGGGTTCACTGTGTGGTTGTGGGGTACACCGTGTGGTTTGAGGGTGATATTGGGGTACACTGTGTGGTTGTGGGGTACACCGTGTAGTTTTGGGTTAATATTGGGGTACACTGTGTGGTTGTGGGGTGATATTGGAGGTATTGGGGTGATGCTGGCGGTATTGAGGTACACCGTGTGGTTATTGGGGTGATATGAGCGGTATTGGGGTACACAGTGTGATATTGGGGTGATGCTGGCAGTATTGGGGTACACCGTGTGGTATCGGGGTACACAGTGTTGTTATTTGGGGGGCTCGCTCTCCCCCTGGAAGGAGTCAGGGGGTCCCCCCTCGGCCCCTGGCCGGTCCCCGGGCTCTCTTACCCCCAGTATCCGCAGGGGCAGCGCGGGGGGAGGCTGGGCGCGTTGCTGCGCTCGCTGCCGGTGTCTCCCATGGCTGAGGTCCGCTCCCAGGCCGCTCACTGCGGGGAGACCAGTCCGAGGATCCGAACCGTGAGACCAGGCCGGTCAGCTGGAGGCGGAGCGTACCACCGCCATCCGGGGGGGGGGGGACTGTCAGTGAGAGGGGCTCTCTGACAGCACTGCCCGAGCCAGGACACCCGCAATCCACACACACAGTCACTATAAACCGGGGCTGGCGCTCACATACTAATACTATACTAATATCAGCAGGATCTATGGAACCCACCCACACAGCTCACATCGGCGGACCCTATTTGGGGAATGGTTTCTCCCGCTCCAGTCTTGGTTGAGGCGTAGAGGATTCAGACCTGAAATCAGCTGGAATAGGAAGCAACCATCGAGACCCAGTGCGGGGGGAGTCCGCTCACTATTAATCACATTAGTACATCTCCCGAGTATTCCGCGCTATCACCGCGTCCCAAACTAAATACATCAACTAAAGGAAATATTACCTACTGAACCCTGACAGAAACTCCTGGAATATAGCAACATAGCAGAGTGGGTATTTAATGGCTGCCCTATGGCTGTAATAGTATGCGCGGGAGAGGTTGCTGTTTGCTTGGAGCTGGAACTGAGCCAGAGCAGAGGAGGCAACCAAGAGAGAGGCAGTGCCAGGCTCACCCCCTGGGCATTATATAGAGAGAGGGCAGTGCCAGGCTCACCCCCTGGGCATTATATAGAGAGAGGGCAGTGCCAGGCTCACCCCCTGGGCATTACATAGAGAGAGGCAGTGCCAGGCTCACCCCCTGGGCATTATATAGAGAGAGTGCCAGGCTCACCCCCTGGGCATTATATAGAGAGAGGCAGTGCCAGGCTCACCCCCTGGGCATTACATAGAGAGAGGGCAGTGCCAGGCTCACCCCCTGGGCATTATATAGAGAGAGGCAGTGCCAGGCTCACCCCCTGGGCATTACATAGAGAGAGGGCAGTGCCAGGCTCACCCCTGGGCATTACATAGAGAGAGGCAGTGCCAGGCTCACCCCTGGGCATTATATAGAGAGGCAGTGCCAGGCTCACCCCTAGGCATTATATAGAGAGAGGGCAGTGCCAGGCTCACCCCCTGGGCATTAAATAGAGAGAGGCAGTGCCAGGCTCACCCCCTGGGCATTACATTATATAGAGAGAGGCAGTGCCAGGCTCACCCACTGGGCATTATATAGAGAGAGGCAGTGCCAGGCTCACCCCCTGGGCATTACATAGAGAGAGGCAGTGCCAGGCTCACCCCCTGGGCATTATATAGAGAGAGGCAGTGCCAGACTCACCCCCTGGGCATTATATAGAGAGAGGCAGTGCCAGGCTCACCCCCTGGGCATTACATAGAGAGAGTGCCAGGCTCACCCACTGGGCATTATAAAGAGAGGCAGTGCCAGGCTCACCCACTGGGCATTATATAGAGAGAGGCAGTGCCAGGCTCACCCCCTGGGCATTACATAGAGAGAGTGCCAGGCTCACCCACTGGGCATTACATAGAGAGAGGCAGTGCCAGGCGCACCCCCTGGGCATTACATAGAGAGAGAGTGCCAGGCTCACCCCACCCCTGGGCATTACATAGAGAGAGGCAGTGCCAGGCTCACCCCCCTGGGCATTACATAGAGAGAGGCAGTGCCAGGCTCACCCCCTGGGCATTATATAGAGAGAGGCAGTGCCAGGCTCACCCCCTGGGCATTATATAGAGAGAGGCAGTGCCAGGCTCACCCCCTGGGCATTACATAGAGAGAGGCAGTGCCAGGCTCACCCCCTGGGCATTATATAGAGAGGCAGTGCCAGGCTCACCCACTGGGCATTATATAGAGAGGCAGTGCGAGGCTCACCCACTGGGCATTACATAGAGATAGGCAGTGCCAGGCTCACCCCCTGGGCATTACATAGAGGCAGTGCCAGGCTCACCCACTGGGCATTATATAGAGAGAGGCAGTGCCAGGCTCACCCCCTGGGCATACATAGAGATAGGCAGTGCGGCTCACCCCCTGGGCATTACATAGAGAGAGGCAGTGCCAGGCTCACCCACTGGGCATTATATAGAGAGAGGCAGTGCCAGGCTCACCCACTGGGCATTATATAGAGAGAGGCAGTGCCAGGCTCACCCCCTGGGCATTACATAGAGAGAGGCAGTGCCAGGCTCACCCCCTGGGCATTATATAGAGAGAGGCAGTGCCAGACTCACCCCCTGGGCATTATATAGAGAGAGGCAGTGCCAGGCTCACCCCCTGGGCATTACATAGAGAGAGTGCCAGGCTCACCCACTGGGCATTATAAAGAGAGGCAGTGCCAGGCTCACCCACTGGGCATTATATAGAGAGAGGCAGTGCCAGGCTCACCCCCTGGGCATTACATAGAGAGAGTGCCAGGCTCACCCACTGGGCATTACATAGAGAGAGGCAGTGCCAGGCGCACCCCCTGGGCATTACATAGAGAGAGAGTGCCAGGCTCACCCCTGGGCATTACATAGAGAGAGTGCCAGGCTCACCCACTGGGCATTACATAGAGAGAGGCAGTGCCAGGCTCACCCCCTGGGCATTACATAGAGAGAGGCAGTGCCAGGCTCACCCACTGGGCATTACATAGAGAGAGTGCCAGGCTCACCCACTGGGCATTACATAGAGAGAGGCAGTGCCAGGCTCACCCCCTGGGCATTATATAGAGAGGCAGTGCCAGGCTCACCCCCTGGGCATTACATAGAGAGAGGGCAGTGCCAGGCTCACCCCCTGGGCATTATATAGAGAGAGGCAGTGCCAGGCTCACCCCCTGGGCATTATATAGAGAGAGGGCAGTGCCAGGCTCACCCCCTGGGCATTACATAGAGAGAGGCAGTGCCAGGCTCACCCCCTGGGCATTACATAGAGAGAGGCAGTGCCAGGTTTACCCACTGGGCATTATATAGAGAGAGTGCCAGGCTCACCCCCTGGGCGTTACATAGAGAGAGGCAGTGCCAGGCTCACCCACTGGGCATTATATAGAGAGGCAGTGCCAGGCTCACCCCCTGGGCATTACATAGAGAGAGGCAGTGCCAGGCTCACCCACTGGGCATTACATAGAGAGAGTGCCAGGCTCACCCACTGGGCATTATATAGAGAGAGGCAGTGCCAGGCTCACCCCCTGGGCATTACATGCCAGGCTCACCCCTGGGCATTATATAGAGAGGCAGTGCCAGGCTCACCCCTGGGCATTACACAGAGAGAGGCAGTGCCAGGCTCACCCCTGGGCATTACACAGAGAGAGGCAGTGTCAGGCTCACCCCTACATAGAGAGAGTGCCAGGCTCACCCCCTGGGCATTACATAGAGAGAGGCAGTGCCAGGCTCACCCCTGGGCATTACATAGAGAGAGGCAGTGCCAGGCTCACCCCTGGGCATTATATAGCGAGAGGCAGTGCCAGGCTCACCCCCTGGGCATTACATAGAGAGAGGCAGTGCCAGGCTCACCCCCTGGGCATTACATAAAGAGAGGCAGTGCCAGGCTCACCCCCTGGGCATTATATAGAGAGAGGCAGTGCCAGGCTCACCTCCTGGGCATTACATAGAGAGAGAGTGCCAGGCTCACCCCCTGGGCATTAAATAGAGAGATGCAGTGCCAGGCTCACCCCCTGGGCATTATATAGAGAGAGGGAGTGCCAGGCTCACCCCCTGGGCATTATGTAGAGAGAGGCAGTGCCAGGCTCACCCCCTGGGCATTACATAGAGATAGGCAGTGCCAGGCTCACCCCCTGGGCATTACATAGAGATAGGCAGTGCCAGGTTCACCACCTGGACATTACATAGAGAGAGGCAGTGCCAGGCTCACTTTCAGAGTGGAGAAGTTTGGAGCGGCTAGCACAGGGTCTTTTCCAAGGCCAGCTTTCAGGGTGGAGAAAGCAAGCTAGCATTCGGAGGACCACAGGACCATCCGGTGTAGGGATTTCTTGATCAGGTCTTGGCAGTCTCGCTATAATGGGGAACGAACTTGCGGTAGTACCCGGCCAACACTTGCTTTCTGGTTTGGGGCACAGGCAAGTCCTTCGAGTAGTCTATCGAGTAGTTGGTCTACCAACCTCTAGAAGGTAGCGGTCTTCATCATGAACGACATGCCTTAAATTTGAACAAGTTGAATGGGGTGATGAAGGCCGATTTGGGAATGGCTTCAGCAGTTAGGGAATTTGCCAGTACCCCCTGCTCAGGTCGAGGGTAGAGACCCAAGCAGCGGTAGATAAGCGGTCAAGGAGTTCATCCACTCGGGGCATGGGGTAGGCATTGGTAGTGGTTTTCTCATTGAGCCACCTATAATCGACACAGAACTGGATGGTTCCATCCTTTGTGGGCACTAACACTATGAAAGAGGCCCAGGCGCTGTAAAAAGGTTTTATAACGCCGAGGGCTCACATCTCATCGAGCTCTTGATGAATATGCCTTCTGACAGCCTCGGGTGTCTTATAGGCAGATTGGCGAAGGGGAGCCTGACGGGGGGTTTCGACCGCCATGCCGTTCGAAGAACATGTGGGGTTGTTGCTGCAGGACAGCTTGTATTTGGGACTGCTCTTCAGGGTTAAGTTGGGGTCCTAGTTAAACCTGCATGAGGTAATTCCCATTCCGGGTTTCAGCCAGTAAATCTGGGATCGCTCGGTCCCCTGATTCAGTGTGGGATGGCGTGCAAATGACACACGTTCGAAGTGCGCTTTAAGTGCATTTATGTGACATATGCGTCAGGTCAGAGCTTGGGCTCCCTTGGCAATTACATAAGTGGTCTCCCCCCTTCTTTCTACAACCTCACAGGGTCCTTCCCAGGTAGCCTGTAGCTTGTTCTGCCTAGTGGGCCGTAACATGAGTACCCGCTGTCCTACCATGATTTCTCGAAGGCTTGTCGTGTTGGTCATAGTGGTATGTGCAGCCCGGAGATTCTCATGGGCTAGTCCCATCAACTGTTTGAGTTTCTCCCGGAGCTGGATGACATACGTGATAGTGGGAGTCTCTTTGGGGTCACATTTCCCTTCCCAATATTCTCTCAGGATATTAAGGTATCCCTGAACTCTGCGTCCATACAGCAGTTCGAAAGGGGAGAATCCCATGGATTCTTGGGGCACTTCTCTATAAGCAAAGAGGAAGTGGGTAAGGTACCGTTCCCAATCCTTATGTTGGACGGTAAACTTCCGGAGCATTTGTTTGAGGGTCCATTGAACCTCTCACCCAGCCCATTAGTCTGCAGTTGACAAGGGGTGGTTAGTAGGGATTTGACTCCGCAGAGGGTCCAGACCTGGTTCAGGAGATCCGCAGTGAACTTGGTCCCTTGATCCGATAGAATCTCTTTCAGAAAGCCTTCTCGGGCAAATATTTTGAGTAAGGCATCTGCTATCGTTTCTGCAGTGATGTTGGACAAGGCTACTGCCCCAGGGTAGCGGGTTGCAAAATCCTTTACTGTGAGGATGTATCTTTTTCCTGTCCGGCTGGGCTTTTGGAGGGGACCGACCAGGTCTACGGTGGTCGGTCTAAATGGTTCGCCTACTAAAGGTAAGGGTTGCAGTGGGACGTTCACACATTTCTGACCCGCTGACATATACGTTGCAGGTTCGGCAATAGTTCTTGACATACCTAGAGAGACCAGAAAGATGTACGGGATAGCCGGTATTCAGTCCATTTAGATCCCAAGTATCTGACTAAGGGGACTTTGTGGGCGAGCTTAAGCAAGGCCAATCGGTGTGGGGATGGGACAACCAGCTGGAATATGGGGACAGCGGGGGTGGACCGGTATAGTAGGCCATTCTTCGGGTAATCGCCATACAATTAGGTGAGGATGGAGCAGTTCTCTCGGGTACAAATCAGCTTTCCAATCATCCTAGATCGTTTCCTAAAAGGTCATCTTCTCTGCAACCTTCTCCACTGCCCCAGTGTAGGTGTACTCGGGCTAGTGGAAGCTTTGGATCTGTCCTCCGGCCACCTTGACTTCTACTTGCCGATCCAGGGGTTGGGTGGATGCTAGTGCGCCAGGCTGTACTAGCATGAGGGTGGCACCAGAGTCTCGAAGTCCTTTAGTTACTCGTTCATTCACTTTCACTGCTTGATAGTGGTGTTCTCTATTTTCAAATGCCGGTTGTTGAACAATGGAGACCTCATTGTAGTGCCCATTGTAATCGTGGCCGGTT
>OW240913.1:371165467-371167967 GCA_933207985.1 Pelobates cultripes | reverse complement strand
CTCACTATTTTGACTTTTCTGAGCCTGTCAAGTCCTTCTTTTGACCCATTTTGCCAAAGGAAAGGAAGTTGCCTAATAATTATACACACCTGATATAGGGTGTTGATGTCATTAGACCAAACACCTTCTCATTACAGAGATGCACATCACCTAATATGCTTAATTGGTAGTAGGCTTTCGAGCCTATACAGCTTGGAGTAAGACAACATGCATAAAGAGGATGATGTGGTCAAAATACTAATTTGCCTAATAATTCTGCACTCCCTGTATATATATATATACATATATAGAAATAGATATATATATATAGATATATATAGTTATATATAAATATATATATATAGAGAGAGATATATTGAAATATATAGAGATATATTTATATGTATAGATATATAGATATATATATATAGAGTTAAAGTTATAAAGATATATATATATATATATCTCAATATATTGAAATATATATATAGAAATATATATCTATATATATATCTATATATAGATAGAAATATATATATAGAAAAAATATATATATATATATCTATATATATAAAAAAAAAAATATATATATATATATATATAGAGAGAGAGAGAGAGAGAGAGAGAGAGAGAGAGAGAAATTTATAGATATACAGAAATATATCAAACATAAAAAAATCCTTCACTCCAAACAAAATGAAAAAAAGTGCTATATGTTGCTCTGGTCGCTATAACAACATACCCAAACAAAATACCGTCACTCTCTTTCAAAAAAAAAAATTGAAAGAAAGAAAGAAAGAAAGATAGCAAGAAAAAAAGTGAGTCTGACTGTGTGCCAGCAGGCGAAAAATGCACCCCCAAGAAAGGAAAAGTAAAAATCCTGGGCAGCACTTTTCACGTGCTGAGCAACAGTGAAACTGTGGCAATATGGAGAAATGTATTTCAGCACCAGAACCTTTTGCATAGATATCTCTTTATCTGATATGTATAAGCATACAATAAGACAAAGAGAGCCAGGCAAACTTTACCCAAAAATATAGACAAATTAAAACTTACCGTAACCACTTTGAATTTTTCACAAATTCAATTGCGCTTTGAACGATTCGTAAATCTGCGTTCTGAAATTGAAAAGAAGAACAATATTATTTTAAAAATTAATTTGTTGTAATTTCTATATATAAAAAAAAAATATATATATATATATATATATACACACACACAATTCTAAGTGTATATATAGATATATATATATATATATATATTAATATATATATATATATACATACATACACACATATAAATATATATATATACACATACACACGACTGTATGTATGTCTGCAATGTATTGTTTTTGGTGCGACATATGTAAAATAATAAACGAAAACAATGTATGCAGACATACAACTACATATACTAATAAAATCAATAAATACATTGAAAATATCTCCTAAAATATTTTAAAAAATACATATATTAAAAAATACATATATAAAAAAATTATAAAAAAATACATATATTCAAAAAGAAATATATAAAAAAATACATATATTAAAAAATACATATATAAACAAATACATATATACACACATAAAAACAAATATATATAAAATTAAATAGCAAACTGTAAACAAAAATAAAAGTTAAAATAGTAAAATAGATTACATGTCATATGTAAACAAATCTAGATTTTTTAAAATAATACAAACAGATAAAGTTAAGATTAAACAAATGACTAACTAAAATTAAAAAATAAAAACAATACAAAGACATTACATTAATAATAAAATACAAATAGGATAAAAGTTTACTTACAGTCAATGTGCAGCCAGATTCCGTTAGGGGAGATGCTACTTCTTCTTCTGTACTCCGTCTTCAGTGAGAGATTCTCTCTCACACACTGGCCTCCGAGGAATAAAACTGAGATGTGAACGCACTCGGCGCGTTCACATCTCAGCATAGTCTCTAATGCAGGCGCGCTCACATCTGAGCTGCCTGCATTAGAGGGAATGACGTTAGACGTCCAAGAGGACGTCTGACGTCAGCTCACTGTGATTCTAACAGTGAGGATTCAGGAAGCACCATCTAGTGGCTGTCTCAGAGACAGCCACTGTAGGTGGGAATAGGGAAAAAAAAATACACTGCTTTTTCTCTGAAACGGCAGTGTATTTAAAAAAAAAATAAAAAACTAGAGGTACCTGGCACCAAGACAACTTCATTGAAATGAAGTTGTCTTGGTGCCTAGAGTGGTCCTTTAATGCAGCAGTTTTAGTGTATAGATCATGCCTCTCAGGTTTCACTGCTCAATTCACTGCCATTTAGGAGTTAAATCACTTTGTTTCTGTTTATGCAGCCACTGCCACACCTCTCCTGGCTCTGATTGACACAGCCTACATGGAAAAAAACTGGTTTCACTTTCAATCAGATGTAATTTACCTTAAACAATTTTATCTCTTGCTCTATAATTTGAACTTTAATCACATACAAGAGGCTCTTGCAGGGTCCAGTAAGCTATTAACAG
>OW240913.1:371107958-371165367 GCA_933207985.1 Pelobates cultripes | reverse complement strand
AGAGAGAGAGTGCCAGGCTCACCCCCTGGGCATTACATAGAGAGAGGCAGTGCCAGGCTCACCCCTGGGCATTACATAGAGAGAGGCAGTGCCAGGCTCACCCCTGGGCATTATATAGCGAGAGGCAGTGCCAGGCTCACCCCCTGGGCATTACATAGAGAGAGGCAGTGCCAGGCTCACCCCCTGGGCATTACATAAAGAGAGGCAGTGCCAGGCTCACCCCCTGGGCATTATATAGAGAGAGGCAGTGCCAGGCTCACCTCCTGGGCATTACATAGAGAGAGAGTGCCAGGCTCACCCCCTGGGCATTAAATAGAGAGATGCAGTGCCAGGCTCACCCCCTGGGCATTATATAGAGAGAGGGAGTGCCAGGCTCACCCCCTGGGCATTATGTAGAGAGAGGCAGTGCCAGGCTCACCCCCTGGGCATTACATAGAGATAGGCAGTGCCAGGCTCACCCCCTGGGCATTACATAGAGATAGGCAGTGCCAGGCTCACCCCCTGGGCATTACATAGAGATAGGCAGTGCCAGGTTCACCACCTGGACATTACATAGAGAGAGGCAGTGCCAGGCTCACTTTCAGAGTGGAGAAGTTTGGAGCGGCTAGCACAGGGTCTTTTCCAAGGCCAGCTTTCAGGGTGGAGAAAGCAAGCTAGCATTCGGAGGACCACAGGACCATCCGGTGTAGGGATTTCTTGATCAGGTCTTGGCAGTCTCGCTATAATGGGGAACGAACTTGCGGTAGTACCCGGCCAACACTTGCTTCCTGGTTTGGGGCACAGGCAAGTCCTTCGAGTAGTCTATCGAGTAGTTGGTCTACCAACCTCTAGAAGGTAGCGGTCTTCATCATGAACGACATGCCTTAAATTTGAACAAGTTGAACGGGGTGATGAAGGCCGATTTGGGAATGGCTTCAGCAGTTAGGGAATTTGCCAGTACCCCCTGCTCAGGTCGAGGGTAGAGACCCAAGCAGCGCTAGATAAGCGGTCAAGGAGTTCATCCACTCGGGGCATGGGGTAGGCATTGGTAGTGGTTTTCTCATTGAGCCACCTATAATCGACACAGAACTGGATGGTTCCATCCTTTGTGGGCACTAACACTATGAAAGAGGCCCAGGCGCTGTAAAAAGGTTTTATAACGCCGAGGGCTCACATCTCATCGAGCTCTTGATGAATATGCCTTCTGACAGCCTCGGGTGTCTTATAGGCAGATTGGCGAAGGGGAGCCTGACGGGGGGTTTCCACCGCCATGCCGTTCGAAGAACATGTGGGGTTGTTGCTGCAGGACAGCTTGTATTTGGGACTGCTCTTCAGGGTTAAGTTGGGGTCCTAGTTAAACCTGCATGAGGTAATTCCCATTCCGGGTTTCAGCCAGTAAATATGGGATCGCTCGGTCCCCTGATTCAGTGTGGGATGGCGTGCAAATGACACACGTTCGAAGTGCGCTTTAAGTGCATTTATGTGACATATGCGTCAGGTCAGAGCTTGGGCTCCCTTGGCAATTACATAAGTGGTCTCCCCCCTTCTTTCTACAACCTCACAGGGTCCTTCCCAGGTAGCCTGTAGCTTGTTCTGTCTAGTGGGCCGTAACATGAGTACCCGCTGTCCTACCATGATTTCTCGAAGGCTTGTCGTGTTGGTCATAGTGGTATGTGCAGCCCGGAGATTCTCATGGGCTAGTCCCATCAACTGTTTGAGTTTCTCCCGGAGCTGGATGACATACGTGATAGTGGGAGTCTCTTTGGGGTCACATTTCCCTTCCCAATATTCTCTCAGGATATTAAGGTATCCCTGAACTCTGCGTCCATACAGCAGTTCGAAAGGGGAGAATCCCATGGATTCTTGGGGCACTTCTCTATAAGCAAAGAGGAAGTGGGTAAGGTACCGTTCCCAATCCTTATGTTGGACGGTAAACTTCCGGAGCATTTGTTTGAGGGTCCATTGAACCTCTCACCCAGCCCATTAGTCTGCAGTTGACAAGGGGTGGTTAGTAGGGATTTGACTCCGCAGAGGGTCCAGACCTGGTTCAGGAGATCCGCAGTGAACTTGGTCCCTTGATCCGATAGAATCTCTTTCAGAAAGCCTTCTCGGGCAAATATTTTGAGTAAGGCATCTGCTATCGTTTCTGCAGTGATGTTGGACAAGGCTACTGCCCCAGGGTAGCGGGTTGCAAAATCCTTTACTGTGAGGATGTATCTTTTTCCTGTCCGGCTGGGCTTTTGGAGGGGACCGACCAGGTCTACGTGGTCGGTCTAAATGGTTCGCCTACTGAAGGTAAGGGTTGCAGTGGGACGTTCACACATTTCTGACCCGCTGACATATACGTTGCAGGTTCGGCAATGGTTCTTGACATACCTAGAGAGACCAGAAAGATGTACGGGATAGCCGGTATTCAGTCCATTTAGATCCCAAGTATCTGACTAAGGGGACTTTGTGGGCGAGCTTAAGCAAGGCCAATCGGTGTGGGGATGGGACAACCAGCTGGAATATGGGGACAGCGGGGGTGGACCGGTATAGTAGGCCATTCTTCGGGTAATCGCCATACAATTAGGTGAGGATGGAGCAGTTCTCTCGGGTACAAATCAGCTTTCCAATCATCCTAGATCGTTTCCTAAAAGGTCATCTTCTCTGCAACCTTCTCCACTGCCCCAGTGTAGGTGTACTCGGGCTAGTGGAAGCTTTGGATCTGTCCTCCGGCCACCTTGACTTCTACTTGCCGATCCAGGGGTTGGGTGGATGCTAGTGCGCCAGGCTGTACTAGCATGAGGGTGGCACCAGAGTCTCGAAGTCCTTTGGTTACTCGTTCATTCACTTTCACTGCTTGATAGTGGTGTTCTCTATTTTCAAATGCCGGTTGTTGAACAATGGAGACCTCATTGTAGTGCCCATTGTAATCGTGGCCGGTTCCCTTATTTACCACTAAAATGTCTTAAAGCATAGAACTTAGCAGGGCTAACCATACAAATATCTTAGCTAAAATATTATACAGTTAGTAAGTAGTGATGTCGCGGACATGAAATTTTCGGTTCGCGAACGCGAACTTCCGCAAATGTTCGCGAACCGCCATAGACTTCAATGGGCAGGCGAATTTTAAAACCCACAGGGACTCTTACTGGTTGAAGGGGGGGGAGGAGACCTACTCTCCTCCCCGGCCCCCAGCCTTGGGCGGCGGGTGGGGGCCATAAAGATAATGAGGGGGGGACCTACTGTCCCCCCCGGCCCCCACCCCTGAGCAGTGGGTGGGGGCCCTAATAACAATAAGGGGGGGACCTATTGTCCCACCCCGGCCCCCACCCCTGCGCGGCAGGTGGGGGCCATATTGATAATGACGGGGGACCTACTGCCCCCCCGGCCCCCACCCTGTGCGGCGGGTGGGGGCCATATTGATAATGAGGGGGGGGGTCCTACTGTCCACCCCCCTTCCGGCCCCCACCCCTGGGCGGCGGGTGGGGGCCATAAAGATAATGAGGGGGGGGACCTACTGTCCTCCCCCCCAGCCCCCACCCCTGGGCTGCGGGTGGGGGCCCTAAGTAAATTCCCCACCCCCAAGGTGACTAGGGGTCCCCAAGCCCCTAGTCACCCACTCCCCTTTCCCCCCCAAATAAAAAGTCCCTACCTAACCCCCTCACCCTAAAAAATAGTGAGGGGGGAATAAAATAACTAACCTGTAAAATAAAAGTAAACTTACCATTCAACGTCTTCTTTTGTCTCAAATCTTCATTTTTCAGCCCCAAAAAAGGCCAAATAAAAAACCAACATAACCGTCGAACTAAAAAAAAAAAAAAATCCCAAGCGCAAAAAAAAAACCAGACGAAAAAGAAAAAACCAGAGCGCAAAAAAATAATCCATCTTCATCCATGGAGGGCTCCGCACAGACTTATTTTTAGGGCCCCCACCCACCGCTCAGGGGTGGGGTCCGGGGGGAGGACAATAGGTCCCTTTGTTCGCCGGGAACTATTCGCCTGCGAAATGTTCGGACATCACTATTAGTAAGATATCCTCTATCTAAAACACATATAAATAATTGAGAATACAATTTAAAATACAACATCTCTCTGTCTCCAAATCTCTCCTCTGTCCATTAACATTTAAGAGGTACACATATTTATACCATTATTCATTTTAGGATTACCGCAGTTCATATATGAAAAAGTAAAACTTCTTTTACTTTTATTCATTTTAGGACCTCCCTTGACTTGGCAAAGATACAAGGCCATAACTAAAATGTAAAGGTGCACACGTCATGGGATATTCCCTGACTTGGGACAAGATGGCTTCCTAAAGTCTGAACATCTTATCTTAATGTGTATACTAAAACTTTTTTACTTTTATTCATTTTAGGACCTCCCTTGACTTGGCAAAGATACAAGGCCATAACTAAAATGTAAAGGTGAACACATCATGGGAAATTTCCTGACATGGGACAAGATGGCGTAAGTCAGGATGATGTAGCATAGCCTTGAAGATGTTATTGCAGTACTTGTTTTGTATTAATGTGAGGATATTTATTGGGTGATAAATATTAAAAATATTTTCATAAAAATTATCAAAGATTAATTTAATATTTTTTTTTATATAAAAAAAATTGATATCTTCACAGAAAGCGAGTGACCGTGGCTACACAGCCAGCAGGGGCACCAGCCTGCAGGGGCACACCCAAGATGGCCGCCCAGCAGGGACCAAAGAGAGGGAACACTGGCAACCATACATATGCTCACCCCTTGGAAGCTCTAGACCATCTCTGCTCGAGCTTTCACATGATCTTATGTGACAGGGGAGTGTCCTACCCTCTAGCAGCTCAAATTGTGGCCTCGTGGATCCGCCCGGTGACCCGCCGCCGCCATTATGGACTCCCACTGCGGGCCTTCGGGGCAGCCATCCGACCAAGCAAGCAACGGCAAACGCAAGGGCGGGAAACCTCGGGCGCCAGCACCCGCGCTCCAGCAAACCAGAGCGGGACCCACCAACATGCACAACCTGCTCCGCACACAATGGCCCCGACAACCTCCGACCAGCAGAGCGCAACCCAACACAGGAGAACTCAGGATGCCTGCCGTGAGGATGACCAACATACAGCAATGCGGGCTACCAGAAAGCGTAACAGGCAGAGAACCCCGACAAGGATCACCGCAGACGGAGCTTTGATGGGACACCAGTCCTACCCTCACCATCGGTGCACCTGGCAAGCCTCCATATACCCTCACTACCGGGGTTTCCGTTTCCCAGATGTGGGAGTCGGCTGACTGTGATCGGGACACTGACCAATACAGCTCCCGGCTAACCTGCAAATTACAAGACTGGGAGATGACCGCTCAAGACAGGGGCCGAGGCGCAGACACTCTGGTGGTCTTGAAACTTTTTATGTTGCCTAGGTACCCTTTTACAAGCAGAGAATGCCATAGCTACCAGTTTATTTAAAAATTGTGGATTACATATTATATGTCCCATGGTTGATGCCTAAGTTTCCCCCCCTTTCTTTTGGTCTCGCATAAGCTGTCTTACTAATTGTTAATCTATATGATTGCATTCACCATTATTTTCACATAAATTATTAGTTATGTGATGCCTCATAGCGGCCTACATAGGTTTCTAATGCTGCCAGGGAGGCGCAGGCCTGATGGGATAACAACTGACCCCCTTTTTATTTTATAACTTAGCCCGGAACACTCCTGACCAGCATAATAGCTACCTGACGATACAATAACAGCCACGGCACACACCACGCAGATTAAGCTTCCCTATTACCATCAACATATGAATGCAAGTTAGTGGGCCCTACCCTAATGCCTAGTTAGCTATTATGCAGCATAATACTCTTTTGGCTAGATAGCACAACGAATCTACTCACTGTTACGAGCAAAACTCTGCCATGAGACCCTTTATTGTTTTTTACTCGAATCACTCTTATAGAAGATTGCTTAGAACTAGCATGTTGACGCAGAGTGCATCCCAGCATAGCATTTAGCTTAACTTTATTCATACACTTAGTAGATATGCACTCAGATGACTGAATACAATAGCGATACACAGTATAATGTTAACTAAGCTTGTTTCCTACCATGTTATTACTCAACTACCTTTAAACATAAAATTTGTGCCAGATATTGCATGTACCCCTCTGTTAAACTGTCTACAAAGCGTTGGAGGAATGCCATTGGGGTACCTCACAACCGACTGTTAAAAGCCTATGCACAACAAAAATAAAGAATAAAAAAAAAAATTGATATCTTGGCACGGTTTCCCTGATTAATGATTTAAAGCTGAGAATTATCCACTATTTAAATTCTCCTAGATCCTAGAGTACGTTTCATTTGAAGATTTTACTTCACACATTAATCACAAATTAATTATAAAAACATAATTTATTGTGACAAATTAATAATCATAATAATATGTATAATGAAAGTATACAATATGGCAGTGGTGTTAACACAATATAGACAGCTAAGTAGCAACGGTTATATGCAATAGTTGTATGCAGTTTTCAGAAGATTTACAACAGGACAATTTACTTTGAAATCAACTTAACACAGCAGCACAGCATAAAGCAATCAAAACTTTGGCTGACAGTCAAATCACACTGAATTAACTCTTTCACTGCTAGCTACAATCATCATAGGCAAGATATCCTATTATATTGCAATTTTACAACTACAATAATTCTCATACCAGATCATTTACCATTCCTATCCATCCAATAAGAATAATTCCAACCAGAGTTTACAATTGTAGAATTTGAACTTTCCTAATTAAGACTCACTATCTTTAATTTAGAACAAGTCAATACCTCTGGTTAAAAATTTGGTATGCTAACATTTGGCAAATTTACCATTAATATATTGTTATCTTTATTCCACCTGCAGGAATGGAATTTTTATAAACATATATTCCATAGCTATTTATGATTTCTAATAATTGAAATCTGACCAACATTTATCCAGATATATACTCCTGCTATTAGTAAAATTATTTAATTTAATTAAATAAACCCAGCATAATTATCAGTTAGGTTGTAGATTTTCCCAGGAATTATGAATGCAAGTATGATGGGAGAATTGTATGAAAAGAGAGTTCAGAATTTTAGAGAATTTCAAAGTTGTTAGTTGAAAAATTTAAAGAATTAGGTGTGTCCAGCTTTATCTCCAGATGTCAGATCTTAGATGTTAAGTGTGAGTCTTGAGTCCAGTCCAAGAGTCTTTCTCCCCCTTGTCCTTACTTTTTAAAGGAGACAATTCTCTGCACGTCACTAGTTGATCGAACCGATAGGGAACTGTGTGCGTGTCTTCCCTACAGACTATCATCTAGATTTTGGTCAGTAGATGGCCCAATTACATCACCGAAAATTCTTGTTAGCGGTCCATTTACCTTTTTGTATAATGGGTTAACTGAAATTCGTGAAGCGTTTGACATCATGTTGCTTATCTCTTATGGCTACTATACATCACAGAAGCATTTTGGTTCACTTCTACGAGACATAGCGTCTTCATTTTCGGTCATAAATTTAAAATTGGCACATGAAGCCTTAATTTCACCCTTCCTTTAGTTTTTTTTTTTTTAGAAAGTAAAATTCATCTGTCATTAGTGTCTGGTTCTCTTGTGTGAAACTGTGTAGTTAGTATTATTTATACATGTCTATTACACATATTCCACTAACGTTAGTAAATAACATGACATTTCTTCATTGATATTATATCCATGAATATTCTATATTATTAACATAGTACTAATTATATATGATTAATATCATAATAAATTATATGTGGATATTGTGTGTGTATATATATGTGTATACATGTGTCTCTGGTTTGGTGCATCCAACCCCCCCTTTTGCTGTAGCCAAATGTTTACATAAGTGGGATTCCTTAGCTCAGACCTGAATGAATAGAGTTACAGAGAGAGAAATTTGTGTCTGTCTTAGCTTTGTAATACAAAATGGAGTCACCTCTGTTCTTATGGTGACTTACAGTATACACTTCTAATTTCTATCTTAACACAAAATGTCTGCCAGTATAAATATACTGACATTAAGCTAAGACAAATTGGCGTAAACATATTATGCACTGAAAGTAGGTAAGAGGTTATTGCTTAAAGAAACATGTATGAAAAACAATATGTTCCATTTCTATTGCCTTGTCAGTTTGCAATATCTCTTATAGACAAAGTACACAGTTTAAGAAATACAACATTTCATTCTAAAACTTGTAATATTTGCATTTGCCCATAACACAATAGTCGTCAGTTTCGTTGGGGGAAAAGTGGTCCTGGTGATGTTCCCCATAGTCTCTAATGTGCGGTTCAGGTGTGGAATGGGGGTGATCACGGGGGTAGCTACACAGTGGGCTTGTCGGGGGGGCGTAAGGACTCGGGGTAGTAGCATACCGAGTTCCGGTGGTTGTAAGTCGGGGCATCATGCAGTTCCACTCGATATGCCCAGGTTGGTTACAACGGAAACAGCAGCTTTGGGTAAAGCCCGCGGTGGAGGGTGTTGTGCTCTGGCTGGTGGTCCTGGAGCTTGTCGCAGTGGCTGGGTAACCAATAGAATAGTTTGGGGAGAATAGGCGGGTTGTGCTCCTGAGTGTAGGTTTGTGGGTCGCCAGGTATCTATGTACCAGTCTGCAAGTTGAGCAGCGGCCTCTTGGGTGCGGGGTTCGTGATCTCTTACCCAGTCCCGTACATTCTGAACGGTGGTGGCAAAAAATTGTTCCATTAGTATTTGCTGGAGACGTCTTCCAGGGTCTTTGCCTCACACCCCTGGAGCCAATTTTGTGTGGCTCGACTTATTCGATGAGCCCATTCAGTGTGAGTGTCTCTTGACCCTACCCTGGCTTCTCTGAACTTTCGGTGGTATGTGTCTGGGGTGATGGCGTACCGTGCCAGTAGTAGTCTCTTTACCTCCGGGTAATCTCGGCTCCATTCCTCTGGTATCGCCCGGTATGTCTCTGCCACTCTGCTAATCAGTTTCCCTCCCAGGATGGAGCTCTACCTGGTGTAGTTGGCAATGCCGTTCGAAGACCTGTAGGAACCTATCGATGTCCCCCACTTGGTCGTCGATGGTCTTAAAGGACTGGTGTGTGACCTTGATGCTTCTGTAGGAGCCGGAACTTCTGCGGGATCGCACCTCATCTGATATGCTAGCCATAGCTGTGACTCTGCTAATGGCCAGTTCCTCAGCTTGTTCTCTCTCTGACACTGCCATGATCCAGTCTACCACTTAATGGGGGGTGTTGGGTCGTAGAAGGCGAGTCGTTCTTTCACCCGTCAGGATAGCTCATCAGAGGTCATCTGGGGTGTCAGGAAACTGGCTGGGTCATTGGTTGGATTGGGTGATCCATCCTGATCTAGGTTCACTAGAGCTGCAATTAGTTCAGGTTTCTTTAGTCTCTCTGGCTCTTGTCCCTTTTCCGCCATTAGTTCTTGTAGGGAGGCTACAGTTAATTGCCTGTAGTTCTCTGCCATCTTTGTCTCTGTTGGCTTTCCGCTGAAATTCCTTGCTGAACTTGGTTTGTATGGAGCATCCCACTTCCAAACACCATTGTCACGGGTTCATGAGTCTATTGCTGTTATTCCTTCAATCCTCCACTAGTCCTAACTCCAGATGTGCTGAATATAGTAAAAGTATTCCTTTTGTGTAGAGTTTCCCCAATATAATCGACGCAATCAGTCGTATTGGGTAAAAGCAGCAATTTGAACTTTATTAGGCTTCTTATGCAGGGGTTTCCTTCCCACAAGCCATGGTGTTTGAGAGATAATTGAGCTCCAATTAAGCTAATCCAATCATCTCTCAAATAGGAAGACTTACATACAGTTTTTACATAACACTTCCGGGTTCGGCACTCAGCTGTGAGGAGCCGGACCCCGCCCCCCTATGACACAGCTCTGACGGTATTTAGGGAGACTGGGCCAGAGAGAGGGTGCTTGGTGATTGTGTGTGAGCTAATGTGTGAGCTGCCTCCGCGAGACCGCGGGCTCCACAGGCTCAGCTACTGGGAGCTACTTTCACCAGACTTACCTCTCCACAAGCTCAGACAAGCCGTTCCAGCCTTTGAGCCAATGCAAGGATTGCTGCATGCCATAAAGGATTACTGGAGAACGGATACTTTGTTACTTTACAAGTGGACCATATCTCTGAACTATTGGAGGACTACACATATTAACCTTAAGTATATCTTTCAGCTATTTGTCTACAATATCATTTAATAATGAACTAATGCTTGCTTACTCAAATCTTCACTGCTGCAAACTGCTAAGTATATGGAGGACAACTCCCATCATGTTTATTCACTATGAACTGTTTCTTGCTTTGCAAAGACACTCAATGCTTCAAGCTACTAATTATATGGAGGACAACTCCCATCATGTTTATTCACTATTAACTGTTCCTTGCTTTGCAAATACACTCATTGCTTCAAGCTACTAATTATAAGGAGGACAACTCCCATCATGTTTATTCACTATTAACTGTTCCTTGCTTTGCAAATATTCTCAGCTACTTGCTTATTGTTTCTATTGAAGATTATTCTCATGAACTTAAAGAATGTTACTTAATGCATCTCTGAGGAAATACTTAATAATGAACTTTGTGTTGTTGATTACTTGCACTTCTTCCTATTGGATTATTGCCTAAATGCAATTCATTTAGGTTTAACACTTATTAAAACTTTGGTTGAATCAAGTTACCAGTGATTCTCTCTTTTTTTAAAGCTACAGTATTGATACTTTAAAGATTCTCTGTTTCTTCACAATTGTAATTAGGGAGTTTACAAGCTGCAGTTGAGTTCCAATCCAAATCACCCAAGTAGCGTAACAATATCACAAAAATACATGACAACAGCATCAGAACCCCACAAAAATGATAGTCCCGATCTAAGCGCATCTCCCGGTAAAACGAAAGTTATGTTCGTGCATATATGAACTGGCTGCCTGGTAGACGTGGTATTGTCAATTTCAAAGGGGGTTAATTTGATTGTATGGGAGGTCAGAGCTTACAACCTAAATTCCTCTTTGATGCTGGGACCCCATATATATATATATATATATATATATATATATATATATATATACACCACCCCCCCTACGCTTCATGATAGGAGGGCCGGAGGAAAGCTCAATGTGTGACAAATCCTGCTTGTAAGGGTGATCAGGACCGTTTGTGTGTATAAGTTGTGACCTAAAGCTAGCTCTTGTCAGGTAATTGTTGTCTGAGCTTAGTTTGGATGTATGATCACTTGTGCTACAACGGCTGAGATAAGGATCAAACCTCTTTACTAATACAGTGGCTGGGAATAGCGCCTGTCAGTGCCCCTGACGCACGTTTTGCCACTCTGGCTCATCAGAGGCTTATCCCCTATGATGAGCCAGAGTGGCGAAATGCGCGTCAGGGGCACTGACTGGACTGAGAGTTCGTCAGCGTATAAAATTTAAATAAAACCAGACAATAAAAATTAATAATACTCACAAAGGAGGAGCACAGTAAAGTTATAGTTCAGGTGGTATCTTCCCCACCTAGGAAACCAATGTATGAATCCTCCTTTTGAAAAATCTTCAGAGATAAAAACAGGAAGGTCCAAATTGGATAACAGCTAGTTTTAATTATAACCTAAATAATAAAACCAAAAGTATAGTATAAAACACTAACACATTTCACCTTTACCCAGGCTTTTTAAAAGTGTTTCAGAAATATGGACCTGTCCTGTTTAAATTGCTTATAAATTCAAAAATAACTGACAGGTGATGTCATCAGTCATGTGGCCAGCCTTTCAATTAACATAAAACTTGAGTATAATGCAATATGCATACGAGAGCTGAGAAAGGGTATAGAAATGCTTAAATTGATGTAAAAATCACTTAGAAATGAAATTTTATAAATAAAAACTGGAGAAAAAAGTGGGTGAGGTAACTTTAAAAAGGTGTACCAAGATGGCTGCCACAATACTAACTATAAGAGTTTTAAGCTGGCCACCCCCGCCTTGTAAAGCCGAGCTGCAGAATGTGTAGAAGAGGTAAGATTTTAAGAATCTATAGAATGTAAGCTCGATTGAGCAGGGTCCTCTTCAACCTATTGTTCCTGTAAGTTTATTTGTAATTGTCCTATTTATAGTTAAATCCCCTTTCATAATATTGTAAAGCGCTACGGAATCTGTTGGCGCTATATAAATGGCAATAATAATAATAATAAGAAGAAGAAGAATCCAGGAAAATAACTAAATAATAATAATAAATGCTTTATTAAATGTTTTATTATATATATTTTCACTGCCGTATTGAAGTGTCTTGGAAAAATATAAAAAAAAAAAAATGTATGATGTGAGGTAACTACGTTCCAGCATGTGCCGGCCATAATTAATTGACACCCATATGTACCTTCACTACAGGAACTAATGCCCAGAGCCAGAAAGGCAGATAAAATGCATACAACGCAGGGATACAATACTCCAGAGACTCTGTGTGGCCCTCTCTGCATAGCCACGAATTACGGTTCACCGAGAGCCATGATTCACACACAACCATGATTCATAAACAGCCACGATTCAGAGACAGCCACAATATATGAACAACCAGGATTCACAGACAGCCATGTTGCATAAACAGCTATGATTCTCAGACAGCCATGATTCACACACAGCCATGAATCAGAGACAGCCACAATTCACAGACAGCCATGATTTACAGACAGTCACGATGCACAGACAGCCATGATTTACAGACAGTCACGATGCACAGACCACCATGATTCACAGACAGCCACGATTCACAGATCACCATAATTCACAGACAGACACGATTCACAGGCAGCCACGATGCACAGACCGCCATGATTCACAGACAGCCACGATGCAGAGGCAGCCACTATACACAGCCATGATTCACAGACAGCCATGATTCACAGACAGCCACGATTCACAGACAGTCCTGATTCACAGGCAGCCACGATGCACAGACCGCCATGATTCACAGACAGCCACGATGCAGAGACAGCCACGATTCACAGACAGTCCCGATTCACAGACAGCCACGATGCATATACCGCCATGATTCACAGACAGCCATGATGCACACACAGCCATGATTCATAGACAGCCACAATTCACAGACAACCATGATGCACAGACCGCCATGATTCACAGACAGTCACGATTCACAGACAGCCACAATGAACAGACAGTCCCGATTCACAGACAGCCATGATTCACAGACAGCCACGATTCACAGACAGCCATGATGCACAGACCGCCATGATTCACAGACAGCCACAATGCACAGACAGCCATGATGCGCACACACAGCCACGATTCATAGACAGCCGCAATTCACAGACTGCCATGATGCACAGACCGCTATGATGAACAGACAGCCACGATGCACAGACAGCCACGATGCACAGACAGCCACGATGCACAGACAGCCACGATGCACAGACAGCCACGATTCACAGACAGCAACAATTCACAGACAGCCACGATGCACAGACCGCCATGATTCACAGAGTCATGATTTACAGACAGCCACAATGCACTGACTGCAGAGCAATCTCTTCTATCTGTCTGTCTCTGCCTGTCTCCCACTTAAATTTGCCTGCTATATGGGTTGTTATGACTGGTAGGCCTATGGGAATCGCTCCAATAAAGACAGAAAGCATATTTGTTCAAGTGCCTGAACATCTTCGTCTAAAACCGACATAATTTAATCTTCTGAATACAAGAGAGATATATCCCTTAAATGTCTTCTTTCCTAGAATTTTCAATGCCTGCTTTATGCTTCTTTTCTGAAAAATATATTGACAGATCCCTGATGCTTGCTTTGTATCCCTTCACACTGGATTTAAAACACTATTTTACAAAATTCTGTAATTGATTCAAGGTAAATAACTAAACAGAGAGGATAGCTTTATTTCAGAGATTAGGGCATTTCAGTATTCATAGATTGTTTTTACTGTGTTTTTATAACTAGCTAAAGATTGTCTGTGGTTCCATTAGCCGCAGTGGAAGCCCAGCTCCCTGCAGAACACAGGCTCTTATACTAAAACATATATTTTTTATTAGTCGTATTTATTGCTTGTTGTTTTTTCTTTTTTTTAATACAGATTGAATAAAGCAATAAGCAAATTAACACAGATCATGGATAAATCACCACCATTACAACAGGTATTCCTCAAAGTAAATAAAAGGTCATCCTGCTTTCCTAACTCATAAGTCAAACTGAGAGGGAATGTAGACAGCAGCCACGCTGGTATCCTCCGGTCTAATGACGGAGCTGAAATGTGAATAGCTCTATTCCCACCCGTAACTGGACGACACACAGTTCAGCTCAGACACAGCCTTTTTATGCCCATCAAGGGGTCTCCATACAAAACATACACAAGCCCCTCCAAGGCGACACTTTGTCTGAGAAATAATTGAGTCTAAACTGAGTAACTCAATTATCTCTCAGGTACTGAAAAATATATAACATATACATAATACACCACAAAAACATATTCATAATTCACAGGAATCCCACAATCAATATATCCCCGAATAGTGCTGATCTGAGCATCCAACATATCCAAATAGCGCTCAGATCTGTTTGGTAGAACGGAATCGCCATTTGGGTTCTGAGCAGCCACGAGGCGATAACCCAAAACAGTTCTATGAGAATGAGGGTAACGGCCAGTGGGCTTTCGGGGGTTCCTGTGAGAACACTGACGAACGCTCCCCCTGGCTTTTGGGGAGCAAATGCTCCCCCCAGTCAGTAGTTTATATCTCCCGAACGTCGTTCATCTAGGTGGTCGGGAAGTAGAACAGGCAGCGGTACGAACTCCGCCAGGGTTTCGCCAGTGGTCGAAAATAGTTTCAGGCATTCACCCATCATGTACCGCTGCCTGTATACATTATCAGTCAATGTGTATGAGCTCAGGAATAAAGGAAGAGACCATGTGTAGAAAGGGATGAAAGAGATGTAAAGGAAGAAAGGACGACAAAGAAAGTATGAGAGATCTCGTAATAAACAGGAACTTGGAAGTGTATGGCAGCTGATGAAAACCATATTCCTGGTGGCAATAACTATTGTCCATGGGGCCTGCAGGCCGTTCTGTCTATCAGAAAATAACCCCATCACCATTCGGCTAATTGTACTCCCTTCTATCAGCCTTCCCCAGTAATTTGTTCCTTTTGTTGTTCCATTTGTTAATTTGTTCGGTTCCCGAACCGAGACCACCCCAGAGACTAATTAGAACTAAGAACACCATGTATCTATATGAAAACCGAAGACTAATTGAATGCTCCTAGGTGGCCGCCATTTTGTGCATACGAATACACGTGGTGAGAACAATGGGTGGCAGCCATGTTGTCTCCCAAACGCTGCCTGCGGGACTTGGTCGTCGAGTGCCTGGAACTGTGCTACGATCTCTTTCCCAGCCACTTAGACAAACGGCGTTCGGGACTTTCAAACTACCGAACACAAGGAGCATTCTTCACAAACCAGAAATATTTTACCTATTGCGGTTTTCGTTTAAAACCTCACAAACAGAGACTGGCTCTTGCTACATTTCTTCTGGAACTGTTTCCTGGCTTCAACCTCATGGCAGACCGGTCAACTCTCTCTGCGGTGCGGATTTGGCTGAATTTTTAATATGTTTTTCCCACAGAGACAAGCTACCCAGGGATGTGATTTGTGTGGGGTTCTTATGTGATTTTGGGGTATTTCCAGAAATTGTGAAAAAAAAAAAAATTCTGACCAAAAGATAATTGATTTTAGTATGTTCTTTAAACTCAATTATCTTGCTGGCTCAGAGGAGGAGTTATGCACTGTATAAATTGAATGCCTGTGTTCTCATTAAACCAGTCTTGTCCCAGCATTAAGCTTTGGCTCATGTGTGGGTTAATATTATGTGACACCAGCGATATTGGAACCTGTGGATTATTGGCGTATTATTTTATGGGAAAAGGGTATGAAAGACGTTGATACCTATCCATACCGTCACAGTGCACCCACACTTATTATATATCATTTTATTCAGGGGAAACAGGGCTTTCATTTAGCATCAAATATTTAGGTATGAAACATAATTTAATATGAATAAGATATAAAAAAAATGTGAGAAAATAAGAATTTAAAAATAAATATTTAGTTCTACGTGACATTCTAACTGTGAATGTCATAATACTGTTTGCTTTTACTGCAATAAAACACACATATTTGTATTCAACGATGTCTCCAGATTGGTTACGTTGCCTTTGAGACCGTATGGTAGCCCAGGAATGAGCATTACCCCCATGATGGCATACCATTTGCAAAAGTAGACAACCCAAGGTATTGCAAATGGGTTATGTCCAGTCTTTTTTAGTAGCCACTTGGTCACAAACACTAAAAATGGACACTTTTTCTGCCGAACAACGCAAAAACCACAGACTGCCCTTCTCAGTCGACAAAAGCATGCGAACACCGGCCGTTCGGGAGTTTAGACTACACTTATGGACTTAACCCAGATAGCCTTCCCATGGAGTCGCATACCGAAAGACTGTAAAAGACTTTGACTCCATGGCGATTGAACTGTACGTATGGGATCTGAGCGTTATTCGCTAAGAATATGCACTCAGATCCAGGCTATCTGGGGATACGTTGCACGAATGGAGTATATTCGGTAGTTGTATAATTATGTATTTTTATGTGGTTTTTATGTTCCATCTAAAATGGCGATTTGCTTCTGTCCTGGGAGATAATTGAATTACTTCTCAATTATCTCCAGGGCAGAGGGGAGGAAACCTTGATGCATGCTGGGAATGTTATGTGCCTGTGTGTCCTGAAATGCTGTCCATCTGCCATTACAGTCTCCCATTTGGTCCCCTAGGGGAGTGTCCATCAAGTGGGAGACCTGCATAAATACGGGCGGGTAGCCCACAGTAAAACCAGTTCTTGTTTTACCCTCAATGCGGAGCTTGGTCTCGTTATTGGGGGGATTTACTACACACAAATAGCGACTGATTGCTGGAACCATAAGCCGCTTGGGAGATATATTGATTTGGCTGTTAGCAGTGATTCGTGGGTTTACCGCTTGCGAGCTGGAGTATCCGTACAGGTCCCGTTCGGGATGTTAGCGCATTCCCCTGTTTGCAGTTCGTACAAGTGGAGTCTATACGAATGGAGTTTACCTCACTGCGAGTGGGGAGGATTCACTAAACGGCGGTTTGACTATTTGATGCTGAGGGTGCCGTTACACCCCATTTGCAATACCTTGTTTTATCTACTATTGCAAATTGTATGCCATCATGTGGGTAATTTTCATTCCTGGGCTACCATACGGTCTCAAAGGCAACGTAACCAATCTGGCGAATTTCAATGTGAAAAACTGAAACAAAAGCCTCATATTTGACTCTGTAACTTTTGAAAACACCATAAAACCTGTACATGAGGGGTACTGTTATACTCAGGAGACTTCGCTGAACACAAATATTAGTGTTTCAAAACAGTAAAACGTATCACAACAATTATATTGTCCGTGTAAGTGCCATTTGTGTGTGAAAAATGCAAAACGTCACTTTCACTGACGATATCATTGTTGTAATACATTTTACTGTTTTGAAACACTAATATTTGTGTTCAGCGAAGTCTTCTGAGTAAAATAATAGCCCCCATGTACAGGTTTTATGGTGTCTTGGAAAGTTACAGGGTTAAATATAGTGCTAGCAAATTAAATTTCCTGGACTTTTGGCCTGGGTTGTCAGGCAGGTCCCACAAATTGTAATTAATAAAATGACCTAATTATGTAAAATTATTACATAAATATATACTTAGAATTAATACATATATATATATATATATATATATATATGTATGTGTATACATATGTGTATATATATATATATATATAAATTTATATTTTTTTTATATTTATATATATATATATATATATATAGTAATATATACGTATATACTTATGTGTATAGATATATATATATATTATTTTGTTCTACATGTATTTTGATATCAATATATATATATATATATATATATATATACATTTTAAAATACAGTTTGAACGAATTTACACATATATATATATGTATTTATTTTAATTTTTTTAACATATTTACATATTTATTTATTTTATATTATATATAAATATACATAATGATAATTATATATATGTTTAATCAATATCATTCTACATGTATTTTGATATTTATATTAATATTAAAATACACTTAGACAGTGTATGTGTACTTATGTGTATGTATGTGTATATATATATATATATATACTTAGATCATATATATAATAAATATATATATATATGATCTAAGTATATATAATTTAATTTCACACTGTTTTATATTGTCAGTGTAAGTGCCATTTGTGTGTGAAAAATGCAAAAAAATTCACTTTCACTGATGATATCATCATTGTAATATGTTTTACTGTTTTGAAACACTAATATTTGTGGCCCAGGGGGGCCAAAACGGATGGAGAGGGACTCCCTGGGCTGCCAGGTGAGTCCCCACAATGCGATCGCCAGCGTGGGATCGCCGGGGACCAGGTAAGTAGAAAGGACTGCGGGGACGTGCTATGCCGCCCCCCAGCGTTTAGAGCCGGGTTAATGACATTAATAATATTAAAGTAATGATGTTTGGATATATAGAAAAACATCCTTTCTATATTTACAATACATCATGCTGGTTAAATTCTCGTGAGTGCAGTGTATACTATACATCAATATGTGCTGTTTGTTTTTTATGTTTTAGCATCTAGCTGTATCCCTATCTTTTTATTATCCATATAGGTAATCCTGTCCACACCCATTGGAATTATCCTGTTATATAGGTAATCCTGTCCACACCCATTGTAATTATCCTGTTATATAGGTAATCCTGTCCGCACCCATTGGAATTATCCTGTTATATAGGTAATCCTGTCCGCACCCATTGGAATTATCCTGTTATATAGGTAATCCTGTCCACACCAATTGGAATTATCTTGTTATATAGGTAATCCTGTCCACACCCATTGGAATTATCCTGTTATATAGGTAATCCTGTCCACACCCATTGGAATTATCCTGTAATATAGGTAATCATGTCCACACCCATTGGAATTATCCTGTTATATGGGTAATCCTGTCCACACCCATTGGAATTATCTTGTTATATAGGTAATCCTGTCCGCACCCATTGGAATCATCCTGTTATATAGGTAATCCTGTCCGCACCCATTGGAATTATCCTGCTATATAGGTAATCCTGTCCACATCCATTGGATTTATCCTGTTATATAGGTAATCCTGTTATATAGCTAATCCTGTCCACACCCATTGGAATTATCCTGTTATATAGATAATCCTGTCCACGCCCATTGGAATTATCCTGTTATGTAGGTAATCCTGTCCACACCCATTGGAATTATCCTGTTATATAGGTAATCCTGTCCACACCCATTGGAATTATCCTTCTATATAGGTAATCCTGTCCACACCCATTGGAATTATCCTGTTATATAGGTAATCCTGTCCACACCCATTGGAATTATCCTTCTATATAGGCAATCCTGTCCACACCCATTGGAATTATCCTGTTATATAGGTAATCCTGTCCCCACCCATTGGAATTATCCTGTTATATAGGTAATCCTGTGTGCACTCATTGGAATTATCCTGTTATATAGGTAATCCTGTCCACACCCATTGGAATTATCTTGTTATATAGGTAATCCTGTCCACACCCATTGGAATTATCTTGTTATATAGGTAATCCTGTCCACACCCATTGGAATTATCCTGTTATGTAGGTAATCCTGTCCACACCCATTGGAATTATCCTGTTATATAGGTAATCCTGTCCACACCCATTGGAATTATCCTTCTATATAGGTAATCCTGTCCACACCCATTGGAATTATCCTGTTATATAGGTAATCCTGTCCACACCCATTGGAATTATCCTGTTATATAGGTAATCCTGTCGACCCATTGGAATTATCCTGCTATATAGGTAATCCGTCCACACCCATTGGATTATCCGGTTATATAGGTAATCCTGTCCACACCCATTGGAATTATCCTGTTATATAGGTAATCCTGTCCACACCCATTGGAATTATCCTGTTATATAGGTAATCCTGTTATATAGGTAATCCTGTCCACACCCATTGGAATTATCCTGTTATATAGGTAATCCTGTCCACACCCATTGGAATTATCCTGTTGTATAGGTAATCCTGTCCACACCCTTTGGAATTATCCTGTTGTATAGGTAATCCTGTCCACACCCATTGGAATAATCCTGTTATATAGGTAATCCTCTCCACACCCATTGGAATTATCTTGTTATATAGGTAATCCTGTCCACACCCATTGGAATTATCTTGTTATATAGGTAATCCTGTCCACACCCATTGGAATTATCCTGTTATATAGGTAATCCTGTCCACACCCATTGGAATTATCCTGTTATAGGTAATCCTGTTCATACCTCCATTGGAATTATCCTGTTATATAGGTAATCCTGTCCATACCCATTGGAATTATCCTTCTATATAGGTAATCCTGTCCACACCCATTGGAATTATCCTGTTATATAGGTAATCCTGTTATATAGGTAATCCTGTCCACTCCCATTGGAATTATCCTTCTATATATGTAATCCTGTCCACACCCATTGGAATTATCTTGTTATATAGGTAATCCTGTCCACACCCATTGGAATTATCTTGTTATATAGGTAATCCTGTCCACACCCATTGGAATTATCCTGTTATATAGGTAATCCTGTCCACACCCATTGGAATTATCCTGTTATATAGGTAATCCTGTCCACACCCATTGGAATTATCCTTCTATATAGGTAATCCTGTCTGCACCCATTGGAATTATCCTGTTATATAGGTAATCCTGTCTGCACCCATTGGAATTATCCTTCTATATAGGTAATCCTGTCCGCACCCATTGGAATTATCCTGTTATATAGGTAATCCTGTCCGCACCCATTGGAATTATCCTGTTATATAGGTAATCCTGTCCACACCCATTGGAATTATCTTGTTATATATGTAATCCTGTCCACACCCATTGGAATTATCCTGGTATATAGGTAATCCTGTCCACACGCATTGGAATTATCCTGTTAGATAGGTAATCCTGTCCACACGCATTGGAATTATCCTGTTATATAGGTAATCCTGTCCACACCCATTGGAATTATCCTGTTATATAGGTAATCCTGTCCACACCCTTTGGAATTATCCTGTTATATAGGTAATCCTGTCCACACCCATTGGAATAATCCTGTTATATAGGTAATCCTCTCCACACCCATTGGAATTATCCTGTTATATAGGTAATCCTGTCCACACCCATTGGAATTATCTTGTTATATAGGTAATCCTGTCCACACCCATTGGAATTATCCTGTTATATAGGTAATCCTGTCCACACCCATTGGAATTATCCTGTTATATAGGTAATCCTGTCCATACCCATTGGAATTATCCTTCTATATAGGTAATCCTGTCCACACCCATTGGAATTATCCTTCTATATAGGTAATCCTGTCCACACCCATTGGAATTATCCTGTTATATAGGTAATCCTGTTATATAGGTAATCCTGTCTACTCCCATTGGAATTATCCTGTCCACACCCATTGGAATTATCCTGTTATATAGGTAATCCTGTCCACACCCATTGGAATTATCCTGTTATATAGGTAATCCTGTCCACACCCATTGGAATTATCCTGTTATATAGGTAATCCTGTCCACACGCATTGGAATTATCCTGTTATATAGGTAATCCTGTCCACACCCATTGGAATTATCCTTCTATATAGGTAATCCTGTCCACACCCATTGGTGTCCACTAATGTAGGTAATCCTGTCCACACCCATTGGAATTATCCTTCTATATAGGTAATCCTGTCCACTCCCATTGGAATTATCCTTCTATATAGGTAATCCTGTCCACACCCATTGGAATTATCTTGTTATATAGGTAATCCTGTCCACACCCATTGGAATTATCTTGTTATATAGGTAATCCTGTCCACACCCATTGGAATTATCCTGTTAATCCTGTCCACACTCACTGGAATTATCCTGTTATATAGGTAATCCTGTCCGCACCCATTGGAATTATCCTGTTATATAGGTAATCCTGTCCGCACCCATTGGAATTATCCTGTTATATATGTAATCCTGTCCACACCCATTGGAATTATCCTGTTATATAGGTAATCCTGTTCACACCCATTGGAATTATCCTCTTATATAGGTAATCCTGTCCACAGCCATTGGAATTATCTTGTTATATAGGTAATCCTGTCCACACCCATTGAAATTATCCTGTTATATAGGTAATCCTGTCCGCACCCATTGGAATTATCTTGTTATATAGGTAATCCTGTCCACACCCATTGGAATTATCCTGTTATATAGGTAATCCTGTCCGCACCCATTGGAATTATCCTGTTATATAGGTAATCCTGTGCACACCCATTGGAATTATCTTGTTATATAGGTAATCCTGTCTGCACCCATTGGAATTATTCTGTTATATAGGTAATCCTGTCTGCACCCATTGGAATTATCCTGTTATATAGGTAATCCTGTCCGCACCCATTGGAATTATCCTGTTATATAGGTAATCCTGTCCGCACCCATTGGAATTATATTGTTATATAGGTAATCCTGTCCACACCCATTGGAATTATCCTGTTATATAGGTAATCCTGTCTGGACCCTTTGGAATTATCCTGTTATATAGGTAATCCTGTCCACTCCCATTGGAATTATCCTTCTATATAGGTAATCTTGTCCACACCCTTTGGAATTATCCTGTTATATAGGTAATCCTGTCCACACCCATTGGAATTATCCTGTTATATAGGTAATCCTGTCCAAACCCATTGGAATTATCCTGTTATATAGTGTTACGACACGTACCATCGGGTAGATGAAGCCGCCGTTTAGGCAATAATCCCCTTCTACAGAAATGCAGTTTAAATCCAGCCGATCGCCAAACTCCCGAACGAAGTCCACGAACGCGGCAACTCCCGATCAGCCAAACAGTCGAACGCCTTCCACAGCTAGAAATAACGAAAGCGCTGTCCCAGCAATAATTCCCCCACAAACGAGACCAAGCTCCGTCTTGAGGGTCAAATGAAGTTCTGTTTAATGGGGGCTACCTGCCCGGTATTTATGCAGGTCTCCACAAGGTGGACACTCCCCGAGGGGACCTTGTGGAAGACTGTAAAACATATTGGACAGTAGCCAATCGCAGTGGCTTCAATAATAGCCCTTCCCATCTGGCCCATAATTCCGTCTTCTCTACCTCGGAGATAATTTGGAAGAAACCTAATTATCTCTCAAGGTAGAGACAATCGCCATCTTGAAATACAATAACAAAAATACATTAAAATACATAACGACAGAAATACCGAATGCATATGGTTCGTGTAACGTATCCCCAGACAGCCTGGATCTGAGGGCATGTTTTCACCGAATAGCGCTCAGATCCGATGTATCTAGTCGAATCGCCATGGAGTCAAAGTCTTTCACCAGTCCTTCGGTATACGAATGACTCCATGGGATGGCTGGCGGGGTAAAAGTCCATACGACTGAATAAAACTCCCGAACGACCGACGTTCGCATGCCTTGTCGAAAAGGAAGGTAGGCAGCAGCTTTTCAGCGGTGTTCGGTAGTTTAAGTGTCCGTTTTTAGTTCCATACAGTTTGTACCGAACACCGCTCTGCGTTCGTATGTCCCAAAATGGCCGCTGCCTCGTGGTCGACATGCGAACGACGACCACCCGTACGAATGGAATGGAGAGGTGTCTGCGGTTAACCACAGCGTTCTAATTGGGGCCAGGAGGTTAACCAGCAGCACACTCCTCTCCTGGGTGGTCGTTCGTTCGGTAGTTTCAATCAGCATTTTGCAAATTACACGAACGGGGGTATATGAACAGGCAATTCCGCGAACAAAGGGAAACAGACGAACCAACAATGCAGATGAATCTGTCACATATAGTTAATCCTGTCCGCACCCATTGGAATTATCCTGTTATATAGGTAATCCTGTCCACACCCATTGGAATTATCCTGTTATATAGGTAATCCTGTCCACACCCATTGGAATTATCCTGTTATATAGGTAATCCTGTCCACACCCATTGGAATTATCCTGTTATATAGGTAATCCTGTCCACACCCATTGGAATTAATCCTGTTATATAGGTAATCCTGTCCACACCCATTGGAATTATCTTGTTATATAGGTAATCCTGTCCACACCCATTGAAATTATCCTGTTATATAGTTAATCCTGTCCGCACCCATTGGAATTATCCTGTTATATAGGTAATCCTGTCCACACACATTGGAATTATCCTGTTATATAGGTAATCCTGTCCACACCCATTGGAATTATCCTGTTATATAGGTAATCCTGTCCGCACCCATTGGAATTATCCTGTTATATAGGTAATCCTGTCCGCACCCATTGGAATTATCCTGTTATATAGGTAATCCTGTCCACACCCATTGGAATTATCCTGTTATATAGGTAATCCTGTCCACACCCATTGGAATTATCCTGTTATATAGGTAATCCTGTCCACACCCATTGGAATTATCCTGTTATATAGGTAATCCTGTCCACACCCATTGGAATTATCCTGTTATATAGGCATGTATCCAGTACTCTTTTTACAATTCTTGTTTAGTTTTTCTTGTTTTTGTTTTTTTTTTGGTTTTCTATTCTATGTCTGGTTTTCCTTATGCTGGGTTCTTCTGGGTTCATTCCTGTAATCCGTCCCTGGAATTCCCAGTCTCCAGGGTTCCTTTAAATGTTTGTTTTATGTTGCCACCCGTTTGTTTTCCATCATTCCCTTTTGTTTCAGTGTCCTGCAGGCAGCTGCTCAAGTCTTCTGCCCTTGCAGGTAAGTGCTATGTGTGTGTTTCTTATGGTTCTTTTAGCATACATTAGGCAGAGTAAGACCTGCCAGATATGGGGTACTTTGGTGTTGTTGGCAGGCTTATGCAATGTATGATCATATAATGTGACTAAACCCCCATGATTGTCATATATAGTGCTTAGTTATTTCTCCTCTTGTTTTGCCATTCATAGCTTGTCTTGTTTTAGTTTGTTTTCCCAGTCCATGTACAGTCCTGTCCAGTCCTGCCCCTGTTTGGTTAAAACGTGTCTTGTGTACATGTTCTGGGTTTAGCTTCCTATCCTTCTCTGGTTTCTCCTAGTTTTGTCTTGTTTTCATGTTTGGTGCCTTTCTGTACTGGATACACTCTTGCTGCAGAGCCTCCCTATTCAGCTCCTGGGAGGTCTGCTTAATTCCTGCTTCTGGGATCCGCATAAACTGTATCAGGGTTCTGGTATGTGGCTGTACAAACGCTGGTGCTCAAGATCAGGGGGCGTGCGGTTACCCTGCACCAGACCCTGACCTATCCACTCTCACGCTGAAGACTCCCACTTATCATCAGGCATACTTGGTCCCGGTCCTCGCTCCGCCACCCGGACAGTGTCTGGGTTCCTGGCACCGCACCGCCACCCTGACAACAATGAGCTGTAGTAGTACAATGAGCTGTAATAGTACAATGAACTGTAATCGCACAATGAGCTGTAATCGCACAATGAGCTGTACTAATACAATGAGCTTTACCTTACTAATACAATGAGCTTTACTAATAGAATGAGCTGTACTAATACAATGAGCTGTACTAATACACTGACTGTAATAGTACAATGAGCTTTAATAGTACAAATGTTACTGCTCAGAATTATAGTTTCTATGAATTTTACAGCTAAAACTCCATTGGGAATAACATTTAAATAACTTAATAGTGAAAGTTACAGAAAATATTTATTTGTCCATGAAGAATCATAGTATGTATTTACCTTAATCCACAAGCACCTATTGGGGTTCATATTAGGATACAGTGTATTATAAAATATTACCATTTCTATTTTTTGCCCTTTTCCAGATATTTCTGTTGCTAATTATCTAAAACTACCAAGCCCGAGGTTCTAAAGAACGTCTTTGCTGTCACTTATCACACTAATTCTTTTCGACCCATCAGTGTCCTTTTGTCCACAGTAAATTTCCTTTGAGTCATCCTAATAGATACCTTAAGCCTCCTGGGACCAAAAAGTTGTAATGTCACAAGCAATTACTTGAAATCATTGACACAGTAATGAAGGTGCGATGCTGATTCTCTGAATCTTCACTCTGAAGGTTCCAAGAATATTTATTTATTTAAAGGCAACAAACGTTTACTCGTTGAAGACTAAAATTCTGAGTGAGCAACTGCTAGCACCGTTCGCCACAGAGTAAATACCTATTCTGCATTGAGGTATTGTGGGGTCTTTTTATCTTTCTTCATCAAACTAAAATCGAAATGCATTCAAGGACCAATTTACCATAAAAAATAGACTTAAAAATACGTGATTTTCTCTAGTGATAATCTTAGAAAACTGAAGATACAGTCAATTTTCATTATGTGTATCTGCACCCTGAGTACTTAGTGCAGGTACCAGTCATTAGGATGTATGTACTAAACAGAAACTTAGGGGGACTGACACAGGAATTGCAAATTATGGGTTAAAATTGCTGAACAATCCTCCAGACTTGTCTTTAGTCTAAAATCTGTTCCACTTAAATACAACACAGGACTTGGTTTAGCGACTAATCCTCGATGATTTTTAGAGATTTCTTGTTGTATATAAAGTATATCGCCAATAAATCAGCAGGTTTTCTGAAATCTTCTGTATTTCGTAGTCAAGCCAACAATTAGACATTATTATTTGATTGGTAACAAAACTTTTAACTTTCTTTTTCTGTAAGATTTCCCTTTACAATTTTTTTCAGCGTATAAACCCCCGAACACCATTTTTCCATAATTAACAAGAAAAAATGCCTTGACTGGAATGAGCCTACCAAGACTTGCAGGAGTATCTTGAATTTAATATTTAAAGGCCTGTCAGGCCGTCTTCTTTGTTAATTATCTACATTTAGATACATCTATTCAAAATTCTGTAATTATAATTCTATTTTTAGCCTAATGGACTGGCAATGACAATTATCACACTATATAAATATTGGTGTCAAGCTAGGATATATGTCTCCTTATTTGCAGGCACAATTATAAGACTATTTTTAATAATGTCCTATACTTAAAGTATTTTCAGCGACAGAAACGGAATTAAACCTATTGGTGCATTAGGTAGCCTGCTGATATTTGTAACAGGTGAGACCAAGAAAATGGTGTCTGGACTCTTATTTATCAGTTATATAACTCAATAGAGATTTGGGGGCTAAATAAACAGCAATAATTTGGTATAAAGAGCTAAGCGAGGATGCAGCTGAACTGGAAATGTTTCTCAGTTCGGCTATTTTGACATAGATTGTGCGATTCCTTTGACATCTCATACCCAAGTTCTCATGTCCTCGTGCATGCCATATTGGGACAACAAGGCTTATGGGCTCCCTCTGGCAACATGATAATAATAATTTCTGGTCCTCATTCTTACCTGTAATTTCTCCATACTGATTCCTGCACTTTTTGAGGTCACCGGAGTGATGTGGACTATTCAGTAAGCATTGTATGTATGGGGTTTTTTTTGGTTTTTTTTTATTCTTGATTTTTGCACTGATAGACATGTAATAGTATGATAAAATAAGCTTTTGCAAAAGCTAAAACATAGATGTGGTATCTTGTGGATTACAGAAAGGAAAGTTCTGTCGTTAGTACAGTAGTCATCTTACACACATTGAACAACACTTGTTTACAGTGTCATCAGGGTTTTTTGTTTTTGTTTTTTTTTCAGTCTACATTAAATATATTCAATGGCAGTACCTTGAGGAGCTGGCTGCATCGGCTTGTTACATTGAACAGATGCATTCTCTAAGACAGGTATTACACAATTACACATTAATAAGTGATTATGTTACATTCCTTCATTACGCGATAATTAAATCAGTCATTCCATTGAGTTTTTATCAGTTTATGACAGTTAGCTGAAGCCATCTGTATATATTAGTCGGATTTCTGCCATTCCTCACTTACTGCCGGGTTGCAAGGCTATAGTACTTGCGGGAAGAAATAATAGGGGAAACAAAGAGAGAATACCGGAAAAAGAGAAGAAAGAAGAGAGATTTGTGATCTCTTAGTTGGCCAAGTCCAGGATCGTATCGATCTTTCCTGTGTGTCTTAGTGGCCTGTATCCTGAATCTTAGCCTTGGCCAGATACCCTTCCGTTAGTGGTGCCGCTGCCACACATCTGGGTTCTGGTGTGTCTATGACAGTGCGATTGTATCCCAGCTGTTCATGCTGTGAGTTGCTAGGGTAGATGCCAGTTTGGATGCCTCCTCACCTCGCAGGCCCTAGTCCCTATAGCTTTTTAGCCCTGTAGGTTTTGCCCTGTTATGGTTTCCTGTTAGGTTATCCATGAGTGAGTTTATTGCCTGTTTTGATACCCTGGTATCTGACTTTTGCTTTTTTTCTGACTACGCTGTTTTCTGTGACCTCGGCTAGTTCTCATTTTTTGTGTCTCTTTGTCTAGTTTCTTGACCATTCTCTCTTCTCTTTTCTATCATTAAGCGCAGTCAACTCTAAGAACCAGTAATACGAATCTTACTCATTTTAAATCTACCTAAGCTATGGTCTAAATCCTGTGTGTGTTGGGTTGTACTGACCATGTCTGTAATCCTCCTGTAAGGGTAGGCATTCTGCTTATTATTGGGTATTGTAAGCTTGCTGGGTATTGCTCTTGGAGGTAACCTTTTCAATGTAAGGATGCAATGTGGGGATACAATGTTTCTGTTGTGTCTTTTTGTGGAGTGGGACTTGGAAGATAGGTCTTGCAAAACTACCCTGGATTTAGCTCTTTCTACTATGCCAGCAGGTGAGCCAGGCTCCTGGAAAATTGAAGAAGTACTGTAAGTGTTTAAGTAAAGAAAGAAAACATGCAAGTCTCTAACAGCTTGTAAGTATGTACTGGCAAAGGGAAGTGTATATTGGTCTCAGAGTGCACTTATTGATGGGGGAGGATGGTTATCCTGACTGGCCAGGTCAGGGCGTGATTCAAGGATTTGGTGGGTACAACCTCCTGTTGTATTAGGTCTTGGAAATCTCTTGAGTTTGTGGAAAGGAGCCAGTGACTCCAAATGTCGAGATAGGTTTGAATATGTTAATTGCTATCATGGATTTAACTACATTTAGGTTCCTAATTGTCAGAGATTTATTTTTTATACAGTGGGGTGCGAATTGTCATGTGGTAAAGTAAGAATGGGGTGGGTTGGAGAGGAGGATAATTATCGGAAAAAAATGTATCGATTGTGTTCCAATATGGGCATATGAATGATGTAAGAATGGGGTGGGTTTTAAAGGGGGATAAATATCAGATTTTTTTTTATAGATTTTGTACCAATATGGGCATATGAGTGGGCAGTCCCACCAAATGTGGAGAAGAGTAGGAACTCTTTGAAGCTGTAACCCCCACAGAGGTCAGATGACAGAAGGGGTCATGTAAATTGCATGTAAAAAGGGAAAGATATGGTTAAACAAAGTCTCTGCAAGGTGTGAAATTCTACACTTCAAAAAAGCCTGAATGTCTGGCTTCAGCCATATGGCCTGTACTTCTTAATTGATGAGTCAATCTTGTTGATATGTTAATGACCATTAGCCTTGTTCCAGTATCATAGCCAAAAGAAAAATCATTCATATTTACCCACACATTTACCCTAATTTTTGTTATATTTGAAATGTGACAAGTGCCATCTTCGAAACAAGCCCAAACATGTTTGGCACTACTTAACCATAGGGGAAGGGATTGTGAAGTCCGCTATATTGGGTCACAAGTAAGGCGTTTGGAAAATCTATGGAATGTAAATATAATAACAAATTCGTAGATGCAATTATTATTTCTGTGGCAGGTACATACAAGAAGATAGAACCAAATGTTTCCATTTGGATTGATGTGGGTCTGGACACAAGGGGGCGGTCACTTAGTGTCTGTATATATACGCCTTAACTCCACCTCTGGGTGAGGCGTGGTAATCCACAGGGTATATCTCTAGTGATACTGAAGTGTGCATTGTACTTGCTTCAAGCCAAAATCAAATTTTGAGTAAGTCACTATCTTCCTTGCCAGAGAACCCCTGGATAGAAGTTTTACTTTGAAAACTTAAATGAGTACATGTTTAGGACTTCTGTTATGTTATCCCTTTTGTTTTTTTTATCTGTTGTTGGTGTAAATAATTTTGATTGTCGTGTATATTTTTGTATGCACTGTGACTATTTTTTTGCTCATGATAAATATTCCTTTATTAAGTTCTGCCTTTGTCTGGTTAAGAATAACATTACCTGAAAAGACTAATTAATGGTTTGTAATTGCTTAGATATTGTGCTAACTGTATTTGGTGGGTTTTATTATTGATTTACCTGGGGGACCAAGGAACCCATTTATACATTTTCTTGGTGGTGGCAGCGTTAAAATAGTAATAGTAATATTAAGCTTAAGTGTGGGTGGATTTTATCATTATTTCCGGTCTAGTGCAGGCAAATAGTGAACTTTAACCCCTTCACCACCACAACTACGTCACGTACACTTTTGAAGTAGGGTATGTTCGTGACACCAAGACATCCACAGGTCTGCCAATTAGTGTAGATTCCACTGCCTTCCAAAATTTGAAACTCACTCGTTGGACGACTCCATCACTCATTGCAGGTGACTTGCCTGATAGTAGGCTCTGAAGAATGGATATCTAACACTATTTCCACAATATCTATATACTATCCACGTATATTGGAGCAATTTGGTATTTATTTTATTTTATAACCCTCACCTTATAGGGATATTTCAGAATTTATGTGTATATGGTTAATATTCATCTTTATTAGACTACTTCATATTTCCAGGATACACAGCGAGTCACAAATGTTTTAGACTTTGTGACAAGCACATTTTGTTCCTCTCTAAATAAGCCCTGGGGTTAGGCCCCTTGAGATCCCTGGAGTCTCTTCTTGGTACTCTGGGTAGTTAGCCACAGCTGGAGCACCATCACATGTGGCTGGTGTTCAGCAGTGACTAGCTATCATATATAGGTGTATGTGTATGTATATTTGTATGTATATGTATATATGTTTTTAATATACATAATAGTAACAACTACTAGCATCAGCCTCACAATAGAAACTATAAATCTGGTAAAATGGACGCAAACCAAGAGTGGATGCACAAAGGTTCTCATGAAGTGTATACATAAAGACCCCAAATGTTTCCCCCGAAATATATTGTAGCAGAACCAGGATACACCCGTACACTGATGCCGGTAGAGAAAAACAAAAGTGCTAGAAACCATCAATATTCCAGCATTTTTAGTGTGTACTAGTGACCTCTACATACAGCCTCCTTAAATTAAAATTAGTCGGTGAAAACACCTAGGTATTTTCGGGTGAAACATTTGGAAAAGCTCGGATTTGCTTCCCATAACAGGTTAAAAGTCATTGACAGTTTATGTTGTCTTTATGGTATGTAAATAAAATGTGTCTATTCTTTCTCTCTCCAGTCTCAATTATTCTGGCTCTATCTTCATGCCGCTCTCATGGAGAGCTCGCCCCTCATCCCTACTTCCCCTTGCAGGCATTGCTTTCCTTTATGCTGAATGTCAGCAGGATAGTTGCCCAGAAGGAGGATTCCCTGATATCAGACATGCAGAGCACAGCCTTCTTATCTTTGTGCTGGTCTGCACAGGATTGGCATAGACTGAACTGACTTATAGGAGGGAGAAAGACCTTTTATAAATCTAGCCATTTGCCAGCAATTCTGCTCTCACACTATATAGGTGAAATCGGATTCTCTATGATTTAATATTACGTTGTATTTGTCATTTAAGCACTTACAGTACAGTATTGCCGAAGGTTACATTTTAAATATTCTTTAAACCTAGATTATTAGATACCTATGTAGATAATGCATTACAATAATATTCAAATGAATCCAGAAGAAATTTTGAAAATCTTCTACATTCTCTTTGAAACATGACCTGGGTTCATCCTCTTCTCCTGTAAATGAATTATTCCCATTAGTTAAATTAAATCAAACCTTTTTTTTTCCCTCCATTTTTCTTTCTCTCTGGATGGGTGTGAAATACATTTCACTCTCTTCAACTCAGATTAAAGGTTTATTTTCCATGATTTATCAAGCTCTCCAATTACTATATCAACGGCAAATCTCAGTTTTTCTCTCTTACTATTGTTGCATTTACTCTAGAATCCACAAAGGGTTCCGTAAAGTGTCACTTAAGGTTTAAGGTCACAGTTACACAGTGAGAATAAAGGTTAGTGGAATATTAACTATGAAACACAATGCATTCTCCCCATCCGTCAAATGAATGCACGCTTGAGCTGCCAGCTATCAGATGCCCTTGCGGTAAACTCCTTCAAGGCTGTGCAAAAATATGACTTCAATCATATCATAATTAAGAGTAAATACAAGTACGAAAGATGAATATGGCAATGCATTTTCTTAATTATCCTAATGCTGTCTTAATACTGAGCCTGTCACAATGTAATAGCTACTGGAGCAGACTGTAAAAGAGCTGCGTGTGCAAGGTGACATGGTACAAGGGACTGTCTTCTTGAATTAGGACTTTGTGATAAAGGTGTCTGCTTGCAGAATAGCCTTCTCTGTGCTGGGAGACAAATCCAGAGATATCATCTAAGTGTAACGCAATGCATTATCCTTCTGGCATATTGCCGATTGGCCCTGTTTCAAAGGTATAGTCCCTTTTTGATCCAAATCCCTCAGTCCCTCTTTTCTCTCCTAATGTCCCTCTTCTCCAGGAGCTCCATGTTGTTGGTGTGTCTAAGTGTACTATTCCCTGAGTGCAAGGCTCCCTTGATTAAGGCATTTGTGCCGAAACGTTGGGGGCTTGCTGATTGATTTTTCTTCCCTCTTCTTACTTATTCTGGTATGCTGTTACTTCTCTTATATATATATTTATTGTTGGGTTGTTAGGACTTGGTATCTCTATTACTCATTTATGATATCGGTATTCAGGTATTTGTATACTATATATTTTGCTTGGATGTAATGATAGAACTTCTGATAAAAAAAATTTGTACCAATATTATATGATTATGCTTTGACTTATTGATATGCATGGCGAGATATCGACTTTCTGTGGACCTATCTAAATAAAATGTTAATATTTACAGTTGTGCTCCTTGATTGGATTGTATGTTGAATTTTATTTGGTCCTTAGGGAATAGGACCCTGTGAGTGAGCACCCAGTTTCATTTTCTTCTTTTTTTGTGATACTCTCTTAATTAACATTTGACAGAATGTGCCTACCTATTTTTAATTATAACTATCTGAGCGTACTATTGACATTTAACAAGCCCCTTAAACATGATAGAAAACATTGAATCACCACAAACTGCTCAATGCAACCATTGAAGAGCTGTGAAAAAATCCATCAGATACTGCGAGGGGTCCTGAACTGTAGGAAACCCAATTAAATCACTGCAAACATCTAGCTGTGCACCCTGCATCTAACCTACTATATCCTGCCATCGACTACAGCAGCAAACGTCACTCTACTCTACAATTCTATGAGAGCAAGAAATAGAGCGCTCTATCAAACTACAGAGGAAGGTTCGGTAACCCGTTAGTAATAATCACTAGATTCTGATCTGAATGTGTTGGAGGACTTACTGTTCCTGTGGACATTTGATTATCGGTCCTCTATAGTCTCTATGGTGCTGGACAGGAAGTATATATCTGCTTGTCTTTCTTCCCTTCCTGTCTCTCTCACTAGGCAGCCATTTTGCCTTGGAGATGTGATTAAATGTTTTCTTGTTTTATTAAATCAGTTTGTTACTGTTTAAGCAACCCATTGACTGAGCATTCTTATTTACTTAGCTTTCTTTATATGTGGCCCTCTGTGTCTGCTGCATGCTGCTCAGTGGCATACTAAGGGGGGGGCTGAGGGGAGGTCCGCCCCGGGTGCCACTGGGTGGGGGATGCCATGACCCTGGTGTGGGGGCTGTGTGAGCTGTGGTCGCACAGTGCCCCATGGTAGTTAGGTTGCCGGGCGGCCAGAACAGCTCACACACGCAAGGAGCAGCTGAACTGGCCGCACGGAAGGAAAGTGGGGGCGGGGATAAGCAGAATCAGGGGCGTAGCCAAATCGGCAGCGGGGGCAGGGCTTAATACGGCCCTTACCCGCTGCTGTTACTGCTGCACATGGAGGTGCAGCAAGAAGGAATCCCTGCCTCTCCACCTAACAGGCTCCAAGGAAGGACTTCAATGAATCCACTCCTCCTCCAGCTCCTGTCTGTAAGTAATAGTGTGTGTGTGTGACTGTGTCTGTAAAATGGTCTGCCTGTAACTGTGTTTGTGTGTTTGTGTGTGTGACTGCATGCCTGTAACTGTGTGTGTGTGTGTGTGACTGCATGCCTGTAACTGTGTATGTGTGTGTGTGTGTGACTGCATGCCTGTAACTGTGTGTGTGTGACTGCATGCCTGTAACTGTGTGTGTGTCTGTCTGCCTGTAACTGTGTGTGTGTGTGTGTCTGCATGCCTGTAACTGTGTGTGTGTGTGACTGCATGCCTGTAACTGTGTGTGTGTGACTGCCTGTAAATGTGTGTGTGTGTGTGTGTGACTGCATGCCTGTAACTGTGTGTGTGTGTGTCTGCCTGTGACTGTGTGATGTTGCCTGTAACTGTGTATGTGTGTGACTCTCTGCCTGTGACTGTATATGTGACTATGTGACTATGTATGTGTGACTGTCTGCCTGTGACTGTTTGATGTTGCCTGTAACCGTGTGTGACTATCTGTCTGTGACTGTGCATGTGACTGTCTGCTGCTGCCTTTTACTGTGTGTGTGTGTGTGACTGTCTGCCTGTGAGTGTGTGTGTGTGAATGCATATGTGATTGTCTGCCTGTAACTGTGTGCATGACTGTCTCTGACTGTATGTGTGACTGTCTGTCTGTAACTGTTTGCAGGGCCGCCATCAGGGGGTGACAACCACGCCCGGGCCCCACGTGGAGCGGCGAAACTGCCGCAGGCGCATCTGCACCAGGGCCCATCAGGTAGCCCAAGAATTTAGGGCCACCCGATGAGCTCTATATCTTCAGGGGCCGGTCAGCGCTGTAATTGCGTGACCGGGCCCCTTTAAAAAAAAAAATTGCGGCTGCACCGCAAATGCTGCTGAGAGGAAGTGATGGCCAGTCACTTCCTCCCAGCTTACTCCGCGCGGGTGGAGGGGAGAGCAGAGGAGAGGACAGGACACCAGAGGCATCCGCTGCCATCATCCCCAGCCACCCTCCTGGAACTTAACGGTAAGAGGAGGGTGGCTGATAAATGAGGTGTGTGTGTGTGTGTATATGTATGTGTCTGCATGTATGTATGTATGCCTGTTTGTCAATATGTCTGTGTTTGCTTTTTCTAACTTTGCTGATTCGCATTCTCCTACCTCTGTATTTGTGATACTACACTAGGATGCTCTGTTTTATGCTGTGTCTTATTTTCTCTTTTCAATGAAATGTATTTGCATTCTACCAATGACAGAATAACATTTAAGTCCTTATGTGGAAACAAGTCAAATGAATTTTGTATACCTTTTCCTGTTTTAGACATATCTAGGCATTGTGAAAGAGATCTAGGCCAGGAGATAAATGATGGGGTTGGAGATGGATTTTTAATCTCTACAAGTGTGTCTCTCAATGGACACATTCATAGACATGAAGTGAGAAAATACACCTGCTTTACTGCTACAATGAGAGAGGCTACTTGAAACATCATACATACACACATGACATGTATGTGTGTATGCATGCATGTCTGTGTATGTATGTGTGTATGCATGTCAGTATGCATGTATGTCTGTGTATGTATGTATGTATCTATGTCAGTATGCATGTATGTCAGTATGTATGTCTGTGTGTCTATGGCAGTATGTATATATGTCTGTATGTGTGTGTCAGTATGTATATATCTATCTATCTATATATATATATATATATATATATATATATATATAATCTATCAGTATGTTTGTCAGTATGCATGTATGTCTGTGTGTGTGTGTCAGTATGTCTGTATGTATCTGTGTATGTATATATCTATCTGTGTGTGTGTCCGTATGTCTGTATGTATCTGTGTATGTATATATCTATCTGTGTGTGTGTGTGTATGTCTGTATGTATGTGTAACGGATCGCCTGGCACCCTGACTGGGTACCTCCGTTGAAGGATGCTCCTAGCACTTCCTGAGGACTCCAAGCACTGCAGCAGACACCAAAACCACCGAACCGGAGAAACAAATAAATTCTCCCAAGCATATGAATGCTGTACACAGTTGAATAGGAACCATACAAATAGGTTTACTCTCCTAGCAGTCAAACTGGAACAGCATACAATAAATCCTTCCCCCAATAATGAGACAACACTTCACTTTGAGGGTTAAAACAGGAACTCCTGTACTGTCACATACAGTCTCTTTTATTACAGCCACACATACAGGACCGCCCACAGGGAGGTATAAAACAACCAATCACATATCAGTTACATCCCACATATTCCCTCCCCTTATCCTGAGAGGAAACTCAATTACACATACAGTTAAAACATACTCTCTACCCAACTTTCATAACTCTAAAACCATACATCACATTCACATAAAATTACATATTCACAATCAATCCATTCAGGGGAACAACATATTCAAAAAATGGCACAAATCAGACAAGGGGTTCAAAAGTTAGTAAAAAGTCCTTTGTGACTAAATGAAGCATGGCTTTCTGGCCCAAACCAGTTTCAGAGCCTTCTATCCTGGAGATAAGTAATTAAATTATCTCCCAGGACAGACACAGACTCCATTAAGCACATGGTTGCAAAAAGACACAAAACACTTTAAAATACATAAAGTCACATTTATTACATAAAACACAGACATTTCACATATCCCGATAGTTGATCCAGTACATTATTAGATGAATGGCACTCAGATCACACAAATACCTTCTGCAGGGGAAATAAACGTGTTTAACCTTGCAGGGCCATAGTCCAAAGGAGCAGGCGCATAAACTAGGCTTCTCCAGTCTGGCTGTGCGGCGCAGGTTGGTTTCGCCACACTTCTCCCCTACCAATCCAGACTAACAGGGTATCTGGACCTCCCGCCGGGTCAGTGCTCCTGGTTAGTCCAGCAACCCACCCAAACAGAAACAGCAGTACAGCCCACCCACACAATCCGGTTACTAAGCACCTGGGTAGAGGAGAGAACTTGTCCAGTCCAGGTGCCTCATCACCACCAGGGCAACTGTTAGGCTGCCCAGGGTTGAGTGGGCAGAGACCAGCGGTACTCTGCCCTGATGCCAGTGCTACCACGGAAGTAGCCTGGTGGGAGCCTGGTTGTGGGAGGGAGAGACCGACTGTCTCCCCTCTGGATACACCGCTCTAGAGAGCGGATACACCGACTGTCCCTACCCCTTGTGCTGTAAGTGCAGAGACTACAGTCCCATTTGCACTGTTGGGGGGTGTAACATCTCCCCTTGCTGGGTTAGGCTGCCGCTGGAGAGAGGGTGTAACAAGCTCCTCTCTCTGAACTGTAAACTGCCGCTGGGGAGAGGGGGTATCAGGCTCCTCCCCCTGACACTCTCTCTGCTGGTGGAGAGGGGGACCAGCTGTCTCCCCTTTCATTATTTTGTCCTGTGGTTGGGGTGCGAGACTGACGGTCTCTGCTCCCTGCAGGACACTCTGCCGCTGGGAGGAAGGACGGCACCTTCAGCTCCCTGGGGTACACACTGCTGCTGGGGAGGAAGGACTGCACCTTCAGCTCCCTGGGATACACACTGCCGCTGGGGAGGAAGGATTGCACCTTCAGCTCCCTGGGGTACACACTGCCGCTGGGGAGGAAGGACGGCACCTTCAGCTCCCTGGGATACACACTGCCGCTGGGGAGGAAGGACTGCACCTTCAGCCCCTGGGGTACACACTGCCGCCGAGGAAGGACTGCACCTTCAGCTCCTGGGCCACACTGCCGCTGGGGAGGAAGGACGGCACCTTCAGCTCCCTGGGGTACACACTGCCGCTGGGGCGGAAGGACGGCACCTTCAGCTCCCTGGGGTACACACTGCCGCTGGGGAGGAAGGACGGCACCTTCAGCTCCCTGGGGTACACACCGCCGCTGGGGAGGAAGGACGGCACCTTCAGCTCCCTGGGGTACACACTGCCGCTGGGGAGGAAGGACGGCACCTTCAGCTCCCTGGGTTACACACTGCCGCTGGGGAGGAAGTACTGTACCTTCAGCTCCCTGGGACACACACTGCCGCTGGGGAGGAAGGACTGCACCTTCAGCTCCCTGGGATACACACTGCCGCTGGGGAGGTAGGACTGCACCTTCAGCTCCCTGGGATACACACTGCCGCTGGGGAGGAAGGACTGCACCTTCAGCTCCCTGGGATACACACTGCCGCTGGGGAGGAAGGACTGCACCTTCAGCTCCCTGGGATACACACTGCCGCTGGGGAGGAAGGACTGCACCTTCTGCTCCCTGGGACACACACTGCCGCTGTGGAGGAAGGACGGCACCTTCTGCTCCCTGGGATACACACTGCCGCTGGGGAGGAAGGACGGTACCTTCAGCTCCCTGGGATACACACTGCCGCTGGAGAGGAAGGACGGTACCTTCAGCTCCCTGGGATACACACTGCCGCTGGGGAGGAAGGACGGCACCTTCTGCTCCCTGGGGTACACCTATGAGTCCCCGTAACGCACTCTGCCTCCGGATAGGGCGGCTGATACCCTTGGCTGGATCTGCCATGAACTCCAGGTACTCGTCTACCTGGCTCCTTACGAACTGCACGTATTTCTCCGGGGGGTTGGGTCCAAAGAAAGCCAGCCGCATGGTAAACTCTCTGTCATTCTGCTCCTGAGTGTAGCTGGGTGCCATGCTTGCGCTGCTGAAGTTAGTTCTTTTGTAGATAGGGTCGCTGTACGGGTACTGGCGTTGCCCTCACTTTGTAAATCCACGAACTGTGTCTCCGAGCTGCTTTACCTCGCACTAGGACGCCATCCCACCGCTTGCCACCAATGTAACGGATCGCCTGGCACCCCGACTGGGTACCTCCGTTGAAGGATGCTCCTAGCGCTTCCTGAGGACTCCAAGCACTCTGGCAGACACCACAATCACCGAACCGGAGAAACAAATAAATTCTCCCAAGCATATGAATGCTGTAGACAGTTGAATAGGAACCATACGAATAGGTTTACTCTCCTAGCAGTCAAACTGGAACAGCATACAATAAATCCTTCCCCCAATAATGAGACGACACTTCACTTTGAGGGTTAAAACAGGAACTCTCTGTACTGTCACATACAGTCTCTTTTATTCCCAATCCACAAACATAGTACAGCCCACAGGGCGTTACAAAACAACCAATCACATCACAGTTACATCCCACATATTCCCTCCCCTTATCCTGAGAGGAAACTCAATTATACATACAGTTAAAACATACTTTCTACCCAACTTTCATAACTCCAAAACCATACATCACATTCACATAAAATTACATATTCACAATCAATCCATTCAGGGGAACAACATATTCAAAAATGGCACAAATCAGAAAAGGGGTTCAAAAGTTAGTAAAAAGTCCTTTGTGACTAAATGAAGCATGGCTTTCTGGCCCAAACCAGTTTCAGAGCCTTCTATCCTGGAGATAAGTAATTCAATTATCTCCCAGGACAGACACAGACTCCATTAAGCACATGGTTGCAAAAAGACACAAAACACTTTAAAATACATAAAGTCACCTTTACACATAACACACAGACATTTCACATATCCCCAGATAGCTGGGATCTGAGTGCACATTATTAGATGAATGGCACTCAGATCACACAAATAAGCCTTTCTGCAGGGGAAATAAACAGTTTAACCTGCAGGGCCATAGTCCAAAGGGAGCAGGCGAGCAACCAGGCTTCTCCAGTTCACAGTGGCGAGGTTGGTTTCGCCACAGTATGTATATCAGTATGTATGTGTATATATGCCAGTATGTATGTCTGTATGTCAGTGTGTGTGTGTGTGTGTGTGTTCCTGTGGGCGGGATTTGGAGGCGGGCACCCGGGGGCCCAGACCTTCAGCTTTGTTAGGGGCCCCACAATTTCTGATGGCGGCCCTGACTGTGTGTGTGTGACTGTCTGCCTGTAAAAGTGTGTGTGTGGGGCTGCAGGAATTTTGTAGAAGGGGGTCCCTAATCTCTTTTCCAATGAATGGAGCAATAAAGACAATTATGGAGCTGTGAGGACATAATTGTCATGCTGAGTCGCTGGTTGCATGTTTTGGTAAAATGGTTGCATGTTTTGGTAAAATAGTGGATAGTTTAGCTGTTGTATTAGTAATCAGTCTTTGAATAATATGATATTTTAGAGGTCGTTAATAAATGCAGAGAATGGGAATCACTCATTAAGTCCCAGAGGGAGATGATGTATCCAAAAGCACTCCCTCCTCAGCAGGCGTCTGTCAAGGTTGCCTTTCCTTTGATCCAGTCTTACTAATTCGATGCCTTGGACTTTCAGTCCTTTGGTGTTGCCCTGATGGACCAGTTTGACATGCCTGGATATTGGTGTCTCGATATTTCTAGTTTTTTCATAGAGTTGATATGTTCTATAATGCATCTCTTGAAGGGGCGAAACGTTTTTCCTATGTACATGAGACCACATTAGCCCTTTTGTGTTACAGTTAAAGAAAGATTTAACTTGGAATGTTTCATTATGGCTGCTATTCTCAAAGTGTTTGGATTCCTTAGAAATAAAGTTGCACACTTTACAGCGGCCACACATGTAAGTCCCTTTTAATTTACTTGACAGCCAGTCTTTGGTGCCGTCTCCCTTTGGAAATGACTGTGTACCAATAAGTCTTTGAAATTCTTTCCCCTTCTAGCTGTGATGGATGCATTTGGAGAAATTACATCCCTGAGATAACCATCCTCTCTTTGAATGGGCCAAAATCTATCTATAATCGTCTTTACCCTATCTCAACCTACATCATAGGTGGCTATGCACTTTAACTGTTTAGAGTCACTTGTCTTCTGTTTCGAGAGAGGGTTTACTTCCTCACTTAGGAGACTTTCTCTTTCAGTTAAAAGTGACCTATGATACACTCTCTTTAAGGATTTGTTGGGATAGCCTTTTGACCTGAACATAGAGCGTAGTTCTTTTGCTCTCTTTTTGAAGTCCTCTGTCAGACCAATTTCTTCTGAGGCTTAGATATTGGCCAATAGGAATACCCCTTTTTTTACTGAACTGAGTGATGGCTTCTACAGTTCAACAGACTATTAGTGGCTGTACTTTTTCTATAAAGGTCTGTTCGTATGGTACCTTCATTCTCGGGAGTTAGTGTCACATCCAAAAAGTTCAAGGAGGGATTTCCCACCTCTGCTGTAAATCTCAAAGTGAATTCATTTTCATTTAATAAGTTGACAAAGGAGAATAAATTTTCACTAGACCCCATCCAAACAACCAGGATGTCATCTACAAATCTCTTACAAGTATGGATACTGTGACGAGACCAATCTCGCCACATTGCATTGGAGAAGCCTGGTTGCTCGCCTGCTGCCTTTGGACTATGGCCCCCTTTTAAAAGACTTTATTTTTCCATGCAGAAAAGCTGTATTCGTGCTTTTCTGCCGGTTGTTCGGTAGTTTCAATCGACTGAGCAACCGTACGAATGACTGGACCACCTGGGAGCTGGATTGTGCCGGCAATTAACCTCCCTGAAGCTGCGGTTAACCGCAGCTTAATTGATGAACGCTGGGTGGCCGCCGTTCGTATCCCGAACACGAGGTCGCGGCCATTTTAAACCATACGAATGAACAGCGTTGTTCGCCTCTATTTTCATGGAACTAAAATCGGACACAGTTTTGCGCGAACACCGCTGAAGCCGCCGACCTCCCTTCTTGTTCGGTGAAAGCACACGAATGACCCGGTGTTCGGTATTTTTGTGTGAATGTCTTATACCCCAGATAGGAATCCCATGGAGCCCATTCGTATGAAACTGACTGTTAAGACTTTGGCTCCATGGCGATTAAACTGTATTCGTGTGGTCTGAGTGCCATTCACTTAATAATGTGCACTCAGACCTGAGCTATCTGGGGATATGTTACATGTCTGTGTTTTGTGTAGTAAATGTTACTTTGTGCATTTTAAAGTATAATGCTGGTTTTGTGTCCCCACATGTGTAATGGAGTTTTGCCTTTGTCTTGGGAGATAATTGAGTTACTTCCCAATTATCTCCCAGGGCAGAGGGGAGGAAGCCAGGATGCATTGTGGAAATATACTGTGACTGTGTGTCCTATTTGTATACTTGTCTGTCCCTTGTCACAGTCTCCCATTTGGTCCCCTAGGGGAGTGTCCACCAGGTTGGAGACCTGCATAAAAGCTGGGCAGGTAGCCCTCATTAAACAGACCACTGCTTGACCCTCAACACGGAGCCTTGTCTCGTCTTTGGGGGATTTACTGTATGCTGCTAAGGACTGATTGCCAGGAGTGTAAGCCGCTTGGAAGCTTTTCCTGTTCGCCTGCTAGCAGCTATTCGTATGGTTCCTGTTAGTTTATTTGAAGTGCTACCTTATTCCCTTGTATGCCGTTCGGGAGTTTGGAGCATTCACTTATTGGCGGTTCGTGAGTTTTGGTGATTCTACAGTAGCTGTGCCTGTCTCTGAAAAGGGGGATTATCGTCTAAGCGGTTTTTTTCCCCTTTTGTGCAAAACGGTCCGTTACAATTGGTGGCAAGCGGCGGGATCGTTCCCACGGACTACAGGACAGCTACAGGAGACACCATTTCTTTGGATTTTACAATTTGAGGGCAACGCATGTCTGAGTACAGCGACCCTGACAGCAACAGCATGGAACCAGCAGTGTCATACGAGGAGGAGGACCTGGATGGCCGGGATGCATTAAGGAAAGGCATCTGGTACCAGGCCCTGGATAATGTACAGTACCAGCAGGGTGAGAGTCTCCCCAGTGAAGAGCAGCGGTTGCAGAAGCAAGTGGCCCTGCGGATGCCCTTCCTGGGAGAGCAGCCCCTGGAGGAATGGGTGAAGGAATTGGAGCTCCGGGTATGGCAGGAGATTTGGCTGGAAGATGCCTACCAGGCGCTCTGGTGGTATGGGGCACAGTACCTGCCCTGGACAGCCGAGCATGACAAGCCAGAGGGAGGGGAGTTTGATGGTCCTGGCTTGTTATGGGAGGCTTTTTCAGAGCCTGAATTTGGGAGCCCTACACAAGCCCGGTTCAGTGATCTCTTGGAGTGGAGGGAAAGCAGGTATGACGTGGACGACACTCACGACATTGAGCAAGACCTGGCTCACCTAGCAACCCTGGAGTGGGAACTGGAGCAGGACTACCGAGATCTCTTCCACTCCATTGAGAAGATTCAGCAGGACAGCAAGGTGACCGATCCAGTTCCAGACCCATTCAGCTGGGAAGACATTGTGGATATTTTCTGGGAAGAACCCCAGGTGGCCGGTAGAGATGGGACCGAGGTCACTCCAACGGTCCTGCAGGGAATTGGGAGCCCAGTCTCCATTCCCCAGCGGCAGTGTAAAGTGCAGGGAGAGGAGAGCAGCGTCCTCCCTCCCCAGCGGCAGGCTGAGTTACAGGGGGCAGAGGCAGTTGTTCCTGCCCCCCAGCAGCAGAGTGATATGCCGGGAAGGCAGTGTGAAGTGCAGGGAGAGGAGAGCAGTGTCCTCCCTCCCCAGTGACAGGCTGAGTTACAGGGGGCAGAGGTAGTTGTTCCTGCCCCCCAGCAGCCAAGTGATATGCCGGGAAGGCAGTGTGAAGTCCAGGGAGAGGAGAGCAGTGTCCTCCCTCCCCAGCGGCAGCGTGATTTTTTGGGAATTGGGAGCCCAGTCTCCATTCCCCAGCGGCAGTATGATGTTTTGGGAATTGGGAGCCCAGTCTCCATTCCCCAGCAGCAGTATGATGTTTTGGGAATTGGGAGCCCAGTCTCCATTCCCCAGCAGCAGCACAGATTATTGGGAATTGGGAGCCCCGTCTCCATTCCCCAGCGGCAGAGTGTCCTACCGGGAATAGAGAGCCCAGTCTCCTTTCCCCAGCAGCAGGACTCTGTATTGGGAGCAGAGACAGTCGGTCTCCCTCCCTCGCAGCTGGAAGTATGTATGGGAGAGGAGCCTGTTATCCCCTCTCCCCAGTGACAGGGCTGTTTAGCCAAAGGGGAGACAGTCGGTCTCCCCCTCCAGCAGCAGAGATGGGTAACCAAAGGGGAGACGGTCGGTCTCCAGCAGCAGGACTGTGCATCTAAAGGGGAGACAGTCAGTCTCCAGCAGCAGCAGCAGAGCGGTGTATTTAAAGGGAGACAGTCGGTCTCCCCCTCCAACAACCAGGCTTCCACCAGGCTACCCTCCCAGTAGCACTGGCAACAGGGCAGAGTGCCGCTGGTCTCTGCCCACGCAGCAACCCACCAAGTCAGCGTACCCGTACCCAGCACAGCCATGGTGAGGCACCTGGACATGGACAAGCTTCTTCTCTACCCAGGTGTAGTAACCATTTATTGTGGGTGGGCTGTGCTGTTGATTATTTGTTGTGGGTGGGCTGCTGGACTAACAAGGGCACTGACCGGCGGGAGGTCAGATACCCTGTTAGTCTGTTTGGAAAAGGGGAGAGATGTGACGAGACCAATCTCGCCACATTGCATTGGAGAAGCCTGGTTGCTCGCCTGCTGCCTTTGGACTATGGCCCCCTTTTAAAAGACTTTATTTTTCCATGCAGAAAAGCCATATTCGTGCTTTTCTGCCGGTTGTTCGGTAGTTTCAATCTACCGAACAACCGTACGAATGACTGGACCACCTGGGAGCTGGAGTGTGCCGGCAATTAACCTCCCTGAAGCTGCGGTTAACCGCAGCTTAATTGATGAACGCTGGGTGGCCGCCGTTCGTATCCCGAACACGAGGTCGCGGCCATTTTAAACCATACAAATGAACAGCGGTGTTCGCCTCTATTTTCATGGAACTAAAATCGGACACAGTTTTGCGCGAACACCGCTGAAGCCGCCGACCTCCCTTCTTGTTCGGTGAAAGTGCACGAATGGCCCGGTGTTCGGTATTTTTGTTTGAATGTCTTATACCCCAGATAGGAATCCCATGGAGCCCATTCGTATGAAACTGACTGTAAAGACTTTGGCTCCATGGCGATTAAACTGTATTCGTGTGGTCTGAGTGCCATTCACTTAATAATGTGCACTCAGACCTGAGCTATCTGGGGATATGTTACATGTCTGTGTTTTGTGTAGTAAATGTTACTTTGTGCATTTTAAAGTATAATGCTGGTTTTGTGTCCCCACATGTGTAATGGAGTTTTGCCTTTGTCTTGGGAGATAATTGAGTTACTTCCCAATTATCTCCCAGGGCAGAGGGGAGGAAGCCAGGATGCATTGTGGGAATATACTGTGACTGTGTGTCCTATTTGTATACTTGTCTGTCCCTTGTCACAGTCTCCCATTTGGTCCCCTAGGGGAGTGTCCACCAGGTGGGAGACCTGCATAAAAGCTGGGCAGGTAGCCCTCATTAAACAGACCACTGCTTGACCCTCAACACGGAGCCTTGTCTCGTCTTTGGGGGGATTTACTGTATGCTGCTAAGGACTGATTGCCAGGAGTGTAAGCCGCTTGGGAAGCTTTTCCTGTTCGTCTGCTAGCAGCTATTCGTATGGTTCCTGTTCGTTTATTTGAAGTGCTACCTTATTCCCTTGTATGCCGTTCGGGAGTTTGGAGCATTCACTTATTGGCGGTTCGTGAGTTTTGGTGATTCTACAGTAGCTGTGCCTGTCTCTGAAAAGGGGGATTATCGTCTAAGCGGTTTTTTTCCCCTTTTGTGCAAAACGGTCCGTTACAGATACATCCCAGAAAATTGAAAAAGAAAAGAAAGAAGGGGGGTGCTAAAAGGTAATATCACAATTTTATACTTATATCTGTACATCAGTTATTCGATCAATATCTTACTGGATCAGTCTAAAAAAGATAAACATAATGTACATAGCATAATACTGTATAAAGAAATTGTATATCAGTAGTGTTTAGGTAATGGGTCACTCACGATCTGTAGAGCCTTAAATTGCAGGCTCTAACTGTAATTGCTCCTCAAATAATGTCAGGCAAGCTGCTTTTCCCAGTGAGGTCAGCTTCCAGTTCCTTCAGGTACTCTTTCAATCACACCACAATTCGGATAGCCAAGTGGGTAAATGTATGATCGTGAGTGACCCATTACCTAAACACTACTGATATACAATTTCTTTATACAGTATTATGCTATGTACATTATGTTTATCTTTTTTAGACTGATCCAGTAAGATATTGATCGAATAACTGATGTACAGATATAAGTGTAAAATTGTGATATTACCTTTTTAGCACCCCCCTTCTTTCTTTTCTTTTTCACTTTTGATGTAACTATATAGTGCCTTTGGTGATTTATTTGGCACTTGGGGGTAGTTGTTGTTTTCATTTTTTTCTATTAATAGAGCCAATCCACCTTATATATTTCCCTAACAGGAAATATATTTTGTTTATTTATCCCAGAAAATTACTGTACATACCGGAGAACACAACATTCTCTTCCCACCAACCTAGGTGCAGGTTGGCATATGAGGGCGCACAAAACGTTCCCCATAGCATTCCCCTGCACCTAAACCTCATCAAACCTGAAGTAATTATGCATCCATATGAAGTTGAGTAATTCAATCATGAATTGGTTGTGTTTCTTCAGATGTGTCCCTCTTTTGGATAAAAAGTATTTGGTATGTTGTAAACCCAAGGCATGTGTTATGGATCTATAAAAGGCCTCTGTGATCTCCATGATGGTGCGTAGTGATGTCTAGCTGTGATCTCCATGATGGTGCATAGTGATGTCTAGCTGTGATCTCCATGATGGTGCGTAGTGATCTCTAGCTATGATCTCCATGATGGTGCGTAGTGATGTCTAGCTGTGATCTCCATGATGGTGCGTAGCGATGTCTAGCTGTGATCTCCATGATGGTGCGTAGTGATGTCTAACTGTGATCTCCATGATGGTGCGTAGCGATGTCTAGCTGTGATCTCCATGATGGTGTGTAGCGATCTCTAGCTATGATCTCCATGATGGTGTGTAGCGATCTCTAGCTATGATCTCCATGATGGTGCGTAGTGATGTCTAGCTGTGATCTCCATGATGGTGTGTAGAGATCTCTAGCTATGATCTCCATGATGGTGCGTAGCGATGTCTAGCTGTGATCTCCATGATGGCGTGTAGCGATCTCTAGCTATGATCTCCATGATGGTGCGTAGCGATGTCTAGCTATGATCTCCTTATGATCTGCTCCTTTTTCCTGTTCATGCCACATTTCCTTGATATGTATGTATGTATCTATGTATGTATGTATGTATCTATGTATGTATGTATCTGTCTATGTATGTATGTATGTATCTATGTATGTATGTATCTATGTATGTATCTATGTATGTATCTATGTAACTATCTATCTATGTATGTATGTATGTATCTATCTATGCATGTATTTATCTATGTATGTATCTATGTATGTATGTATTTATCTATGTATGTATCTATGTATGTATGTATGTATGTGTGTATCTATGTGTGTGTGTGTCTTCACCAATCTGTCATAGCCATTGGAAAACTACCATGTAAATGTTTACAAAAAAAAGCTAATTTAAAACTAGCTTTATAAAATCCATTTTCTGCACGTGACCAGTGAACAGAAACACACCGCTGGCCTACTGATAGATACCCAATGTACCAATGAACTCATCAATGACTCTGACTCAATTCATAGTTAAAGGCATTAACCACAAATATTAAAATACTTTGACCTTAACATTATGTATCTATGTATGTATGTATCTATGTATGTATCTATCTATGTATGTATCTATGTATGTATGTATGTATGTAACTATCTATCTATGTATGTATGTATCTATCTATGTATGTATCTATCTATGTATGTATGTATGTTTGTGTGTATCTATATATGTGTGTGTGTGTGTGTGTCTTCACCAATCTGTCATAGCCATTGGAAAACTACCATGTAAATGTGTACAAAAAAAGGCTAATTTAAAACTAGCTTTATAAAATCAATTTTCTGCACGTGACCAGTGAACAGAAACACACCGCTGGCCTACTGATAGATACCCAATGTACCAATAAACTCATCAATGACTCTGATTCAAATCATTAAAACATTGTAACATTAAATGTTGCGCCATAACATGGTACCTCCCCATTATCTCTGCAGTTCTTATGGACCTCTTGTCCCCCCTCTCCATCAGTGCTGCAGGCCCATCTCCCAAAAACCATATCTATAAAAGCACGGACCAGAAAAGCTGTGATAAAAGGTGCCCACACCAATAAGGGTTGGGGGTCGCTCGGGAAGCATTTCTTCACCCCTGCTGCCTTCCACATACTGAAGTAAGTCCCCTTCCCCACCACACTTTATACATTTTATCCATGTCACTTAACTTCTACCCCAAACCAACCAGATAAACTTCCAATATTTGTACTCTTGCTGACCCAGGTCATGAAGCCCTTCCTGAAAGGCCCTGGGGTCATCTTGATTTATTTTCTGAAAAAAAGAACAAATGAACAAAAGTTTCACAGGAGATCTTAAACAGGGAACAATAAGGGTGGCTATTAGGCAGTGTCTACGCACACCTGGCACACCCCTTGGCCATCTAACCTGCCCTTAGTTAACCTGTGTCTTATAGTGGTTTCTGGTCTAGGTTGTGATCCTGGCTTATTATGAATCAGAAAACTGACACATTGATCTACAGCCAGTGTCTATATGAATGGTTTCCCCGATCCCGCAGACACTAGGCATTGTTATACTATGTATATTATTAGTTTAGCGTTATACTGGTTTATTCTGCATTCCCAGAGTGCGATCTGGGCACATGTTTGTATAAATTCATTACTAAAGGCCTGAACATGTCCACATAAAATAACAAAATTGAGAAATCTCAGTAAATGAATTGAACGTCACACAGTATTCAGAATCATTTAAATGGCTGCATGAAGTCAGGTGGACAGAGTTAATCAAAACGCTTGTAAAAAAATCCCTTTCTTTATCTAAAAATGTTACATTCCCAGATCAATTTATTTTCCAGCTTGTCGCCTAAAAACCATTTAATCTTAGTTCTATTCTTTGTTAAAATATTATTTTCACAAGAAGGTTACATTCTAGCTGATTACAAAATGTGTTTTTACCAAGCCCCCTTCATTCCGAAAAGCTAAGATAACATTTAATGCACAGCATGTGTTTGTCTATGTGTGAATGTGTCTTTGTTTGTGTGATTCTGCATGCACTGTATGTCTGCATGTGTGACTGTGTGTGTGTGTTCATGTGTGTTTCTGCATGTACTGTATGTCTGCCTGAGTTTGTATGGTCATACGTGTCTGTGTTTGTGTGATTCTGCATGCACTATATGTCTGCATGTGTGGCTGTGTGTGTTCATGTGTGTCTGTGTTTGTGTGTTTCTGCATATACTGTATGTCTGTGTGTGTATTTCTGTGTATTGCATATTCTATTCACATTAATAGGTGTCTGGATTGAGCAAACGTAAAGATGGTATCAATAAGTCACATGGTTGTCGTCTGAGAATTCTGGAATGTGGCTTCATATAAAGAGGGCCTTCATGCATGTCTTTATACATAGCCATAAAGAACAGTGGACAAAGGACCACAAGGCTTGTTGACAGTCTATTTGCTGACTTTGAAGACTCTCTCCTTCCTGAGTCAAGCAATTAATATCTGCTGTTATATATCCATCATTCGGTAACATACTTTGTTGTTTTAATATATATTATTAATTGTAAGCAGAATAAACCTAAAGAAAACAAACATCTGATGTGCATCGTTATTTCTAACTGACTCACAGAAGAATTATAATATATACGTATATTAACATCTTGGCAAGCCTTTCAACAAGAAGAGAGTAGAAAAAATATCTATTATAAAAAGTGATATTGCTACAGATTGTGTTTTTGCATGTACTATAAGTTTGCCTGTGTGTCTGTCTATGTGTGTATGTCTGTGTGTGTCTGTGTCTGTCTGTCTGTGTGTATTTCTGTATGTGTATCTGTGTGTACGTCTGTGTGTATTTCTGTGTGTGTGTATGTCTGTGTGTGTGTTTGTGTGTGTCTGTGTGGGGAGTTGGAAGGGAAATATGGAATGGGGTACAAAGAAAAATGCCATATTTGTGAAAATGTTATTAGTTGATAAAAAACCCACAGCACATTTTTTATTTTAATAAAAAGGTTTTATTTTATAAATTCCACAGTTAAAAGATCCGCTGTAAATTGTAAAATAATCTTGTAGATTCCGTGATCTAATCCTTCTTATTTGGAGTTTCTGAATGACTTTCCTTCTCTCGTCTCAGCAGCCGTAATGATCAATTCCTCTAGTTTTGACATTTTTTCTTGAGGCTATTTCTTCTCAAATTGTGATACATAGTAATAACCCATCTCACAGAGTTCTAAAATCCTGCCAATAACTTGCAGAAAAGTGTGTGGAATGAGCAAATATGGTGATACTCCTATTAAAAACCGTCTGCAGAACGATAGCAACAGAGGAAGATAAATGAAATTTAAATAGAATAAAAATGTAATTAGCCCATCAAACTACAAACGGAGCACAGTGACAGAACCAATAACAGGGAATGGGCCCCAGAGTACAGCTTTATCTATGGAAATATTCTTAGAAGGGGAGTTTATCCTGAGCTGGTGAATTTATAGAAAAACATCATTAATTAATACATAATGCAACAATATTTACACCACTCACTTTCAGATATTAATATGTTTAAGAGTTACTCCAACCAAAAAAACCTTGTGTTTTAAATTGCTAAAACTCACCTCCATCAGGCTGAACCTCCGATGCTGATATCACTCCTACTCCCCTGGGTGTCAGGGAGGGCAGAACGAGGAGGTTGGCGTGCTGCCCAAACATGCACAGGACTGGCATTAGTTAGCCCAGAACCTTAATTCCAGACCGGCCAAAGGAACCCAATGATGCTGCTGGAGTTGGCCTTACATCTCCGGAACAGAGAGGATAAACTCTGTATGTGAAGCGTTTTATAGCAAAAAGCCCAGACTCCACATACCATGACCTCATCAAATCTGTGACGTGATTATGGTACTTGGAGTAACCCGAAAAGGGTAACGTTGACTTTTTAAATGAATTGCTGCAGGTATAGAGATATAAAGATGTACTCTGGGGCCCATTCCCTGTTATTGGTTCTGTCACTGTGCTCCATTTGTGGTTTGATGGGCTAATTAAATTTTTATTCTATTTTACTTTCATTTATCTTATTCTGTTCCTATCATTTTGCAGACAGGTTTTAATAGGAGTATCATCATATAAAGTTTAAATAAAGGTGATGCTGTCCCCTTGACGGTGTAAAGGGCATGTATGTTAAAAATTTTTGTAAAAAATTGTTTCAGTACCTGTTGTTGATCCACCCAGCCAAGACTCCTGATACTCTCCTACTGGGATTGTTCAGGGTTTGACTGGGGCTGGATCAGCAACAGGCCCGTCCCTCCTATCCCTCCTCTTTCCATTCTAATAGATGGAGAATGAGTGAGAGTCATATGAATGACCCCCGTAAAGCCATTGACAGGGCACCTGGCTTATTAAATTCCAGAATCTCCTTGCAAGATGGAGGAGCTGGACCTCCTCACGCCCGTCTCTCTTCAGTGCTGCGGGCCTGTACCGCGGCACTTGTAGAAATGCAGTGCGCAGCGGCGCGGGCAAGCAGGCACAGCGCCCCGTGCAACTGTGCACCCTAGGCCTGCACCTACTTCGCCTACAGGTGGCGCCGGCTCTGTGTATTTGTTTGCTTGTTGTACATTGAGTTACATTGTAACAATACACATTTACCCCAGAAATGGCTGTGCTATCAATTGTCTGATTACTTAACGAGTACTATAACGAGGGATTAGACACAGTTAATGATTATACGTACCCTCCCAATAAAGGCAATTGTCTGATTACTTAACGAGTACTATAACGAGGGACTATACACAGTTAATGATTATACGTACCCTCCCAATAAAGACAATTGTCTGATTACTTAACAAGTACTATAACGAGGGACTATACACAGTTAATGGTTATCCGTACCCTCCCAATAAAGACAATTGTCTGATTACTTAACGAGTACTATAACGAGGGACTATACACAGTTAATGATTATACGTACCCTCCCAATAAAGACAATTGTCTGATTACTTAACAAGTACTATAACGAGGGACTATACACAGTTAATGGTTATCCGTACCCTCCCAATAAAGACAATTGTCTGATTACTTAACGAGTACTATAACGAGGGACTATACACAGTTAATGATTATACGTACCCTCCCAATAAAGACAATTGTCTGCACATTATCTTGGTTATTGAAGTGGAAGACCATTCTGCGCTGGAGGGGTGGTCCATAGCTTACTTTGGATTGCTGATGCAGAAGCCTGATTGGCTGCATGTGTTTGGCTTCTGGGAAACTCTAGTTTGTATTGTCTCTGATTTTGTGAATATTTTCCTGTGCCCAGCAGGCTTCAAGAACCTTTAAATACATTGACCCCACATTACTGCTTAGTAAATGTAGACCAGCAAACCCACCCAGGGCCAATCGTATCTTAAAATACAGATTCAGGAACAGCGCACACACAAAAACAAAAATACAGTATAAAATCTTGTAAGGCTACTGAACGTCACCTATCTTAGCAAACTAATATAGGGATTCAGTTACACTATATGGACATAATGTGTTAAGCCCATCACAGTACCCCAATATCAGTGGGTCCTACTCTAATTGTAACATGGGAGATTTACATGTTAAGTTACTTACTTATAGCTTAAACTGCTTAAAGAGACTCCTTAAAGAGACTACAGCTTAAAGAGACTCCTTAAAGAGACTACAGATTAAAGACTGCTTATAGAGACTCCTTAAAGAGACTACAGCTGAAAGACTGCTTAAAGAGACTAATTTATGCTTTGCGGTGGGCACCAATTGGTCCCCTATAATGGGTGGATGGGGTGTTCAACCCAAAAGGAATCTGGTCGTGATTCCAAATCTACATAGAAAAAAAAATGGAATTGGGGCATGTTAAATTAGTGTATAACCCATCGATATTGGGGTACTGTGATGTAGAGGTGGGCTTAACACAATACGGCCATATGGTGGCACTGAATCCAAATATATGTTTGCTGAGATAGGTGATATAAGTAGCCTTGTGAAATGTAAATGTATTTTTGTTTTTGTGTGTGCGCTGTTCCTTTAACTGTATTTTGGTCTTTATGGCAGCACCACTATTTAGAAATGCATATTTTGGGTGTGCCCCTAATCAAAACTTAACCTGGCTGGATGGGTAGATTGTCTTAAAATGATGTCTGGAACAAATCACACTCTCTGCAGATTATTGATCATACAATTTGTGTTACAGCATGTCCTTTCACTCTGAAACTTTGCTTCCCTTTCCACATTGATTAATGAAGTGCTGCAGACATTCTGAGTACCTTTGAGAAACATAAAACATGCTTTTCCTGGGATGTGATTAGACATGAAATATCACAAGGCCATCCTTGCATTTTACACGCATAGAGCACATGGGATGAGATGCGTCCGTTTAAGCTATTATTATAACTAATGATTTAAAGAGATCATATCAAGCAGTAAGTCCAAGCAGGGATTTTTATTATGGACTTATATTCACATTAGGCTGCCTTATCAGCTGGTGCCTATGGGCAGATACTGTTTCAGGCTCTGTCTGCACTATGTGCCAATCAGATCATCTTGAATCCTGAAATACAATATACAGATTATGGAACAGCACACACATAAAAATACAATTCAACATCTGATAATGTGGGAGACAGTGTCTCCCACCCTGGAATTAGGCTTATCTTTAGGCATGTCCTTCCCATTGTCTTATTCTCTCTCGTGGAGGGGTTTTAGCTCCCCAGCTGCGCATAGTTGTTTCATGTATGTCCATTTGGATCCTCCTAGTTCTGAAACATCTCTGGGCTTGTGTCCTCCTGCTACCTCAGGGTTGTAGGTTAGTGATGTCAGGGGTGACGGGGTCGTGGTCAGCCCGCTCTTCAGTCGGGTGGCTCTAATTAGCAGATTGCTTCGGAGTTCGGGTCTCCGGTGTGGTCCGCTGTCCACACCGCCGCCGGCAGCTCCCGTCCCACCTGGGAATTTTCCATGTCTATCCATAGTTTGTCCTGTTCCCCAGAGTGCCAATCTATTATATGTAGGAGGTGTGTGGCTTGGTAGTACAGGAGGATCGACGGTTGCCCTACCCCTCCTAGCCTTTTGGGTAGTGTTAGCAGTGTGCGGCTCACCCTGGGTGGTCCAGTATTTCACACAAACCGCGTTATCGCAGTAGCTAGGGATTGGAAAAATTCCTTCGGCATAACGATTAGTATGGTCTGAAAGAAGTAGAGGAGCCTTGGTAGAAGGTTTAGTTTTATAGCATTGATCCTCCCGAACCATGAGATGCATAGCCTGCCCCATGTGATAAGGTCCGCTTGTAGGGTGCGTAGTATGGGTGTAAAGTTTTCTTGGTATAGGCGTGACATATCATTGGTGAGCCAAATGCCGAGGTATTTGATCCGGCTGTCACACCAACGGAAGGGGAATGGTGTCCTGAGTCGGTCCACTTCGCTCTTGGTGTGCATGAGCGGTAGGCTATTTGTCCGCGTTGGTGACTGAGCCATATTCCCGGAATCTGGCCATCAGGTTCGGCATCGAGACCACCGGATTGTTGAGAAAGAATAGTAAATCGCCTGCGTAGGCTGCCACTCTATGTTCCTTCATCTCGCACACGAAGCTGGTTATGCCCCCATACCGTCTGACCGCCCCCAGGAAGGGTTCCATGGAGAGGGAAAACATGAGGGGGGACAGGGGACAGCCCTGTCTCGTGCCATTCCGAATGTTGAAAGGTCGCGATAGGGCTCCATTGATCCGTATCCTGGCGGAGGGTGTTGTGTATATGGAGGAGATCCAGGTTAGCATATGTGGTCTGAACCCCATCACTTTGAGTGTCACTATCATGTGTTGCCAATCCATTTGGTCGGGGAGTTGCATGACCCGGTCATCTGCTCCCTTGATCTTGGTGATTTGGGAGAGTCGCCTCCTTCGTTGTAGCATTCTGGCCAGTAGGCGTTCACATTTATTTGAGTGTTCGTAGAAGTGTCGGCGTGATCTACGGAACGAATGGAGGAGACCTTGGGAGAGTAATTGCCGTAGGGCTTGTCGTGCCTCCATAAGGGCTCTATATGTATCTGGGGTGAGCGATTCCTTATGAGAGCTCTCCAGTTCGGCCACTTGTTTTGCAAGTTCGATGGCCTGGTGCCGTTGTGCTTTCTTCCGTTGGGTGCAGTAGCTGATTTAGTGGCCTCGGATCACACATTTGTGTGCAGCCCAGACCATCAGGGGGTCAGAGTCTGGCAGGGCATTCTCTTCAAAATATCTTTGTAATGTCGTCCGGGAGTCGGTCTGTGCATGCAGTTCTTCCAGGATTTGTTCATTGAGTTTCCACTGTCTCTCTTTTGGTTTAAATAGTGGAGAGTGTATGAACGTTAGAATTGAGGAGTGGTCCAAGTGGCTGGCAATATTTTGCTTGATTTGAGGAATGTGAGGTATTCTTGTGAAATAAATATGTAGTCCAACCTGCTGTACCGGCGGTGGATTCCTGAATAGTATGAGTAGTCTCGATCTTCGGGGTGGGCTATTCTCCAGCGATGCCGGAGTTCCGGAGTGTTGCCAGGGCCCTGCGTCGGATATTGTCAGGCTGGGAGCTGGAGCTCTATGATGTGTCCAGACCACAGAGAGCACAGGAGGTGGGAGCGCCTCACCGGGAGGTTCAGGCCCCTCACGTTGTTAGACCATAGGCGGGGGGGCGCTGGGGAAATCCCGCTGGGTCTCATGAGGTGGACCGGGAGAGGAAGAAGAGAAGAAAAGAAGAAGAAGAAAGGGAGAGGAAAAGAAAAGACAAAAAAAAAGGGGAAAGGGGAGGGGGGGCCAAGTAGGTTAAAGTACAGAAAGGGGTTGTGCCCCTTCTTCAACACGTCGCACTCGAGGTGTGCATCCATTGAAGGGAGTGTGACTGCTGTCCAGTCGCGGTCTCACTAGGGTTGCTGTCTGAGATCAGAGTCCCTGTGGGTGGGTAGGGTTCGTCAACCGTTAGTCCGTTGTGAATACCCAGTATAGGTATGTATCTGCTGCTAGAGTGGTTGTGAGGTGTTTATCAATAGTGTAGTCTAAAGTTTTACCGGCTTGCGGTGTCTGATGTTCCCCTGTCCTTGTCCCCCTTTGGGTAGGTCCCCGTGTGGCAAGTGTGAGATGTCCCTGCTTGCCCCTTCCCTCATCACTGAGGTTCTGCGTCACGCTCAAATAGGTTGCATGCTTCGCCTGTGGGCGTCTGGGTCTCATCAGTCCCCCACTATCCCTTCCCTCTGCGATTTACACGGGTAATCTCATCTTAATGCTGCTCCCCGTCCATCTCTCCATCCCCCCCATGGTCCGTGAGTGTCGGGTGGTTGTTGTGTGCGACCTATATCTGTGTGGCACAAGGACCTCCGGTTGGGTGTGGGTGTCAAGGTGCCTATTAATGCGTGGTGATACCCCTGTCTGTGTGGGCTCTTGGCTTGGATACTCAACTGCACTGGCATCACCCGCCCCCATTCCCACCCGCCCACCCATCATTCATGTTGCAGCCAAGGTCAGGCATCCCAGGCGTCCATTTTTCCTGTGCAGTATAGTGGGTGTCCCCTGGACCCATCCGTCCCCCCCGCTCCCCCCTCCCAAGCGGTTGTCCCCTTTTCAGCTTCTTCGGGTCACATTAGGTCACTTGCTGTGTCCCACCTGCCACGGACCGCAGTTCAGCTGGTGTATCTGCGTGGACCGTCCCGGGTGCTTCCCCTCCCAACCTAGCTAATGGTTCCCAACTCCTGTGCAGTCTCCTGGTGGTGCTACTCTTCACTGGAAGGGGGGCAGTTCCGTGGCACATGCATGCTCCCTGGGAGTATGGGTCCCTCAAATCGGTGTATGGCTCAGATGGGCTCCTTGGCAGGATTTGTGGGTTGCGGGGTCCAGACCAGGGTGGGGTGGCCAGCCGCACTCACCTGGCTATGGTGGGAGCACAGGGTCCCCTAGGGTCCCCAGGGCGGCTGGTGTGGGCCTGTGAGAGCGTGTGCGTGTGATACAGTTAAGTGTTCGACGGGGACCAGTTAGTACACTCACAGTTTGACAGTCTTGGGGTACCTGTGGTCAGGTTATTATTCCTCCGCTCCTGCTGGGCCTCCCCATCTGCGTGGTGGGGACATCTGGCTGAGGCGCATGGCGGAGGGCTGCA
>OW240913.1:371090761-371105102 GCA_933207985.1 Pelobates cultripes | reverse complement strand
GATTAGTAGGCTCTGAGACATTTGAAGCTGACCACCAAGTAGTATCTTTTGTATCAGCATTATAGGCCTTCCGTCCTAAGCAGGTTAACTCTCCAAGAGATGTATTATACAGTGGCCCTCTTCTAGCTAAACATACATGGCCTATGATAGATGTTTTTAAACGCCATTCTGATTTACCTCTAGTACTTACTTGATGATCAGACTGAGAAAGTATCTGTTGTTCATCTGTCTCAGAACCAAGAAACCAAACCTCTCTTGTCTCCCATGGCCATTGGTCTCCCATATTAGTACCTCCACATACAAAGCAGTTCGTTTTATTAAGACTGCCTGCAATACTCTCCGTCAAATCAATACATAAGTTCTTAACATTATGGGGAATTTTATCCTCAACACTCATCTCCTCATAGAAGGAATGAAAAACCTAATGAGTTTGAGAAGCTGTCGACTCAGTTTCAAGTCCTACATATATTATGGTCCCTGGATCTACTCCTGTACCATGTATTTTGAAACCCAAAGAGATTTACAAACTTGTCAATGAAGTGCTGTGGATTGGAAATGGTCATATGCACAGGGTTACACTCCATAGTTTTACAATACGGTGCAGTGGGCAACCTTTGGATAATCATATCTTGATCTACTGTCTTTCCCCATGTCGCCCAACCTACATATGACCAATAGGGGCAGAAGTTAAAGTCTCTATTTGGGCAGTCAGGATCAGTAGATCTTTTACTGGGACATAAATATTTATCATTAAACCCATAAGTTCGTTCCCATTTAAGATTACCACATACATTCCGAGGTTTTCCACTACCCGAGATCGCCTTACATGCATCAAATAGTAGAATGCCCATAGAATGTATGGTGCTTATCACAGTCTTATTTATTAAGGTCCCCTGGGAGTTACTGTTCCGAATTACCAACCAAATTGCACGGGGTTGGAATTAGGGATCGCAACACTTGGGCTCACCTGATATCGGTTGACACACACTATAATCAGTATCTAAGTACCTACACCTAGACACAGATCCTTTACATTCAAATTGTGAGTCTTGGATATCTGGTTACCTGTTTTCGTAGTCTTAATACAACTAACACAGCTTGGAATATCCTCACCTTTACCCTCCTGAAAAATCATAAAAATACTAAAGCACATAAATAAACACATTATTCTTGTGATCCTCATCTTAATTCTTCGACCGTGCGATGGCACCTCAGCTTCTCACTTGTGAGGGCTGCAAGGATTGTAGTACTTCTGATCCTCACTTACCTTCACAGAGGTCCCTTCGAGATACTCTGACTATGAAACGTAAGCAGGTGGTCAGGCTTTATTATGGCCGTCAAAACACCTACTTGTTGATCTCTGCAACTTTCAACCACGATTCTTCAAAAATCACCTTATACTTCTCAAGTCACGCTCAATTCGACTGGGTCATGCGCTTTAACCGGTTCTTGCAAGGATTCTCACGATCTGGAGTAGCTTGCCAGGAATCTGCCGCTAGTTTAACCCTAGAGTGATGAATCCACGGAGTCACTTCTGCCACCTTTACAGCTGTTGGGGTAGATAAAAGAACAACATACGAAGGCTAACAGGATACACCCCAAGCTTTAACTCAATATGTATCGGTGGGATATTACGAGCAAGTCCTGGAGGATTATTCTCTGCCCATGCTCCTGGAATGTCAAATAAAGATCCATCACTCTTAGGGTTTGCATTTGTTATTACAGAGTAGAAGCTCCATTCTTCTTCTTTTGGTACCAATACTGCTATCATGCTTGGTGATTTATTAAACTTCAGAGACGTTGATCCATTAGGTAGAAAAGTTATCTGAGCTTGAAGCTTTGATAATAGATCTCGTCCTAGAAGTTGAATTGGACACTCTGGCATATATAGGAACTGGTGCTTCACAAAATGGCCTCCTAAAATGCAAGTGCGACTCCTGAGAACCGTTCTAGCAGCGCTTCTCCCAGTAGCTCCTATTACAGTTACAGTCTTTCCAGAAGGAGGAGCTACCAACTTAGTCACCACAAAATGTTCAGCACCTGTATCAATCATGAAAGGACTTCTCTTTCCCCCTATTGTTACATTGACCATAGGCTCCGCTTGGCCAAGGGGGATGGAACCCGGTCGGTATCAATAGTCTTCCATGACAGTGTCAGCCAGACCTACAAAAATCTCTATCTTCCCTATCCCTAGGTCTCTGGGTAGGGGGATAATATCTACCTCCCTGAACACTCCCTCTACTCTTCCCATTATTCACTCCAAAACTTCCTCTACCTCGTCCTCTATAGCTACTACCATAACCACCTTGCCCTCTTCTCTCTTCTTATCTACCACCTGCAATATATCCCCTCTGTGGACAGTCAATCTTCCAATGTCCTTCCTCTCTACAAAATGCACTTTGATTCCTACTTAAAGGTCCCTTACTCAGCCTATTCTCGACTCCTTTATTCACTTTCCTTCCCTGTCTTTCTATACTTGTGATAGCTACCGCTAGCATATCTGCCTTCTTCCTCACTTTACATTCCTCCTCACGCTTTGTCTCAGTTTCCCTATTCATATACACCTTATTTGCAACCTCCATTAGCTGTGACATGGACATCCCTGCAAATCCCTCTAATTTTTGTAGCTTTCTCTTAATATCGCTCTGGGCCTGGCTGACAAATGCTGAGTTAATCATTTGGAAGTTTTCAGGGGCTTCAGGATTGAAAGGAGTGTACAATCTATTTGACACAAGCAGTCTCTCATAAAAAGCACTGGGTGATTCATTAGCTTTTTGTAACACTTCAGCCGTCCTGGACATGTTAATTGCCTTTTTCCCTCCTGCCTTCATGCCAGTAATAATGGCTTGTTGATAGGCCTTTAGATGGAGCATGTCAGCACCATTTACGTTCCAAAGTTCAGTAATAATTGCTGACAATCAGCCCAGGTGTGATTGTGTGTTTGTATAATAGAGGTAACCAAATCTGTCATGACTTAAGGTTTGTCGGTATACGAAGAGTTATGAGTCTTCCAATTCAATAGATCAGTTGTGGTGAAGGGGACATAGACAAACACTGGATCTGCCCGTTGTATTTGGCCTTTTCAACGTGTGTTGGGCCCGGTGTAAGTCAGAGAGGCATCTGGCAATGTCGGGATGGAAGGGTGCCAGTCAATTGTCGGGTTAGTATGGGGCTTTGGCAAGGCTGCTCAGTAATAGGTTCCGGTCTGAGAGTAGTAAGATAGGTGGAAGGGGGTGAGCTAATTTTACTAGTCAGCATTTGGCGGATGAAAAAAAATAAAAGTGTTAAACCAAAAACCTAACAGTAGGTGTCACCAGAGGGTAAGTAATTGTATCAAAATAATCTTTATGGGTCTAATAATAAAACCTAACTTTTAATATATTTTTACATAAAATAAAACCTTATAGCAATAAATATATTAAAATAGGGTAAGCAATCCTACTTCTGTCTGTTATATGCCAATATGGAGTTAATGATTAAACAATGTAATATCAATGTAACTCCCGAAGATGGCCAGTAGGTGGCCCTAGAGTGCTCCCTAAAGTCTAATGAAGCAGATAGACTTTAATTACGTGCTTATTTTATTATTGCTTATTTTAATCACTGTTCACCCTGATATCTAGGCTTGAGTAAAGCTTTAGTTCTATGGTAAATTAAACATCTCAGTTTGTATTTTTATAAAGGGGATATTTTGAACAAAGCTGGGAGGGGCCCATCCAGTAACTAAAAAAAGGATAAAAGTGTTCTCTAGCATCCTATACCATTAATCATTTCTTCCAGTTGTATTTTAGACGGTCACTGAATGCACACAGTGTTCAGTAGTTTTAGTGCTATTTCAATGAGTATGGTACAATGTCATTGCTGAGAATTATCTGATCCAATAGACTCAGTTACTGTTATTAAGAATTCTCCTCACAATTTAACTATTAATAAAATTCAATGCTAAAATACACTCCTACCAAAAAGGAAGTCAGTTCAAATTATAAAGAACTAGTGGGGGGGCTGGTACAGAAATACAAGAGTTTGAAACAAAAGAACAGATAGGTATGTGGGTAGGCAGGGACAATAGAGCAGGGGGAGTGCAAATACCAGCTATACCAGTTTTAGCTTGGGAGGAAGAGTGGGGGAATGGCTACTCCGGCTCTGGAGGATGAATATCGGGGTTGGCAATCAGATGCAAGGGGCGGGAGGTGTCCAAACTGGGTGGAATTAAGGCCTTAGTGGACAAACAGGTTCTGGCTACCATGGACTCCATTGTTCCTCTTAGCACAGCTTGTTCCATTTAGCAGTGTTTCAACAATCTGTTTACAGAAACTACTCGTATAGCCCCAGCATATTATTTATAACAATGTAAACCTGCTGTATTAAATCTGGATCAAGGATCCACAGGAACACTGGTTACCAGAGCAGGCCATCCTCTGCTACACAGAGTATTTTAAACTTTTGGGGGACAGTGTTACACCATAATCACAAACAGCATATTCCTTAGAAAAGTTTTTTTTTTTTTTTTTTAAAACATACAAGACAAAGGACCATTTGTGAATCAGAAGCACCCATGATTTCAACAGAGCGTCTGATTCAAAGCAGTACAAATATACAGTTTCAACAGTCACACCAGTTACCTTAGCAACAGCACCACGCGGCATAGTTACTAGGCCCAAACATACACGTACACACACGCACAGGATCCTCACACGCTCAACAATATCATGACGTCGCACACACGAAATTAAAACCCACCAAAGACTATACACTTATCAATGTAACTATTATTCAAACCATACAATTATCCACACTATTAATCCACATAAACAAACAGATCACATAACATTTCAACAATTTCGTCTCTACGGTGAGTGGTTATGGTACGGTTAGTAACTATTGTACAGTTTAGACAATTATGGTTTTAAAGTTACAATATCAGTTAGTACACATGCAAGGTTAAACAGTAATTTCAGTATTTTTCACGTAATATCAGTAGTTATGGTACATGTCAGTGGTTATGATACATGTCAGTGGTTATGGTACCGTGTGCTATTTTACACTATACACACAATTTACACTCCCACTAGACGGCAGAGCTCAAGCTTTCTAGCAGGACATACAATTTAATTAATTCACCAGTTCACCAACTACAGTATATCTAACAATATTTACAATAATCCCAACTATTCTAATTGGCCAACACCTTGAGAACTATCAAACTATTTACACCAGGATTTGGTTAGTCTACGCTGCCCAAGCACCACATATAGCGAACTAATGAGCGGAATTTATAACAGGACTCATTTAGTGTATTTACTCTATCAATAGTCTAGTGGTTGAATTTACACGCCTCCCACTTAGCCAAGATAGGTTGAGATCTAGCAGACAGAATGTACACCAGAATCTGCTTAGTCTCCCGGTCCCCCCGACCTAGTGACCAAAATTTACACCTAGACACGCTAGTCAAGACAGGACACCGGTGTCCGACATGAACTATTTACACCAAGATTCAGTCTGACCCATACATCCTGTATTGGACGGGCTTACTACCGAACGTCTAATGTAAAAATAAGTGCAACGTCTTCGCTTCTTCCTTCCAGTGGGAAGGGGCAGATTCCATACAACCAAACCAATTCCAAATACAAACCCCTTGTGGGCCTACCGCTCTAACGGTATTAATCTTACCTCTTCGTTCCTGGACCCCGGTACTGCGCCGAAGCCGATGATCTCCTGGACAAAAGTTTACCGTCTCAAATCTCTGCACCAGCTTCCGTGCGATGAGGTTCCCGGACTCAATGCACCAAAAATGTTACCGGAGGAATAACAGGAACAAACCGCAGAAGCCACACATAGAGATATGGACACAAGTCTTCAGGAAGTAAGAGGCCTTTATTCACGTACTGATCGGGTCTCAGATGGACTAATGTTCCACAACAGATCTGAGCCCAGAACACATGGAGTACATTCCTTATATAGCAATATAGCTCCTCCCATAAATAGCTACACCCACACATACCCTTAGCCAATCAATGAACAGAGTCTGTCAGACCACATGGCTCATCCGAAACAAAGGAGAAAGGAGTGTGATTTCAGTTACTACATTTCTGCACATGTTCAGTACATTGATGACAGTATCTTAGGTATATGTAACTAACTAACTGATACAACATACACCTGTACTTGTATATGTCACATGGAGATTTCAGGCCTACTAAATTTTGAACCATGTTGAAATCCCATCACAGGTAATTAGTTGAAGGAATCGGTTTGGGGCACAGAGCTCAGCTAGTGTGCGTCCTGCTCCATGAACGGCAAGGCCACGCCCCCAATAATTAGAAATTAATTGAAAAATATGTGAAAAAGAAATGTTATTTCCCTAACACACTCCTGTCCTATAGATTAATTTCCTGATAGGTTACAATGTAAACGGCCTGGGCATTTTTTTAACACAGCGGCCCACTAAAAAGGGGGCAGGGCAGAGGAGGTGTGTTTTGTCATCACCAATGACAAACACGCCTCCTCTCAAAGTGAGCATGTTGGTTCAATGCTCTTCCAGGGCAGACCATGCGCAGAGCTCTGCTGAAGAGCTCTAGCATGAGAAAAAAGTCCTGTATTTGTTCTGCACAGTGCAAGCAAATTTAATAACATGCTTGCACTGTGTTTCCTTGCAACTTGTCTCTGGTGTCTCTATAAATGGATACCAGGAGACAAAAGGCCAGGAAAGAGTATTGTGCATGTGTTTGGAGCCTGCTTGTGGTATTGCGTGTGTGTAGAGTGAGCTGGTCGTGGTGTGGTATTGTGTAATAAGGTCGGTTTTAGTCGTGTTGTGTTTGTGGTGTAATGTGATGCATATGTGGCTCAGGGACCCCCTCCCGCCCGGCTCTGGAAAGGGGTTAAAACTTACCTTTTTCCAGCGCCGGGCGGGGAGCTCTCCTCCTCCGATCCGCCCCGTCGGCTGAATGCGCACGCGCGGCAAGAGCTGCGCGCGCATTCAGCCGGTCGCATAGGAAAGCATTTATAATGCTTTCCTATGGACGCTTGCGTGCTCTCACTGTGATTTTCACAGTGAAAAGCACGCAAGCGCCTCTAGCGGCTGTCAATGAGACAGCTGCTAGAGGCTTTGGGGGAAGGCTTAACCCATTGATAAACATAGCAGTTTCTCTGAAACTGCTATGTTTATAAAACAATGGGTTAACCCTAGAAGGACCTGGCACCAAGACCACTTCATTAAGCTGAAGTGGTCTGGGTGGCTAGAGTGGTCCTTTAAGAGTGTAGTGTGTGTGTGTGTGTATATATATATATATATATATTTGGAAGTATTGTGTATGTGTGTGGTGCAGTGTGTTGGGGGGGTTCTGTGTGTATGTGAGGGGTGCAGTATGTGTGTGTGTGAGGGTGCGGTGTGTGTGATGTGTGTGAGAGTGCCGTGTGTGAGTGAGTGAGATGGGTGTGAGAGAGTGCTCTGTGAGAGTGCTGTGAGAGAGTGCTGTGTGTGTGTGAGTGCTGTGTGTGATGGGTGTGAGAGTGCTGTGTGTGTGAGTGCTCTGTGAGAGTGTGCTGTGTGTGATGGTGTGAGAGTGCTGTGTGTGATGGGTGAGAGAGTGCTGGGTGTGAGAGTGGTGTGAGAGAGTGCTGTGTGTGATGGGTGTGAGAGTGCTGTGTGAGAGAGTGCTGTGTGTGATGGGTGTGAGAGAGTGCTGTGTGAGAGAGTGCTGTGTGTGATGGGTGTGAGAGTGCTGTATAAATGTTATTGTGTGTGTGTGTGTGTAGGGGGGGTAAATAAAAAAAAAACAGTCATTATTTCCCCCCCCTCCCTTCTTACCTTTAGCCTGGGAGGGGGGGGGTCCGGCACGCTGGGACTGGGAGGCGGTGTTCCCTGGTGGTCCTCGTGGGTGAGTGAACTCTAGCCTGTGAGGCTAGAGTTCACTCTCGCGAGATCCGGTTGTTGCCATGGCAACGCGCCGGATCTCGCGAGAGGAACCCGGCGGAGCTGCAAGTTAGAGCTCCGCCGGGTCCTCTCTCCAGCCTGGCTGGCTGGCTCCCTCCCTCCCCGCCGGCGGCCGCATGTGGGCCGGTCAGGGAGATCCTTGATCTCCCCACCGGCCCGTCATGGCAAACAGCGGGGCCGGCGCTAGGAGAGTGCCGGCCCTGCATAGACCGGCAGGGGAGATCCTGAGACCTCCCCTGCCGGCCTCGGCACATGGCCACCGCGGCCCACCGGGCTTTTGCCCGGTGTGCCCGATGGCCAGTCCGGGCCTGCCCCCTCACAACAAACTGCGCAAAAAGGGATGTGTCAATCATTGGGAATCGCGTTGGTGGCTCTGCTCAAAGGGGATGGGCCGCGGGTGTGTCCAGAAAGGAGGCGGATTGGCGACAGACTGCATGTCAGTCATCCAGGCTGGCCCACTGACAGCAGACCATGCAAAGAGCACTGCTTCAGTGCCCTCTGCTGGGTCCTTGTGCCATGAGACTAATGATGCCCTCGCACTATGCTTGTCGGCGACAGTTTCCTGGTGCCCCCAAAAGTGGGACATTAGGGAACAAAGACAGGACAGCTAGACAGGGCCCAAAAATGAGAACACAGGATACTGCTGTTTTTATAGTACAACATGTTTTATGTATTAAAATATGTTTTAAATTAATTGATATCCTTCTTGCTTTATATATGGCCTACATGTATGGATTCTGAGAACTAACAAATAGATATTGAGAATTGATCTATGGAAATTAAGAATTAGCTTATAGACACTGAGAATTAACACGCGGATAAGGAGTATTAATGCGGATCCTGAAAATTGATGTATGGATACTGAGAATGAATGTACAGATACTGAGAATGAATGTATGCATATTGAGAATTAGTGTTAAGATACTGAGAATTAACACTCGGATAAGGAGTATCAACATGCGGATCCTGAGAACTGGTGTATGGATATTGAGAATTAATGCACAGATACTGAGAATTAATGTATGGATACTGAGAATTAATGCACGGATACTGAGAATTAAAACTCGGATAAGGAGTATTAACATTTGGATCCTGAGAATTGGTGTATGGATACTGAGAACTAATGCACGGATAATGAGAATGAATGCATGGATAATGAGAATTAATGCACGGTGTGATCCTTGTCACCAGGTAGCACGGTCCTCTAGGGCAAAAACATGCACAGTCCTTGTAGTTGCAAATACTTCAGGCACTTTATTTGTAAGTTCACACAGGATACAGCAGTTAAATGAAAACAAAAGTAACTGAAAACCCTATAAACAAAAACCTGGCTCGTCTGAGCACTAACTGACATTAGGTTCCCTATCTCTATCAGGGTTAAACTAACAAAACATATGGCACCAACCTTATTAGTTAGCAACACTTTGCTGGCTAGCCTGTTGCGTTCCTTTCTGCACTCCCAGTGCTCCAAGCCAGCCTTGCCCTGACTGCTTTCCTTTCTGCACTCCTAGTGCTCCAAGCCAGCCTTGACTGCTTCCTCCAGCACTCCCAGTGCTCCAAGCCAGCCTTAACTGCTTCCTTTCTGCACTCCCAGTGCCTCTATATGGAGAGAACAGCCTCTCTCCTACCTGCTTCCTGGGAGGAAGCCAGCAATCCCTCTCCTTTTCATGCCTAGCCGGGAGGAGTTTATTCCCACTGCAACAGCTGATTACCTGCAGCTGAGCAGTGGGTTGGAGACAGTCCAAAAACCCTGGCCTGGATCTAGGTCTCCCCAGAACACCACTAAACTGTGGAGTGGAGCATTGGCCCACCCTTCTCTCCAAATGCTCCACCCCAGGGGCCCATAACTAAACAGTGTTTTGTGTTGCCTACAACACATCCTACACATACTCCCCCTGGGGTTAAAAGGCCTATCTGCCTTCACTTTATCACAACGGATAATGAGAATTAACGCATGGATACTGAGAACTAATGCACGAATGCTCAACGCTAATCCAAGGATGTTGAGAGAGGTTTTGGTATATCTACTTTTAGCTCTCTGTAACAGACCGTTTTGCCCACAAGAGGTTAAAAACCTTTTTGGCGATATTCCCCTCTTTCAGCTGCACAGACAGCTACTGCAAGCACCAATCTCCCGAACTGCAAACCCACGAATTCACCAACTCCCGAACTGCAACCAAGGGAATACTCGAAACCCCTGAACTGCATACCAAGTAGCACTCCAAACTCCCGAACTGGAGACACACGAATAGCTGCTAGCAGACGAACAGGAAAAGCCCCCAAGCGGCTTACACTCCTGGCAATCAGTCTCTAACAGCATACAATAAATCCTCCCCCCAGTAATGAGACGACACTTCACTTTGAGGGTTAAGCAGGAACTGATTTACTGGGGCTAACTGCCCGGCTTTTATGCAGGTCTCCCACCTGGTGGACACTCCCCTAGGGGACCAAATGGGAGACTGGGACATAAAGGGTAAAAGGACCATGTGACGAGACCAATCTCGCCACATTGCATTGGAGAAGCCTGGTTGCTCGCCTGCTGCCTTTGGACTATGGCCCCCTGTTAAAAGACATCTTTTTTACCTGCAGAAAAGCTTCATTCGTACTTTTCTGCCTTGGGTTCGGTAGATTTGTTTGAATGTGTTATACCCCAGATAGGAATCCCATGGAGCCCATTCGTATGAAACTGACTGTAAAGACTTTGGCTCCATGGCGATTAAACTGTATTCGTGTGGTCTGAGCGCCATTCACCTTAATAATGTGCGCTCAGACCTGAGCTATCTGGGGATATGTTACATGTCTGTGTTTTATGTAATAAATGTTACTTTATGTATTTTAAAGTATAATACTGGTTTTGTATCCCCACATGTGTAATGGAGTTTTGCCTTTGTCTTGGGAGATAATTTAATTACTTCCCAATTATCTCCCAGGGCAGAGGGGAGGAAGCCAGGATGCATTGTGGGAATATATTGTGACTGTGTGTCCTATTTGTCTACTTGTCTGTCTTTTGTCACAGTCTCCCATTTGGTCCCCTAGGGGAGTGTCCACCAGGTGGGAGACCTGCATAAATACTGGGCAGGTAGCCCTCATTAAACAGACCACTGCTTGACCCTCAACACGGAGCCTTGTCTCGTCTTTGGGGGGATTTACTGTATGCTGCTAAGGACTGATTGCCAGGAGTGTAAGCCGCTTGGGAGCTTTTCCTGTTCGTCTGGTAGCAGCAATTCGTATGGTTCCTGTTCGTGTATTTGGAGTGCTATCTTATTCCCTTGTGTGACAGATTCATCTGCATTGTTGGTTCGTCTGTTTCCCTTTGTTCGCGGAATTGCCTGTTCATATACCCCCGTTCGTGTAATTTGCAAAATGCCGATTGAAACTACCGAACGAACGACCACCCAGGAGAGGAGTGTGCTGCTGGTTAACCTCTTGGCCCCAATTAGAACGTTGTGGTTAACCGCAGACACCTCTCCATTCCATTCGTATGGGTGGTCGTCGTTCGCATGTCGACCACGAGGCAGCGGCCATTTTGGGACATACGAACACAGAGCGGTGTTCGGTACAAACTGTATGGAACTAAAAACGGACACTTAAACTACCGAACACCGCTGAAAAGCTGCTGCCTACCTTCCTTTTCGACAAGGCATGCGAACGTCGGTCGTTCAGGAGTTTTATTCATTCGTATGGACTTTTACCCCGACAGCCATCCCATGGAGTCATTCGTATACCGAAGGACTGGTGAAAGACTTTGACTCCATGGCGATTCGACTAGATACATCGGATCTGAGCGCTGTTCGGTGAAAACATGCCCTCAGATCCAGGCTGTCTGGGGATACGTTACACGAACCATATGCATTCGGTATTTCTGTCGTTATGTATTTTAATGTATTTTTGTTATTGTATTTCAAGATGGCGATTGTCTCTACCTTGAGAGATAATTAGGTTTCTTCCCAATTATCTCCGAGGTAGAGAAGACGGAATTATGGGCCAGATGGGAAGGGCTATTATTGAAGCCACTGCGATTGGCTACTGTCCAATATGTTTTACAGTCTTCCACAAGGTCCCCTCGGGGAGTGTCCACCTTGTGGAGACCTGCATAAATACCGGGCAGGTAGCCCCATTAAACAGAACTTCATTTGACCCTCAAGACGGAGCTTGGTCTCGTTTGTGGGGGAATTATTACTGGGACAGCGCTTTCGTTATTTCTAGCTGTGGAAGGCGTTCGACTGTTTGGCTGATCGGGAGTTGCCGTGTTTGTGGACTTCGTTCGGGAGTTTGGCGATCGGCTGGATTTAAACTGCATTTCTGGAGAAGGGGATTATTGCCTAAACGGCGGCTTCATCTACCCGACGGTACGTGTCGTAACACCTTGTATGCCGTTCGGGAGTTTGGAGCATTCACTTGTATGCAGTTCGAGAGTTTGGAGCATTCACTTGTATGCAGTTCGAGAGTTTGGAGCATTCACTTGTATGCAGTTCGAGTGTTTGGACCATTCCCTTGTATGCAGTTCGAGTGTTTGGAGCATTCCCTTGTATGCCGTTCGGGAGTTTGGAGCATTCACTTGTATTCAGTTCGAGAGTTTTGGTGATTCTACAGTAGCTGTGCCTGTCTCTGAAAGGGGATTATCGTCTAAGCGTTTTTTTTCCCTTTTGTGCAAAACGGTCCGTTACAATTGGTGGCAAGCGGCGGGATCGTTCCCACAGAAGGACAGCTACAGGAGACACCATTTCTTTGGATTTACAAGTTAAGGGCAACGCATGTCCTAGTACAGCGACCCTGACAGCAACAGGATGGAACCAGCAGTGGAGTACAGCTACTCTATGAGAGAGTATGACCGGATGGTGTGGTTTCACCTAAGCTTCTTCGGATGCAACCCACTGGAGAGATCAGTGCGGTTTGTGAGGAACCTAGTGTTCGAGAGGCTGCAACAACGGGCAGAAAGAGAAGGTCAGTTGGCACGTTGGGAGAAACTCCAGCGGCAGATACAGCAGGGAATTGGGGCAGTTCGAGTGTTTGGACCATTCCCTTGTATGCAGTTTGAGTGTTTGGAGCATTCCCTTGTATGCCGTTCGGGAGTTTGGAGCATTCACTTGTATTCAGTTCGTGAGTTTTGGTGATTCTACAGTAGCTGTGCCTGTCTCTGAAAGGGGATTATCGTCTAAGCGGTTTTTTTCCCTTTTGTGCAAAACGGTCCGTTACAGACCAGTCACAGACTTACACATTTCAACCATCCCACAATGCATCACAATCCCTCCTCTCTGCCCTGGAGATAATTGGGAAGTAATCCAATTATCTCCAAAGACAGAGGCAAAACTCCATTAACCACATGGCAGAAAACAAACAGTAAAATACATAAAATTACCTACAGTTACATTCAGTACATAAAACATATACGTTCTACATATCCCCAGATAGCTCAGATCTGAGCGCACATTATTATCGAATAATCAGATCACATACATACAGTTCAATCGCCATGGAGCCAAAGTCCTTCACATAGTCTTTTCATTACATGAACAGGCTCCATGGCTTAGCTATCTGGGTGATGCTGTTCATCCCGTTAAACTACCGAATGAACAGTCATTCGGTTCCGCTATCGAATGGGAAGGGAAGGAGGCTGGTGGCTCAGCGGTGTTCGCGCAATTAAGTGTCCGTTTTCAGTTCCATAGTTTAGGCGCTGAACACCGCTGGCCATTCGGGAGGTAAAATGGCCGCTGCCACGTGTTCGTCAACCGAACAAAGGCCTCCCAGCGTTCATCAATTAAGCTGCGGTTAACTGCAGCTTCTGGGCGGTCAATTGACGGCACACTCCAGTTGCCAGGTGGTCCATCGTTCGGTAGTTTGTTCGGTAGATTTAATCTACTGAACACCCTGGCAGAAAGGCATGAATAAACCTTTCAGAAGGGAAAATAACAGGTCTGAACTGCAGGGCCATAGTCTAAAGGGAGCAGGCGAGCAACCAGGCTTCTCCAGTGTACAGTGGCGAGGTTGGTTTCGCCACACTTCTCCCCTTTACCAATCAGACTAACAGGGTATCTGACCTCATGCCGGTCAGTGCCCTTTGTAGCGGAGCGGCAATATTAAATCCCACGATCTCCGCTGGTTAAGAAGGTAATCCACAGTCAAGCGCTGAAAAGCAAGGCAATATCCCAAATCTCCCAGTAACCGGACGAAACACAGTTCTAAGAGTCAACTGAGGCTTTATTCACAGGCTCCACAATTTACACAAATCCCCATGCAAGGGGTTTCCTGAGTCACATCACAGGGGTATTACAGGAGTGGACTACATGGGAAACTTAATGTACAGGGCATTTCTCCCATCAGGCACTGCTGCACGAGAGGGATCCTCCCACTGGAATGTACCGTTAAGTGGATTATCCCTCTGTGCAGCAGAACCGGCAATTTATATTA
>OW240913.1:371023016-371090325 GCA_933207985.1 Pelobates cultripes | reverse complement strand
GATCATATGCGGTTCTCATTATCCCTCTGTTACGGTACCTCCAGGAACGAAACGTACAAACCGCCGTTTAGCGAGTATTCCCCGTTCGCAATAATGTGGTCGGGTAGCGGGTATAATAAAACCATGCGAACGCCAGTCAGGGAACACTCCAAACTCCCGAACGGTACCTGTACGGCTAATTCCCTTCGCAAGCCGCAAATCCACGAACGGCAATTAATAACCGAACGACAATCTCTCCCAAGCGGCAAATAATCCAAATAAGCAGTCTCTCGCCGCTAGTATCCAAATCCCCCCAATAACGAGACCAAGCTCCGCTTTGAGGGTAAAACACGAACTGGTTTACTGTGGGCTACCTGCCCGGTATTTATGCAGGTCTCCCACTTGGTGGACACTCCCCTAGGGGACCAAATGGGAGACTGAAATCACAGAGGGACATGGGGACATTCTGGACATACATCCCCACAATATTCCCAGCATGCAGTACAGTTCCCTCCCCTCTGCTCGGGGGATAATTGGGAAGTAATTCAATTATCTCCCCGAGCAGAGGCAATCGCCATTTTAGATACAAGTTACAAAAACACACAAAAATCCATAACTTAATAACTGCTGAACATTTTACATCAGTCTTGCATATCCCCAGATAGCCTGGATCTGAGGGCACATTATTGGAGAATAGCGCTCAGATCCCATTCGCACAGTTCAATCGCCATGGAGTCAAAGTCTCTTTCAGTTCTTCGGTATGCGATTGACTCCATGGGACGGCTATCTGGGTTAAGTCCATTCGTGTGGTTGAATCTCCCGAACGGCTGTCGTTCGCATGCTTTTGTCGATTGAGAAGGGGAGGTCGACGGCTTCAGCGGTGTTCGGCTGAAAAAGTGTCCGTTTTCCGATCCATGAAATAATCGTTGAACACCGCTGGTCGTTCGCATGGACAAAATGGCCGCCGCCTCGTGGTCGACATACGAACGACGACCACCCGGCATTCGGTTTTTAATTGAGAAGTGTCTGTGGTTAACCGCAACGTTCTAATTGGGATCAATAGGTTAACCAGCAGCACACTTCTCTTCTGGGTGGCCGTCCGTTCGGTAGTTCCGTTCGACAAAACCGACATTCCCTTAAATAAAGCATACGAACGGGGAAATTCATGAAAACGGAAAAACAGACGAACAACGCAGTTATAATCCAGACAGATGGGTCTGTCACACGGCTCCCCCCTTGTGGAACACTCCGGCAGACCCGGCTTGACCCTTTGGCGGGTCAACTTGGGGATGACCGGACTGAGGAGGAGTAGGGACGTCTGTTTGCCGAGATAACCCATCTGCATTCCCATTCTGCTTACCGGGTCGGTAGCTGATGGTGAAGTTATATGGCTGTAGTGCCAAACTCCACCTCAGCAGTCTGCCATTGTCTCCTGAGACCCGGTTAAGCCAGACGAGGGGGTTATGGTCCGTAATAAGGGAAAATTCTTGTCCATACAGATAAGGGCTCAGTTTCTTCAGTGCCCAGACCAGGGCTAAACACTCTTTCTCCACTGCCGCATAACTTACTTCCCGGGGTAGTAACTTTCTGCTTAAGTATGCGACAGGGTGCTCTCCTCCATCTTCCCCGACCTGGCTTAGCACAGCCCCCAGTCCATACATGGAAGCATCTGTATGTACAAGAAAACGTTTGTTAGGGACTGGGGCAGCCAGGACAGGAGCATTAACAAGAGCTTGCTTCAGTGCCTGAAACGCGGCTTCACAAGCTGGAGACCACAGGACCTGCTTAGGCAAATTCTTCTTAGTCAGGTCAGTCAAGGGCTTGGCAACCGTACTGTAGTCGGGGACAAAACGTCGGTAATACCCTGCCGTCCCCAGGAAAGCTAGCACTTGGGTCTTGGTGATAGGTGTGGGCCAGTTAGCTACAGCCTCTACCTTGGCTGGCTCCGGTCTCTGGCTCCCACAGCCTACTCTGTGACCCAAGTACTGTACTTCTGCCATGCCTAGATGGCACTTATCTGGCTTCAAGGTCAGGCCTGCGGCCCGAATCTTGTCCAGCACCACCCCCACGTGTACTAAATGGTCTTCCCAGGACTCACTGTAGACCGCAATGTCATCCAGGTATGCACATGCAAAGTCCTGGAAGCCATCGAGGAGCCTATCCACCATACGTTGGAACGTAGCCGGAGCATTCTTCATCCCAAATGGCATAACCTTAAACTGGTACAGGCCAAATGGGGTGACGAATGCCGACTTAGGGATAGCATCCTCGGCCAGGGGGATCTGCCAATAGCCTTTGCACAGGTCTATGGTGGTCAGATAGCGCCCCCTGGCAATACGGTCTAATAACTCGTCTACCCGGGGCATAGGGTAGGCGTCAGTGGTGGTCCGCTCGTTGAGCCGCCTGTAGTCCACACAGAACCGGGTGGTCCCATCTTTCTTAGGCACCAGAACTACAGGCGAGGCCCAAGGACTGTCCGAATGTTCGATAACCCCCAGTCTGGTCATTTCCTGTATCTCCTTCCGCATTCCTTCTCGGACTGCTTCAGGGATACGGTATGGGGGTTGCCGTAGGGGGTTCTGTCCGGGTGTCTCGACCTTGTGTACAGCTAGGGTAGTGTACCCGGGTTCTTGGGAGAACGTGGCCTGCTTCTCCCACAGTAATTGTCTTGCCTGTACCTTCTCTGCCGGGTTTAGTCGGTCCCCTAGCTGTACAAGACTAGTAAGGTCTGTCTGGGGGTCCCTCTCTAGCAAGTCAGGTAGCGGTAAGTTCTCGGGGTCGTCAGTAGCTGGGGCACATACTGCCGCAACATCCTCTGGTCGTTCTTGATACTCCTTCAGCATGTTCACATGGAAGGATCGCTGAATCCTTTCATCTGAACAGCTGGCTATAAGGTAGGTAGTATCACATACCTGAGCTAACACTTTATACGGGCCCTGCCAAGATGCTTGCATCTTGTTCGTCTTCACAGGCTTGAGTACCAGAACCTTCTGCCCAACCTGGAAGATCCGCTGTCGGGCACCCCGATCGTACCACCGTTTCTGTCTCCCCTGGGCCGCCTGGAGATTCTCCCTTACCATCAGGGACAGTTTCTCCATGCGGTCCCGGAGTTCCAGGACATATGGTACTATGGGGGTCCCTTCTTGCTCTGTCTCCCCCTCCCAGTGTCCTCTAATGAGGTCTAGGGGTCCACGGACCCTTCTCCCATAGAGTAACTCAAAGGGGGAGAACCCAGTAGATTCCTGAGGCACCTCTCTGTATGCAAATAGCAGATGAGGCAGGAATCGCTCCCAGTCTCTGCAAGTGTCAGTAAAGGTCCTCAACATCTGTTTGAGGGTGCCATTAAATCGCTCGCAGAGACCGTTAGTCTGTGGGTGATAAGGTGAGCTAAGCAGAGGTTTAATACCGCACACCTTCCACAGCTGCTGGGTAAGCACAGCGGTGAACTGGGTTCCCTGATCGGAGAGGATCTCCTGAGGGAACCCGACCCTAGTGAAGATTTTAACCAGGGCATCAGCAACCGTCTCTGCCTCTATATTGGACAGTGCTACTGCCTCTGGGTAACGTGTGGCATAGTCCACCACGGTGAGAATATACTTCTTACCTGATGGACTAGCCCTGGCCAGTGGACCCACAATGTCAACGGCTATGCGGGAAAAGGGTTCTCCAATGATAGGCATCGACTGAAGCCTAGCTTTTGGGTGATCCCCCCGCTTACCTACCCGTTGACAGGTGTCACACGTGCTACAATAGACCCGCACATCTCGGTTAAAATTGGGCCAGAAGAAATTTTGCGTGATCCTATGAGCTGTGCGGCGGGAACCTAGATGGCCGGCTAATGGCACATCATGCCCAATCCGCAGAATCTCCTGCCGGTATTTTGCGGGCACCACTAGCTGTCGATTCTGCGGAGGGGTATTCGGCTTCTGGGGCGGTTTCGGGATCCTGTAGAGTCTATCCCCCACCCACTCGTAGTGCTCCCCATCTACTCCTTCTCCCCCAGAATCGGCCCTGGCCCTGTACTTTGCTAGCGTCGGGTCTTCCCTGGTTTCCTTCCCGTATATCTCTGGGGTATCCCAGCCTAAAGGGGCCTGGTCTAAGGTACAAGTCGGGGTAGAGAGTCTTACCTGGGTCTCAACAGCAGGTGGGCCGGTCTCGGCGGCACGGGTCTGGGCACGGGTCGTGACAGCGTCCACTTCAGCAGGACCCATGGGAGCGTAGGCGGAAACAAGGGGCGCCAAGTCATTGCCAAGGAGGACATCCGCTGGTAAGTCCTTCATGACCCCCACATTCACATGTCTAGCGCCCACTCCCCAATCCAAATGTACCCGGGCAACGGGCAGACGGAACACGGCACCTCCAGCTACTCGTACGGCGACCGTGTCCCCTGTATGTTGGGCTTCGGATACCAGGTGTTTCTGGAGCAAAGTCATGGTTGCCCCGGTATCCCGTAGACCACTGACCTCCTTCCCATTGACTTTTACACATTGTCGGTGGTGCTGCCTGTTATCCCGGTGGGCAGCCTGAACGGGGTCTGCCTCATGCAGGATGCCCCAGCACTCCTCTTCCTCTACACAGTGAGCGGCTGGGATGGGGGGTCGTGGATTGCCGCCGGCTGGTCTCCTCCAGGACTGGTTCTGGTTGGCGCTGTTCATCGGGCACTCGGGTCGCTTGTGCCCTAGTTGCTTGCACAGGTAGCACCGAATGGGTTGGGCATACTCCCGTGAGTTGAACCGAGGTGGCTGCTGGTACGGGGCAGATGGAGGCGGTGCCGATGGGCGATTCATGGGAGGCTGGTATAGGTTGGCTGCTATTGGTGCTGTTGGCCTGTATTCCACTCTGGCGGGAGCCTTGCTGATGAGACTGTCCAGTTTGCGGGCGTCGGTATACTCATCCGCCAGGCGAGCTGCTTCGTGCAGAGTGGAGGGTTTGCGGTCCCTTACCCACTCTCTGACCCCTGCTGGCAATTTATCAAAACAATGTTCCAAAAGAAACATCTGCAGCACCTCTTCTCCGGACACAGCCTGGCACCCCGCCATCCAGTGGGCGGCTGTGCGATGCACCTTACATGCCCATTCCACGTATGAGTCCCCAGAGGTCTTGACGGTGTCTCGGAACCTCCTCCGGTATGCCTCAGGTGTAACGGCATACCGGGAGAGTAAAGCTTCCCTGACGGCCACATAATCCCCAATCTCCTCATCAGGAATGGCCCGAAATGCCTCGCTGGCCCGGCCGGATAACTTGCCGGACAATATAGTGACCCAGTCTTCCAGGGGTACCTTGTGCAGGGCACATTGCCGCTCAAAATCAGCAAGGTACCCATCGATCTCTCCTTCTGTTTCACTGAAGGCTTTAAACGCAGTGAATGGTACCTTTTTCCTATCCCCCGGGTTTGCTGTGACTGGGGCTGCTGCAGCACCGCTTTGGCGAAGCAGGTTGGCCTCCACAGCTGCCATGACCCGGTCAATGGTCTCTATAGTCGGGTTGGGACCATAATGTGCCAGCCTGATTCTTACCGCCCGGTCAAAGCTTGCCTCCTCGGGGGTTCTGTCAGCTGCGCTGGGTCCATTGGTTCCCTCTGCCGCTGGTACTCCATCCATTTCCAGCAATAACGCAATAATATCCCTCTTCCTGAGGTTACTGGCTTGTCCCCCTCTTTGCTCCAATAAATCCTTTAGGGTAGCCCTCCTCAGGTTTTGGTATTGTAATTCCATTTAGTCCTGGTTGTAATGGTCTCTTTGGGCGTTGAGGATCATCCCGTCGCTTGCCACCAGTTGTTACGGTACCTCCAGGAACGAAATGTACAAACCGCCGTTTAGCGAGTATTCCCCGTTCGCAATAATGTGGTCGGGTAGCGGGTATAATAAAACCATGCGAACGCCAGTCAGGGAACACTCCAAACTCCCGAACGGTACCTGTACGGCTAATTCCCTTCGCAAGCCGCAAATCCACGAACGGCAATTAATAACCGAACGACAATCTCTCCCAAGCGGCAAATAATCCAAGTAAGCAGTCTCTCGCCGCTAGTATCCAAATCCCCCCAATAACGAGACCAAGCTCCGCTTTGAGGGTAAAACACGAACTGGTTTACTGTGGGCTACCTGCCCGGTATTTATGCAGGTCTCCCACTTGGTGGACACTCCCCTAGGGGACCAAATGGGAGACTGAAATCACAGAGGGACATGGGGACATTCTGGACATACATCCCCACAATATTCCCAGCATGCAGTACAGTTCCCTCCCCTCTGCTCGGGGAATAATTGGGAAGTAATTCAATTATCTCCCCGAGCAGAGGCAATCGCCATTTTAGATACAAGTTACAAAAACACACAAAAATCCATAACTTAATAACTGCTGAACATTTTACATCAGTCTTGCATATCCCCAGATAGCCTGGATCTGAGGGCACATTATTGGAGAATAGCGCTCAGATCCCATTCGCACAGTTCAATCGCCATGGAGTCAAAGTCTCTTTCAGTTCTTCGGTATGCGACTCCATGGGACGGCTATCTGGGTTAAGTCCATTCGTGTGGTTGAATCTCCCGAACGGCTGTCGTTCGCATGCTTTTGTCGATTGAGAAGGGGAGGTCGACGGCTTCAGCGGTGTTCGGCTGAAAAAGTGTCCGTTTTCCGATCCATGAAATAATCGTTGAACACCGCTGGTCGTTCGCATGGACAAAATGGCCGCCGCCTCGTGGTCGACATACGAACGACGACCACCCGGCATTCGGTTTTTAATTGAGAAGTGTCTGTGGTTAACCGCAACGTTCTAATTGGGATCAATAGGTTAACCAGCAGCACACTTCTCTTCTGGGTGGCCGTCCGTTCGGTAGTTCCGTTCGACAAAACCGACATTCCCTTAAACAAAGCATACGAACGGGGAAATTCATGAAAACGGCAAAACAGACGAACAACGCAGTTATAATCCAGACAGATGGGTCTGTCACAGGCGGCTTCAGCGGTGTTCGCGCAAAACTGTGTCCGATTTTAGTTCCATGAAAATAGTGGCGAACACCGCTGTTCATTCGTATGGTTTAAAATGGCCGCGACCTCGTGTTCGGGATACGAACGGCGGCCACCCAGCGTTCATCAATTAAGCTGCGGTTAACCGCAGCTTCAGGGAGGTTAATTGCCGGCACACTCCAGCTCCCAGGTGGTCCAGTCATTCGTACGGTTGTTCGGTAGATTGAAACTACCGAACAACCGGCAGAAAAGCACGAATACAGCTTTTCTGCATGGAAAAATAAAGTCTTTTAAAAGGGGGCCATAGTCCAAAGGCAGCAGGCGAGCAACCAGGCTTCTCCAATGCAATGTGGCGAGATTGGTCTCGTCACATCTCTCCCCTTTTCCAAACAGACTAACAGGGTATCTGACCTCCTGCCGGTCAGTGCCCTTGTTAGTCCAGCAGCCCACCCACAACAAATAATCAACAGCACAGCCCACCCACAATAAATGGTTACTACACCTGGGTAAAGGGGAAGCTTGTCCATGTCCAGGTGCCTCACCACGGCTGTGCTGGGTACGGGTACGCTGACTTGGTGGGTTGCTGCGTGGGCAGAGACCAGCGGCACTCTGCCCTGTTGCCAGCGCTACTGGGAGGGTAGCCTGGTGGAAGCCTGGTTGTTGGAGGGGGAGACCGACTGTCTCCCCTTTAAATACACCGCTCTGCTGCTGCTGCTGGAGACTGACTGTCTCCCCTTTAAATACACCACTCTGCTGCTGCTGCTGGAGACTGACTGTCTCCCCTTTAGCTGCACAGTCCTGCTGCTGGAGACCGACCGTCTCCCCTTTGGTTACCCATCTCTGCTGCTGGAGGGGGAGACCGATTGTCTCCCCTTTGGCTAAACAGCCCTGTCGCTGGGGGGCAGGACCGACCATCCCTACCCCCTGTGCTGGCAGTGTAGAGACTACGGTCCCATCTGCACGGTTGTGGGGCTTACTGTCTCCCCTTTGTACATTAAGCTGCCGCTGGGGAGAGGGGGTAACAAGCTCCTCTCCCATACATACTTCCAGCTGTGGGGGAGGGAGACCGACTGTCTCTGCTCCCAATACAGAGTCCTGCTGCTGGGGAATGGAGACGGGGCTCCCAATTCCCAATGATCTGTGCTGCCGCTGGGGAATGGAGACTGGGCTCCCAATTCCCAAAGCATCATACTGCCGCTGGGGAATGGAGACTGGGCTCCCAATTCCCAAAGCATCATTCTGCCGCTGGGGAATGGAGACTGGGCTCCCAATTCCCAAAAAATCACGCTGCCGCTGGGGAGGGAGGACACTGCTCTCCTCTCCCTGGACTTCCCACTGCCTTCCCGGCATATCACTTGGCTGCTGGGGGGCAGGAACAACTACCTCTGCCCCCTGTAACTCAGCCTGCCGCTGGGGAATGGAGCTCAGGCTCCCAATTCCCTGCAATATCTCCCGCTGGGGAATGTAGCTCGGGCTCCCAATTCCCTGCAATATCTCCCGCTGGGGAATGGAGCTCGGGCTCCCAATTCCCTGCATTTTCTCCCGCTGGGGAATGGAGCTCGGGCTCCCAATTCCCTGCAATTCGTTCTGCTGCTGGGGGACAGGAGCGACTATCTCTGTCCCCTGTAACTCAGCCTGCCGCTGGGGAATGGAGCTCAGGCTCCCAATTCCCTGCAATATCTCCCGCTGGGGAATGGAGACTGGGCTCCCAATTCCCAATAAATCACACGGCCGCTGGGGAATGGAGACTGGGCTCCCAATTCCCTGCAGGACCGGTGGAGAGACCTCGGTCCCATCTCTACCGGCCACCTGGGGTTCTTCCCAGAAAATATCCACAATGTCTTCCCAGCTGAATGGGTCTGGTTCTGGCTCTGTCACCTTGCTGTCCTGCTGAATCTTCTCAATGGAGTGGAAGAGATCTCGGTAGTCCTGCTCCAGTTCCCACTCCAGGGTTGCTAGGTGAGCCAGGTCTTGCTCAATGTTGTGAGTGTCGTCCCAGTCATACCTGCTCTCCCTCCACTCCAAGAGATCACTGAACCGGGCTTGTGTAGGGCTCCCAAATTCAGGCTCTGAAAAAGCCTCCCATAACAAGCCAGGACCATCAAACTCCTCTCCCTCTGGCTTGTCATGCTCGGCTGTCCAGGGCAGGTACTGTGCCCCATACCACCAAAGCGCCTGATAGGCATCTTCAAGCCAAATCTCCTGCCATACCCGCTGCTCCAATTCCTTCACCCATTCATCTAGGGGCTGCTCTCCCAGGAAGGGCATCCGCAGGGCCACTTGCTTCTGCAACCGCTGCTCTTCACTGGGGAGACTCTCACCCCGCTGGTACTGTACATTATCCAGGGCCTGGTACCAGATGCCTTTCCTTAATGCATCCCGGCCATCCAGGTCCTCCTCCTCGTATGACACTGCTGGTTCCATGCTGTTGCTGTCAGGGTCGCTGTACTGAGACATGCGTTGCCCTCAAATTGTAAAATCCACGGAATGGTGTCTCCTGTAGCTGTCCTTCTGGTTGTAGGAACGATCCCGCCGCTTGCCACCAATTGTAACGGACCGTTTTGCACAAAAGGGGAAAAAACCGCTTAGACGATAATCCCCTTTTCAGAGACAGGCACAGCTACTGAATAATCACCAAAACTCACGAACCGCCAATAAGTGAATGCTCCAAACTCCCGAACGGCATACAAGGGAATAAGGTAGCACTTCAAATAAACGAACAGGAACCATACGAATAGCTGCTAGCAGGCGAACAGGAAAAGCTTCCAAGCGGCTTACACTCCTGGCAATCAGTCCTTAGCAGCATACAGTAAATCCCCCCAAAGACGAGACAAGGCTCCGTGTTGAGGGTCAAGCAGTGGTCTGTTTAATGAGGGCTACCTGCCCGGCTTTTATGCAGGTCTCCCACCTGGTGGACACTCCCCTAGGGGACCAGATGGGAGACTGTGACAAGGGACAGACAAGTATACAAATAGGACACACAGTCACAGTATATTCCCACAATGCATCCTGGCTTCCTCCCCTCTGCCCTGGGAGATAATTGGGAAGTAACTCAATTATCTCCCAAGACAAAGGCAAAACTCCATTACACATGTGGGAACACAAAACAGCATTATACTTTAAAATACATAGAGTAACATTTACTACATTAAACACAGGCATGTAACACATCCCCAGATAGCTCAGGTCTGAGTGCACATTATTAGGTGAATGGCACTCAGACTACACGAATACAGTTCAATCGCCATGGAGCCAAAGTCTTTACAGTCAGTTTCATACGAATGGGCTCCATGGGATTCCTATCTGGGGTATAAGACATTCACACAAAAATACCGAACACCGGGTCATTCGTGTGCTTTCACCGAACAAGAAGGGAGGTCGGCGGCTTCAGCGGTGTTCGCGCAAAACTGTGTCCGATTTTAGTTCCATGAAAATAGAGGCGAACACCGCTGTTCATTCGTATGGTTTAAAATGGCCGCGACCTCGTGTTCGGGATACGAACGGCGGCCACCCAGCGTTCATCAATTAAGCTGCGGTTAACCGCAGCTTCAGGGAGGTTAATTGCCGGCACACTCCAGCTCCCAGGTGGTCCAGTCATTCGTACGGTTGTTCGGTAGATTGAAACTACCGAACAACCGGCAGAAAAGCATGAATATGGCTTTTCTGCATGGAAAAATAAAGTCTTTTAAAAGGGGGCCATAGTCCAAAGGCAGCAGGCGAGCAACCAGGCTTCTCCAATGCAATGTGGCGAGATTGGTCTCGTCACAAGCACAAATCAGTAACATCAGTTTGAGATCTGCTAATAGACAGACTAGACAGGACAATTGATTGTTCTCTGCAGGAAGTCAATGTCTCTCTCTATAAATGTATACAGTATATTCTCTAACCAATCTACCTGCATCTCATGCATCCCATTACTAACACCCCATAACGGCCAGTTACAGTATCATTGACTGTGGGGTCCCACGGGGGACGGAGGTATCGACTATTTGCCCAGCTGTTCCAGAAACGGTGGGTTTAATGAGAGGGGAGAGACCAACCAATAACAGACTTATCCATCATCCCATCAGGCTCCATGTACTAACCAGATAAATACCGTACGGAAACCACCCTGTACGACGCACGTGTCAAGTAACAGAAATAGAAGATAAAAAACATACCAGAAATGACTGCATCTAGATAATTCTATTCACATATCCTTAGGGACACAGTACGGATAACGCCTTAAAGACACAGTACGGATAACGCCTTACAGACACAGTACGGATAACGCCTTAAAGACACAGTACGGATAACGCCTTACAGACACAGTACGCATAACGCCTTAAAGACACAGTACGGATAACGCCTTACAGACACAGTACGCATAACGCCTTACAGGCACAGTACGGATAACGCCTTATAGGCACAGTATGGATAACGCCTTACAGGCACAGTACGGATAACGCCTTACAGACACAGTACGGATAAGGCCTTACAGACACAGTACGGATAACGCCTTAAAAACACAGTACGGATAACGATATAAAGACACAGTACGGATAACGCCTTAAAGACACAGTATGGATAACGCCTTAAAGACACAGTACGGATAACGATTTAAAGACACAGTTCAGATAATGCCTTAAAGACACAGTACGGATAATGCCTTAAGGACACAGTACGGATAACGCCTTAAAGACACAGTATGGATAACGATTTAAAGACACAGTACAGATAATGCCTTAAAGACACAATACAGATAACGATTTAAAGACACAGTACAGATAATGCTGTAAAGATACAGTATGGATAAGCCTTACAGACACAGTACGCATAACGCCTTAAAGACACAGTACGGATAACGCCTTACAGACACAGTACGCATAACGCCTTACAGGCACAGTACGGATAACGCCTTATAGGCACAGTATGGATAACGCCTTACAGGCACAGTACGGATAACGCCTTACAGACACAGTACGGATAAGGCCTTACAGACACAGTACGGATAACGCCTTAAAAACACAGTACGGATAACGATATAAAGACACAGTACGGATAACGCCTTAAAGACACAGTATGGATAACGCCTTAAAGACACAGTACGGATAACGATTTAAAGACACAGTTCAGATAATGCCTTAAAGACACAGTACGGATAATGCCTTAAGGACACAGTACGGATAACGCCTTAAAGACACAGTATGGATAACGATTTAAAGACACAGTACAGATAATGCCTTAAAGACACAATACAGATAACGATTTAAAGACACAGTACAGATAATGCTGTAAAGATACAGTATGGATAAGCCTTACATAGTCATTGACATATAACCGCCCCATGTCTTGGAGTTTAATAACACAGAGATCATTATGGCTGACTGTATCCAATGTCGCAGTGTAACATCATTCAGTAGAATGTAATCGTACATTTCATGGGTTCCATGATAAGAGGCTGGGACTGCAGACGTCATGGTTTCCTGCAGATTATGTGACCAGTTTATTTCTTGACGATGGTCGCTGTTGTGTCTATCGTTCAGGTCTGGTGGTCGTATCCAGAAAGGTTCTATAGCTGTGAGAGTTCTGAAGGAGGAAACTCGTAACAGGTTTGGCATTGGTGACATTCTCTCACAGGAATGCTGTAACGAGATTGGGATCAGTTGTGTCAGCACAATAAACTTTATCGATGGTAAAAAAAAAAATCACACAATGGATGGTTTGTGGCCGGGTTAACAGGGGATAACTACACTTAATCAATTCAATTTAATTTATGGATTGTTGTACAATTAATTATACCAAATCTTCCTCTAATTGCACCATCACTGATTAGTTCCCGACTTATGTTAACAGTGAAAATATGTGTGAAAAATAATGTCAAACAAAAAGTTACTTTCAAAGTCCCTGCGGATCACAGTTTAGTCTCCAGTATAGACTCTTCTCATTCTGGTCTCTAGAGTCTGATTTCATTCCATAAATCTCATGTCCAGAAGGAATTTACGGATATGTGTGGAACATCACGTAGGATGGAGCTGCTCTGTAAACTGATAGCAGCATAGCGAGACTGCTTTCAGCTTAGCTAGAGCCTGGTTCACTGCTTAGTGAGCGCAGCCCGCTGTAAGAGTCTGGTTCACTGCTTAGTGAGCACGGCCTGTTGTAAGCCTGGTTTGCTGCTTAGTGAGCGCGGCGTGCTGTAAGAGCCTGGTTCACTGCTTAGTGAGCGCGGCCCGCTGTAAGAGCCTGGTTCGCTGCTTAGTGAACGCGGCCCGCTGTCATAGCCTGGTTCGCTTGCTTAGTGAGTGCGGCCCGTTGTAAGAGCCTGGTTCACTGCTTAGTGAGCACGGCCTGTTGTAAGCCTGGATCACTGCTTAGTGAGCGCGGCCTGCTGTAAGAGCCTGGTTCACTGCTTAGTGAGCGTGGCCCGCTGTAAGAGCCTGGTTCGCTGCTTAGTGAGCGCGGCCTGTTGTAAGCCTGGTTCGCTGCTTAGTGAGCGCGGCGTGCTGTAAGAGCCTGGTTCACTGCTTAGTGAGCACGGCCCGCTGTAAGAGCCTGGTTCACTGCATAGTGAGCGCAGCCCGCTGTAAGAGCCTGGTTCACTGCTTAGTGAGCACGGCCTGTTGTAAGAGCCTGGTTCGCTGCTTAGTGAGCTCGGCCCGCTTTAAGAGCCTGGTTCACTGCTTAGTGAGTGCGGCCCGCTGTAAGAGCCTGGTTCTCTGCTTAGTGAGCGCAGCCCGCTGTAAGAGCCTGGTTCACTGCTTAGTGAGCGTGGCCCGCTGTCATGAGATAGAGCTCAGCCAGGTTATCTATGTGGGGGACAGGCTGCACCAAGATTGCCACCCCGATTATTATTGCTGATAGTTGTCTGATTTTACTGCTATTCAAAGTAAAGAGCTGACATACCATAGTATCAAAACAATATATAGGAACATTTTCCCCTACGTTTCCTGTTTTTTATATCAATATAAATGTGGTATGTTATCATCCAACATCCTTATTAACATTCCCAGCTGAGGGTTCGCTCCCAAGGTGGTTGTTAAATGTCAGCCATAACTGGTGTCATTACTTTTATCTGATAGACTTTTGTGCCCCAAATTTACTGACTTGTCTCAGACCTCCAGACAGATGTTTTGCAGACTATCACCACTAACATTCTCCCGTACAGATATCGTCCATGTCTTAGAGTTTAGCTAACAGTGACTGAACCGCAACGCACTAAAACATGCGCCATTGCAGGTAAACGTTCACTCTGTGCATGCACACTTTACCTGTGATTGGCCAAGGTGCAGGAAATGGTTAGGTGGTGGCGTTAGAGAGGTAAGTGTTTTTCTTTCCTAGGTTTGAGTATATGGACAGATTTACAGGTCAGTACAAGCTGATGGGAACACATACATTCACACTCACTAGTCAGAGAATGCACATTGTTTAATACACACATATAAAGTCTCACACACATTCAAACACACACGTTACTTTTCTATTCTCAGGTACACACTACACAATTTCAAGTCTTTCTATCTCACTAATCTTCGTTCACCACTAACACCATTTCCCCCTCGCCCATCCTTATCCCATACCATTACTAAACCCTAATAACTATTTTTGTTTATCTTCCATATATCCAATTCCCTTTCTTGACCCGTTCCATTAAGGTGATTTATTTTATTTTATTTTTATTTAAATTTTTATTAGGTTTTAACAGGTCGTTTGTACATTGAACCACGGAATGAGTGTTACATATTTCTTCATACAGTAAAATATACAGGTATCATCAAACCAGGAAATTAACAAAATGGCATACAATACACATCGTAATGCAATCGAGTAATATGGAGGATGGCCGAGCCTCAGTCTGGTTGGGTGTGACTGTGTACCCTTTTGATGCATTCGGTCCTAAAGGGAGTTTAGGGGCTACCTCCGAGACTCGGGGGCGTCTGGTTGGGAGTTTACCAAACTCACCATCATTTGTCTGTAGTCTACTTGTGTGGTTGGGTGAGAGCTTGGAATTCTTTGATTGGACTCTGAGGACGCTTCCCTATCAACGTTGTGTCGTGTGTAAAGTGTCCCTTTGGCTAGTAGTTGGTAATGCGTAGTGGGTAGTCTAAACTTTTGGGCTGTGTCCGGCTAACTGTCTGGTTATTTCGTAGGATGTGCACATGCATTCGTAGTATTGAATAGCAGGAGGGTGGGAGGGGGTGAGGAGGAGGAAGGAAGAAGGGGATGGAAGAAAGGGGGAGAGGGAGGAGAGAGGGCAGAGAGGAGCCCAGTATGTCTGTGTTTTAGCCCCGTTTCTCTATTTGGTTGAGGCTTGGTAGTGGTGTGTCTGGTTGGGGTATTACTTATCCGTGTTTGGTTTGGACAGGAATTTTGTCCAGGGTCCCCATACCTCAAGGAAGAAGGTGAGGTTGTGTGAGATAGAGGCCTGTAGGTGTTAAGACACCTCCAGTGTCTTTAGGCAAAACCGCCGTTTAGTAGACCTTCCCCGGCTGCAGTACAGTCTCCGTTCGCTTAATCTGTAATATACGAACCAAATGCAGGGGAAGCGGCAATCTCCCGAACGAGATCCGTGAACGGCTCCAAACTCCCGAACGGCAATACACGAACTGCTGGTAACCGTCGAACAGCAATATTCACCAAGCGGCTTCCGTTCCATCCAGCAGTCTCTAAACGTGAAGAAGAAATCCCCCCAATAACGAGACAGAAGCTCCGCATTGAGGGTCAAACAGGATCTGGCTTTACTGTGGGCTACCTGCCCGTATTTATGCAGGTCTCCCACTTGGTGGACACTCCCCTAGGGGACCAAATGGGAGACTGGAATTACAGATAGACATGGGGACATTCCAGACATACAGTTACAGATTTTACCCACAGTGCATTATGATTCCCTCCCCTCTGTCCTGGAGTTAATTACTAACTGTGATTTTAAATATAAAATCACAAAAGACATAAAAATATATAACTTCACAAAAACCTTCCCCATTCGTATTACATATCCCCAGATAGCCTGGATCTGAGTGCATATTATTGGCGAATAGCGCTCAGATCCCACACACATAGTTCAATCGACATGGAGTCAAAGTTCTTACAGTCTTCCGGTATACGAATTACTCCATGGGAAGGCTATCTGGGTTAAGTCTTTTCGTATGCTCAAAAACTCCCGAACGGCCGGTGTTTGTATGGTTTCGTGGAGGCAGCCAGGCGTTCCGTTGTTTCAGCGGTGTTCGGCAGAAAAAGTGTCCGTTTTTAGTTCCACAGAAATAGAGCCAAACACCGCTGGGCGTTCGCTTGGTTTAAAATGGCCGCTGCCTCGTGGTCGACATACGAACGACGACCACCCTGAATTCGGTTTAATTGAGAAGTGTCTGCGGTTAACCACAACGTTCTAATTGGGATCAATAGGTTAACCAGCAGCACACTTCTCTCCTGGGTGGCCGTTCGTTCGGCAGTTTTGTTCGGGAAAAAAGAGTCATTCGAATGGCTGGGCTATGGAAACCAGCCATTCATACGAACGGGAGACAAACAGACGAATGCAAATAAAATACAAGTCAAAATACAATGTCACAGTCTACTTTAGTGATCCATTCCCTAATCATTGGTGAGGAGAAGTTTTTCCATTTGACTGGGATGAGTAGGTTCACAACTGTGAGGGCGTGTGTTACTAGCTGTCTTTGTGCCTTGGGGATAGTATGTGGTAGTAGTAGAAACAGTAGGGTGTGTGGTGTGAGTGGGAGCTGTATTCCCGATACAACCTTGATCATGGTCACCCATATTGGACCAGTATCTCTGGGTTTGCGGGCATTGCCGCCAAATGTGGGCTAGGGATGCACGTTGTTGGGTGCATTTCCAGCAGGTGTCTGGAGTGTTAGGGAATAGAGCATGAAGTTTGGATGGGGAGAAATGCCATCTAGAGATCCGTTTATAATTGCTTTCTTGTATGGCCGTGCAGATAGTCGTCCTATGTACTTGGGAGAATATGGTCTTCCATTGTGTCTTTGTGAACTGGGTGTCAAGGTCTTCTGACCAAGTTTCTGTAAATCTAGGTGGTCTGTTTGGAGGATTTTATATAATGTCGAGAGCTGTTTCATTCGTATATTTTGCGTTTTGCAGTGTATTTCGAAGTTGGTGAGGGGTCGCGAGCCTTTTAGCAGGCCTGGGTTTGTTTGCAAGAAGTGGCTCAACTGGGTGTGGTGGAACACTTGCATTGTAGTTGGAGCCTCCGCATCCGTGAGGTTGGGTAGTGGTTTTAGTTCTTCTCTATCTAAAACGGCTCCCAGAGCCAGGTATGACCCGTCGTAAGTGCGCCGGTAATCCTGATAACGTATAGTTTGCTGACCTGGCTCAAAGAGCGGGTTGTGGGTAATTGGGTATAGAGGTGATGGGTGTGGGGATATGTTAGTGGCTTCACGCAGTCTGTCCCACATCTTGAGTGTGTGTGGTATCGTGGGGTGATATCTCTGTATCGACCTTCCCCTGTACAGGTAACACCACAGCTACGGAATTCGGGGATTTTATTGGACGAACCAACTCAAATCTCTTTATCGACCTACCCCTGTACAGGTAACACTGCAGCTACTGAATTTGGGGATTTTATTGGATGTCATTGGTCTATGACAAGCTTTGATGTGTGTGCTTTGTGCCAGGGAGCTATGTGTGGAGGGACTTTAAGCATAGCAGCTTCCAATTTGACCCATTGGAGTGTTGGTGGGTTTTGGGACCGTTCGTATATTCTGGTGAGTACGGTCGCTTTGTAGTATCTCTCCATATGTGGAAGTCCCAGGCCTCCACAGGACTTGTGCCTAGTTAGAATCTCGTAGGATATTCTGTGGTGTTTGTGTGCCCAGATGAATGAGGTGAAAAGGCGTCGAAGTTTGTCAAAGAAGGTTTTGGGTATGGCTATGGGTAGAGTTTGAAACAGATATAGTAACTTCGGAAGGGTGTTCATTTTGAGGATATTTAGTTTGCATAGCCATGAGAATTGCGTTTTTTGCCAGGTTTGTAGATCTTTAGAAATATTTTGGTAGAGTGGTTCGAAGTTTAAGTCAAAAACGGAGGTCAGGGTAGCTGAGAGGCGCACCCCTAAATATAAGATAGGTTTGTCTGCCTACGAGAATGTGAATTTTCCTGTCAGAAGTGTGCGCGTGCGGGGTGCTAATTTTAGTGGTAAAATTTCGCTATTTGAGAAGGTTACTTGGAAGTTCGACAGAGTGTAGAATAGGGCTAGTTCCTTCATTAGGGGGGCTATCGAGGTTTCGGGTGTTCGGATAGTAAAGAGGAGGTCGTCCGTGAAAGCAGAAATTTTATATTCTTTATGCGGTACTGGAATGCCCTGAATGTTAGGGGCTCTAGGGTAAGGATGAACAGGAGAGGGGATAGTGGGCAGCCTTGTCTCGTTCCATTCCCTTTGTGAACTGGATCTGAGAGTTGGCCATTTACCTGGAGTCGTGCCGTTGGGTAGGAATATATGGCCTGCATCCAGCGTATCCAACTCGGACCCAGACCCAGTTTTTGTAGGGTGGCTATTAGTAAAGTCCAGTCCACCCGATAAAATGCTTTTTTTCGTGTCGATCGAGAGGAGGAGGCTGTCTGTCAGTTGGCGTCATTAAGGTGATTTATGTTGTTTTTTTAATATGATGTAATTTAATCAGTTTATAAACTCTGAACCTGTTTCTACTCCAATAACTAAGCTATAGTGTCAGAGGCATGAGCCGTAGCTCTGTATAAAGTCATTATTATTAATACTGGTATACCAAAAGGAGTGGTACAGCAACCACAATACACATTGTGCACTAATGAGATGAGACCACTTGACACATTTCTATAAAATGTTAGCAAAAATGGCAAATACTTATGTTAATGAAGATCAGTTGCTGTAATTAATTAGTTATTAATCTTATTATATATAAAGCGCCAACAAATTCCGCAACGCTGTACAATGCGTGGACTAACAGACACGTAACTGAGTTAATATCTCTGCTTATACATGCCAGGTTATGCTCTAAAGTGAGAATTCAAGGGGGTTTCAAATATAAAGACAAAGCAGTTAAACTGGGAGCATAGTTGAATTATTCCAGTTGGTTTGTTTTTTAACTTGAAATTAAAATTCACTTTTAATTCCGTTTGAATTCTCATTTTAGTGAATAAGCCCTGACAGAGGTTTTATCTAGTATTAGCTTTTGCTAGTATACTTGAGCAAAAATGTTATATTTATCCAAACAAAATGACTTTTAAATGATATTAGAAAAAATACAGCTTGATATCTCTGTATCGACCTTCCCCTGTACAGGTAACACCGCAGCTACGGAATTCGGGGATTTTATTGGACGAACCAACTCAAATCTCTGTATCGACCTTCCCCTGTACAGGTAACACCGCAGCTAAGCAATTCAGGGATTTTATTGGATGAATTAGCTCAAATCTCTGTATCGACCTTCCCCTGTACAGGTAACACCGCAGCTATGCAATTCGGGGATTTTATTGGATGAATCAGCTCAAATCTCTGTATCGACCTTCCCCTGTACAGGTAACACTGCAGCTATGCAATTCGGGGATTTTATTGGATGAATCAGCTCAAATCTCTGTATCGACCTCCACCTGTACAGGTAACACTGCAGCTAAGCAATTCAGGGATTTTATTGGATGAACCAACTCAAATCTCTGTATCGACCTTCCCCTTTACAGGTAACACTGCAGCTATGCAATTCGGGGATTTTATTGGATGAATCAGCTCAAATCTCTGTATCGACCTCCACCTGTACAGGTAACACCGCAGCTAAGCAATTCTGGGATTTTATTGGATGAACCACCTCAAATCTCTGTATCTACCTTCCTCTGTACGGGTAACACCGCAGCTAAGCAATTCAGGGATTTTATTGGATGAACCAACTCAAATCTCTGTATCGACCTTCCCCTGTACGGGTAACACCGCAGCTAAGCAATTCAGGGATTTTATTGGATGAACCAACTCAAATCTCTGTATCGACCTTCCCCTGTACAGGTAACACCGCAGCTAAGCAATTCTGGGATTTTATTGGATGAATCAACTCAAATCTCTGAATTGACCTTCCCCTGTACAGGTAACACCGCAGCTAAGCAATTCGGGAATTTTATTGGATGAATCAGCTCAAATCTCTGAATCGACCTTCCCCTGTACAGGTAACACCGCAGCTAAGCAATTTGGGGATTTTATTGGATGAATCAACTCAAATCTCTGAATCGACCTTCCCCTGTACAGGTAACACCGCAGCTAAGCAATTCTGGGATTTTATTGGATGAACCACCTCAAATCTCTGTATCTACCTTCCTCTGTACAGGTAACACCGCAGCTAAGCAATTTGGGGATTTTATTGGATGAATCAGCTCAAATCTCTGTATCGACCTTCCCCTGTACAGTTAACACTGCAGCTAAGCAATTCGGGGATTTTATTGGATGAATCAACTCAAATCTCTGAATCGACCTTCCCCTGTACAGGTAACACCGCAGCTAAGCAATTCTGGGATTTTATTGGATGAACCAACTCAAATCTCTGAATCGACCTTCCCCTGTACAGGTAACACTGCAGCTAAGCAATTATGGGATTTAATTGGATGAATCAGCTCAAATCTCTGAATCGACCTTCCCCTGTACAGGTAACACCGCAGCTAAGCAATTCTGGGATTTTATTGGATGAACCAACTCAAATATCTGAATCGACCTTCCCCTGTACAGGCAACACTGCAGCTAAGCAATTCGGGGATTTTATTGGATGAATCAACTCAAATCTCTGTATCGACCTTCCCCTGTACAGGTAACACCGCAGCTAAGCAATTCTGGGATTTTATTGGATGAACCAACTCAAATCTCTGAATCGACCTTCCCCTGTACAGGCAACACCGCAGCTAAGCAATTCGGGGATTTTATTGGATGAATCAACTCAAAATGTATCGACCTTCCCCTGTACAGGTAACACCGCAGCTAAGCAATTCTGGGATTTTATTGGATGAATCAACTCAAATCTCTGAATCGACCTTCCCCTGTGTGGTGACATTCTGTCATCAAACTAATATGGTGACCAGGGGTCATGTGACCAAGCTCATGTTTGCTTTTCTTACAGTGGGATAAGCTTTACCCTTTGAAATGGTAATTGTGTAATACAATACCTTTACAAGTCAGGAAAGAGATAACCACTTCCCCCTTTCTCCATTCCTCTCTGTTCCTTCTTGGCTGTGCTACTGAGCAGATGTGCAGATGCCATGTGCTATCTTGGTGAACCATGTTACACTCTGTTGCTTCCTTTTCTTCCTTGGTGGATGTGATGTTGAACTTGCAGCAGTGAGCCATTACTAGATGTGAAGGCCTAACCGTGGGTGAGATCAAACGTGTGGGGAAGGGGATTACTATATAGATAGATAGATTTAAAAAGGGTTGTTGCTCCATGGGTCTGGGCTGTGTGTTTGTGATATATTTATAGTATTGTGTTGTTGCCTTCTAATAAATACCTTTTAATGTAGACGAACCTTGTGTAATATATATATTAATTTGGTGATACACCACACCCTGTACAGGTAACACCGCAGCTAAGCAATTCAGGGATTTTATTGGATGAATCAACTCAAATCTCTATATCGACCTTCCCCTGTACAGGTAACACCGCAGCTAAGCAATTCAGGGATTTTATGGGATGAACCAACTTGAACCCATTTTTGCTCCAGTCTAGGTGCCAGCAAGTCTTATCCACATTCTGTGCACGTTGTCCCATGATTGAGTCTTAGTGTATTATGAGCAATGTGTTGCCCCATCTAATTACAACGTGCAATGTTTTGATGTGAAATATGGCTGTCCCTGTTCCAATATGTCATTAATCAGGTGTGATCAGCTGCTCTCCCTGGGACCACCAACAATACTCCATTCCATGATGTATGATACTTTTATACTGTATGTTTAATGTATGAACCAGCGCCATATCAACTGTAATGAGAATGGATAAATAATATGGGCTGGGTGTTACGACTTGTTACCATTGGAACAAGTTATGTTACTTTATATCACTTTCCAGAATGCTTTGTTTGAAGATTGATGTACTCATGCCAGAGCAGGTACACTAGCAGGTTAATTACTAAAGTATGAATTCAAAATTAATTTCAAATATAAGGAAAAAACAGCTATGGTGGACAAACTCTCCAGTTTAGCTTTGTTTCTGGTTTGGCTTTGTTGATCCTTAATTTCAAATTCAGTTTCAATGCTCATGTTAGTGAATAACTTTGTAGCATTCCTTCCAACGATGGAATCGTGAAGCGTGGGCGGGCTTTCAAGGGGCAGCGCCAGTGATGTAACGTGCGTCATTGGAGACACCCGTGATGTGTAGGTCACAGGAAGTGAGCATGTCCACCCACTGAGGGGTTGTGTCTGTCTGTCAGCACTCCAGCTGACAGACAACTTCTTGGGCGGCCCCTAACATGTTACAGAAACACTTTCTGCATGGTCCTAGTCCTCACTACACAGCGATCCATTCTCATTATGCTGCAGAGGGACAGTTCCATGATGTAGGACACCAGGGAACTAAATCGGGATTCAATGACAGAACCTCAAAATAGGGACTGTCCCACCAAAAGCAGTACAGTTAGAAGCACTGCTGTAGGTGGAGTGAATTGTGATTTAGTACTATGCCAGCTCCATGTCTAGATAACGAGCTTTGGGTCCCAGATGTTGCCGTAACGTTTGAGATTTTTTTTTTTCCTGTAATGTGAGTTGTTGATTTAAATGACGTTCACTTTACTTACATGAGAATGTATTCATTTTTCAAACTCAGGTTGTTTTGCTTTTGTTTTATCGCCGTTTGATAAGGTTTGATATGTGCTTCACAGTTTAAATGTCATGACATATAAATAATATGCTGTTTTCCTGGTGGACTGTATGTAAAGTTTGTAGTTGTCCTTCTGGCTGAGGACAGTATTAATGCTGCTAACGTTAGTAAAAACCATTCTAGCCATTCTGAAAACACTGGAAACTAGCCCATAGAGGTTTCTCCGTATACTGATGGTGCACAGTGTGAGGGCCACATTGAGATACATAAATACATCTCGTTCGTGTTTATCTCTGTATCTCCGGGATGATTGGCAGATTTATTGGCTCTGCAGGTAGGTGGGTGTAACCTAATTACAGATTTCATACTGTTATCATTCAGTGCAATAAATCTCTTAATAAATATGCAGATCTCACACAGATTCTGTCCGAATATACACGAACACCACATGATAAAAAATACTTCTACAGCGAACTATGGGTTAGTTTACTGTGTACATTGTACGAGTAAATGTGCTGTGTGTAAGTGAGTGGGTATTTGGGTATACTGTGTACATTGTACAGAGTGAGTGTGCTGTGTGCGGAGTGTGAGTGGGTCTGAGTGTATGAGGGAGTGGGTGTAGCGGACCCCGGGTAACAAGACCGGTTGCCTCCGCTAACACCTTCGTTCAGCCGCTCAGGAACCACTTAGAATAATAAGAGACCCATTTCCCCCCAGTAACTGGACGGACATAGCTCTGGGAGTACAACACAATTTTATTGAGCCACACACACTTTTTATGCAAAGCCCCATTCAGGCGAGGGGTCTCCCACCCAGGATGACAGGGGGGTCTTCATCCCAGGAGCCTCTGTACATGGGAGCCAAGGCGCAGGAAAAGAGACAGTCCCTTTGTCTCCCAGGCACAGAAAAGCCCACCAAACTATTTATTTATACACACCTGTAATCCCATTGTATAATGATATTATTTATACACACCCATAATCCCATATTATAATGATAATATTTATACACACCTGTGATCCCATATTATATTGATATTATTTATACACAGCCCTAGTCCAATAGTATAATGATAATATTTATACACACCCATAATCCCATATTATAATGATAATATTTGTACACACCTGTAATCCCATATTATAATGATAATATTTGTACACACCTGTAATCCCATATTATAATGGTAATATGTATACACACATATAATCCAATATTATAATGACTTTAATATATCTTGTGACCAATCTAGATATATTAAAGTCAGGTGTCTGAGGTGTATTGCAGTCACAGTTTAGTATTAGGGAGGTGTAGCCTATTTGGTTGGCAACACTATTTCACATTGGGATGACCGTGTAGTCTGGGAAGAGGACTTGATGTATATACATTTTTGTATTCTAAGTATTATTATCATCTATTTTATACATTCATCATTATAGTTCCAGTATATGCTCGAACCACTGGCTGTGTATATCCAATGTTCCGAGCTCCTCTCTCTTTTTTTGTTGACAATTTAGGGGTTAAGCCCCAGGACACCCCTGGAGTGTCCGCACGGGTGTTTTCTTGGGTTCCACAGTAGGTTTGTCCCTCTAGGATCAAACCATCACTAGTGGTCTCCATTATTATATTAATTTTATACACACCTGTAATCCCATATTATAATAATATTATTTATACACACCCATAATCCCATATTATAATGATAATATTTATACACACCCATAATCCCATATTATAATGGTATTATTTATACACACCCATAATCCCATATTATAATCGTATTATTTATACACACCCATAATCCCATATTATAATGGTATTATTTATACACACCCATAATCCCATATTATAATGATATTATTTATACACACCCATAATCCCATATTATAATGGTATTATTTATACACACCCATAATCCCATATTATAATGGTATTATTTATACACACCCATAATCCCATATTATAATGGTATTATTTATACACACCCATAATCCCATATTATAATGGTATTATTTATACACACCCATAATCCCATATTATAATGGTATTATTTATACACACCCATAATCCCATATTATAATGGTATTATTTATACACACCCATAATCCCATATTATAATGGTATTATTTATACACACCCATAATCCCATATTATAATGGTATTATTTATACACACCCATAATCCCATATTATAATGGTATTATTTATACACACCCATAATTTCATATTGAAATTATATTATTGATACACGAAGTCCTGCGCGGCACTGAAAGAAAAGGTAAGTTTAATAACTTTTGAACGGGGACAAGGAGGGACCGGCCACCTAATATGTGTTTTAACACAATAGAGTCAGGAATACAGGAATATAATGTTCCTTTAAAGAGTTACTGAGGGTAGGTGTTAGGGGTGCTCAGAGTGTGAGGATGTCCAGGTCTCTAATGATGACATAAATGGTTCAGTCCCCATCCGTACCCCAGTCCTATGAAGTAATGAATATCACAATCAGAGTCTCAGGATACACTGACAATCATTTCATCTTGTACTCCTGTTAAAGGTTTAATATTTCCGATACACTGATTGCTGTATAATAATGATCTCTTCCATAGTGATATTGTCCCATTATCCACCGGTAAGAATTCCAGAGTCGGTTACATTATTTCTCGGAACCATTTACTGAAGATACTGTTACACTTGAATGAATTCTTCATTTATTTTAAACAAGATAGTAAAGTATGAGTCTCAATCCTCCTGGAATTCTCCCACCTCTGTAAGTTTGTGCCAGAGTGATATCATTTAATTGGCAGACAGTGGGTTTTATTTCTGGCTGTCTCCCAGCTGTTTGAATGAGCATCCTTACTTGGGAATGTGAGAAAGCTTTTTTTAATGCCAGCTTTATTGAATATCATGTCTGATTCAGGAAGTGGCAGAGGTGATAGGATACTGGCAAATTAGGAAACAAATATTTCAACCTGGAAATGTGAGTGGTAAAACCCCAAGGTCATTTAAAATGTGGGCATGTACAGGAAGCCACCAGCAGGTCCAAGAACTGTATTGAAGGTACATCTGAAGGAACAGTGCCTATATAAAAATGCATCTAGCTAAAAACTGTGTACTTTCCTTGTCCTTTCCCCAGTATTCATTAACTCAATAAGCAATTATCCAGTATACAGGAAATTAATCAGCCATCATCCAGTAAACGTGGACTCAATCATCAATCATCCAGTATACGTGGACTCAATCATCAATCATCTGTCATCCAGTAAACGTGGACTCAATCACCAATCACCAAGTATACGTGGACTCAATCATTCAGTATACGTGGACTCAATCATCTGTCATCCAGTATACGTGGACTCAATCATCTGTCATCCAGTATACGTGGACTCAATCATCAATCATCTGTCATCCAGTATACGTGGACTCAATCATCCATATATATGTGAACTCAATCATTCAGTATACGTGGACTCAATCATCAATCATCCAGTATATGTGGACTCAATCATCAATCATCCAGTATACGTGGACTCAATCACCAATCACCAAGTATACGTGGACTCAATCATCCAGTATACGTGGACTCAATCATCTGTCATCCAGTAAACGTGGACTCAATCATCCATATATACGTGAATTCAATCATTCAGTATACGTGGACTCAATCACCAATCACCAAGTATACGTGGACTCAATCGCCAAACATCCGGTATACGTGGACTCAATCACCCATCATCCAGTACACGTGGACTCAGTCATCCAGTTACAAAGAAGATTTTCCCGCTATGTGCTGTGAATAGTTTTGCTCCTTCTACAGTTCGCTTGGAATATGAAGATGGCAAAATATGGGTAAAATGCAGCTATCCTATTAATACCGTTTATGCTGGTATTTGGGTGGTGACACGCCTTTATATGATTTGGGGCTGTCAGAATCTCCGGTTTAGTTCCAACGAGCCATTTTATCATACAGCTTGTCATCTCGGCATTTTCACCGAGAATCACAATCCTGCTGGGAGTCTCTTATTTCTGACAAGTAAACGCCATTCTCACATTAAGACATTAATTACACAGTCAGATCCGAGCGTCTCAGGAAATGCAAACACATTACATGCTGCGATGCAAAATCCCTAAACTGCTACTAGTCAGGGGGCCACAAACACAATTCCAGATCTTCTAAAAGCTCTCTTAGGGCCCGCTGGGTTACATGTTAACCCTGTGCACTGCGCCACTTAAATAGTTACAGTATTAACACATTAAGTGACTACATAGAATTTCAGTTTCAGCTTTCTGCAACGCACTGTTTTTTAAAAAAAAATTCCACAGTTTTACATAGAACAGGACAGGCTTTCACTATTTGTTAACATTATACAAATAATTCAAATAAGCCGCCATTTTAAGCCCCTTCACAACCAAACTCGTGTATATGTGGTTTTGGTAATTAGCGTGGACGGTGGGAGGGATGGAGCAGCTTTGTTGATGTTTTGACCTGACTACGGTTTTCTCTTGAACTGATGTCCAGTCCATCACAAATCCAAACAAACAGGCTGTGACGGACGTGATGCATCGATGTAAGGTGGTGAGGAAGAACAACCAAGGACTTGGAGCTTCACCCTTTGTCAACCTGCAGGTTTTTATATAAGTTAATGAATAACTTCAAAGATATTAATGATTTGAAAAAAAACAACAAAAAAACAGAGAGGTGTGGCTAGAGCTGCATACACATAAACAAATGATTTAACTCCTAAATGGCAGAGGATTGAGCAGTGAGGCTGCAGGGGCATGTTCTATTCACCAAAACTGCTTCATTAAGCTAACAGTGCCATGGTGCTTACAGTGTGTCCCTTTAAATTCATAACTCTGATAAAATATTACGCTTTTTCTATCAAACAAAATGACCAGTTTTTTACCCCCTTAAGTTAAATATTGAAATACCTTCACACATTTTTAATTAATTTTTGGCAAATCGCTGGGTAGTGAAGGTGTTGAAGAAACAAACAGTTTCACAGAGATTCAATGTTTTCCTGTTGCTTACATTGTGTTCTACCTTCGTAATGACAATGATTGCACCAAACAAGCCCACAAATCCCGGGACACTCTCCTGGTTCTGTTATTGGACCTGTAGGGTTAGTTATGGAAGGAGATATGTCCTACCATCTAGGTGACAATGTATGAATTACTCTGTCCCTCCTACCACCTGATTAAAGACTCTAATTCCCAGAATTGTCAGCCAGCAGCTGGAGGGCCAGTTTTGGATTAATCTAAGGCCACGTTGCAGCATGAGGGCCAGTTTTGCATTAATCTAAGGCCACGTTGCAGCATGAGGGCCAGTTTTGCATTAATCTAAGGCCACGTTGCAGCATGAGGGCCAGTTTTGGATTAATCTAAGGTCACGTTGCCTGGTGCATGGAAGTATTGTGTATGTTAATGTTGCCAGTTACAGTTGCCAGGCATTGTACACAGCATCACGCCAACAAACTGCAGTATAGTGCCCGAGGACACGGCTAGAATCAGGCATAGTTATTCGGTAATTACGTTTTCCTAGTGGTAATCCGACATTGCCATCTGCTTCAGCTTCCTGGCGAAGAGTTTCTGTAGCCTTGTGATGACACAGCTGGACCTGTGCGGTACCAAAGGGTTAACGTATAACAACCTCCTCAAGGCCGAATTCCATTCCCCGCTGTTTTTCATGTAGACCTTTCATAAACTCATCGCTGCGCCAAAGAAAATGACTGGAGGTGAAGACACATTAATGATTGATTAGCTTCTCAGAACTCCCTTCCAGATAGTATTGATTAATATTTACATAATAATGAACAAACTGTCTGCTGTAATTCTACTCTGTAATGGATGAACTCCGTCAATGGACGCTTTGTGTGATCATCAGCCGCCATGTATGAAACGCGATGACAGAATGTTTATGGCATGGCGTATAGCTTTACAATGCTAATGTATGCAAAACGCCAAGTGAATCTGGATTTATAATCTCATACCTTAATGAACTGCTGACCTGGGCCCGCTTGCTTACATGGTACTTTATAACAGCCGTTTAAGTTTATTATGGCTAAATGACTCCACGTTAGTGCGGAGACATCCATTCACGTTGGGATAAAGGTTTTCATTGAAAACATTTACCGTTAATCAAACAGTGATTGATTGCTTTGTGTGATTATTAGCTGTCTGCTGCTGTCTAATTAGGTTATCGGAAAGGATTAATAAACTCGTTATTTGCTGCTGTGGGCGTGATGCAGGAGGGGACACAAGCAGAGCTTAGATAATGAGTGGATTAAACGTGCTAAGTGGCAGCTGATGTCTAGAGCTAATGGGAATCTTTTACAATGTTACTGACACGAGGTATTTACTAATGTGAGAATTCAAAGTCAATTTCACATTTAAAGCCAGAGTAACGGACCTTAAGCCACAGCTGACTTGGAGAATTCCCAGTTCAGGGTTTTTGACATAAAATGTAAAACTCACTTTAAATTCTCTACAATGCTCTCTTAAGTGAATAAACACCGTGAGCATCTGTGTTAACTGCAGCATCTACACCGATCTGCATTTATTACATAACCATATATACACTGCTCTGCATTTATCATATAATCATATATACAGATTTTGCTATTTTGGGATCAAGAAGGAATTTTTTCCTAGTTTGTTGCAAAATTGGAAGCACTTCAGACTGGGTTTTTTTGCCTTCTTTTGCATCAACAGCAAAAACATATGTGAGGAAGGCTGAACTTAATGGACGCAAGTCTCTTTTTAGCTATGCAACTATGTAATATACACCGATCTGCATTTATTATATAACCATATATACACCGCTCTGCAATTATTACATAACCATATATACACTGCTCTTCATTTATTGTATATCCATATATACACTGCTCTGCATTTATTACACAACATCTACACTGCTCTGCATTTATTATATAACCATATATACACCGCTCTGCATTTATTATAGAACGATATATATACACTGCTCTGAAATTATTATATACCCATATATACACTGCTCTGCATTTATAATTATTATATCTGTGGCGGTAACGCTGCCTGTCCGTGAATTGGCTTTCTGATATTATGTGTGTTTCCCCATCTCTTCTGCCATATCTACACTGCTCTGCATGTATTATATAAGTAATACTACACCGCTCTGCATGTATTACATAATGGTCACACAGCTGTCTTTAGTACATATGATGGATGGAATAACTCTTTGAAATAAACCATGGGTCTGGCTAATCTGCCCCACATCTCTCAGCCAATCAATGTGTCAGGGATTGGATGAAATTGACATTCATAATGCAGATGTGTCTGTAGTGGACCACAGGTAACTCAACTGGTTACCTCCGCTTATTCCTTCACTCAGCCACTCTGGAGCCATTAAAACATGCAGACATCCATTCCCCCAGTAGCCAGACGAAACATAGTTCTGTGAGTCAACTGATTTTTTTTCAACCACACATGGCTTTTATGCATAGACCCCTACGTGGGGTCTCCAATACAATAACACAGGATCATCTGTGTCTTAGATATAATTGCATGAGAAATTAAATTAAATTCAATTATCTCTCAGTTAAAGAAAATCCATACAAAACATACAGTACCCCAAAAGTGCCCCGACCATAACTAGGAACCCCACAAACGTAATATCCCCAGACAGCCCCGATCTCAGTGTTTAACATATCCAAAGATCACGCAGATCGGTTTGGTGAAACTGGAATACCACCAGGTAATGTTTGGACCGGCCAGACATGAGATGCTATCTCAAAACACTTCCAAGGAAATAAGTTTCCTGGCTGGTCTCTGTTCGGGGATCTCTGTGCGAACACCATGCAAGGGATTCTCTTTCTCTCTCTGTGCGAATGCCCCCCTGTTGGGTAGTTCATACCTCCCTAACGTCTTTTGCTTAGCTGGTTGGGAAATAGAACGGGCAGCGGTCCAATCTTTACTGGGGTTTGTGCGAGTGCCTAGCCGAGAATAGTTCCAGGCACTCGATGACCAAATTCTGCTGCCCACATTCGGGAGACAAGATAACCACAATTCTTTTGTTGACCACATGCGTTTGGTAATACGAAATGGCGGCCACCCAGGGGAAGCATTCATTAAATATTTCCCTTGTGGTTTTGCACTTAAGTTGCTGGTGTGAACGTTCTAATCGGGTACAGGGGTGGTCCTCGTTTGGGAGATGAAAGGAAAGTGTTCCAATATAGAGCCACTCGTGAACGGAAAAGGGAAAAAACACGAAAGGGGGCAAAATGTACGCAATTGGTGGTAGGTTCTACCACAGTGTCTATTTCTGTCCTTCAATGAGGCTGAGATGGAACTGGTTCCTAGGGTGGTGCCAGACCAAAAATAAGCCTGGTTTATATTAATTATATTTAGCCATTCCTAAACGGTTTGATATTAAACCAAAGGGTACTCTTAACAGTATAGCCACTAGTGAACTAATATAATATATACATTTTTTTTAATTATAGTGAGCTTTTATAATTCATCAATATATTATAATACCATGAGCTTTTATATTTCAAAATATTATAATACAGTGAGATAATACAATACATCAAGCTATGATAATACAGTGAGCTATTATAATACATTGAGCTATGATAGCACAGTGAGTTATAATGCAGCAAATTATTGAGTTATGTCACTGAATTATTATGATAGTGAGGTATTATAATACAGTGAGCTGTTACAATACAGTGAGTTATGATACAGTAAGCTGTTATGAAACAGTGAATTATTATAATACAGTAAGTTATTATGACACAGTGAGCTATTATAATAATGTGAGTTATAATACGATGAACTGTTATAATACAATGAGCTGTTATAACACAGTGATTAATTATGATACAGTAAGTTATTACAATACAGTGAGCTAATATGATGCATCAATATATTATAATACAGTGAGCTATTACAATGCAGTGCATTATTATGATACACTGAGCTATTATAAAGCAGAGAGTTATTATAATACAGTGTTATAATACTGTGAGTTATTGCAACACAGTGAATTATTATGACACTGACAGCTATAATAATACAATAAACTATTATGGTACAGTAGGTCATTTTTGACACAGTGAGCTATTATAATACAGTAGACATGTGCAATCCGTTTAGTTCCGAATGCAAATTTGGACGAATTTCGGAAATTCAGACATTCGGATCCTTCCGAATGTCTGAAGTGCCAAATTTCGCAATGCCGAACTGAACCGAATTGCCGAATTTTGGAAATGCCAAAGTGCTTTGGATTTCTGAAAAGTGGCAAAACAGGAGAGGGTTGGGGTTAGGGGTTGGGGTAGGATTAGTGGTTGGGGTAGGATTAGGGGTAGGTTAACCCTATTCCTAACCCTACCTCTAACCCTACTCGTAACCCTACCATAACCCTACCCCTAACCCTGCTCCTAACCCCACCCTAACCCAACCCTACCCCTAACCCTACCCCTACTCCTACTCCTAAACTAACCCTAACCTTACCCCTAAAGTCCCGAATTTCGGAATGCCGAACCGAACCAAATATTTTTCCCATGCACATCCCTACAATACAGTGAGTTATGATACAGTGAGCTATTACAATACAGTGAATTACTATGACACAGTGAGCTATTGCAATTCACTGAATTAATATAATATAATGAGTTAGTATGATACAGTGAGCGATTATAAAAAAGTGCGCTATTGTAATATTGCAAGCTTTTGTGATATAGTGCATTATTATAATACAATGAGTTATTACAATACAGTGAATTATAATATAGTGAGTTAGTATGATACAGTGAGCTATTAGAAAACAGTGAGTTCTTATAATATTGCGAGGTATTGTGATACAGTGCGTTATTATAATACAGTAAGTTATTATGACAGTTAAATATTACAAGACAGTGAATTATAATAAAGTGAGTTATTATACAGGTACTACTCACTTACTGACCAGGTTCTGTTCCTACGACCCGGTAGTAGAACAAATTGGTCGGTAAGTGAGGAGATAAGGGATTCCCAACTCTGGTGCACATGTCTGTGTTCAGGGACATTTCCCCGAACATAGACAAACGCAGCAGATCAGGGAATCCCTCTAATTCCCACGAACGGCTCGCACAACGAGGACCACCTGTAATACATTTAGTTATTATGACACATTCAGTTATTATGACAGTCAATTTTTACAATAGCGTGAATTATTAAAATACAGTGAATGATAATACAGTGAGTTATTATGATACAGTGAGCTATTATGATACTATTATTATTATTATTATTACTGGTATTTATATAGCGCCAGTATATTCAGTAGCACTTTACAATATTATGAAAGGGGGAGATTTAACAATAAATGAGACTATTACAAAAACTTACAGGAACAATAGGTTGAAGAGGGCCCTGCTCAAACAAACTTACCACCTATAGGAGGTTGTGCGTAAAAAACAACAGGACAGGAGGTAGCAATCAAACAAGGTGGAATGAAGCAGTGCTGGAGGGGAGAGTAAAGTGCTGCCCTTTAGGATAGAGCAAGGGACAGGTACGTGAGGTAGAGGTTAATCTTCGAGGCCATAAGCTTTCCTAAAGAGATGGGTTTTAAGGCATTTTTTAAACGATTAAAGACAGGAAGGGAGCCACCCACGAGAAGTTCTGCAAGCATGAGTTGGCCATACGGGTGCAAGCAGCGGACAGGAGAATGTCACGGGCAGAGCGGAGAGACCGAGAAGTGGCATACCTATGGATCTGTGAAGAGATATAAGAGGGGCTAGAATTGTTCAGTGCTTTATAGGTATGGGTTAGCACTGAATTGACTCCTATAGGATACAGGAAGCCAATGCAAGGACTGACAGAGGGGTGAGGTGTGAGAGGTCCGACTAGAGAGGAAAATCAGTCTGGCGGCAGCATTCATTACAGACTGTAGCGGGGCAATACGACTTGTGGGAAGACCTATTAGGAGAGAGTTACAATAATCCATGCAAGATATTACTAGAGCATGGACAAGCTCCATACTAGCATCTTGCGCAAGAAAGGGGCGAATTCAGGCTATGTTTTTAAGGTGGAATCTACAGGATTTGGTAAAATACTGGATGTGAGGCTTAAATGTGAGGCCAGAATAAGTATAACGCCAAGACAGCGCGCTTACAAGGATGGACTGATGTGGGTACCACTAACTCGAATGGAAAGTGAAGGAGGAGTATCAGTTTAGGAGGAGGAAAGACAAGGAGTTCAGTTTTAGAGAGATTGAGTTTCAAAAAGCGGGAGGACATCGAATCAGAGATGGAAGAAAGGCAAGCAGTGATATGTTGCAGGACGGCAGGGGAGAGGTTCGGGGAGGAGAGCTATATCTGGGTGTCATCAGCGTACAAGTGGTAGTGAAATCTAAATGAGGTGATAAGTTTGCCAAGAGAGGCAGTGTAAAGAGAAAATAGAAGGGGACCAAGGACAGAACCTTGGGGGATTCCAACCGAGACAGGACGAAGGGATTAGGTATCATTAGAAAAGGAGACACAGGAGAAAAACCAAGAGAGGACAATGTCACAAAGACTGAGTGATTGAAGAGTTTGAAGAAGGAGAACATGGTCAACAGCAGAGAGATCAAGAATAATTAGTATCGTGAGATATTATATTACAGTGAGTTATTATGACACCTTTAGCTGTAGTGGTTATGGTGCTGAAAGTATCCCTTTGAGATGAGTTAAGGTCCGTAGTTTTCATTGCTATAAAGTACGCAGGAAGAATAAATGTTTATGAAGCTTGGAGCATGTGGCGGAACCAGCCTCGCCACTGGGCATTGGAGGAGCCTGGTTGCCAGCCTCCTGCCCTGTGACTATGGCCCCATGTTGAAATGCTGGATTTTCCCCTGCAAAGACCCGAAACCTGGGTCATTCGGTACTTTCCCTACGTGAGCAATGTTACCCCAGATAGCTATGTCATGGAGCCCATTCGTATAACGAAAGACTATGTGAAAGACTTTGGCTCCATGGCAATTGAACTGTATGTGTGTGATCTGAGCGCCATTCAGTAATAATTTGCGCTCAGATCTAAGGGGATATGTTGAATGTACCTGTTTTATGCAATAGCTGCACAGTTATATATTTTTATGTATTTTATTGTATTTTGCTACCATGTGGCTAATGGAGTTTTGCCTCTGTCCTTGGAGATAATTGGATTACTTCCCAATTATCTCCAGGATAGAAGACTCTGTGGAACTGGTTTTGGGCAGAAAAACCATGCTTCATTTGGTCAAATAGGACTTTCCCTTAACTTTTTAACCCCTGAACCGATTGCCCTGATTTTTGAGTATGTGTATATTTCAAGCATGCTGATTCTGAAAATGTATGTTTTATGTGAATGGCATGTATATTTTGGAAGTTATTAATATTTTGTAAAAACTGTATTTCTCTGCCTGTGATAATTATATTACCCATTGTGTTCAGTAATCATATCACAGGCAGAGGGGAGGATTTTGTGTGGGAGTGTCTGAGTGTATTGTACGGATTGCTTGGTTGTATTTCAAAACCCCGTGGGCAGTACTATGTTTGTGGATTGTGAATAAAAGAGGCTGTATGTGCCAGTACAGTCAGTTCTGCTTGACCTCAAAACGAAGTGTCGTCTCATTATTGGGGGAATTGGATTGTATGCTGATTGCCAGGAGTGTAAGCTGATTGTATGCTTTTCCTGTTCAGATGTTTACAGCATTCAAATGCTTGAGAGCATTCGTATGCTTCTCTGGTTCGGTGGTTGTGGTGTCTGCTGCAGTGCTTGGAGTCCTCAGGAAGCGCTAGGAGCATCCTTCAACTGAGGTACCCAGTCGGGGTGCCAGGTGATCCGTTACAGAGCATTCCTTAATTAATCCTCTGTTATGTTATTAAAATGATAAAGCCCTGCTATAATACAGTTATTTTATTAACAGTAAAATGAAGATTTGGCTCTCAGCTTCACCTCTTAGTAAATGTTTCTTCTTATAGTCGCTGACTGTATTTTGCCAGAATTGCACATTACACCCTTTGTTCGGTTTTCCTTACTGATGGGAAGTCAATAAACAGTTATTTCTTCAGGTTTTGAATTAGTACAGAATTTAATTTTTGTTGCCTTTTTACAGTAATGCTCGAATTTTATGAGAACTGATTATTTCTTAAATATTTCCAGAAATATTTTAAAACGAAAAAAAACAAAAAGTTTTTCAAGTCAAAGTAAATCCAGTTATTTACATGAAGATCGTATCTATTTCAACTTTTTAATGGAATATAACAAGAATAGTCAATTTAACTCGCACCCATAAAATCACAAGTTATATTCAAACAATATTCTACAAGAACACATCTATGTGACAGATATTATATCTTACAGTATATCGTATAATATTACCCAGCACTGATATACAGTATATTATATCTTACAGTATATCTTATAATATTACCCAGCACTGATATACAGTATATTATATCTTACAGTATTACCTTATAATACTACCCAGCACTGATATACAATGTATTATATCTTACAGTATTACCTTATAATATTACCCAGTACTCATATACAGTATATTATCTTACAGTATATCGTATAATATTACCCAGCACTGATATACAGTATATTATATCTTACAGTATATCTTATAATATTACCCAGCACTGATATACAGTATATTATATCTTACAGTATTACCTTATAATACTACCCAGCACTGATATACAATGTATTATATCTTACAGTATTACCTTATAATATTACCCAGTACTCATATACAGTATATTATCTTACAGTATATCGTATAATATTACCCAGCACTGATATACAGTATATTATATCTTACAGTATATCTTATAATATTACCCAGCACTGATATACAGTATATTATATCTTACAGTATTACCTTATAATACTACCCAGCACTGATATACAATGTATTATATCTTACAGTATTACCTTATAATATTACCCAGTACTCATATACAGTATATTATCTTACAGTATATCGTATAATATTACCCAGCACTGATATACAGAATATTATATCTTACAGTATTACCTTATAATATTACCCAGCACTGATATACAGTATATTATATCTTACAGTATTACCTTATAATATTACCCAGTACTGATATACAGTATATTATATATTACAGTGTATCTTATAATATTACCCAGTACTCATATACAGTATATTATGTTACAGTATATCTTATAATATTACCCAGCACTGATATACAGTATATTATATATTACAGTGTATCTTATAACACTGCTTCCCTTCCAGAGACACAGGCACAGCTACTGCAGAACACCAATTCGCCGAACAGGAAACCATATGAATGCTGTAAACAGCCGAATAGGAAAAACCATACGAATAGGTTTACACTCCTAGCATTCGAACTGTAACAGAATACAATAAATCCCCCCCAAGAACGAGACAAAGCTCCGTGTTGAGGGTCAAGCAGTGAACAGACAGAGCTGTGGGTTTATTGTGCTTATGTACACATTCTTACACATTAGTACCACCCACAGGGTTTTGGAACACAACTAATAAACACATACAATACACTCAGACACTCCCACACAAATTCCTCCCCTCTGCATGTGATTCAATTACCTTACACAATGGGTAATGTAATTTAGCACAAGCAGAGAAATACAATTTTTCCACATTATTCAGAACTTGAAAAGTATGCATCACATTCACATACTTACATTTTCAGAATCAGCATACTCCAAATACAAACATACGTCAAAATCATACAAATTGGTGCAGTGGTTCAAAAGATAGATCGTAGTCCTTTGTGACCAAAGGAAGCATGGCTTTTCTGCCCAAAACCAGTTCCACAGAGTCTTCTATCCTGGAGATAATTGGGAAGTAATCAAATTATCACCAAAGACAGAGGCAAAACTCCATTGAACACATGGCAGCAAAAAGACAGTAAAATACAATAAAATACACAAGGTTACATTTATGACATAAAATACAGACATGCAACACATGCCCAGATAGCTTAGGTCTGAGCGCACAATACTGAATGGCGCTCAGACCACAAACACATACAGTTCAATTGCCATGGAGCCAAAGTATTTTATTACATGAATAGGCTCCATGGCATAGCTATCTGGGTTATATGAGTTCATTCAGTAAATCCGAGAATCTACCGAACGCCAGGGCAGAAAACATGAATAGACCTTTCTGCATAGGATGAGGAGGGGGGTCAGGGGCTGACTAAGGGGGCAGGGCTGAGGAGGGGACAGGGGCTGACTAAGGGGACAGGGCCTGACTAAAGGGCCGGCTGAGGAGGGGGGACAGGGGCTGACTAAAGGGACAGGGCTGAGGAAGGGGAGACAAGGGCTGAGGTAGGGGACAGGGGCTGACTGAGGGGACAGGGGCTAACTAAGGGGACAGGGGCTGAGGAGGGAGACAGAGGCTGACTAAGGGGACAGGGCTGAGTAGGGGGGACAGGGGCTGACTACGAGGACAGGGCTGAGGAGGAGGGACAGGGGCTAACTAAGGGGACAGGGACTGAGGAGGGGACAGGGGCTGACTAAGGGGACAAGGGATATAAGAATGCCAATAGAAACATAGAAACACAGAATGTGACGGCAGATAAGAACCATTCGGCCCATCTAGTCTGCCCAATTTTCTAAATACTTTCATTAGTCCCTAGTCTTATCTTATAGTTAGGATAGCCTTATGCCTATCCCACGCATGCTTAAACTCCTTTACTGTGTTAACCTCTACCACTTCAGCTGGAAGGCTATTCCATGCATCCACTGCCCTCTCAGTAAAGTAATACTTCCTGATATTATTTTTAAACCTTTGTCCCTCTAATTTAAGACTATGTCCTCTTGTTGTGGTAGTTTTTCTTCTTTTAAATATAGTCTGCTCCTTTACTGTGTTGATTCCCTTTATATATTTAAATGTTTCTATCATATCCCCCCTGTCTCGTCTTTCCTCCAAGCTATACATGTTAAGATCCTTTAACCTTTCCTGGTAAGGTTTATCCCTCAATCCATGAACCAGTTTAGTAGCCCTTCTCTGAACCCTCTCTAAGGTATCAATATCCTTCTGAAGATACGGTCTCCAGTACTGTGTACAATACTCCAAGTGAGGTCTCACCAGTGTTCTGTACAATGGCATGAGCACTTCCCTCTTTCTACTGCTAATACCTCTCCCTGTACAACCAAGCATTCTGCTAGCATTTCCTGCTGCTCTATTACATTGTCTGCCTACCTTTAAGTCATCAGAAATAATCACCCCTAAATCCCTTTCCTCATATGTTGAGGTTAGGACTCTATCAAATATTCTGTACTCTGCCCTTGGGTTTTTACGTCCAAGATGCATTATCTTGCACTTATCCACATTAAATGTCAGTTGCCACAATTCTGACCATTTTTCTAGTTTACCTAAATCATTTGCCATTTGGCTTATCCCTCCTGGAACATCAACCCTGTTACATATCTTAGTATCATCAGCAAAAAGACATACCTTACCATCAAGACCTTCTGCAATATCACTAATAAAATATTAAAGAGAATGGGTCCAAGTACAGATCCCTGAGGTACCCCACTGGTGACAAGTCCAAGCTTCGAATATATTCCATTAACTACAACCCTCTGTTGCCTGTCACTCAGCCACTGCCTTACCCATTCAACAATATTGGAATCCAAACTTAAAGATTGCAGTTTATTGATAAGCCTTCTATGTGCAACAGTGTCAAAAGCCTTACTGAAATCTAGGTAAGCAATGTCTACTGCACCACCCTGATCTATAATTTTAGTTACCCAATCAAAAAAATCAATAAGATTAGTTTGGCATGATCTCCCTGAAGTAAACCCATGTTGTCTCTGATCTTGAAATCCATGTGTTTTTAGATGTTCATCAATCCTATCCTTTAACATGGTTTCCATCACTTTCCCCACTACTGAAGTAAGGCTTACTGGCCTATAGTTGCCCGACTCCTCCCTATTACCTTTCTTGTAAATGGGAACAACATTCGCTAACTTCCAATCTTCTGGGACTACTCCTGTTAACAATGATTGGTTAAATAAATCTGTTAATGGTTTTGCTAGTACACCACTAAGCTCTTTTAATAGCTTTGGGTGTATTCCATCAGGTCCCATTGACTTATTTGTCTTTACTTTTGACAGTTGAAATAGAACCTCTTCCTCTGTAAACTCACGTGTAATAAATGACTCATTTATCCTTTTTCTCAACTGAGGTCCCTTTCCTTCATTTTCATCTGTAAATACAGAACAAAAATATTCATTGAGGCAGTCAGCTAGACCTTTATCCTCTTCTACATACCTTCCTTCTTTTGTTTTTAATCTAACTAATCCTTGTTTTACTTTTCTTTTCTCATTTATGTATCTAAAAAATGTTTTATCCCCCTTTTTTACTGACTGTGCTATTTTCTCTTCTGTGTGTGATTTGGAAGCTCTTATAACTTGCTTAGCCTCTTTCTGCCTAATCTTATAGATCATTTTGTCTTCCTCACTCTGGTTTTTTTTATAATTCCTAAATGCTAACTTTTTGTTTTTAACTATTTTGGCCACATCTGCGGAGTACCACAGTGGTTTCTTGAATTTTTTGCTTTTACTGACAAGCCTAATGCAATTTTCTGTTGCTTTCAATAGTGCAACTTTTAAATAATCCCATTTCTCTTGGACTCCATTTAAATTGCTCCAGTCTGATAATGACTCCTCTACCCATATTCTAATTTTAGAAAAGTCTGTTTTTCTAAAGTCTAAACTTTTGTTTTTGTGTGGTGTGACTCAGTCACTGTTCTTATATTAAACCACACTGACTGATGATCACTGGATCCTAAACTTTCACCTACAGTAATATCTGATACCAAATTTCCATTTGTTAACACTAAATCTAGTATGGCCTCTTTACGAGTTGGCTCCTCAGCAACTTGTTTTAGAGACAATCCCAGTAGGGAGTTTAGAATATGTGTGCTCCTGGCACAAGTAGCTAATTTTGTTTTCCAATTTACATCAGGAAGATTAAAGTCACCCATGATGATAACTTCCCCCTTCATTGTCATTTTAGCTATTTCCTCAACTAGTAGATTATCTAACTCTTCAATTTGTCCTGGGGCCTATAAATCACACCTACACGAGTTACTGTGTGATTACCAAATTCTAACATAGCCCAAACGGACTCTATGTTTGCCTCACTAACTTTTATTAGGCTAGATTTTATGCTATCCTTCACATACAAGGCCACCCCTCCCCCTTTCTTGCCTTCCCTATCTTTCCTATATAAAGAGTACCCTGGTATTGCTATGTCCCAGTCATTTTTCTCATTGTACCATGTCTCAGTAACAGCGACTAAATCTACACTATCAGTTGCCATTATTGCCACAAGTTCATGGATCTTATTCCCTAAACTGCGAGCATTTGTAGACATGACTCTAAGCTTATCATTTTTTAACACACTTGCTACAGGCACCTTCTGTCCTTGTTTTGGGGGACAATTGGATTGATGTTTTATCACCCTTTTGCCCCCCCTCCTAGTTTAAATACATCCTAGCAAAACCTCTGAACTGCTCACTGAGAACATTTGTTCCCTTTTGAGAAAGATGCAAACCATCTTTTTTGTACAGCTTATCTCCATTCCAAACAGAGCTACCATGAGAAATAAAGCCAAATCCTTGCTCCCGACACCATTCACCAAGCCACAAATTAAAGTCCCTAATACGCATCCGCCTGTCGTTCTGAGTGTTATGCACAGGCAGACTTTCAGAGAATGACAGTGTGGAAGCAACCTGCCGTATATCATTGGCAAAAACACTAAAAACTTCCTTAACCTCTGAAACATCATTGCAAGCCAAGTCTTTTGTCCCTAGATGGACAAGTACATCCAATTCCCCTTCCTGCTTTGATTGCTTAACAATATTACAGATACGTCTCCTGTCTCTGTGAGCAGTAGCTCCGGGAAGACACCTCACAAGACCACCATTGTCCATCTCCACACCTCTTATAGTGGAATCCCCCAACAACAACTGCTTTCTATTAGGCCTCACCATAGTCTCCAAGCTGGTCTCCACAACACCACTAGTCTCAGTGCCTCTCTCCACAACACCAGTAGCCTCAGTGCCTCTCTCCACAACACCATTACACTCTGAAAGTGCAGAAAATGAATTATGAAGAGTAACAGACTGTGCAAAATGCCTTTTATCCACAACTCTAAGTCTACCAGATCCTACAGTAATCCATTTGCCATTCCTAGTATTTCTCTGCGGCAGTGGCTTTGCAGCAGTTCCAGTCTGAGTTTGTTCACCAGATAATTTACAAATCTCAGACTTCAAAAATACAATCTCCTGCCGCAAGATAGAGAACTGTCTACAGATTAGACAACAACCAAACCTCCAAAAAGTGGAACGTGAAACAAATGCATAGCAATTGTTACACTGAACTAAGTCTGCCATTCCAATTAGGAGAATAATTTAAATCTAACAAATCTTAACTTTGTATTTATCCTCCTGAATACCTCAGATTACCTCCAGGTTATCTCCAGAATATCTCCAACTACACACTTAGAAACAGCACTCTCCAGAATATCTCCAACTACACACTTAGAAACAGCACTCTCCAGAATATCTCCAACTACACACTTAGAAACAGCACTTAGAAGTAGCACCAAGCTATATTAGACAAGCTAATGACAACAAGCCTTATATAACTCCTAAAATCACCACCCACTAGGAATGTTTAACACCTAGGTAGGCCTCTGCTTATTTGCAAACAATAGCTAATTAACCAGCAATCAATAGCAAGTAACTAGCTTAATCAAATCAAATGCCTTATAATTACCAACAGGAATTCAAACCTTGTGCAATCAGTAACCTTTTCCTACAGATGAATCTTACCTGTAACAATATTGTGTGAAAAAGGCGATTAGATTCGCTAAACATCAAAATTAAAAAATGATAGCTAAAGAGAGAAAAAAATAATCACAAAGCATTTTTTAAGTACATAAATTAAAAAAAAAAGGAAAGTGTAGGTACACTAAAAACTGGGGTGGAGGTGTTAGTTAATGAAGACCAAGAAAAGGTAGAAATGTTAAACTATTTTTCCTCAGTATAACTTAAGGAAGGACCTATGGCAATAGATATGAAAATGATTGCTGGAAAAAACTTGCAGAAAAATTGTAATTTGATGACTCGAGAAAAGGTGCTGCAGCAACTAAAGAAAGTTAATATAAACAACGCTCCTGGGCCTGATGGTATTCACCCATGAGTACCTAAGGAACTAAGTGTGGAAATGAGTGAACCTCTGTTTTTAATCTTCCAAGATTTTTTTCTTTCAGGAAGTGTACTGGAGGATTGGAGGAAGGCAGATGTGGTTCCTATATCCAAAAAGGTTTTAAAATCCTTGCCTGGAAATGAAAGACCTGTGAGCTTAACTTATGTGGTTGGGAAAGTATTTGAAAGGTTATTAATGGATAATATTCAAGAATTCCTTAAGAAGAACTTGGTAATCAGCAAAAATCGGCATGGTTTTATGAAGCACAGGTCATGTCAAACTAATTTGATCGCATTCTACGAAGAAGTAAGTAGAAGTATAGATCAGGGTGTTGCAATGAATGTGCTCTATTTGGATTTTGCCAAAGCGTTTGATACAGTTCCACACAATAGATTAGACAGAATTCTTGTTCTTGGGTAAAACATTGGCTTAAAAATCGAGTACAGAGAGTTGTCATTAATGATACATTTTCAAACTGGACAGAGGTGGCAAGAGGTGTTCCTCAGTTCTCCTTTCTGGGACCCCTTCTATTTAACATGTTTATAAATGATCTTGCAGTAGGCATTGAAAGTCATGTTTCAGTGTTTGCAGATGACACAAAACTTTGTAAAATAATACAATGTGAACAAGATATTACTTTGCTGCAGAGGGATTTGGATAGACAGGGGGGGGGGGACTGGGCACTCAAATGGCAGATTAAATTTAATGTAGAAAAATGCAAAGTTATGCACTTTGGCATCAAGACTGCACAAGCAACTTATACCCTTAATGGAAGCAAATAAGGGATAACAACACACGAAAAGGACTTGGGGATTGTTATAGACAACAAACTATGCAACAATGTGCAATGTCAATCAGGCAAGTAAGGTGTTGTCATGCAGCTGGAGTTCTGGCATTGAAACCTTTTGCGTTTAGTATGTGCCTTACTGTGCTCACTGAAACCTCAGTGTCTGTTGCCACCAAGTCTTGCTGCAGTCATTCAAGTCACTCAAGGGTTTTTCACAACTAGAAATCTGGTTGCAGCCATTGATAGCTTCATTTTTCTGCCCATCCAAGTAGTGTAACCACTGTTGCTTCAACTTTGAACTTGCAAACTATGCTTGCTATGGTGTCTCTAGCAACATTCAGTGCCTTCGCTATCTTTTTGAATCCTGTTCCTTATCTGTGAAGGGCAATTATATCTTCTCTTAACTTTGTGGACCACTCAGCTATATTTCTAAAATGCAGTAAAATGTAGAAACTGTAAAACATAACCTGTGAGATTGATAAACTTATTATGTTCTGTATGACCTGTGAGGTTGACACAAAGCTGTAATATATATGTAAAGGAAATGGTCAGATTAAGAACATGTCTGATGCCCCAGGTCCGCACATTTGCTCGTACTGTGAATTTACTCTTCCTTTTTACCAGCAGATGATGATGATGATGCAATTTACACTCTAACACAGTGCGAACGATGTCACTCACATCAATTTACACCATTCTTAGCCTGGCAGAAGATACTAACAGACTGAGATGGAAGGAAAATCAGAGCGAACGTGACAGTACTTCTCCCATAACCAGCACCTTACAAGTTGCAATAAAGGCCTGCATGCAAATCAACAACATGGAAGCTGTCTCCTGAGTCAATAATTTCAATTAAAGTGATTCTCCCGAGCTTATGCAGCTTTCATGGCTGTTATTTAACAATTTGTGAACTCATTTCAAATCAAACAAGTAAACACGGCGACTGCTTTTAACCCAGACTGGGAAACGCTGAGGACGAGGGGACTGCTTGTAACCCAGACTGGGAAACGCTGAGGACGAGGGAACTGCTTGTAACCCAGAGTGGGATACGCTGGGCACGAGGGGACTGCTTGTAACCCAGACTGGGACATGCTGGGCACGAGGGGACTGCTTGTAACCCAGACTGGGATACGCTGGGCACGAGGGGACTGCTTGTAACCCAGACTGGGATACACTGGGCACGAAGAGACTGCTTATAACCCAGACTGGGACATGCTGGGCACAAGGGGACTGCTTGTAACCCAGACTGGGATACGCTGGGCACGAGGGGACAGCTTGTAACCCAGACTGGAGTGTGTATGAGGTGGGCAGTCTGTATGTGTGTGTGAGGAGGCAGTCAGTGTGTGTGAGGGGTGTAGTGTGTGTTTGTGTGTGAAGGGTGCATAGGGTCTATGCTGTGTGTAGGTAGGTGAGATGTGAAAATCTATTTTAATGTCTCCCCCTCCTTTTTTCTTACCTTTTACCAGGGAGGGGGGACATAGTGTTGCAAGCCCTGGTGGTCCTGTGGTTCACTTTAGCTCATCCAGCTGCAGGCTGACTCTAATGTCCTCCTGCGAGCACAGCACTGTATTGGAGCGTTGCCATGGTAATGTGCGTCAACGCTCTGATCAGACTGCTAGTGGGAAGAACACAGAGCCCCCCAGGCCCTTCCCTCCCTCTGCTTGAACTAAGTGCCAGTGGGCTGGTGAGGGAGATCTTTGATCTCCTCATCAGCCCGAGAGGGCTTACAGCAAGGCTGGCTCTGCATGGGCCGTCAGGGGAGATGAAAGGATCTCCACGGCCATCAAGGCCCACTGAGCATTTTATGTACAACCCACCACCGCCCACCTAAAATCCCAAACCGCCCACTAGTGGGAGGTAGGGACCAGGTTGACTACCCCTGATGTAGGTAAACCTATCGGGGCAGATTGTATTCCTGGTATTTAATTCACTCCCCAATGTGAGAATGTTAATAAATGTTAGCTCTAAAAATGCTACCTTGAAAACACACAGACATACTAAAGTGGCTACATTTAAGAGGAATATTTTAATGGGGCAGAAATGGTAGATTTTGTTACTTTCTTAAAAAATAAAATGTAATATATATGAAAATGCAACAAATCCAAGCTGTAGGATATGTATAATGTAATGTATGGAACCTTAATTAACTATGTCTGTCTGTCTTTCTCTCATTTGTATCTCTCTGTCTGTCTGTCTTTCAACTATTTGTTTTTAAACGGAAGGTATGATTAACCCCAGATAATCTTAATAAAATCTTAAAACAATAAAATTGGACAATCATTTTTTACTTTCATTATTAAAGGGACACTGTAGTCACCAGAATAACTACAGCTTAATGTAGTTGTTCTGGTGAGTATAATAAATCCCTTCAGGCGTTTTCATGTAAACACTGTGTTTTCAGAGAAAAGGCAGTGTTTACATTGCCCCTAGGGACGCCTCCAAGTGGCCACTCATTAGATGGCCACTGGAGATGCTTCCTGGCTCAGTGCTGCACAGTAAGCAGCCCTGCCGCTCAGCGTCCCCACGCTCTGCATGGAAAAGCTGAATTTTCCTCATAGAGATGCTTTGATTCAATGCATCTCTATGAGAAGGTCCTGATTGGTCAAAATGGCAATTGCCCCCACCCCTGTGCTCATTTTAGCCAATCCAATGCTTTCCCCATTTCGATGGTGTCACAAAGGGGGCAGAGCGACCCATGCAGCCAGGGCCGTCTTTAATATTGATTGGGCCCTGGGCAAGCATTTGCTTGGGCCCCCTGGACCGACTCCCAGGCATGCAATCACGCCTTCCACCCCAACGCAGTGGTGGAACTAAAGTAGAAAGAGCCCTGGTTCAAGAATTTCATTGGGCCCCCAATCACAAGGTTGGAAAGAAGGTAGAACCCTATCTGTTATGCAAATCCAGCAATGCTTTGACAGCTGGGGCTCTACCAATTTCCCATGCTTGCAGGGTTGTATTTAGCACTGTGTTTTTTGTGTTTGAATGTAAGCATGTTTTTGTATGGAGTATGTTTGTGTGAATGTGTTTGTATGTGGTATTTGAATGCAAGCGTGCATTTAAGTGTAATGCTGGTTTTTGAATGTAGGGGTGTGTTTATAAATAATTTTTAGTGTTTAACACAGAGGTGTGTTTGTATGAAGTGTTGACATTTCAAAGCAAGACTGTGTTTGTATGTAATGTTGAAGTTTGAATGGAGGGGTGTATTTGTATTTAATGTTGGTCGTCAGATGCTCAGACACACAGGTACACACGCTGACACACATGCAGATACACACACTGACTACATACAGATACGCACACAGATACACACACAGACACACACAGATACACAGACAGATAAACTGAGACATACTGACACACAAAAATACATACAATGATAGATATACCGAGACATACACTGATACATACTATCACACAGGCACATACAATGACAAACATACTGACATACAGATACATATACTGACACACACACAGGTACAAACACAAACAGGCACATATACAGACATACTGACACACACACACAGTATGTATATCAGCGTATGTGGCTGTGTGTGTGTGTCTGTATATGTGCCTGTGTGTGTGTGTGTGTGTTTCATTATATCTATCAGTGTATGTGCCTGTGTGTGTGTCAGTATGTCTGTATATGTGCCTGTGTGGGTGTCAGTATGTCTATCAGTGTATGTGCCTGTGTGTGTGTGTGTCAGAATGTCTGTCAGTGTATGTATCTGTGTGTCAGTATGTTTGTCATTGTATGTGCCTGTGTGTGTCAGTATGTCTATCAGTGTGCCTGTGTGTGTGTGCGTATGTCTTTATATGTGCCTGTGTCAGTATGTATATCAGTGTATATGCCTGACACACACATACACACACCAGGTACATACACACACACACACACACACACACACACACACACACACTGGTAGACATACTGACACACAGGCACATACACTGGCAGACATACTGACACACACAGACACATACACTGATAGGCATACTGACACACACACGGGCACATACACTGTCAGACATACTGACACACACAGACACATACACTGTCAGACATACTGACACACAGACTTACTGACACACACAGATACATACACTGTCAGACATACTGACACACACACACAGACATACACACACACACACACAGATACATGGACAGACATACTGACATACATGTAAAATTTACATTTTGAAGCCCACCCTTAAGTTTCCTACCTTTTGCTGCAGGGTGGCATCCCTGGGGTCCAGTGTGCTGCCTGAGGCTGATCCGAGTGAGGAGCCATCCTCACTGCCTCCTCCTCCTCCTCCTGGCCGTGCCGCTCCTTCTGCCCTCTCCGCGCAGCAGCTCTCTTTATGGGAGGAAGTGACTCTCGGCTGTCACTTCCTCCCAGCACTGCCGAAAAGCAAGGGGCCCGGTCGCGCTGTTAAAGGGCCACAGCGCCTGACCGGGCCCCTGCTGGTACAAGCCCACTGGGTGGTCCTAAGTTCATGGGCCACCCGGTGGGAATCCTTACAGTGCGGGGCCCGCCTAAATCGTCTGGGAACATTTTTTTTTTGAGGGCAGCGGGGCCCACGGGGCAGCTGCCTTGGGCCCCCAGGAGTAACTGGGCCCGGGGCAGCTGCCCTGTTTGCCCCGCGTTAAAGACGGCCCTGCGTGCAGCGTGTGAAATAAGGTGAGTTTTATACTTTTATATGGGGCCTAAGGGGGGGCAAGCCACCTAAATGGTGGGTTTAGCGCTATAGGGTCAGGAAAACATGTTTGTGTTCCTGACCCTATAGTGATCCTTTATTATTGGAGCATTAACCTTTTATTTAAAATTTATTTTAAAGGAACACTCCTTAGAATGTATATTTATTGTATAGAAAATATGAATGCATTTTTTTCTGTGTGCTTTGTTTGGTGATAAATGGTAGAAAAACTAAACAAAAAAAAAAGTATTTCAAAAGAGCAGAGTACACCAATCAGAGGCTTCTCACTGGAGCCGTGTGCGCATGCGATTGTCCATTGTGCATGGAGTGAATCCTTTAATCACTTTCAATTTCATGTAAATATATATTTCACAAGAACAAAGAAATAACAACATGGTAAAATACTAAAATGAAACCAAGTCCAAACCATGTTAATGGAGTAGAGAGGAAAAATAAGCAATAACGAGATAAAAATCAATGTTAGTAATATATTGGTAATTGGTAACGTAGTCAGTTAAATGACACGTATAGTCCAATGTTTTCTCGATATGATTCTTTGTCCGATTTAATGAAGTAACAATAGTGCAGAAGGTATGACTATTAACTATTTGTTTTGAACGTGGGATGGAGAACTTTCTATGTGATGTGCCACGCGTTGAGCGCAATTTGTGAAACGCGTAAGGCTACTCTGACTTGTCTGATGTCTTCTCTTACTCTAAGATACATATTTGCTGTCATAGTGGATATCACTGGCCCGCAGGGCTTACAGTATAAGATCCACTCCCTGCAATTTTGTAGCCTGTAAATGGCCATGATAAAACTACCTAAGCTTAGGGCGTCCCAGGTGCCAAACACAAATACTGCCCCATGCTTTGGGTAGTTTGACTATGACAGAGTATGTGGGGGAAGGGTTAGGGCAGGGAGTTACTTACTATGTTTTTCCAGCACAGCTTCCATGCACGCCATGTAGTGTACCGGCAGCCGGGATGTGATGTGACATCACTACAAGGCTCAAAGGGGTAGGTGTGCAGGGAAAGTACGGTTATCCCAGTAGCAACCAATAGACGACAGGGACAGAGGCTGTCTCAACCTCTTAATAAATACATAAATTAAAATCATGTGTGTGAATATAGGTGTCAGTAATTATGTGCGTCTAAAAGTGTTTTTTTGTGAATGTGTATGCATGTTTGCTGAGAATGCACATTCAAAAATATAGATCCCTAATTTGGAGTCCTTAAACATATCATTCACAGGGTAACAAATGACACGTTATCTGCTATTATTATATTTACAGAAACTGCGTCCGGCCCTCACACAGTAAAAGGTTGCTGTGGCAAACCTAGCCACTTCAGACTATTCTTTTATATGTCTAAGGGTTGTCCTAGAAAAGCTGGTTAACTTATGTGATTTTGTGTATTTGCTTATAAAATGTGATAGAGGGCATTCATATGCTAGTGGTACGAAAGCCGGTAGCATTCATATGGTAGTTTCACGAACAGTGACTTTCAACACTGTTCGTGAAACGAACAAAGTACCGAATGGGAGCCCACACACAGGGGGTCATGTGGCTCCCATTAACCGATTGCAACATTGTATCTATCGGCTGCTAATTGATTCCCAGGGTGGCCATCGTTCGGATACCGACCACGCAGCGGCAGCCATCTTGGATTCCCTTTTAGCCCAGCGGTGTTTAGTCGTCGAGTGCCTGGAACGGGAGCGCCGGTCTTTCGGTACTCTCTCCCGACCTATGCATTCGTGACTTTTCTGAAAAGTTGATGTTAAAATGTATTTCGTGCGGCATTCAGTTAATTGTCCTAGGATCTGAGCGGTACTTTCCCAAAGTATGCGCTCAGACCCCAGCTATCTGCCGATCGGTCATTCGGTACAATGGCACGAATAAAATATGTTACAAATTTTTATGTAAAAAGCCAGTTCTGCTGCACGGAGGGATAATTAACTTAGCAGGATATTCTTGTGGGAGTATCCCTCTCGTACAGCAGGGCATGTTGGGAAAAATGTCCTGCATGTTCAGTTCCCCATGTAGTCCCCTACTGTATAACCCCTGTAAAGTAATTAAGGAAACCCCTTGCATGGGGAACCACATAAATACTGGATGCTGTGAATAAAAACCTCAGTTGACTCCCAGAACAGTGTTTCGTCCGGTTACTGGGGGGATTTGGGATATTGCCTTCATTTTCAGCGCTTTCCTTGGATTACTTTCTTTACCAGCGGAGATATTGGGATTTAATATTGCAGCTCCGCTACAGTTGCTGATCCCAGTGGCGGATCCAGCGAGGGGGCAACGGGGCAATTGCCCCCCCCCGAGAAATCCGCCGGTCTCCCTCTCCCTCCCCTGCCAGCAGCACATGCAGGTGCTAGCCCTGCAATGTGCCTGCAGACCGGGGGGAAGATCAGAGATCTCCCTCCCCGGTCCGCAGGCACCGTGCTGACAGCCGGCGGGGGAGGGAGGGAGTGAGAGAGAGGACCCGGAAGCTAAGGCTGCAGCTCCTCCAGGTCCTCCTCTCCCGAGATTTGAAGCGTTGCCGCGGTTACCACGGCAACGCTCCAAATCTCGCGAGAGTGAACTCTAGCCCTAGAGCGCGGGCTAGAGTTCACTCTGACCACCTGACCACCAATGAATCGCCCACGGACGACGGACCACAAGGGAAATGTCCCCCCTCCCCCCAGTAAAGGTAAGAAGGGAGGGGGGACATAATGATTATTTATATTGAATGAAATAAAAATATATATCAAAAAAGCCCCCCCTACCCTTATCACACACACACTCTACACACACTTCCCCCCATACACACTGCCCCACATACACACACACACTGCCCCCCACACACTGCCCTCATACACACACACTGCCCCCATACACACTGCCCCATACACACACACACTGCCCCCCATACACACTGCCCCTAATACACACACACTGCCCCCCATACACACTGCCCCTCATACACCGACTGCCCCATACACACCACCCCTCATACACACACTGCCCCCATACACACACACACTGCCCCTCATACACACACACACTGCCCCCATACACACACACACTGCCCCCATACACACACTGCCCCCCATACACACGCCCCCATACACACACACTGCCCCCCATACACACACACTGCCCCCCCATACACATACACTGCCTCCCCCATACACACACTGCCCCCATACACACACTGCCACCCCATACACACACACAGCCCCATACACACTGCTCCCATACACACACACTGCATACACACACACTCTACACACACACACACTGCCTAACACACACTGCCCCATATACACACACTGGCCCCATACACTGCACTGCCCTACACACACATACTGCACACATACACTGCACTGACATACACTGCCGCCCTCACTCACACACTACAACCTTCACACACACACACTGCTCACACACTGTCCCCCTCACACACACACACACACTGCACCCCTTACACATTGCACCACTCACACACACCACTGCTCCTATGCCCTACTACTGCCCCATTTCCCTGCAGACCTCAGGTAAGGTGTCAAACTGTTCTTAAACGGTTTGACTACTTACTCTGGGAGGGGGTCCCGGCACTATTGACACCATAACCACTACACTGAGTTGTAGTGATTATTGTGTCTGGATTATTTATTTAAATAATCTACAAGTGCCCCTCCCGAGATCAGGCTCTGGATCCGCCACTGGCTGATCCCTGGTGTATCCGGTAGGGAGCAAGATGGAGACATTAGAGAACAGAGACAATGTTATTTATTAAAGGGAGAATTCAAAGTGAATTTCAAATTTAAAGACAAAATATCCAAACCGAATACAGAATTCAGAATTATTTTTCTCACTTGGCGATTTTCACCTACATTTTAAAATTCACCCTGAATTCCTCAATTTAGCGATAAACCATGAAGAGATCTGTGAAACAAAGTGTTGTTTTATTATAAACAAATCATAACAAACTCCATGTAATTGTATCTCTTTCACCGGCTGTAAACACGGGGCAGATCTATTTCCAGAGATGAAGTTCCTGCCTTACATCATATTTACAGCATTCATTGTACAGCGCTGCGGAATATGGTGGCACTATAGAAATAATTATCACTGTAACTCACTATAATACACGGGAACTTGGGGCAGATCATTCCATCCTTTTCCTTGGCACACCTAATGTTTACAAACTACATTTTCCATGATGCCCCTTCTGCCTTCAAGGTGCCAGGATGGCAGAAGATGGTATGAATGGTGCTAGTCGCATGGCACCCTCTTTGCTCGGTCCCAGCTAATTACGGCTGCTCATATCCTATTATAGATTGTGTAATTACATAAAGAATGATGGAGTATTAGAGGTTAAATCTCATCATGTTCAGCCATGTTCAGTTTCAGAGCGGTGAGTTCTGTGTGTGCCTGGACGAGCCTAGACGCCCATTTAAACCTGTATCAGTGCAGGAGAGGGAGGCCGTGATCCATGTAATCCTTGCGGCAGTGAAAGTGTTAACCTGTCCTGTTTCTGTCATTATGCCGCTCTGGGCTGCGCCGATTAGAATGCACATTTTATCGCATGGAATTTTCTTCCTGTAACTTTTGCGCTGATGGCTACATTGTAACAACTCATTTACTGCATTTATGATTTATTTATGAGTTTTTTGAAAGTTAATTAGGAGGGTTGTGTTTTTTTTTTAATTAGTTTCTGTTCAATTCTCCTGCAGTTTGTGGCTGCTATTTATTTACTAGTTATTGTCATAACATTTCATTATTTTAACTATACAGACATTACGCCAAATCTGAAAATACAGAGTAAAAAATCTGCTAAATACAGAGTGATACAAAGCAATACAGCTCAGCAAACTATATCGCAGTGTAGCACAGTGTGATATTTTAAGGTGCAGTATAGCATTAAATATTGCAGTGTGGAGTGACATATTGCAGTGCAGTATTATATAATATACTTCAGTGTAGTGCAGTGTGATATATTAAATTGCAGTGTGGAGTGACATATTGCAGTGCAATGTTATATAATATACTTCAGTGTAGTGCAGTGTGATATATTAAATCGCAGTGTAGAGTGACATATTGCAGTGCAATGTTATGTAATATACCTAAGTGTAGTGCAGTGTGTTATGTAATATACCTAAGTGTAATTGCAGTGTAGAGTGACATATTGCAGTGCAGTGTTATGTAATATACCTCCGTGCAGTGTAGTGTGATATAGTAAATTTCAGTGTGGAGTGACATATTGCAGTGCAATGTTATGTAATATACCTAAGTGTAGTGCAGTGTGTTATGTAATATACCTAAGTGTAATTGCAGTGTAGAGTGACATATTGCAGTGCAGTGTTATGTAATATACCTCCGTGCAGTGTAGTGTGATATAGTAAATTTCAGTGTGGAGTGACATATTGCAGTGGAGTGTGTGATATATCTCAGTGCAATGTAGTATGATATATTAAATCACAGTATATAGCGACATATTGCAGTGCAGTGTTATGTAATATATCTTAGTGCAGTGTAGTATGATATATTAAATCGCAGTGTGGAGTGACATATTGCTGTGGAGTGTGTGATATATCTCAGTGCAATGTAGTATGATATATTAAATCACAGTATATAGCGACATATTGCAGTGCAGTGTTATGTCATATATCTTAGTGTAGTGTGATATATTAAATCACAGTGTGAAGTGACATATGGCAGTGGAGTGTGTGATATATCTCAGTGCAATGTAGTATGATATATTATATAACAGTGTGAAGTGACACATTGCTGTGCAGTGTATGATATTTCTCTATATAGTCTAGTATGATACATAGCTGCTGGAAAGCTGAACTAAACATCTCTTCTGTCCCAGGCTCTCTGTGAAAGGCTCTCGGCTGCCTGAAAGGATACCTGTTCTCTTATTACTTTGATTCGATTCTATTATTATGCTTTTTTGAAAGAAGAAAAGCGTCTGGATCTTTATTGTGCGAGCAGTTTTGTCAATAAACGTATAGTTTGGGAGAGAGATCTATTTAGAGATATTTTTTTCTCCACCTGTCAATCAATTCTTTGGCATGGAATGAAAAGTTCATTGATAAATCAGAGCAGACAAGCCCACCCACCCGCAGGCAGTCGTCCTACTCTCCACCCAAACCTACCACAGTGCATGCTAGATTATACGTGAGGTCACTCCATTCAGGCAACAGGGCCCGCGTGCCGCGTCACTGAGGATTACCCTCCTGGGGGAATTTTCCCAAGCTGGACAAATCAAAGAAGACTGGAGGAGGAACCGAGGACGGAGTGAAGGTTGGTGTTGCATGAAGCTGGAATGAGGTATGGTGAGTAAATATCAGCGTTTTACATTGAATAACATCATGTATCTCTGTGAAGTTCATTGAGCAGGGCCCTCAATCCCTCTGTTCCTGTACGTCAAACTCGTCTGGTTACAATTACATGTTTGTTAGTCCACCCATTGTACAGCAATACGGAACTTGTTGGCACTATATACAGGGACGTATTTGCCGCGAGGCAAACAAGGCATTTGCCTTGGGTGTCAATTTCCAGGGGGCGGCAAAAAACGCTGCCCCCAAACGCCCAGCCAAATACCTGGTTTGCCTCGATTTATGGGAGCCCAAGAGCTGGCGGCTGGCCACCTTTTGGCTCCCCCGGGGAAGGCGGGCAGTGGTTTCCTGGGCGGGCGGCGAGGGTGCACTTTCCCTTGAGTGCTCTGCTCAGCTCCCTCGCGCGACCCACAATGATGCTGGAAGCCAGAATATGACGTCATATTTCGGCTCCCGGCATCACTCTGCGACGCGAGAGGGAGCTGAGCACAGTGCTCAAGGGAAAGTGCTCCCTCGCTGAGAACCTAGACTGCCCGCCAGCACATTCGTCCACCTCCCTGCCCAGCAGACCCACTGGACCTTAGGTGAGAAATCCACCCAGCTATCCCAAAAGTACAGAGGCTGTGTGGATTTCAATTTAAAAAATATATATTAATAATAGTGAGTGGGCGAAATGTGTGTGTGTGAGTGTGTCAGTGAATGTTAGTGTGTGTCAGTGAATGTGATTGTGTGTCAGTGAATGTGAGTAAGTGTGTCAGTGAATGTGAGTGTGTGTGTGTCAGTGAATGTGAGTGAGTGTGTATCTGTCAGTGAGTGTGTGTCAGTGAGTGTGAGTGTGTCAGTGAGTGTGAGTGTGTGTCTGTCAGTGAATGTGTGTGTGTCTGTCAGTGAAAGTGTGTGTGTGTCGGTCAGTCTGTGTGTGTGTGTTAGTCAGTGAGTGCGCGTGTCTGTCAGTGAGAGTGTGCGTCTGTCAGTGAGTGTGTGTCCGAGTAAGTGTATGTCTGTCTATCAGTGTGTCAAATCAGTGAGTGTGTGTATGTCAGTGTATATGAGAGTGTGTGTCTGTCAATGAGTGTATGCATCTATCAGTAAATGTGTGCGTCTGTCAGTGAGTGAGCGTCTGTCAGTCAAATTGAGGCCTTGACAGGAAGGGGTGGGGAAAATTTAAATTGGGGGGGGTGCCCGAGCACCGTCCTGCCTAGGGCAGCACACCTCCTAAATTAACCACTCACTATATAAATATAATAATAACAATAATATATCATAGATTCAATGTATCTGGGAACGATTCAGGCAAAGTTTCTATTTACCAGTCCTTGCCGGCATAGTTGCCAACAATTTCCAGGGACACTTTGCAGCAAAGCTATCAATTATGTACTTGAAAATTTACCACACCCACTGCCGAAAACTATGCCCACTCTGTCCAAACCACTTAATTAATCTCCACCTCCTTATCATAGTGCAGATTATAGGGTCTACTCAATAAAGAGTGAATTACAGAGATGCACTGTGTGTGTGTCTGTAAGGGCTACATTGTGTGTTTCTGTGTGTGTGTGTATGCAAGGGATGCATTGTGTGTGTGTGTGTGTGTGTGTGTATGTGTAGGGATGCATTGTGTGTTTCTGGGTGGGTGGGTGTGTGACTGTGTGTAAGGGCTGCATTGTGTGTTTCTGTATGTGTTTGCAAGGGATGCATTGTGTGTTTCTGTGTGTCTAAGGGAAGCATGGTATGTTTTTGTGTGTGTTTGTGTAGGGATGCATTGTATGCTTTTGTGTGTCTGAACACTGCATGTTCCTGTGTGTGTGTGTGTGTGTGTGTAGGAATGCAATGTCTGTTTCTGTGTGTGTGTAGGGATGCATTGTGTATTTCTGGGTGGGTGTGTGACTGTGTGTAGGGATATATTGTGTGTTTCTGTGGGTGTGCAAAGATGCATTGTGTGTTTCTGTGTGTGTGTAGGGATGCGTTGAGTGTTTCTGTGTGTTTGTGTAGGGAAGCATTGTGTGTTTCTGTGTGTGTGTGTGTGTGTGTGTGTGTGTAGGGATGCATTGTGTGTTTCTGTGTGTTTGTGTAGGGATGCATTGTGTATTTCTGTGTGTGTGTGTTTAAGAATGCATTGTGTGTTTCTGTGTGTGTGTGCATGTACGTATAGGGATGCATAATGTGTTTCTTTGTATGTGTAGGAATGCATTGTATATGTGTTTAGTGTGAAAGAGAAAGTTTCTGGGGTAGGATAGGGGCTGAGTCTTACCGGGGTCAAGAGGGGAGCAGATCTTTTTTTTTATTATTATTATTATATTAATTTTGTTAATATAATGTTTGTATTTTTTTTTTTTTTGTGCCTTACACCCCTCTTTAGTGTATCTCTTACAAGTCCCTTGTGTGTCTCTTTGTATGTCTCCTACATCCTCACAACCTCTTTGCGTATCTTACTCCCAACAGATCCTTTGTTTCTTTCACTCTTCCCACCTCCTTTGTGTTTGTCTCTTTAACCCCTGTAACCTCTGTGTGTCTTTCTCCTCATCAGGCTCCTCTGTGTGTCTCTTTCTCCCCTACCAACCCCGTTGTGCTTCTCTTTTTCCCCACCCTCCCCACCCCTGTCCCTTAGAGCTCTCCCCTCCTGTCCCTCCAGCCCTTTAGAGCTCTCCTCTCCCCTCCTGTCCCTTAGAGCTCGTCCCTCCTGTTCCTTAGTCATCTCCCCTGCCACCCTGTACCTTAGTGATCTCCCTTCCCGTCCCTAAGTGCTCTTCTCTACCTCTCTCATTGAGCACTTCCTGTCAGTCCGGCCGTGTACAGTAAACTGAAGCTCCTGTACCGCGGTCCCCTCCGCTCCGCGACAATACACTGAGTGACTGGCAGTAGGGAGCGCTATGTGGTTTCCTCCTGCTGGTCACACTAATCTTGTGCCCCCAACCCAGTGCGCTGCCTTTTGGACACACCAACCTGACTGGTCTGTCCCGGCAAAACCAGGATAGTTGGCAACTATGCAAGTGCCAGTGTGCCCCTGTACAGTCACTGTTTAGCTGTACATGGTCACTGCATTCCTTTTGTAGCCAGCAAATGCCCACAGAATCAAGCCACAAGATGAGACCCAAACTGCGGTCTCGTTCCTATACACAGTGTTGCTACCGTGAGGCTGCTGGATTCTGCTCCCTGTATTAGCCACGTCTAACCCTGATGTGACGTATGTAATCTTACGTCATTAATATTAAGATATTAATAATTAGCCTTCTTTAATCTCTGCTCATTTTACCGATGCAATCCACCTGGATGCTTGCTGATCACTAACACAGAGAATACGCAGCGGTGGAGTAAAACGCAGCAGGTTTCAGCATCGCAGTACATTTGTCTTGTAATTTAATTAAATTCAGTTTATGGCAGATGCCGTAAATTCTTGCTCAGCTAGATTTTGTCATTTGCATAAATCAAAATAACTGAATATGAAAAGAAAAAAAAAATATGTGATTACTTATTACAAAGCTAAGTGATCTGTGGCAATCCAGCTGCTGCAGACTGCAACTCACACATGGCTCAGCCAGCCACAGCCTTTAAAAGCCCAGCTCCCAGCACACTGTAATAACTAGCCAGTCTGCAGGAAGGGAAGACTATCCTTGTCAGGACATTGTGATAACTAGCCATCCTGAGGGAAGGGAAGCCCATCCTTATTAGGGCACTGTGATAACTAGCCAGTCTGCAGGAAGGGAAGCCTATCCTTATTAGGGCACTGTGATAACTAGCCAGTCTGCAGGAAGGGAAGCACATCCTGGTCAGGAGATTGTGATAACTTGCCAGCTTGCAGGAAAGGAAGCCCATGCTGGTCTGGAGAGTGTGAAAACTAGCCAGTCTGCAGGAAGGTAAGCCCCTGCTGGTGAGGGCATTGTGATAACTAGCCAACCAGCAGTAAGAGAAGTCCATGGTGGTCAGGAGATTGTGATTATTTACTGTAACATGTGGCCGCAGTTGAGTCAGAGGTTAGAAACTTATAGAACCTAAAAACTTACAAAAGAATACTTCTGTGTTGTTGTCACCCCAACTTGCTGTTGCTTATGTAGGAGACAGATAGTCAATACAAAGCAGAAAATGAGGGCAACGATTCTAGAAATGCATGATTATTAGACGTGTGCAATTCGTTTCGTTCCGAATGTAAATTCGGATGAATTTCAGCAATTCGGACATTTGGATGCTTCCGAATGTCCGAATTTCCGAAGTGCCGAATTTCGGACGTGCCGAACTGAACCGAATTGCCTAAGTCCCGAATTGCCAAAGTGCCGAATTTCAAAAGTGCTTTGGATTTCTGAAAAGTGGCAAAACAGGAGAGGGAAGGAAAATTAAGGGAATGATGACCGTAATCTAACCCTACCCCTAACCCTAACCCAACCACTACCCCTAACCCTACCCGTACCCGTGACCTCTAACCCTACCCCTAACCCTAACCCTAATCCTAATCCTAGCTGGGTTAGGGTAAGGGAATTGCCGAAATTCCGAATTCCCAAATTGCCAAAGTCCAGAATTTTGGAAGTGCCGAACCGAACCAAATTATTGGCCCATGCACAACCCAGATGATTATGTTCACAATTCAGCTTTCCCGAGAAGCACTGCCCTCATTTATCCTGCTTTGGGTGGATGGATGGATAGATAGCTGGATATTGGCTGGGTGGATAGATAACGAATGGATGGATGGATAGATAAATAGATAGACAGATAGATAGTGGATAGATGGATAGATGGAAAGATCGATGGATAATGTATTGATAACTGGATAATGGATGGATAGTTTGAATTTGGATCTTTTTTATATTAGTTGTCAATGGATTAATATATAGATAGAAATGTAAATAAATGTTTCTGCTCTTCAGACACTGTATAAAGTCTCTCTCTGTTCTCCCGGCTGGGATGTTTTGAAAGTCATGCTGGCCCTGTAAGTGAGACACTCTTTACACCCAGACAAAAGCAGATAATTTTGTGGCAAGATGATGTGTCACCTCTCCTCTTCAAATCAATGAGATCCTATTGTTTCTCGGTAGACTCTCTATCGGTGTGACACGCTGGCTCCTCCACTCGGTAGGTGAGAATTAGTTCATTATTCAGGATCTGCTGTGATATTCACAATCCATTCAAACAACATCTTCTACTTGGTAACATAAATCCAAAATGCTTTATTCTGATTATAATCTAGGAAAGAGTTAACTGCATGAAGAACTATTAATTAATTACTTTCAAGTTTGTTCACTAAGCATTTAACTGTAGTAAATAAAAAAAAACTAATTGAATAATTAGTCTGTAATAGATAAGCTGTCACTACAACTGAATTGGAGAGTTTTTCTAAATTAACTAATTTTCCCCAAATTTTACAATTAATTTATTAATTTTGAATTCACTGTGATTCAGAGTTTATTGAACAAACCTTTCAATCCGTTTTCTTTTCTATGAATTATATTAAGGGTGGTGCTGGGGGTCACTTTAATCCAGCATTTAGCATTGGATGTCAGCTGACCTGCTCAGCCAATAAATGGCTTCAGAAAATGGACAATATTGATATTGCTAATACCAGAGGCATAACTAGAAACCACGGGGCCCCCGTGCGAAAACTTCCCTGGAGCCCCCCCATCCATCTACATCCCCCATACATCTACACCCCCATACGTCTGCAGACAAACAGATACATATGCAGACACACACATAGACAGACACACATATACAGAGACACACACAGACACACACATACAGGCACACATACATACAGACACACATACATACATACATAAAGACACATACATACAAACATACACAGACACACATATACAGACACACAGACAGATACACACATACATAAAAACACACACAGACAGACATATACACACACACATACAGACACACACACACACACAGACATTACACACACATAGACATACAAGCACTCATACATACACTGGGGTCCAGTGGCTCAGCCTGATGGTGGCTACCGGGGTAAGCTGGGAGGAGTGACCGGGGCAGACACTTCCTCCCAGCTGTGATGTCATCTCAGGGGGCCCAGTTGCGCTGTTAAAGCACAGCAGCGCTGACTGGGCCCCCTGGAAATTAACGTGTGGCGCCGGCTGTTCTACCGTGCAGCTGGGGCCGCAACAAATGGCAACGGGCACCGTGGTCGCAGGGGCCGCAGGGTGACCCCTGTGACTGCGGTAGTTCCGCCACTGGCTAATATCGAAGTGGAACGTAGACAATGGTTGGACCAAGAATTGAAAGATGGTGCGTGCAACCATATGACCATAACCACAACATAATCAAGCAGTGATTATGGTGCCTAGATGACCACTTTAAATGCTAGCAGCAAGACTCTATTGAATTGAGCTGTGGTTTCCACTATTTAAAGCAAAATAATGGTCACACAAAATGCTTATATTCACATGTAATTGGGTGTGGCTGGGTGTGGCAGGGACAGCGAGAAGCCAAGATAACTACGTATTGGCTGTTATTTCCTCTGCTTGCATATCACCCGAGTTGGAGATTTTTATACATTTGCTCTTTATATGTAACATTCTGTAGCTGATTCTCCACATTTCCTGTGAAATCCGTTTCTTTGCGATTAAATTGGCCCTCGGTGCATGACGAGCTTGTATGTGGAGTCTAAAGAAGATCGTGCAATGTTTGGGCAGAAGACATGAAAAAATGTAAATAATATTAATTACCATCTGCTCCTGGCCTGTAGATTGTATTTTAACATGCTCTACTTTCTTGTTCTGGGTTCTTACTATTAATCCTCCAAGCTGTTCTCTTCATTTTAATTACAGACTAGAATCCAAACAGAATACCGTGAAGCGTTTAGAACTTCCAGTGATAAATGAGATTCCGGCTGGTAACGTTCCAACTTCAAGTGAAATTCTGTGTCTGCTGACTGCTACGCTCACTAAAAGATTTCTATCGCCAAACAGAAGCATTGCCTGCAGCACAGATACAATAACTTGTAACGCAAGGCCCACATCACAATAAAAAACATCAACAAGTATTTTACTATAAAGACATTCTATCTGATTAATGATCCGGTGAGTGGAGCAATTCAACCTTTTCTGATTTATATCATTTTTAAAGTGATATTTGCATGGAACAAACTTTCTGATTAAAAATGAGACATGGCTCGTTTTCAGGATCATTTCAGCTAAATTCCCCGACCGTGCATTCAGTGAGTAATGAGCTTCCGTGGCTCCTGCAAGGTGGGACGCTTGTTTTAAACAAATTAGAAATTCTCATATTTAATAAAAAAATGTCCTGTTGAAAAGTAATTATTTAAACCAAATAAACACATCTCATTCAGTACCATGACACATCGATAGTCGCCTTTTCGGCATACGCTTATGAAACCCATAACCCTCCAATAAGAATCAGACACCTTGTTGTGGGAAAAATTATCACAGCTTTTATTTAAAAGATAATAATAATAATTTAAGGTCATTGTCGACATACTTGAACATTGCATATTCACCCCCATTCTTTTACACAACTCTACTCCAGACAATGACCCACAGAACAATAACTGATAACCATTATAACATATAATAAAATAGTACATGAACCATTGCCACCGAGGGCATGATTTTCCAAATTTTACAATGTAGAGTTATACCCAGATATACCCTACACCCACCAGGTTCGGAGTAACCAACAATGGTACAAATACCATTTCCAATTTAACTGTTCTTAGTGAGCTAAAACTATCCTACCGCTGAACAAGCGACTTACACCCCAACCTTTTGTTCCATCCCGCGCCGCCGTGACCAAATGGGTACTTCATATGGAATGTTAATAATCATATAGTATGTTAATCAATAATCATATAGAATGTTAATAATTTTATAGTATGTTAATCAATAACTATATATTATGTTAATCAATAATCATATAGAACGTTAATCAGTAATAATGTAGAATGTTAATAATCATATAGAATGTTAATCATATAGTATGTTAATCAATAATCATATATTATGTTAATCAATAATCATATAGAATGTTAATAATCATATAGTATATTAATCAATAATCATATATTATGTTAATCAATAATTATATAGAATGTTAATAATCATATAGAATGTAAATCAATAATCATATAGAATGTACCACACAGGCGGACCATCCAGAAGTGGAAGCATGCAGGCAATTTACCTCCCAGGCTGGGAGGCTGCTGTAGGTAAATTGCCGACTGCTGGGGGGCCGCCGTTTGTGCAAACGAACACCTGGCGGCGACCATCTGTTTTCAGCCGAACGCAGTCAGCGGTGTGTGTAGCCAAATTCATGAAACTGAAATCGGCTACACAGTTCCATGAACACCGCTGACCCTTACCTTCTCCTACACTGAGTTTTCAGCCGCAGAGACTAAGTCCCGTTCAGCGATGGTCATTTTTTCAGTGTGAAATTGACCGACTGCACAGCCCAAATCTATGGAACTGTTTTGTACATGAAAATGTGCTTATGAAGATTGAATGTATATTTTTAAAGTTACAGTGTATGTGTAAAAAGTATATTCTAGAATGTTAATAATCATATAGTATGTTAATCAATAATCATATATTATGTTAATCAATAATTATATAGAATGTTAATCAATAATCATACAGAATGTTAATCAATAATCATATAGAATGTTAGTAATCATATAGAATGTTAGTAATCATATAGAATGTTAATCAATAATCATATATTATGTTAATCAATAATTATATAGAGTGTTAATCAATAATCATGTAGAATGTTAATCAATAATCATATAGAATGTTAATAATCATATAGAATGTTAATCAATAATCATATATTATGTTAATCAATAATTATATAGAATGTTAATCAATAATCACATAGTATGTTAATCAATAATCATATATTATGTTAATCAATAATTATATAGAATGTTAATCAATAATCACATAGTATGTTAATCAATAATCATATAGAATGTTAATAATCATATAGAATGTTAATCAATAATTATATAGAATGTTAGTAATCATATAGTATGTTAGTCAATAATCATATATTATGTTAATCAATAATTATATATAGTGTTAATAATCATATAGTACAATAATCAATAATAATATAGAATGTTAATCAATAATCATATATTATGTTAATCAATAATTATATATAGTGTTAATAATCATATAGTACAATAATCAATAATAATATAGAATGTTAATCAATAATCATATATTATGTTAATCAATAATTATATATAGTGTTAATAATCATATAGTACAATAATCAATAATAATATAGAATGTTAATCAATAATCATATATTATGTTAATCAATAATTATATATAGTGTTAATAATCATATAGTACAATAATCAATAATAATATAGAATGTTAACCATAACCTGAATGTTTATGTTTCTATAATCCGGGTAGAACGTAGCCCTTTTACAGGTGCCCTGTTTTGTTTTGAGCCACATTAGTAAATAGGTGCACTCAGACATGGATGAGGCGATACCTTATTAGCGGATGGATCTCACATTCAATGACGATTGGAGACACAAGACCCCCGAAAACCATCAGCTAAAAACACTAAGTAAGGACACATGTCCTACACTATGTGAGCCAGAGAACAGTTAAAAGAAAAGGAGAAATGTATCTGTTACACACAATGCAAAAAAAAAATAGAAAAGAACAAAAAAAAGAAATGCCTTTATAAGATTAAACCTGGATAAAGGAATGGTGTGGTTAGCAAAATGGTTAATAACCAAAAAATAGATTCTAAAAAGGGACTCTACACTTAGGAACATGTATACCTAACACTATAGTTCTGAAGTAGCAGTTTAGGTTACTGTCCCCAAAGGTTGTTTTACTTACCGGCATCTCCTCATATAGATACATTGAATCAATGGGTCATGGAGACACGGAATGCTAGAGCAGCACATTGTGCAGCACTGAGATAGGAAGCACCTCTAGTGGCTGTCTGAGTGACTGCCGCTAGAGGTGTTACTAGGCACCAATGTAAACACTACCTTTTCTCTGAAAAGGCAGTGTTTACATTGAAAAACCTACAGGTACAGGATATAGACACCGGAACAACTATATTAGGCTATGCTGGTTCAGGTGTCTATAGAGTCCCTTTAAATGTCTATAAATTTGCAGGAAATAGTCCCCAAATAAGCATTCTTCCAGAGGATAGTGTTTTCTCTGCCCTGGGTGGTATTGTCCAATGGGCACGTAGTGCTTTCATCCCACAACCATCTGCCGTAGTAAGTCCATCCGTTAGAGGAAGCGCCATATAAAGGGATCAAAAATGAAATGAAAAGGAGCATTAATAAAAAACGTAACACACAGAGGTAGTGAATATAATCAAATGTATTGGGTTTTGGGTGGAGAAAAGATAGTTCAAGTTCCACCAATGTAGAATGGACACACATTACATCAAAGACAAGAAACTCAAGGAAAAGCTGAAATTTCAAAGAAAATGATTGGAAGCCAGAGAAATATGTCTCTGTTGGATGTGACGAGTATCTCAAATCTGCCGCCACGGTACAGCAAATGCTATCACAAACTGGATAGAGAGATAAAATTGCTAAAAAGAATTTGCTTAAGAAATAGCATTTTTCTGCAGTTACAGGAATTACAAAGCTTTTTAGATACATTTCCAGCCAGCAGGAAGTAATCTCAATTCCATGGTTAATTTTAATGACATTAATTGCCTTCATTATGATTGTTATGACAAGAGGTTGGATTTTACCTGCACTTGGGATGAGCCGAGGATGTTAAATAGTTTAATCTGTAGAAAGAATTGTATATTCTCCATAAATTAAGTTAGATTAAGTCATACAAGGAAGACTACTCTGTTATCATGTCCTCCCATGAATTCATTTAAGAGACCAGATTCTTTCCATTTTTATATCAGAAATCTGCATGAAAAAATAGGAAAACAAGCTTGCTCATGCCCTTTGTATGTGTACAGGTGGGGGACAGAAAAATATTCTCAGCAGATTCAAAATATAACCCTGAAAACCATCTCCTCCTCGCCACGCAAGGAGCTCTCGAATTGCGCAAGTGACTGTGCTCTAAGCCTGTCCGCCTCTCGATAACGCTTGTACCAGCCCACAATTTAAAGCATGTGTGCACATTACAGGAGCTGAGATGATACCTCTTCTCTTAGGGCTGGTTGTTTGTGCAGCTGCTCACAGACTTTTTAGCCATCACCACGTTTCCAATACCTACAGCAGTAAGCTATCCATGCGCTAATCCAGAGTAGAAACCGAATGCTCAGCATTTAAGATAAAATTTAAGCAGGGCTTCCAGGAGCCTCTTTCATAGTTACATAGGCTGAAAAGAGACTTGCGTCCATTAAGTTCAGCCTTCCTCACATTTGTTTTTTGCTGTTGATCCAAAAGAAGGCAAAAAACCCAATTTGAAGCACTTCCAATTTTGCAACAAACTAGGAAAAAAATTCCTTCTTGACCCCAGAATGGCAGTCAGATTTATCCATGGATCAAGCAGCTATTACCCCACTGTTGTGGTTCGTGGTTTTGGATGAATTTGTTTGCGCATTTAAAAGGTTTCACAACAACTACTGTGTTAAACTTTTAGGAGGACCAAGATGGCTGCCGACTATGTGCTTCAAAGAGCATCACGATGGCCACCAGTCGTGTCTAGGTGTAACCTAGTTACACTAACAATAAACATCGCCAAGTTACAATAACAATAGAGTTAATGGAAGCCCACATATACTTTTTATGTTGTACAGCTATAATTTTAGATTATTAACTGCATAAGGTATTTCGGCAGAATTCTATCCTAACATTCTAGACCAAATGACAATTACTCACAGTGCAGCAAAAAGGAGCGTAATGTTTGGCCAAAAGCGATGTTAAAGGATAATATAGTCACCTGAAAACTTCTTCAGCTTTTCTAATGAGGTTGTTGAGGTGAGTGCTACAGCTCCCTGCAGCCTTTTCTTGTAAGCACTGTATTTTCATAGAAAATACAGTGTTTACATTGGAAGCTTGGAACACCTCTTGTTGCAGTCAATCAGACGGCCACCAGAGGGACTTCCGAGTTCAGAAGCCCTAAAAAGGCTTCATTCACGTCTGATGTATTCACGCATGGGTGAATACTTCAGACGTGCTATCAGCACACAAAGCACTGTGAACGCGCTTTGTGTGCTGAGGCTGTCAGCACTGCTGTGGGAGTGGCTTGAGCTGACAGGCTGAAGACCGAAGAGGAGGAGGGGAGGATTCAAACTGTGTAAGTAAACTTATTTAGTGAGTGTGGGTGGGTGAGGATGGATGATGGGAGTGGATGGATATGGATGATGGATTTGGGTATGGATGATGGGAGTGGATGGATATGGATGATGGGAATGGATGGATGATATGGCTAATGGGAGTGGATGGATTTGGGGATGGATATGGATGATGGGAGTGGATGGATTTGGGGATGATATGGATGATGGGAATGGATGGATGATGTGAGAGGATGGATATGGATGATGGGAGTGGATGGATGATGGGGATGGATTTGGATAATGGGAGTGGATGGATGATGGAAGTGGATGGATTTGGGGATGAATATGGATGAAGG
>OW240913.1:370928730-371022297 GCA_933207985.1 Pelobates cultripes | reverse complement strand
GTAAATGAAGGATGGGGGTGTAAATGAAGGATGGGGGGAGTAAGTGAAGATGGGGGGAGTAAGTGAAGATGGGGGGTGTAAGTGATGGGGGGAGTAAGTGAAGATGGGGGGGAGAAAGTGAAAGAGGGGGGAGTAAGTGAAGGGAGGGAGTAAGTGAAGGGAGGGAGTAAGTGAAGGAGGGGGGAGTAACAGAAGGTGGAGGAGGGGGAGTAAGAAGAAGAAGGGGGGTTTGAAAAACGGGGGTAAGAAGAACACAAGGAGGAGGGGGAGAGTAAGAGTGAGGAGAAGGGGAGATGAGGAGAAGTGGGGGACTGAGAAGAACACAGGGAGGGTGGGTAGTGAGGAGAACACAGGGAGGTTAGGTGGTGAGGAGAACACAGGGAGGGGGAGGTGAGGAGGACACAGGGAGGAGAGGACACTACGCGCACACACACACACAATGCATCCCTACACACACAGAAACACAACATGCTTCCCTTACACACAGAGAAACACACAATGCATCCATTACACACACACAATGCAACACTTACACACAAAGACAATGCATCCTTTGCACACATACACAGAAACACATAATGCAAACACACACACACACTGCTTTTCTTACATACACACAGAAACACAATGCATCACTAACACACACTCAATGCACACAATTACAGACACACACCTTGCATCCCTTATGCATACGAGCCAATAGGCTGTGAAGTAGTTCTACCCATCCTTGAGCAGTCCCTGCAGGCTTTTTAATGTAAACACACACCTTAGGCAGCACTGGCGTTAGACCGTATAGCTCATAGGTAGAGGCATTGTGATGTCACATAAGAGCAAATACAGCTATTCCCATGCAACCCACAGGTGCCACTGTGCTGAGAGATTGTGATTACTCTTCACTTCCTCCCAGCTTACAGAGCAGCGCATGGGAGAGAGAGGGGAGGAGGCATGATTTAATCTTACAACAAATCCAGTAAGCAAATCTTTATAAATTTGGATGGGATCAGATCTGTTTCCACAGTTTATTGGTGTTTACTCTGCTGTCTGTATTAATATTGAGGGATTTCTAAGTAGTAACATCAGTGTGTGTCAGCAGGGCCAGCCATTGGGGTGTGCACGCTGTGCGGTCACGCAGGGTGCCATCACAACAGAGGCGCCCGGCGGACAACACAGCTCACAAGTTGGGGACACCAGCCTATTCAATTTAAACGATTCGCTGGTGGTCCACTGGTGCGCACCAGCAGTAGGTGCAGTCAGATTATAGCATCTCCCTCGTGGTTCCGGCGCTCAGTTAGTGAGTCAGAGCACAGGCTCAGAGATTCTCAGCCTGCGCTCTGACAACATTGAAAGTCAGAGCCGTGAAGGAGCGGGTATGGCAAAGAGCTACTGATTAGCATAACATCAATATCCGTTATAAATCCAGGAAAAGGTGGGCACCATTGCACTGATTTGGTGGTGCAATGGGCCTCTTGACTGGTTTTGCCCCCCAGGCCTAAGGCTGCCAGACCTCCCCTGCTTAGTGCTATCTCCCATCTGGACTTAGGCAGGTCCAGTCCCTATTGTGCACATATATTTAACCAGAGGCTTTTCTGCTTTCAATATAATATATACATACACACTACGATGCAAACTTTTTAGGTAAACTGAACATTCTTTCGAGGATAGAAATGTTAATAGTTTATTTTGATCAATTAACAAACTGCAAAGTGAGTGTGCGTGCTTGTGACCACCCTTATCCTAATTGCAGGTGGTTAATAACAGTGTTTTTTAATTAATCTGTTTAAACGTTTAACAAAAGCTTCATCGCAAACAGTGAAGCTTGTTAACACAGGCACACCCAGTCTCCATAAATAAATTCTGACAGCCAATCCTATTTGGTATTTTGTAGGGCAGCAATTTGCGGCATGTTCATACCATTGCTAATCTTGTAAGTGATGGCATATGTTTCATATCGTCATAGCAACCACCATTAATTACCTACTAATTAATAGAGCCAGAGATAATGGGCATGCTCTTTAGCAATTAAAACTCACACCCCTTGTTTGTTTTTTAAAATGCCCTCTCTCTGTCCGTAGAGTGCAGTTTCTCGTACGAATGTTACCAAACGCAGGGAATAAATCGCAGCTGTGTGCCCGATCCCCATATTATACCAGATATTGCTTTTAAACAGGAGAGGGTTTATTTAAATCAGTGGTATATCCTTATCTTCTTTAAAGCGCTGAAGACGGCATATTCCAGAGCAGATAAAGGGAAACAATAGCTGAAAGACGAACTCCTTCTTTACTCTAGATTATTTTGTATCATTAACAATTATGTTTCCAGTACCATAGTAGACCATAGGATATTTTAAGTGATGCTGCTATTACTGTGCATGCGGGGGGAAGCCATTTCGTTTACGCTCTGTATCCTCCTGTGAGCTACAATAGTCCCCTGCTCGGAAACTACTTAACAGGTGATCCTAAGAGCAAGTGCTCGGCCAAATTGCTTCCGTCTGCCTGTGGGAAAAAAGAAATGCAAATTTTCCACATTTTATGTAAAGTAGAAAAGTAATGTTAATTTCAGGGGAACCAGGCAATTTGAGGATTTTTTTTTTTTTTTAAATGCAAAAGCTGCTAAACAGCAAACAGTGAAAATCTTTTTTTCATGAGCAAACCGTCAACATTTCTTATATCGAAGTAGTGAGCAAAAGCAGAATCGTCCTGGGGCGTCTGGGGACAGATCTAGAGGCCCGACATGGACGGGGCACCAACATATAGTTATTTGGAAAAAAAGGGTTTTATAGGGTTTTTTTTCATATAAAAAGTGTCTCATTGCTGTGAGTTTTATCATTGGGGAGCTCTGTTATACACTCAGACACATTACTGGGAGTATTATTGCTGTGGAGCTCTGTTATACACTCAGACACATTACTGGGAGTATTATTGCTGTGGAGCTCTGTTATACACTCAGACACATTACTGGGAGTATTATTGCTGTGGAGCTCTGTAATACACTCAGACACATTACAGGGAGTATTATTGCTGTGGAGCTCTGTAATACACTCAGGCACATTACTGGGAGTATTATTGCTGTGGAGCTCTGTTATACACTCAGACACATTACTGGGAGTATTATTGCTGTGGAGCTCTGTTATACACTCAGACACATTACTGGGAGTATTATTACTGTGGAGCTCTGTTATACACTCAGACACATTACTGGGAGTATTATTGCTGTGGAGCTCTGTTATACACTCAGACACATTACTGGGAGTATTATTGCTGTCAAGCTCTGTTATACACTCAGACACATTACTGGGAGTATTATTACTGTGGAGCTCTGTTATACACTCAGACACATTACTGGGAGTATTATTGCTGTGGGGCTCTGTTATACACTCAGACACATTACTGGGAGTATTATTGCTGTGGAGCTCTGTTATACACTCAGACACATTACTGGGAGTATTATTGCTGTGGAGCTCTGTTATACAAGCAGACACACATTTGATTACTATGAGTTTTATCATTGTGGAGCTCTGTGATACCCTCACACACACTTATAACTGTTTTATTTCCTTGGAGCTCTGTTATACGCCCAGACACACTTCTTATTACTGTGAATTTTATTGCTGTTGAGCTCTGGATGGATCAATTAATTTGTGTGTGGATTAAAAGGTTTTTGCGACACATTTTGGACACATTTTGCGAGGGCTAGTAAATGGCATATGTGAAGGACTTTTATGTATTTGCCTATATGCTTTCAGCTTAACCCTCTCCCTACTGTTTTAATGTCTGTATTTGTTCGGTTCAAAATGTTGAGAATAAATGTATTCGTTTACCGAAAGGGGACCACACACCCTGGGTAGCAAGTAGCAATTAGAACACAGAGAAACCGCAACTTAATTGCTACTAGGTGGCCGCCATTCGACATACGAACACGTGGCGAGAACAAAGGATGGCGGCCATCTTAAAACTCACGAATGCGGTCAGCGGGGCTTACGCATGAATTGCATGGAATTGTTTTTGGTACGGGAAACATGCGAACGCCTGGTCCCCATGGAAGTCCTGGATGAATATGTTCCCCTCCACTAATCAAACTGGCGTTCGGTAGATAGCATCTACCGAATGAGGGGAACATTCGCAGGTAACCAGCTGAACCATACGAACGGTGGTTTTCGTGTAGTTAGAAGCGAACAGAGACCGGCTCTTGCTACTGATTCTATGGAACTGTAACTCGGATACCTCCACATGGCAAGCCGGTCAAACTTCCACACGATGCGACACGGAAACTACCGAACGGAAATTCGTGAGATTTGGATATGTAACTACCAGTATCCTCAGCTACCCAGGGATGTTAAAAGTATATTTGTATGTCTTGTAAAAAGTATGTTTCTGAAATTGTTAAAAATTGTAATGTTTCTGGCCAGCAGATAATTGAGCTTTGTGTATTGTAGAAACTCAATTATCTAGCCTGGCCCAGAGGAGGAGTTTTGTGTTGCATAAATTGTGAGTTCTGTGTGCCAGTAAATCAGTCTTGTTCCAGCATTAAGCTTTGGCTCATGTGTGGATTATTCGGCGATTCCAGGGATATTTCTACTTATGGAATATTGAGTGCTTTTCTTTTATGGGAAGAAGGGAATGCTTGACGGGGATATTTTCTACTACCGTCACAGCATATAACGATTGTGTCACATTTCTATGGATTAAAAATGCATGAAATACAGAAATTCCAAATTTACTAACAGAGGATCTAAGAGCTCGCTTCCAACCTTCTCAAAGAATATTGCAAGCAATTTCATTTTTTAGCGTGTATACACTGTATTAAACTGGGATGTGGCAGACCACCTGGCACCCCGACCGGGTGCCTCCGCCAAACGATGCTCCTAGTGCTCACTGAGTACCACAAGCACTCCACCAGACACCATCAGCACCATAGTCCCCACGTCCAGCGTTACAGCTTGGCTGAAAACTTGCTGTCCTCCACCCACCCTGGACCCAAGACCAGGATCCAGCTTCCAGTGGGTGAACCTCTCTTTATAAGAGCTAGTGATTATAATCCCAGGGGAGTATAGTGATATAGCAATCCCTAGGGTAGATACAACTGTTCCCCCCACACATGAGATGAGACTTTGTTGAGGGTAGGCAGGAACTGATTTATTGGTAGCCACATTGGCCTTTTATGCAAGTCCCTATGCAAGGGGTACTCCGACATGGACCTTGTGGGGAACTACAATATAAAGTTACAGACCAATGACAAAAGGTGTTTAAATGTATGACACTCCCATAGACAAACATACAATCCCTCCCCTCTCCCTGGGAGATAATTGGATCAGGAACTGTACCAATCTTATCCAATTCTCTCCAAGTACAGAAAAAACACACTTTCCCAAACAACCCAAAAACACATAAAACCCCACAAATGTTACATCCCCTGGTAGCCCTGATGTGGGTGACCAACATATCCAAAAATCACCCAGATCAGTTCAGGGGTTCAAGAATTTCCTGGAAGTCATTTATTTGACTGACCACACGCACTCAAGCTCTAATCCCAACCCCAGCCCCAAGTAGCAGACTTCGTTGGCTGGAAGAGGCCAGGAAATTGAGTAGAATATTCACCTCACAGGGCATCCACAGCCTTCAGTGCCAGGTAGGCTTCAAATGCACTGCAGCTATTGAGTGAGAGGGATCTGTGTGTGTGCCTGCTAGTTAATGTGCTTGTATGTGTAAGCATGTGTTTGTGTCAGTCAGCTTGTCTGTAGTAAGCTTGTCTGTATGAGCATGTGTGTGTGTGTGTCATTGAGCTTGTCGGTAGTGAGCTTGAATGTGTGTCAGTGAGCATGTGTGTAATGAGCATGTGTGTGTCAGTGAGCTTCTCTGTAGTAAACTGTGTGTATACCGGTGAGTTTATCTGTAGTAAGCATGTGTGTGTGTCACAGAGTTTGTCTATACTAAGTTTGTGTGTGTGTGTGTCAGTGATCTTGTGTGTGTCAGTGTGATTGATTGTCTGTCTGTGAACCTGTGTACCAGTGAACTTGTAGTACAGTATAGTAACAGCTATGACAACAAGGTAGTTGGTCACATTCTCTAACAAGGTTTGGAATTAGCCATAAATCGGGCTGTCATTAACCAGGGGTTAGCTGTACATGGTCAGGGCTGTGTGTGTGTGTTCTAGATTTATACAAAGCAGAGACAGACAGACATCTGTAGAAAGTTAAATAAAAAATAAAGAGATGAAAGTTTGCAATAAAGGACTAAGCGGACAACTTACTGGCATCAGACTGAATGTATTCATAGTCTGTGTGTAACAATATTGTAAAAGTCTTCTGACTTATTGTCACGGCTTACCTGAGGTGGGAGTCCGGTATCCAGAGATATTGTGTGCTCACCCTTGCAAATAATCAGACCAAGGTGACCAGATAAGGAACCAACTGGCCTGTGAGTCTGTGCATGGGGGCTGTGCAGGATATTGCTCCGAGTCGCAGTACAGGCAAGGACAAAAGTAGGAGAATCGTCGAGAATAAGCCAAAAGTCAGAGGGTGCCAGAAGTCAGGATAAACGAGGGTAAGCCAAAGTCAGAGGATGCCAGAGGTCAGGACACACGATAAGAATAAGCCAAGGTCAGGCACCAACAGGAGAACACTGGATCACGAAGACAAACACAGGAACCAGAGTCAATGAACTGACACTGCCCTCAGGGAGAGGCAGTGTCTTATACCTGGCTAATCAGTGATACTTTACAGGTGGACCATGACTGACAGGAGCAGTCAAAGGTTAAGTCCAGCCCCCAGTGCTGGAGACATGGCAAGGATAAGCTCCAGGCCAAACCAAGAACAGAAGTTGCTCAGAGGCATGAACACAGGCTTAGAACCATAAAGCACCCAGGTTCAAATCCATTGTTGGGCACTTCTGGGGCGACCTCATCTGGATGGCAAGGTGAGAACCATGACACTTATCACCTTTCTGTGTATCTCACTGCAAACATTCAATCTAGCACAACAAACTAGATTCACCAAAAACAAGAGGATCAGTTACTGTGCCAGATATTTATTTGGTAATGTGCAGCTTCACACCACAATAGGTTGATTTCCTTCTTAATGATTTAAATCAGGTGTGGGAAACCTTTTGCACTCCAGGTGTTGTGGACTACATCTCCCATAATTCTCTTGCAGCCGTAATGCTGGCAAAGTAGCAGGGGAGATGTATCTACAGTAACCCCGGTTTACATGATTACAGACATTCATTGCGCCATTTACTACAGTTAGCGTGTTTCCATAACTGTCAAACCTGGGAAGCTGTACTCAATGTAATTCTCATCCCTAAATCTTTAATAACAAATAAAATTTAAAATCACTCAATGCTGATATCGAGCTATTCTGAATCCTCTATAATGTAGAGACAAATTAATTGGTACCATAAACTGCTATCCCCAACGTAGGATATATCGCAGTGAGTATACACATACAAAGTAGATATAAAAAATATTTCAAACCTGGGATCTAGTAACAATGTTGACAAAAAGTATCTTATGCATATGGTTGGTTGTGTTTGCCTGAAGGTCTCCTGTGAACTACCGGGGTCTTTTTTGAAGTTCCCGACCGCTGTATTGGCCATATCAAGGCGAAGTTTTACCCACAGACAGGGTACAACTATAGACAGTTTCTTGTATCCCTGTATCCAGTTAAGGTGACTTTCAGGTATTCTGGCTACCTTCTAATTGGACTTGATTCGATTTTTACCTCTGGTGAGGGCCCACATCGAGGTCAGGTACTTTTTATACATATATTTTTTCATATATATTTTTTATTTATTTTATCTATACCACTATCGATGTTGTATTCAGTGGTTGATTTTTTTTTTTTGTCCATCGTATAATAGTGCTTATTTCTCAACAAGAGTGTGTATGTGAGATATTTTGGATATCTTTTCATATATTTTCATGCTGGGGCATTGCACAACATTGTTACATGATCCCCGGTTTGAAATATTTTTTATATCTACTTTGTGTGTATACTCACTGCGATATATTCTAAGTTGGGGATAGCAGTTTATGGTACCAATTATAGAAGATTCAGAATAGCTCAATATCAGCATTGAGTGATTTTTTATTTTATTTGTTATTAAAGATTTATATATGTTTCATTTATCTAATGTTTATTTTGTATTTAATTAAGGAGCACAAATACTTTATTTTATATTTTGATTTTTTTTTCCTCATCCAGTCGCTTGATAGTGTGTATGTAGCCGCCCACTTTAATATAACATTATTTTACATTGTATGTACCTATATATATATATATATACACTCATCCCTAAATTGCAGCAAATGAGTTAATGTCTAAAATCAGAACAAATCTCCCCAAACCGTCCAGGATTCCAGGTGGTCCCAGCAGTAAAGTGTTTAAAGCCTTTGTTTCAGCAACTGAAGTTTGCCGAGCTAAGTTTAAACCACCAGCCTTTCTCCACTTCTAAACACACAAGCTAAGAAGGAATGGCAGGATTAGCTGTTTAAAACAATTAAACACATAAAAATTGCTGCACAGCGTGGAAAAGATAATCACCAATTAAGGAAGCCAGCAAGATACTCAAATAATATTGTCGCAAAGTTTCTAACGGAAAGTGAATGTTAATTATCAGCAGAAAAAAAAAGTTGTTCAAAATTGCTCACGAAACATTTTTGGTCTTAATTGATGGAGCTAATAAGCTGGTATTGGAGAGAAGAATCCCCACAAATAGAAGTGGAGCAGGGTGATGGGTAAATGCCACGTACGGGATTTACACAATGATTGTATCAGGCGTACAATAGCCACAATTTAAAAAGAAATAAACCCTAATAAGGAGGCAGGCCAATGGAGAAATAGAGAATAGTTTTAAATTCTCTTTCATCTTTTGTGTGTATATCCGTCCCTAGTTCTCCATTTCATTCATTATAATTTAAATGATAATTTTTCTGTGTAATTATAGTTTTGGTCTGTTTTTTATTTGAGTTACAGATTGTGTTTTATTCTGTCTTGGTAACACAGCATTAACGATGATAGGGGTACGGGGTGAGAGGTTTTAGAGGGTCTGTCTGCCATCTGCTGCTATTAGTGAAATTAAATTCTAAATAATTCTGTATACTTTTTGTAATGTTACACTAGTTCAAGACACAGATGAAATTATTAGATTATTAAAGAAGCGGAATCAGTGTCACATTAACTATTAGGTTACAATATATTGGCTGGACACACACACACTGCATCACCTATGCACACTGCATCCCCGATACACACACTGCATCCCCTATACACACACACACACTGCATCCCCTACACACACATACACTGCATCCCCTATATACACACACACACACTGCATCCCCTATACACACACACACACTCACACTGCATCCCCTACACACACACACTGCATCCCCTATACACACACACACACTGCATCCCCTACACACACACACACACACACACACACTGCATCCCCTATACACACACACACACACACTGCATCCACAATACACAGCATTTCTGATGGCAGTTCTGGCTGTTTGGATACAATTCATATAATCCCATGCCTGGAAAGGCGTGATCCATCAATACCTAGATGAAAGGATGGACTGCCCACTGCGTTAACCTCCATACCAGAACAGAAGGCACACCGTTGGCAGCTCTCTGTTTCATATGAGATTCTATATTCTGTAAAACACAAAACAAACGGTTAATCCATTAAGACTTCATTGATCACAGTTGTTTTGATTAATAATGGGAACGTTTATCTTTATTATATTTGGAAATCAAGCTACCCTCACACAATCCATTCATTACTAATGCAAATTCTCTCCACAGCTGGGATGTGTCCCATTAAGACCATATTTGATTTAATTGAGCCATTGTGCGCGCTGATCTAAAGACGATCAGGAAGGGCTATCTCTCGCTCTCCTGTATTCCTGCTATGTTATGTCGTAGAGATTGGGAAACTAGAAAGAAATTAAATCTAGCTGAGCAGCAGTAATGAAATTCTGATTAAAAAACATCATCATTTCAATTAGGTTTAATCACATGCAAATGGTAAAATTACTGCAGGTAATCTTTAATATATCCATTGAAAGCGGCAAATCTTAACCTGTTCCATGGCTCGAAAAGATCTACAAGTTGGAAAAAGAGAAACCCATCAGTCTTCTGTTTCAGCCATCAGAGTAGGAACTTGGAAAAATCTGTAGAAGACGCCCTTTAGAGCATATTAAAGGAACACTATAATGTTCAGAATACAAAACTGAGTATCCCTCTGCTCCCCCTCTCCCTTGCACCCCGCCCCAGCGGCACATGAAGGGTTAAAAATCCTTTTTAAACTTACCTCTTCCTCTGACATCAGCCGATGGTGCATGCTTGGCTAGTGCTGCACGCTCATTAGGCCTTCCTCATAGCATTGAATCAAAGCTTTAATTTGAGGATTTAGAAGACGCTGGATGTTATCATACATGGTGTGAAGATGTCCAAGGTAATTTCATGAAGTCAAACTTTGTGAAAGTCCAGGAAGCTCCTCAAGTGGCTGTCTTCATGGCCAGATTTGGAGCCCATTTGGCCTGGTGCTGACAATTTTGATGGACATAATTACAGAATCTTATCAACTGAAAACACTCTAACAGTCATAACTCCCACGTGTCATGTATCTGGTGGAGATGGTGCTGGAGGGAAACTCACAGGATATAGCTATCAGAAAACACATACCCAATGCTAATCTCTCACTTTCATCTTTCAAGTAAATCCCCATAACAATAGTGTCTGGTGAAGCAATATGTTGGTGGGCTCTTCATGACGCAAATTACATAACCAGAACATGGCCAAAAAGGGGACATGTCTGCATGAAGAATTAGGTCAGTCTGGCGTGAGTGCATGTCAGGCTGCCTGCCAATCATCCAGGCTGGCCAACTAAGGGCATACTGTGCAGACAGCACCCTGAGCAAGGCATAAATGTGTCTAATGATGGCTCTATGCTTTTCAAGGACTGCCCCCTACGTTTTAGTGTTTGTTTAAAGGACCACTCTAGGCACCCAGACCACTTCAGCTTAACGAGGTGGTCTGGGTGCCTGGTCCCTCTAGGATTAACCCTTTTTTCTATAAACATAGCAGTTTCATAGAAACTGCTATGTTTATGTTAGGGTTAATCCAGCCTCTGGTGGCTGTCTCATTGACAGCCGCTAGAGGAGATTCCGCGATTCTCACTGTGAAAATAACAGTGAGAAGACACTGAACGTCCATAGGAATTTGTAATTAGCACCAAAGAATAAATTAAATCACTTATTAAGACCTGTGAGTGCACCTTATACATACTTTGATATTTATATTGGATGCCGAGGTTTGCAACCAGGCAAGAACAACGTATTGGTCATTAAAGGGTTAGTGCCAAGTTCACTTTCTTTTATATATATATAGTGTCAATAGGGTTTAGCAAGCTCCCGGGTGGTCTTTAGTTTGTGGATTTGTTCAGTACAGGCAAACCACACGAACAGAGTCTTTTTACAGGTCTTTTACATGGCCCATAGTCCTTGGGCAGGAGGCTAGCCGGCAGACTCCTCAAGGAACATGTGGCAGAGTCATGTTTGCCACAGGCACCATTTAGTAATTTCACTGATAAATTGGAAATGTCGACATTAATAATACCCCCTACTCAAATATCGCGTTTTCTTGTGTGTAAGGAGGGAATAGTTATATTTCACGTAATATATATATAAGGTGTTAATTTCAAAGAAAATAATTCAGCTCAGTTCAGGCATAAGTAAAATCCAACACATTGGGCAAACTTGACAAGGTTCAGGAATAGCAAGCTTTTATGATATTAATTGAACACAATTAGGGTAAGAGAAAATAACTAATTAGTGAAAGAAAAGTGGGAATAGAACAGTGTTCATCAAAAGCATTCTAATAAGCCTATCATTAAATAGTAATAAGTCTAATAACTCCACCTTATATCTATACACGACTCATAGAGAATAGAATGAGGATCCGTGATGTTATAATCTAACATTTTCAGCGCTGTTATACAAAGTGGTTTATGAGAGGCCACGTGAGCTGACAATCGGAAAGTAAATCTGTCATTGACCATAAAAACGAATGACCTTTTTCATTGCTCTCTCAGGCGGTGCTGCCATGAGGTGGGATTCGTGGGTTTTATAGATGGAAATAAATGACATTTGTCCCAGCTTACCTATTTTCCTCTATTAGCACTGGATGTGGTTGCCACATGTGCTATAGATGCTGTGAGGTGTTCTCCTGCTCTCCCTGTCACTCAATCCTTGGAACAGAGGCCTAGGCGGTCTGGAGAACCCAGGATGCAGAGATCTGATTAACAGATGAGAGGAGCGAATATAACTTGCATAGATTTAGTGAGCAATCTACATATTTGCCAGTCACTCTGTCCCCACAATCCATAGATTAAATTTGCTCCTCTGGAATTTATAATAATGTTTGTACCACGACTGGTGTACTTGAAGGAGATAATGGAGATCAAGACACAATTTAACATGGAAGAATTTGTAGCTGATGGCTGGAGAATTCATTAAAAATGCAGTTTATATTGTCAGGTACCCTGCACCAGCGCCGCTCGCGGCGACCTTGTTTACCTGATCACAGCGAGCGGCGTCATCTGGTCCCTGTCTCCAGACTGGCAGTGTGTCTGACGCTGCACGCTCCAGAGCAGCTTCCTTATATGTGTGCTGCACCCGGTCATGTGACCCAGCACACAGTGATGACCATGTGTTGTGGTTAACACTAATTGGAGATTAGCCAATCAGACACACCCTGTGTGTATATAAGCTAACCTCTCCCTTGCCTCAGTGCCCTGTTGTGGTCTTTGGTTTACCATTGCGTGTTGCACTTGTTATTTGGATTTCCTGGTTACTGATATTTGGCGTGTTCTCTCGTTATTCCGTCTTTCTGTTTCCCTTGACCTCGGCTCGTGTTTTCACTATCCCTTTTTGCATAACCCGACCATTCTAAGGATCGGTATTTCAATTCTCTCTACTCTGTCCTGTCTGCATGTTAGGGTTCCCTAGTGAACGTTACTGTGGCAGACTGAGCCACTCCGGACTGTAAAGGACTTTCTTACAATAGACTGTGTTCGGGACTTTAAAATGGCCGTATCTCCTATTGTTAGTCTATGGGGATACAGCAACCGTTTCCCGAACAGTAATCTGCAACACTGTTCGGGAAACTACCTAACTACCGAATGAGAGACCACACCGGTGAGGTCGTATGTCTCTCATTAGCCTAGTTGCAACATTATTTCAAGCTGTTAATAGGTTCTGTGTGTGTGTGGCCACCGTTCGTGTACCGAACGCATGGCGGCGGCCATCTTTGTTCGCTAAAAGTTCAGTGGTGTTTGGTCGTCGAGTGCCTGGAACTGAAATCGGCTACTTGATTTCCAAACACCGCTGGACTTCCAAGACGTTCAGGAAACTCGCTCTTTCGGTGAATTAAAGCATTTCGCGAGTTCCCCCTTTTCAGACCTGGTTCACTAAAAACTGTTTTATGCTTGGCGTTCACCTAATTCTGCAGGGATCGGAGCGGTAATTCATGAGATTGTACAGTTAGATCTCTGCAATCCAATGAGGGGTCATTCGTGAAAATCTGTTAGAACTTGCTTAAGTTATAGATTTTACTTAATCCACCAATCAGAGTGTTATGAGTCAAATTACACAGTGTGGGAAAATTCCAAAGAACTTTACCATGCTGTGTAAAATGACACAGAGCACTCTGGTGGATTTCAAACCAACTAATCAGAGTGCTGTGACAGGTAAATGTAGAGACTTACCTGTCAGTCTCTTCATTTACCTGTCAGAGCACTCTGATTGGATGGCTTAAACCCACCAATCAGAGTGCTCTGAGCCTAATTGCATGGCGGGGAAAGGCTTCATAAGCCTTCCCCTGCCTTGCAGAGCTCAGTCTGCGCGGAGCCCTAGCTGGGTGAAGATGGATTTTTTTATTTTTTTTTATTGCGTCGGTTATTATGGATTTTTATTTGGCCTTTTCTGTGGCTGAAAAAAGATTTTAGAAGAAAGAAAACATCGAATGGTAATTTTTATTTTATTTTTTTTTACAGGTACTTAGTTAAAGGAACACTATAGTCACCTAAATTACTTTAGCTAAATAAAGCAGTTTTAGTGTATCAATTTCACTGCTCAATTCACTGTCATTTAAGAGTTAAATCACTTTGTTTGTTTATGCAGCCCTAGCCACACCTCCCCTGGCTATGATTGACAGAGCCTGCATGAAAAAAAAACTGGCTTCACTTTCAAACAGATGTAATTTACCTTAAATAATTGTATCTCAATCTCTAAATTGAACTTTAATCACATACAGGAGGCTCTTGCAGGGTCTAGCAAGCTATTAACATAGCAGGGGATAAGAAAATCTTAATTAAACAGAACTTGCAATAAAGAGCCTAAATAGGGCTCTCTTTACAGGAAGTGTTTATGGAAGGCTGTGCAAGTCACATGCAGGGAGGTGTGACTAGGGTTCATAAACAAAGGGATATAACTCCTAAATGGCAGAGGATCGAGCAGTGAGGCTGCAGGGGCATGTTCTATACACCACAACTGCTTCATTAAGCTAAAGTTGTTAGGAATTTCTTTGGAATTTGAAATGCTATGCCAAAATACAAAAACATAAAGCACATCTGACCTGGTAATAGTAACCTAAAATTCTAATTACTTTCCATTTCTAACAATTCACTCTTCATTGAATAACCCTGTTGTAAACAGAAGGTTACAGGCAACCAATCAGTGGATTATACGTCTAAAACCTGTAGCAACTCAGTCTGGGGAGACATTTTGGCTTTTTGCCACATAGATAGACACACACATACGTGTCATGCTTTTGTATTTGTGGCCATCTTCTTGTCAACATGTCCTACTGATGCTGGCTGAGACTGATGGGAGTGTGGGGCTGGAGCTGGCTCTATCCTTGCTCCTTCCCACTCCTGTGCCTCCTCTCCCTCTGTCTGTAAAAGGAAGTGGCCTTCTTTCATACTACAGGGCGGTCATGCTGTTAAAGGGCCACTGCTCTGCAATACCCATCAGGGGGCCCTTGAGTGTAGGGGCCCCGGTGCCGCTGAGGTAGTTCTGCCGCTGACTTCTAACATGGCTTCTAAGAAATAAACTGGTAACATTTCCATGGAGGAATCAACAAGGAAACAAAGTAACTGAGAGGAAGACTCTGTAAAGCGAGCTGTGCTTACTGTCCTGTTACAGTAAATGCTGGAAGTGAATACATTTAGACATTTTACCCCCGACACCTTATTATGTATTCATGTTAGAGGTTAGATGAGTCCACAAGCCACCTGCTCTTCTCTGATTGGCAGGGATTGTCTAAATTCCATCCCATTGAGAATGGATTCATTATTTACATTTAAACAGGACAGATATTTTGTGAATGAGAAGGCAGTGATTGCTGTGTGACGGTAACCTAAAATATTACTATCACAAACAAACATCTTTTTTTCCTGACTCTGCCGCCAACAAAAATGGAAAAAAATGACGCTAAAATTTATGGAAACAATATAAAATCTCATGAATAATCATGTGTCATTATTTCATGTTTCTCTTATAAAACATGACAATCTGCAGTGCCTGTTACTTTGGAAATGCTAATAAGCTCATTTCTAATTTAGTACTTTATCGCGTGCCATATGCCAGGAGTCCAACGACTATAAAATATTCAGAAATGTGCAGTTATTTATAGTTATCAAAAAACCTCTTATTGTTGGACCACTCCCGCATTGTGCATTTAGAAAGCTGGGCTGTAAAATGTTAAACCAAGCACCATCACTACTTCATTACTCTGTATGTGCAGGATTTTGCATACAGAGATTAACCTCTTAGCTGCCTTAGTCCATTTCCAGCAGTGTCTTTAGCCAGTCGAGAACAAGAGGTTTGGTTGGTTATTGTCAATTCTGTGCAAAGTTGGCATCAGATGCATGCACGGACAGCATGCTGGCACCAGACAGCGAATTATAGTAATACCGCCACTTTGGGCCACCTCTGTCCTCCCCAAGCCCATCCTCACTCCCCTCAAGTGAGGGGGAGTGATGTCAACCAAGATAGGGACAATTGAGACTTGGTGCCAGAATGGTGATACGTTTTAGTGTTTGTTTAAAGGACCACTATAGGCACCCAGTGGCACACCTCCATGCATGTGACTTACACAGGCTTTCTTCACTTCAGCTTAACGAGGTGGTCTGGGTGCCTGGTCCATCTAGGGTTAACCCTTCTTTCTATAAACATAGCAGTTTCAGAGAAACTGCTATGTTTATGTTAGGGTTAATCCAGCCTCTAGTGGCTGTCTCATTGACAGCCGCTAGAGGGCTTCCGCGTTTCTCACTGTGAAAATCAGTGAGAAGATGCCAGCGTCCATAGGAAAGTATTGTGAATGCTTTCCTATGGACTGGCTGATTGCGCGCGCGGCTCCTGCTGCGCATGCACATTCAGCCGAAGAGGAGGAGGAGAGCTCCCCGCCCGGCGCTGGAGAAAGAGGTACGTTTAACCCCTTCCTCTCCATCCAGCCCAGCGGGAGGGGGACCCTGAGGGTAGGGGCACCCTCAGGGCAATATAGTGCCAGGAAAACAAGTATGTTTTCCTGGCACTATAGTGGTCCTTTAAGTTTTGGGTTTTTTCAGGGGGCTGGGGAGGGGGTTACTTTATCCAAAACTATTTTATGATAATGCTGGTTTTTGGAGTAACCCTTTAATGCCAAGGGTTAAGGGACACTATAGAAACCTTAGTTTAATGAAGCAGTTTTGGTGTATAGATTATGCCCTGCAGTCTCACTACTCAATTATCTGCCATTTAGGAGTTAAAGCACTTTGTTTATGCAGGTCTAGCCACACCTCCATGCATGTGACTTACACAGGCTTTCTAAATACTTCCTGTAAAGAGATCTAATGTTTAAATTGTATTGCATAATTCTGTTTAATTTAGAATTTCTTTAACTCCTAAATGGCAGAGAATTGAGCAGTGAAATAGAACACTTTTTTGAAAAATGTAAATACATATTAGTTTAAGTTTTGAGAAAGTATATTGCTTGAATAAAAAACAAATAACAGAGAAATTGTATATGCAGATTTATGTAAAGATTAAATTAATTTGATGAGCGCATCTGACCCTATTTAACACCTGATACAGCAAAGGTGCTTGTCCATGCTGCTGTCCTCTCACGCCTTGACTACTGTTATCCACTTCTCAGTGGTCTTACGTGTTCCCAACTTGCCTCGTTACAGTCTATAATGAATGCGGCTGCATCTCCCATGCCTCCCCCCTTTGTCAGACCCTCCATTGGCTTCCTGTAAGATATAGGGCTCAATTTTAGATCCTGAGACTTGCTTCCAAATTTCTACACAATGCTGCTCCGATCTAATTAGCCTCACTAATACACAAACTTGTTCCCTATATCCATCCACAGCTCCAACACCCTGTAACAAGTCAGCCCGACCCCATAACCCCCAACATTTCGCACAGAGAGGTTTTAGGTGAGTTGCTAATAAGAATGTAATTACAGGACCCACCATTGTGACATGCTAAAAGAACTAAGCTGGCTGTCGCTGATAGCCAGACGCACCTTTCATCTTTCCAGCCTTGTGTTTAAGAGCTTTTCTGGGAAGCTCCCACCCTACCTGAGCAGAATGTTCTCCTCGGCTGTTCCCACTTCCTATAACCTCCGATCCAGTACCAACACTTTATTTAGTCTACCTCAATACAAAAAGAAAGCGAGTCGATCCTCCTCCTACACAGCGCCGCAATTGTGGAACAACCTCCTGCACACTTTCAAATCTTCCCCAAGCCTAAAGTCCTTTAAGAGATCCCTCTCTACATACCTCAAAACAGAATGCACCTGTCATGGGTGATTATATATTTCCTACCTGTTCTATGTTACATTTTGTATTTATTGTGTATTAATATTGTTTTTGTATTTTATTGTACCCTAATGTAACAATGCAATGATTTGTGGACCCAGGACATACTTGAAAACGAGAGAAATCTCAATGTATCTTTCCTGGTAAAATATTTTATAAATAAATCATTTATTACAAGAACAATGTATCTTATTAGTCAGACTGATTTTTAAACACATTTATTGTAGTTTAAAGACACATTAACAGGAGTATTATTACTGTGGAGCTCTGTTATACACTCAGACACATTACTGCGAGTATTATTGCTGTGGAGCTCTGTTATACACTCAGACACATTACTGGGAGTATTATTACTGTGGAGCTCTGTTATACACTCAGACACATTACTGGGAGTATTATTGCTGTGGAGCTCTGTTATACACTCAGACACATTACTGGGAGTATTGTTACTGTGGAGCTCTGTTATACACTCAGACACATTACTGGGAGTATTATTACTGTGGAGCTCTGTTATACACTCAGACCCATTACTGGGAATATTATTGCTGTAGAGCTCTGTTATACACTCAGACACGTTACTGGGAGTATTATTGCTACTGAGCTCTGTTATACACTCAGACACATTACTGGGAGTATTATTTCTGTGGAGCTCTGTTATACACTCGGACACATTACTGGGAGTATTATTGCTGTGGAGCTCTGTTATACACAGACACATTACTGGGAGTATTATTTCTGTGGAGCTCTGTTATACACTCAGACACATCACTGAGAATATTATTGCTGTGGAGCTCTGTTATACACTCAGACACATTACTGGGAGTATTATTGCTGTGGAGCTCTGTTATACACTCAGACACATTACTGAGAGTATTATTGCTGTAGAGCTCTGTTATACACTCAGACACATTACTGGGAGTATTATTTCTGTGGAGCTCTTTTATACACTCAGACCCATTACTGGGAGTATTATTGCTGTGGAGCTCTGTTATACACTCAGACATATCAGTGGGAGTATTATTGCCTAAAAGGACAATTACACTCAGACAAACAAACAATATGGAGCTCATAGAAAAGAGGGACATTAGGAGAGAGAAGAGAGGAATTTGGGGACAAAATAGGGACTGTCCCTCCTAAATACAGCCACTTGGGAGGGTTGGATCCCCGGGGGAGACTCCACCACTCAGCCGTAACGCATAAAAGGTGGGGATCAGCAGCATTCTGGGAAAGATTAGAGTTCTGGGAAAAATAAAGTTCTGTGACAGACCATAGAGTTTTGAGAAGGACCTCTTGTGATACCTTTTTATTGGACTAACAGAATTTCTATTCCAAAATTCTGTTAAGCAAATAAAAAGGCTTCACAGGATACTCTTTTCCTCTGCTATTTTAAAAAATATATATATACTACTCTCTAAGGTTGTGCGTTTGGGCACTTTCTGAATCCCCTGGCAGGATATATTGACCACTTTTAAATTATATTAGAGCACAATATATCCATTAATTTTAGACAATGTCTCTCAGTTTTGTTACAAAGTGCAGTTTGACGGCTATTGTATTCTTTTCCGCAATGCACAATGGAATTCACCATCTTAACTAATCAGAGGGTCAGAGAGATGTCGCAGTGTATAACCCTCTCACACAAGAACCGGAGAATGCATCAATTTACCGCACAGTGATTCATTGACATAGACAGAATACCCAAAGAATAAAACAATAAAACACATTAGTTCAAACATCGAGTAAACTGACAAATAATATCAGGTAGACACGGAAACATTGAGATGATTGTTTAATGCTGGAACTGTAGAAAGGTTAAGGAAACAGTTAATGTAACTCTTCCTCGTTCCTATTCCTCTCCATGTACAGCAGCTGTGAATGCTCTGGGCTCAGGTGGATAAATGTTGGAGAATCTCTCTTCATCTTCTCCTTTACTATATCGCAGAATGAAGCGGAGCCACAGTCATCTCCAGACTAAACCCCTCAATAACTGCTTCACTGAACTCCTCAATAACAGCTTCACTGAACCCCTCAATAACTGCTTCAAATTCCGTAGCGCTGTACAATGGGTGGACTAACAGACACGTAACTGTAACCAGACAACTGAACGTACAGTAACAGAGGGATTGAGGGCCCTGCTCAGTGAGTTTACATGTTAGAGGGAGTGGGGTATAGCGACACAGTAACAGAGGGATTGAGGGCCTGCTCAGTGAGCTTACATGCTAGAGGGAGTGGGGTATAGTGACACAGTAACAGAGGGATTGAGGGCCCTGCTCAGTGAGGTTACATGTTAGGGGGAGTGGGGTATAGTGACACAGTAACAGAGGGATTGAGGGTCCTGCTCAGTGAGTTTACATGTTAGAGGGAGTGGGGTATAGTGACACAGTAACAGAGGGATTGAGGCCCTGCTCAGTGAGTTTACATTCTAGAGGGAGTGGGGTATAGTGACAGTAACAGGGATTGAGGTCCTGCTCAGTGAGTTTACATGTTAGAGGGAGTGGGGTATAGTGACACAGTAACAGAGGGATTGAGGGCCTGCTCAGTGAGTTTACATGTTAGAGGGAGTGGGGTATAGTGACACAGTAACAGAGGGATTGAGGGCCTGCCCAGTGAGTTTACATGTTAGAGGGGGTGGGGTATAGTGACACAGTAACAGAGGGATTGAGGGCCCTGCTCAGTGAGTTTACATGTTAGAGGGAGTGGGGTACAGTGACACAGTAACAGAGGGATTGAGGGCCCTGCTCAGTGAGTTTACATGTTAGAGGGAGTGGGGTATAGTGACACAGTAACAGAGGGATTGAGGCCCTGCTCAGTGAGATTACATGTTAGAGGGAGTGGGGTATAGTGACACAGTAACAGAGGGACTGAGGCCCTGCTCAGTGAGTTTACATGTTAGAGGGAGTGGGGTATAGTGACACAGTAACAGAGGGATTGAGAGCCCTGCTCAGTGAGTTTACATGTTAGAGGGAGTGGGGTATAGTGACACAGTAACAGAGGGATTGAGGGCCCTGCTCAGTGAATTTACATGTTAGAGGGAGTGGGGTGTAGTGACACAGTAACAGAGGGATTGAGTGCCCTGCTCAGTGAGTTTACATGTTAGAGGGAGTGGGGTATAGTGACACAGTAACAGAGGGATTGAGGGCCCTGCTCAGTGAGGTTACATGCTAGAGGGAGCGGGGTATAGTGACACAGTAACAGAGGGATTGAGGGCCTGCTCAGTGAATTTACATGTTAGAGGGAGTGGGGTATAGACACAGTAACAGAGGGATTGAGGGCCCTGCTCAGTGAGTTTACATGTTAGAGGAGTGGGGTATAGTGACACAGTAACAGAGGGATTGAGGGCCTGCTCAGTGAGTTTACATGTTAGAGGGAGTGGGGTATAGTGACACAGTAACAGAGGGATTGAGGGCCCTGCTCAGTGAGTTTACATGTTAGAGGGAGTGGGGTATAGTGACACAGTAACAGAGGGATTGTGGGCCCTGCTCAGTGAGTTTACATGTTAGAGGGAGTGGGGTATAGTGACACAGTAACAGAGGGATTGAGGGCCCTGCTCAGTGAGTTTACATGTTAGAGGGAGTGGGGTATAGTGACACAGTAACAGAGGGATGAGGGCCTGCTCAGTGAGTTTACATGTTAGAGGGAGTGGGGTATAGTGACACAGTAACAGAGGGATTGAGGGCCCTGCTCAGTGAGTTTACATGTTAGAGGGAGTGGGGTATAGTGACACAGTAACAGAGGGATTGTGGGCCCTGCTCAGTGAGTTTACATGTTAGAGGGAGTGGGGTATAGTGACACAGTAACAGAGGGATTGAGGACCTGCTCAGTGAGTTTACATGTTAGAGGGAGTGGGGTATAGTGACACAGTAACAGAGGGATTGAGGGCCCTGCTCAGTGAGTTTACATGTTAGAGGGAGTGGGGTATACAGGGAGTGCAGAATTATTAGGCAAATGAGTATTTTGACCACATCATCCTCTTTATGCATGTTGTCTTACTCCAAGCTGTATAGGCTCGAAAGCCTACTACCAATTAAGCATATTAGGTGATGTGCATCTCTGTAATGAGAAGGGGTGTGGTCTAATGACATCAACACCCTATATCAGGTGTGCATAATTATTAGGCAACTTCCTTTCCTTTGGCAAAATGGGTCAAAAGAAGGACTTGACAGGCTCAGAAAAGTCAAAAATAGTGAGATATCTTGCAGAGGGATGCAGCACTCTTAAAATTGCAAAGCTTCTGAAGCGTGATCATCGAACAATCAAGCGTTTCATTCAAAATAGTCAACAGGGTCGCAAGAAGCGTGTGGAAAAACCAAGGCGCAAAATAACTGCCCATGAACTGAGAAAAGTCAAGCGTGCAGCTGCCACGATGCCACTTGCCACCAGTTTGGCCATATTTCAGAGCTGCAACATCACTGGAGTGCCCAAAAGCACAAGGTGTGCAATACTCAGAGACATGGCCAAGGTAAGAAAGGCTGAAAGACGACCACCACTGAACAAGACACACAAGCTGAAACGTCAAGACTGGGCCAAGAAATATCTCAAGACTGATTTTTCTAAGGTTTTATGGACTGATGAAATGAGAGTGAGTCTTGATGGGCCAGATGGATGGGCCCGTGGCTGGATTGGTAAAGGGCAGAGAGCTCCAGTCCGACTCAGACGCCAGCAAGGTGGAGGTGGAGTACTGGTTTGGGCTGGTATCATCAAAGATGAGCTTGTGGGGCCTTTTCGGGTTGAGGATGGAGTCAAGCTCAACTCCCAGTCCTACTGCCAGTTCCTGGAAGACACCTTCTTCAAGCAGTGGTACAGGAAGAAGTCTGCATCCTTCAAGAAAAACATGATTTTCATGCAGGACAATGCTCCATCACACGCGTCCAAGTACTCCACAGCGTGGCTGGCAAGAAAGGGTATAAAAGAAGGAAATCTAATGACATGGCCTCCTTGTTCACCTGATCTGAACCCCATTGAGAACCTGTGGTCCATCATCAAATGTGAGATTTACAAGGAGGGAAAACAGTACACCTCTCTGAACAGTGTCTGGGAGGCTGTGGTTGCTGCTGCACGCAATGTTGATGGTGAACAGATCAAAACACTGACAGAATCCATGGATGGCAGGCTTTTGAGTGTCCTTGCAAAGAAAGGTGGCTATATTGGTCACTGATTTGTTTTTGTTTTGTTTTTGAATGTCAGAAATGTATATTTGTGAATGTTGAGATGTTATATTGGTTTCACTGGTAATAATAAATAATTGAAATGGGTATATATTTGTTTTTTGTTAAGTTGCCTAATAATTATGCACAGTAATAGTCACCTGCACACACAGATATCCCCCTAACATAGCTAAAACTAAAAACAAACTAAAAACTACTTCCAAAAATATTCAGCTTTGATATTAATGAGTTTTTTGGGTTCATTGAGAACATGGTTGTTGTTCAATAATAAAATTAATCCTCAAAAATACAACTTGCCTAATAATTCTGCACTCCCTGTAGTGACACAGTAACAGGGGATTGAGGGCCTGCTCAGTGAGTTTACATGTTAGAGGGAGTGGGGTATAGTGACACAGTAACAGAGGGATTGAGGGCCTGCTCAGTGAGTTTACATGTTAGAGGGAGTGGGGTATAGTGACACAGTAACAGAGGGATTGAGGGCCCTGCTCAGTGAGTTTACATGTTAGAGGGAGTGGGGTATAGTGACACAGTAACAGAGGGATTGAGGGCCTGCTCAGTGAGTTTACATGTTAGAGGGAGTGGGGTATAGTGACACAGTAACAGAGGGATTGAGGGCCTGCTCAGTGAGTTTACATGTTAGAGGGAGTGGGGTATAGTGACACAGTAACAGAGGGATTGAGGGCCCTGCTCAGTGAGTTTACATGTTAGAGGGAGTGGGGTATAGTGACACAGTAACAGAGGGATTGAGGCCCTGCTCAGTGAGTTTACATGTTAGAGGGAGTGGGGTATAGTGACACAGTAACAGAGGGATTGAGGGCCTGCTCAGTGAGTTTACATGTTAGAGGGAGTGGGATATAGTGACAGTAACAGAGGGATTGAGGGCCTGCTCAGTGAGTTTACATGTTAGAGGGAGTGGGGTATAGTGACACAGTAACAGAGGGATTGAGGGCCTGCTCAGTGAGTTTACATGTTATAGGGAGTGGGGTATAGTGACCCAGTAACAGAGGGATTGAGGGCCCTGCTCAGTGAGTTTACATGTTAGAGGGAGTGGGGTATAGTGACACAGTAACAGAGGGATTGAGGGCCCTGCTCAGTGAGTTTACATGCTAGAGGGAGCGGGGTATAGTGACACAGTAACAGAGGGATTGAGGGGCCCTGCTCAGTGAGTTTACATGTTAGAGGGAGTGGGGTATAGTGACACAGTAACAGAGGGATTGAGGGCCTGCTCAGTGAGTTTACATGTTAGAGGGAGTGGGGTATAGCGACACAGTAACAGAGGGATTGAGGGCCCTGCTCAGTGAGTTTACATGTTAGAGGGAGTGGGGTATAGTGACACAGTAACAGAGGGATTGAGGGCCCTGCTCAGTGAGTTTACATGTTAGAGGGAGTGGGGTATAGTGACACAGTAACAGAGGGATTGAGGGCCCTGCTCAGTGAGTTTACATGTTAGAGGGAGTGGGGTATAGTGACACAGTAACAGAGGGATTGAGGGCCTGCTCAGTGAGTTTACATGTTAGAGGGAGTGGGGTATAGTGACACAGTAACAGAGGGATTGAGGGCCCTGCTCAGTGAGTTTACATGCTAGAGGGAGTGGGGTATAGTGACACAGTAACAGAGGGATTGTGGGCCTGCTCAGTGAGTTTACATGTTAGAGGGAGTGGGGTATAGTGACACAGTAACAGAGGGATTGAGGGCCTGCTCAGTGAGTTTACATGTTAGAGGGAGTGGGGTATAGTGACACAGTAACAGAGGGATTGAGGGCCTGCTCAGTGAGTTTACATGTTAGAGAGAGTGGGGTATAGTGACACAGTAACAGAGGGATTGAGGGCCTGCTCAGTGAGTTTACATGTTAGAGGGAGTGGGGTATAGTGACACAGTAACAGAGGGATTGAGGGCCCTGCTCAGTGAGTTTACATGTTAGAGGGAGTGGGGTATAGTGACACAGTAACAGAGGGATTGAGGGCCCTGCTCAGTGAGTTTACATGTTAGAGGGAGTGGGGTATAGTGACACAGTAACAGAGGGATTGAGGGTCCTGCTCAGTGAGTTTACATGTTAGAGGGAGTGGGGTATAGTGACACAGTAACAGAGGGATTGAGGGCCCTGCTCAGTGAGTTTACATGTTAGAGGGAGTGGGGTATAGTGACACAGTAACAGAGGGATTGAGGGCCCTGCTCAGTGAGTTTACATGTTAGAGGGAGTGGGGTATAGTGACACAGTAACAGAGGGATTGAGGGCCTGCTCAGTGAGTTTACATGTTAGAGGGAGTGGGGTATAGTGACAGTAACAGAGGGATTGAGGGCCCTGCTCAGTGAGTTTATATGTTAGAGGGAGTGGGGTATAGTGACACAGTAACAGAGGGATTGAGGGCCTGCTCAGTGAGTTTACATGTTAGAGGGGTGGGGTATAGTGACACAGTAACAGAGGGATTGAGGGCCTGCTCAGTGAGTTTACATGTTAGAGGGAGTGGGGTATAGTGACACAGTAACAGAGGGATTGAGGGCCCTGCTCAGTGAGTTTACATGTTAGAGGGAGTGGGGTATAGTGACACAGTAACAGAGGGATTGAGGGCATGCTCAGTGAGTTTACATGTTAGAGGGAGTGGGGTATAGTGACACAGTAACAGAGGGATTGAGGGCCTGCTCAGTGAGTTTACATGTTAGAGGGAGTGGGGTATAGTGACACAGTAACAGATGGATTGAGGGCCCTGCTCAGTGAGTTTACATGTTAGAGGGAGTGGGGTATAGTGACAGTAACAGAGGGATTGAGGGCCCTGCTCAGTGAGTTTACATGTTAGAGGGAGTGGGGTATAGTTACATAGTTACATAGCTGAAAAGAGACTTGCGTCCATTAAGTTCAGCCTTCCTCACATTTGTTTTTTGCTGTTGATCCAAAAGAAGGCAAAAAAAACCAGTTTGAAGCACTTCCAATTTTGCAACAAGCTAGGGAAAAAATTCCTTCTTGACCCCAGAATGGCAGTCAGATTTATCCTTGGATCAAGCAGTTATTACCCTACATTGAAAGATTATATCCTTGAATATTCTGTTCTTGCAAGTATGCATCTAGTAGCTGTTTGAACATCTGTGTGGGCTCTGATAAAACCACTTCTTCAGGCAGATAATTCCACATCCTGATTGTTCTTACAGTAAAAAAAACTTTTCTTTGCCTTAGATGAAATCTTCTTTCTTCCAGTCTTAACGCATGACCTTGTGTCCTATGTAAATTCCGGTTTGTGAATAGATTTCCACACAATGGTTTGTATTGGCCCCGAATATATTTGTATAATGTTATCATATCCCCTCTGAGGCAACATTTTTCTAAACTAAATAGGTTTAAATTTGTTAACCTTTCTTCATAGCTGATATGTTCCATTGATTTTATTAATTTTTGTTGCCTGCCTCTGCACTTTTTCTAGTGCCATAATATCCTTCTTTAGAACAGGTGCCCAAAATTGCACAGCATATAGTGACACAAAGGGTATAAGTAGTGGCATTATTTAGAAACCTATTCCATTCTCAAGCTCTAAAATACTCTACAGTTATAAATGTTATTATAAAACCACCAACATATTCAGCGGCGCTGTACTATGGTTATTTAACCAGATTGATATTGGGCCACAATTCATTATTTTCCATCCAACAGGAAAAGAAGTGATACATATATATAAATATGTTTTCTGTGTAATATTCCTCCAAGTGACCTCTTAATGAAGAGTTTAATATTTCAGAATGTTATTGAAATATATTTGTGATTCGGCATTAGAGAGAGGGGCTGCATCTGCTATAGCCAATATGAACCAATTTGCAGTTATTTCAACAAATTAGGCTGGTGGGTGGAAGATTCACATAGAAAGAAAAGACGTCCGTAATGAGTGCCGTAAGCTCACTCTAATCAGCTGCTAAAGGTACAGGAAACCTGGAAGGTAAGTGACGGAAATCAAGCCAATTAGAGGGACTGGAAAGTCCGTGGGATTCTTATGATGCAGATGTGCTAATAATATATATATATATTATTATTATTAATACACCTATATTATATGTATTAATAGCAGGTAGGCTGTGTGATGAGAAATGTATCTCATTACAGATAGGGCCTACTTTCAAACTGTCATACAGACTTTGCAATATATCAGTATTCATAATTAGTCCTTTTTAAATTGCTCAACATTTATTGTCACTTCTGACATTTTTAGCTTTCAATAAATTGAGAATAAACTAATGCCATCTTTGGTGTGTTCATATAATGCTCATTTCTAACTGTATATAGTCATTTTTATTATAATAACTCAATTAATTAATATTACTGTTTTAGGCCCAGATTAAACAACCTGATAAATGAGTCAGAATTTACAGATTTAACTGTTTTCATATCTTTATTCATTGTTTCCAGTAACTTTGATGCAATGTTAGATACTTTATGTGGTCATACAATTAAATAAAGTAAAAAAATATAATTTTATCACATGACAAAATTATTTGCATAACTCTCTTTACTGAAACTCCCAGCAGCACAGATCATTAGAGAACAACCAATCAGAAAACACTTCAATGTTATAGAATAGGACCTGTCACACACATCACTTCCTCTTTCTTTGCTGCTCCAGCATGGCACAGGTCAGAGTATTTTGTCCTTGTGACTGTTTACTGTTACTTGTCGGATTTATTCTGTATTCGGTGTAATGATTCATAGGTATTTAAGATTACTTTATTAGCTGATATATCTTTCTACAATTTAAAGATTGTTTTATTAGGTAAACCGATTTATAGGTTTAATTTTCTCATTGTGTGTTATTCCACTTTAAACAAAGGTTGCTATATTTGTATTATATAGGTATTTACCCTGCTGTTCTTGTTAGCTTGTCCCCACTACCATTCTGCTAATACTTGTTTGCCCTTTTTACTTGCTTTCATAACCCTCTTTGAGGCGTACTCCCTCTCTCCCTTCTCTCCTGGAGCCTGGGACTGTCCTGGCTCTTGCCCCTCGTGCAGATCGTGGCCGTCGGTGCCACTTTCGCTCTTTTCAGCCTGTTTATACTTCTTTGCGGCTAGCTGAGGGTGTGTGTGGGTGGTGGGGGGTCTCAGCGGGATTCTTCCGCGACCGGCAGGCCCGCAAAAATCGCGCCGATCGTTGAGCGCATGCCGGCCATCTTGAATCTTGCGAGATTCACGTCGGCTATTTCTTTTTTCCTTCCATATCGGTATTACCGTGATCTGGCCTAAATATACTTACCTTTAAGCTGTATCTGAGGTTCCACCCTCACCAGTGGATACTGCAGTGTTGATTTCTCATCCACAGTTAAGGTACCTACTACAAGTGATTACAAATACTGCGCTGATTGTGACGGACTGCCTGGCACCCCGATCGGGTGCCTCCACCAATCGCTGCGTCCTAGTGCTCACGAGTACTTCAAAGCACTTCAAAGCACTTCACCAGACACCATCAGCACTGTAGTCCCCACTTCCATCGTTACAGCTTGGTTGGGGTCTCGCTGTCTTTCACCCACCCTGGACCCAAGACCAGGATCCAGCTTTCAGTGGGTAGACCTCTCCTCCTCTAGAGAGTATAGCAGGATAGCTCTTACAAGATCGCAGAGATTATAGCTGGTATAGCTTTCCTCTACAAGCACAAGAAGAGGCTCTGTATTGAGGTAAACTGGAACTGGTTTATTAGTAGCCACAACTGTAAAAACATATGTGTGATTACACTGGCTCACAGGTCCAGGACATTCCCATACAAAATTGTATAAAACCAAACGCAGGCGATGATGGAAGTCCAGCTGTGTTCGGGTGTTTCTGTGTCCGATTTTAGTTCCAGGAACACTTGGAAGAGTGTGAATTCAGACACCAGTCGCGTGTTGGTTATCAAAATAAGCCTCTGTCGTTTATTTATCAGTATGTGTTTTTATACATTAAAAAGTAAGTGCTTACGTGCAAATACTCATAGGACAGTAGTAGGAAGGGAGTAAAGGGTAAAGGGAGTACAGATAAGACATAGGAATAAACGTCATGTACATATAACAGATAAGTTCGAACAAGATGGCCACCACCTCATGGTTGTTAATGCGATAAGGTAAGTGACAGAAATCAAGCTAATTAGATGGACCGGAAAGTCTGTGGGATTCTTCTGATGCAGACGTGGTAATAATAAATATATATATTATGAATACACCTGTATTATATGTATTAATAGCAGGTAGGCTGTGTGATGAGCAATGTTTCTCATTACAGATAGGGACTACTTTCAAGCTGTGACATACACAAGTTATTCAATACGTTCTGGGCTGTTACACGCTGTTTGCTGACACAACAGAAATTGACATACACTGAGGTGTAATTGCTATGTGGGACTATGTTGGACTTAACAGCTGTAACGGATCGACGGGCACCCCGACTGGGTACCTCCGTTGAAGGATGCTCCTAGCACTTCTAAGCCTCTAAGCACTCCAGCAGACACCATAACCACCGTAGACTCTTTCAGAGAGCAAAAAACAGAACAAGTTCTTACAAGAGTTTAGCAGTGAATATTTCACATTCACATAAAACTTACAGAATCAGCATACTCCAAATACAAACATACGTCAAAATCATACGAATTGGTCCAGTGGGTCAAAAGTTAGTTGAAAGTCCCTTTGTGACCACAGGAAGCATGGCTTTTCTGCCCAAAACCAGTTCCACAAAGTCTTCTATCCTGGAGATAATTGGGAAGTAATCCAATTATCTCCAAGGACAGAGGCAAAACTCGATTAGCCACATGGTAGCAAAATACAATAAAATACATAAAAATATATAACTGTGCAGTTATTGCATAAAACAGGTACATTCAGCATATCCCCAGATAGCTTAGATCTGAGCGCACATTATTACTGAATGGCGCTCAGATCACATACATACAGAGAAATTGCCATGGAGCCAAAGTCTTTCACATAGTCTTTATACGAATGGGCTCCCTGGCATAGCTATCTGGGGTAACACTGCTCACAGAGGGAAAGTGCCGAATGACCCGGCTTTCTGGTCTTTGCAGGGGAAAATCAAGCATTTCAACATGGGGCCATAGTCACAGGGCAGGAGGCTGGCAATCAGTCTTCTCCAATGCCCAGTGGCGAGGCTGGTTCCGCCACAACAGCCATATACAATGTACCTTTTTGACTACATTAGTTGCCATATGTGGGTGTCCCAGATATCCTCACAGATGTTCTGCACATTCCCTACAGGGATCTCCCACATCCTTAATGTTGTCTGGAGATACATTATCACACCATGCAGAACTATCACACGTGCTATGTACACCTGTTTTATTGCTGACCACAGAGGTACAGCTTTGACATGTAACTGGGGTGAACCCCTCGAAGATACGTCACCTTGGCAACAATTACGAGGTTAACCCCTCAATATCACCCCAGATGGGGAATTAAGCTGGGGATCAACCCCATGATTCTGAGACTCCCATTCACTTAAGGGAAACCTCCTTTCATACACCTAGAGGGTGAGTCCCTCTTCATGGCACTATCATTGTAGACGAATATACTGTAAAGCCGATCCCTTGGTACGCCTCAGTTGTACTAGGAGCCAGGCACCATACGTGCGTCTCCATTTATCTTGCTCCCACTGATTGTCGCTGGCCTCTTACAGGCAGACCAACCACCATGAGCAACACACCTTCACCAATGCAGGACTTTCAGGCCATGATTAACGCCACTGTCATGGCCTCAGTTGAAAAGGCCCGACTGCGGGTCCTGCCACAACCTCCGCAAGCATGGCAGCAAGAATCTGATGCCGCTACGGGATCTGACGCTCCACTAAGCCAGACAGGGCCCAAACATCACGGGAAGGGTCTAGGGACAAAGCTCTGTTTAAAAAGCCCAAGCGTTTTGAAAGAGTGGACTTGCAAGACCTAACCCACTCCAACTCCAAGCCACTGGACAAGGAAATGCGGGCACGCCTACGAACTGAATGCAAGGTGGCTATCACTCCAGTATTTGACACCACAGTAGTGGTTTTCATGTCCCTGGCTGGCAGAGACCCCAGGAAGGGCATTGAGAAGGAGCTAAAGTCAGCACAAGTCAAGCCGTTGGATCTACTAAGCCCATTGGCTAAGATACTATTCTTTGTGGATCTAGGCCTCTAACAGGGCACGCAGTTAGACACAAGTGACTTCCACGAATGGGCTCAGTGCTCTATCTGCATGATGGGTAACGCAAATGCAACCCTCTGTAGCGCAAGACGCAAGACAGCACTTTTGAGGATGGACTCAACACTCTTGGAATTGGGCTCCAAAGAACTGTGACCCTTGGCAAGGTGACTCCTATTCGTGATCCTTTTATGACAGAGTTTAAGCGACAGGTCAACATGTTCACGATGCTGACCAAAGCCCAGCCTTCACTCGAGCATGGCTCGCAATCACAATCACCCTCCTTCTGTCCAAGCAGAAGCTTGGCTGCTGCAGACGGTCCAGGGCTATACCATTGAGTTCCACTCCAAACCCATACAAATCGCCGACCACCTCCGTTGCATGTTTCAAGAGAACACTGACTCCCTATAAACGAAGAGATTCGCTCTCTATTCGCCAAATGCGCTGTACAATTTGTCCCAGACAATTGGGGCTTCTACGACAACATCTTCCTGGTCTGAAAAAAGTTGGGAGAATTTCGGCCAGTCATCAATCTCCGTCGGTTCAACTACTGTGTCGTCTATCGACTTTTTTAAGAATGGAAGGTATACATTTACTCCGGGATCTCCTGCTGGTCATTGATTGGCTCACCTGTCTCGATCTCAAAGACACGTATTGTTCGGTACCTATGGCGTCTACGAGTCGTTGCTTTTTTAAGGTTCGTATAGGGTCATTGGTCGTGTCAATTTACGTGCCTGCCTTTCGGCCTCAGTTCGGCTCGTGGTGCCTCACAAAGCTACTGAAGCTGGTCATGACCTATTTCCAATCCAGGGGCATCCATTACCTTGTCTACCTGGATAACTTGCTGATCTTCTGCGACACAGAATCCACACTGCGCTCACAGACGTACTTTGTCGTTCACTTTCTGGAGTCTTTGTGCTTCGTGGTGACCAGTCAAAAGTCAGCCCTTTCCCATTCACTGGTCACTGGATTGCGTCCTCGGACTACCTGCCACGAAGATTGCATCCATCCAAGAGGAGATTTGGCGGATTCTACGCACGGCTATGGCTCCTCTGCAACACATACAAAACCATAGACATAAAAAACAAGATGTAGACATATAACAGCAATAGAAACCACAGACACAAAATAACCATAACAAGACTCAAACATTACAGTCGAAGCAAAGACACAGCGTTGTGTTAACAAGACTTAAATACTACAGTTGAAACAAAGACACGGCATTGTGTTAAAAAGACTTAAATACTACAGTCGAAGCAAAGACACGGTGATGTGTTAACAAAACTCAAATATTATAGCGTAAACAAAGACATGACATTGTGTTAACAAGACTCAAATACTACAGTTGAAGCAAAGACACAGTGTTGTGTTAACAAGGCTCGAATACTACAGCGTAAGTCAAAATGCAGCGTTGTGTTAACAAGACTCAAGTACTACAGCTGATGCAAAGACACAGTGTTGTGTTAACAAGACTCAAATACTACAGCCGAAGCAAAGACACGGCGTTGTGTTAACAAGGCTCGAATACTACAGCATAAGCAAAGACACAGTGTTGTGTTAACAAGACTCAGATACTACAGCTGAAGCAAAGACACGGCATTGTGTTAACAAGGCTCGAATACTACAGCGTACGCAAAGACACAGTGTTGTGTTAACAAGACTCAAATACTACAGCTGAAGCAAAGACACAGCGTTGTGTTAACAAGGCTCGAATACTACAGCGTACGCAAAGACACAGTGTTGTGTTAACAAGACTCAAATACTACAGCGTACGCAAAGACACAGTGTTGTGTTAACAAGACTCAAATACTACTGCATCAGCAAAGACATGATGTTGTGTGTCACATCCTGTTCTTAGCTGCGGATGATTCTGGCAATGGATTCTGTTAGTCAGTACTCTTTTTACAATTCTTGTTTAGTTTTTCTTGGTTTTTCTGGTTTTCTATTCCATGTCTGGTTTTCTTTATGCTGGGTTTTCTGGGTTCATTCCTGTATTCCGTTCCTGGAATTCCCAGTCTCTTGGATTCCTTTAAATGTTTGTTTTATGTTGCCACACCCGTTCCTTTTCCATGATTCCTTTGGTTCAGTTGGTCCCTGCAGGCAATTGTTCAAGTTCTCTGCCTTTTCTTGCAGGTAAGTGCTGTATGTGCTTTATTATGGTTCATTTAGCAGACATTAGGCAGTTAGAGTAGGACCTGCCACATATGGGGTACATTGGCGTTGTGGCAGGCTTATGTAATGTATGATCATATAATGTAACTAAGTCCCCATAGTGTTTCACATAGTGTAACATAATGCCGTGTCTTTGCTTTCGCTGTAGTATTTGAGTCATGTTAACACAACGCCGTGTCTTTGCTTTCGCTGTAGTATTCGAGCTTCATTAACACAACGCTGCGTCTTTGCTTCGGCTGTTGTATTCGAGCCTTGTTAACACAATGTCAGGGTGGCGGTCGAAAGTAGGAAAGTAGGAGTCACAGTTATTAATTCTGGAAGTAGATTAGCAGGGTCTGGTGCAGGGTAACCGCACCAGTTATGTCTCCTCTTGTTCTACTAGTTCTGTCTTGTTTGGTGCCTATCCTAGCCTTGTCTTGTTTCTGTATTGGATACATTCCTGCTGCAGAGCCTCCCTATTCAGCTCCTGGGAGGTCTGCTTATTTCCACGCTCCTAGTTCCTGGTATCCGCTGAAGCTGCGTCAGCATCCTGGTATGTGGCCGCACAAATGCTGGTGCTTAACACCAGGGGGCGTGCGGTTACCCTGCACCAGACCCTGCTAATCTACTTCCACACTGTGACTCCTACTTTCCTACTTTCGACCGCCACCCTGACATTGTGTTAACAACGCTTGAATACAACAGCCGAAGCAAAGACGCAGCGTTGTGTTAATGAAGCTCGAATACTACAGCGAAAGCAAAGACACGGCGTTGTGTTAACATGACTCAAATACTACAGCGAAAGCAAAGACACAGCATTGTGTTAACAAGGCTCGAATACTATAGCCGAAGCAAAGACACAGCATTGTGTTAGCAAGACACGAATACTACAGCAAAAGCAAAGACACAGCATTGTGTTAACAAGGCTTGAATACTACAGTGTAAGCAAAGACACAGCGTTGTGTTAACAAGATTCAAATACTACAGCATAAGCAAAGACACGGTGTTGTGTTAACAAGGCTCGAATACTACAGTGTAAGCAAAGACATGGCGTTGTGTTAACATGACTCAAATATTACAGTCGAAGCAAAGACATGGCATTGTGTTAACGAGGCTCAATACTACAGCTTAAGTAAAGACATGGCATTGTGTTAACGAGGCTCAATACTACAGCTTAAGCAAAGACACAGTGTTGCTTTAACAATACTTTTTGCTTGTTGGATGATCTGCTAAGAAAATTGGTCATTTATATTTATCTGTATAGAGAGTACTTTAATAAAATCCATATTGGAATTAAAAAATGTAAGATAAAATGCATATTTAAATTCATGCATGTATCATTGGGAGTAGTTCTGTCTTGTTTGGTGCCTATCCTAGCCTTGTCTTGTTTCTGTACTGGATACATTCCTGCTGCAGAGCCTCCCTATTCAGCTCCTGGGAGGTCTGCTTATTTCCACGCTCCTAGTTCCTGGTATCCGCTGAAGCTGCATCAGGGTCCTGGTATGTGGCCGCACAAATGTGAATACTACAGTGTAAGCAAAGACATGGCGTTGTGTTAACATGACTCAAATATTACAGTCGAAGCAAAGACATGGTGTTGTGTTAACGAGGCTCAATACTACAGCTTAAGCAAAGATACGAAATTATTTTAAACAATTATACATGTTTTTTTCCCATTGGAGTGCTCGTTTAATGTTCTGTTGTCTATATTAATTTTATATTATTTCATTTTATGAATTGACTCTGGAGTGTGTTTGATTCTCATTGTTTTTATCCTACCTGTATGACAGAATTTTGCACCTTTTTTAGAAGTCACTGTTAGAAGGCAATATTTTGTTAGAAGGCAATATTTAGCAATTCACAGATTCATTTTACAGAATTTCTGCATTATGATAATATGTCCAATTATTTAAAATTAACCTAACAATTATTTTAAATAAAGTAAGAAAAATTTGAAAATGCACTAAGAAAAACATTTTATATAAATCAACATACTATGTCCTCCTCCGTAGCGATCTATCACAAGTTCTCTCAAACATTTTTTTACTTGAGATAAGAGCCTACGGTCTCCATTCTGACATACTACACAAAACCAACTGTGTGAATCTATACATGTCCCAAAATGCTGAGTGTGCCTGTTTGCAGCTGTGTCATTTATATAGTCTCTGATCTATCAGTGATATGCTGGAAGAAGAGCTGGGAAGGATAGCACCTTCTCTGTCCACCAAGTTGCTCTTCCAGGGACAGAAGTAATGTTGGTGGGCTGCATTGCGATTATGATCCCCGCTCTGCACAGTGACAGTTACAGCATGACAGCGTGATCTGCTCGGAAGAAAGATATCATTATTTTCTGGATTGAAAAAATACTCTCATCTCTATGTGATGGATCCACTGAGCAGTGATTATAAATTCCTCCCAATTTCTGAACTCGTTCCGATCTTCTGTTTCTAATCCATTCTCTGTGAAATCTGCATAGCTCATTTTCCTATTTTAGAACGAAATATTCACGTTCTGCTCTAAAACCCGTAGCACATTTTTGTTGCATATAAATGCAGCCCTTATTAATTCTGCCAAATGCATTTTCACTAAATTACAGCAAGCTGATTATTTGATTTATTTTGCTTGGGAATGTGGTTTAAATCTGTTATTTGTGAATATTTGACACGAGACGATTGGTAAATAAAAACATCAAGTCTTTCACCGTGACTTTCAGAAAATAAATGGATTTTAGACAATTCTACGGCCAATGTATCCTATCAGGAAACACGTAAAGGAGTGTTTGTACCGTGAGATGTTAAACACAATGCAGGAAAGGTTTAAAAGGCAGAGGAGGCTGATACAGGTGTGGGTAATAGGAGTAGGTGATGTGTAGAGTCCCACAAGGGGAAACCAACATCAGGAGAGCTCCACTGTATATCCACTGAAATGAGGAAGGGAATTTATTTATTTATTTATAACTTTAGTAGGGAGAATTGGTTTAGGTAGACACTAGTGGTTAGACCACGGTGTCGAGGTAACTTTTAGGGTGAATTGAGAGATTCATTTATTTATTTTTTGTGTGAGGCTTTTCATCTGCGTTTTGACCTGATTACCCGGTCCCTTGTTCTCTGGGGACCCTGTGCCTCTTCTCTCTCCCTAACCTCGTTTACACTACCTTCCTGTCAGTCGGACACTAGGGGAACTGGAACTTAGATGCTAGCTAGTCCTCCAGACAATTGATCCCCTGGGCACCATTTAGTAGATCTCCTTTTTTTTTCAATTTATACTTTTTGTTTGCATATCCCTTTTTATCCTTAGATTGATTAAAGGTAGGGCCTCCCTTCCTCATTTCTTATACAGTGGAGCTCTCCTGATGTTGGTTTCCCCTTGTGTTATTGGTTGGTTTCCTATACATGTTATTTACTGCACACTGTGGATTGCTAGAGATAAGAAGTGACCAGGATTAGACATCAAACAAGACATTGATTTCCCAGTCAGTCACAACTTTCCCATTGTGTAAATGGTGATCACACAGATATATTTCTATATAATCAATATTCACCTGGTCTCATATAACAGCCACCTAATAATCATGGGGTTCACGTCCACACAGTGCAGGGAATGTCACAGCGGTCTATTACGTTCTAAATAGGGTCTCACTGCATTTGAGAAATGTACACATCATACACTAATCAGCTACAACATTAAAACCATCTGCCTAATTTCGTGTAGGTCCCCTCTTGCTGCCAAAACAGTCCTGATGTGTCGAGGCATGGACACCATAAGACCACTGAAAGTGTCCAGTTATATCTAGCACCAAGAAATTAGCAGCACATCCTTTAAGTCCTGCAAGTTGCAAAGTGGAGCCTCCATGGATCATATTTGTTGTTCTAGCTCAATCAAATTAATATCTGGGGAATTTGGAGGCCAAGGCAAAACCTCGAACTCTTTGTCATGTTCCTTAAACCATTTCTAAATAATTTTTGCAGTGTGGCAGGGTGCATTATCTTGCTGAAAGAGGCCATTGGGAACACCATTGTCATGAAGGGCAATACATGGTCTGCAACAATCATTAGGTAGATGGTACATGTCAAGGTAACATGAATGCCAGGGCCCAAGGGTTCCCAGAATAACATTGCCGCAAGCATAACACTGCCTCCGCTGGCCTGCCTTCTTCCAATTGTGCATCCTGCTGCTGTCTCTTCCCCAAGTAAGTTAGGCATATGCGCCATCCACCTGACCCAAGAGAAAACATGGGAAACCTTGGCAACCTTCTTCCATTGCTCCATTCTGATGTTCGCGTCCCCATTGAAGGCGCTTTTAATGGTGGTGAACAGGGGTCATCAAGGGCCCTGACCAACATTACGTTTTTCAGCAATTTCCTCTACAGTAGCTCTACTGTGTGATATGACCAGACAGGCTAGCCTTCGCTCCCCACGTGCATCAATGAACCTTGGGCGCCAATGACCCTGATGCCAGTTTACAGGTTCCCATAGGCGTGCACACTGGGTGTGCCGGGTGTGCCTGGGCACACACTAATCCCCGCAGCACGCCTATGTATATTGAGACCAGCAGGGGAGATCTCAGGATATCCCCTGTCGGCTCATGCAGAGCCGGCGCTATCCAAGCGCCGGCTCTGCTCTCAGTCTCCCTCCCCACTGATCCACAGGCAGGGAGAGAGGCAGGAGAGGACCCGGGGAACTCTTGCCAGTGGCTCTGCCGGGTTCCTCACGCTGGATTCTGTTGCCGTGGCAACGCTCAGATCTCGCGAGAGTGAACTCTAGCCCCGCAGGCTAGAGTTCACTCTCCACTGGACAACCAGGGATGGAAGCAGCAGAAAGGATCCCCCCTCCCAGGCATAAGGTAGGAAGGGAGGGAGGATATTTACTAAACGGCCCCCACACAAAACACACAATCACCCAAACATACAGCACCCACATACAGCACCCCCCCACACACAGCATCTACACACATACAGCATACACACCCTTACACACACACACACTAACAGCACCCTCACACACACAGCACCCTTACACACACACAGCACCCTCACACATACACACACACACAGCACCCTCACACACACAGCACTCTTACACACACAGCACCCTCACACATACACACACACAGCACCTTCACACACACAGCACCCTTACACACACACACTAACAGCACCTTCACACACATAGCACCCTTACACACACAGCACCATTACACATACACACTAACAGCACCCTCACACACAGCACCCTCACACACACAGCACCCTCACACACACACTAACAGCACCCTCACACACACAGCACCCTCACACACACACTAACAGCACCCTCACACACACAGCACCTTCTCACACCCACACAGCGCCTTCACACACACACACACACACAGCGCCCTTACACACAGCGCCCTTACATACACAGCGCCCTTATACACACCGCCCTTACACACACCGCCCTCACACACAGCGCCTTCATACACACACAATGCCCACACACACACAGTGCCCCCCACACACACACAGCAGTATATGTGTGTGTGTGTATATATATATATATATATATATATATATATATATATATATATACACACAGCGTGTGTGTTTGTGCTTTAGGGTGCACACCCTTATACAATAGGCTGCGCACGCCTATGCCGGTTCCCCTTTCTTGCACTACTTTTGGTAGGTGCTAACCACTGCATACCTGGAACACCCTACAAGACTTGCTGTTTTAGAGATGCTCTGACCCAGTCGTCTAGCCATCACTATTTGTCCCTTGTCATTTTTCCTGCTTTCAACACATGAAATGCACTACTTTGCAGCTCAATATCTGATTTTCCATGTAGTTTCCTGCTGGAATAAATTTAATCTATGTTACTCATATCTCATCTGAGTATATATTTAATTAAGTGTGTAGCTACTTAAAAGGTATCAAGTTTAGGTAACAGATCCAGTGGTCTCCTGGTACCTTATATTTAGTGTTTTTCAGTTTTAATTGCCTGCCATGTTCACATACAGATATTATTTTTGGTATCTATCCACCCACGCATTAGACAAACACACAAATACATACGTGCATTTATGTACACAGTTAACGCACCCACGTGTTGTTTTCAAAGTGTTCCTATCATTAAACAGTACAGTTATTCCTGCCTGGTGTTTGATAAATGCCATTTCAAGTGATGTGGGTTAATGCGCTTTGACAAGACGCCTGCCTAAATAGAGACACTAAATATTCATCTTGTAGCAAATGCAAAATCCTCTGCTTTCCTCTGCGTTAATGATCACCGCCATATCTTCATTAGCAGCTGATGTGTGGCGCAGGGACAAAGGTTAGCGGCGCTCTATATCAAATGTAGAAATAATTTCTGAACATTTAATGCTTGCAAGCTTAGTGCCAATAACATAATAATCATCTTCCCTCTTGTAAAAACAAAGGCTTTCTTTACCCATATAACATGGGAAAGTGATTCCTACTTTGGAGATATTTCCAGTGGATTAAATTACATTTGTGTGAGTGCTTACAGGCGTAAAATTAACTGGGATAATGAATTTATACTCCAGGCGGACACACAATTGCAGGATGTATCTGTATCATTCATCCAAGAACACTAAACAATAACAATAGAGCAAAGATGGGACATTCCATCCACCCCACCCTTACTCAAAATTATACAGTTTTTTAAAATGATTCTAAATAAATGCCACCCACATCCTTTCTCCAGATATAACGTTTGTTTTTTAATTTATTTATTCATTTTTAAACTATTCTCAATCAATGCCAGGCACTAACTTCCCTTAAATAAGACTTTTTTTTTATTGTTTTAAATAATTTTAAATAGAAATATTGACATTCTTCATTCACATGCTATATATTGTATTAGCTTGTTTATTTATCTATTTATTGCTAACCTGTTTTGTTCCCTTAAGGACCAAATTTTTAGCTGCATGATTTTACCAATTGCAAGTGAAATTTGTTTATCACAGTTGGTGCCTGTAGTATGTTGGCCACTTACCCTATTGCAAACAGAGTTGGTGCCACTGTTAGATTGTTGGCTCTGTGGGGCACACTCCCTCTGCATGGGCCAGTGAGGGGATCCAAAGCTGTCCTCACTTGTTATTGTTCACTCATAACTACAAGGGAGCTGCAGTTCTGCACCCCACTGCAGATCACGGACAATGGCTCCCCACACACAGGCTTTACCACCATCTACTCCACACACAACATCACAAGCAGTCTCCCCCAAACAAGCAATCTTACAAGTAGGCTCCAAATGCATAGAAAACCACTGGCAGCCTCCCTACACACATACAACACCCTCCCTGTCCCTCTTTTGTCCTCTGATACTCCACTTATGGAGACAACATAGACAAGTGACTAGAAAATACGGGGCATTAAATTGCTTGCACTGTGCTGAACAAACACAGGACATTTTTCCTATGCCAGCATTAAGGGCTCATAACCCTTTAAATCCATTTAAATACCAAGACCGGGGTCAGTCCAGGGCTAATCCAGCTGCTCATCACCAATCACACTTTCTGGAACTGCAGCGTGAGTGGGAGATCTCCCTGTCATGCTGCAATCACACGGTATATAGTTATAAGCTAGGAAGTACCCCTGCTGATATCAGTACTGATTTCAGCACAAGGACCCCTCTGAGGTGGGTTTAGGGAATGGAATCAGGAGCATGATTATAAGAAGCACTAAGGATTGATTATCGGTTATATTATAAACAGGATTATGGGTTGGGTTATAGGTGAGATTATGGGTTGGATTATGGGTAGGAATAAGGGTTGGATTATAGGTTTCTTTAAGAGTTGGATTCTGAGTAGGATTATCAGTTATATTGTAAACAGGATTATTGGCTGGGTTATATGTTGGATTATAAATTGGGTTATGGGTAGGATTAAGGGTTAAAGTAGGGGTTGCTTTAAGGCTTGGATTATGGGTTGGAGTATGGGCTAGATTAGAGGTTGGTTTAGAGATTGGGATATGGGTTGGATTATAGATAATAATAATTATAGGATAATTATAGGTAGGGTTATAGGTTGGATTATGAGTAGGATTATGGGTTGGATTATAGATAGTATTATAGGTAGGATTATAAATTGTATTATGGGTTTTATTATGAGTAGGATTAAGGGTTGGTTTATAAATACAATTAGTAGTTATATTAAGGGTTGGTGTAATGGATGGTTTAAAGGTTGGAATATGGGTAGGATTAAGGGTTGGATTATGGGTTGGATTATAGATAGTATTATAGGTAGGATTATGGGTAGGATTATAGATAGTATTATAGGTAGGATTATGGGTAGGATTATAGATAGTATTATAGGTAGGATTATGGGTAGGATTATGGGTTGGATTATAGATAGTATTATAGGTTGGATTATAGATAGTATTATAGGTTGGATTATAGATAGTATTATAGATAGTATTATAGGTAGGATTATGGGTAGGATTATAGATAGTATTATAGGTAGGATTATGGGTAGGATTATAGATAGTATTATAGGTAGGATTATAGATAGTATTATAGGTTGGATTATAGATAGTATTATAGGTAGGATTATAGATAGTATTATAGGTAGGATTATAGATAGTATTATAGGTAGGATTATGGGTAGGATTATAGATAGTATTATAGGTAGGATTATGGGTAGGATTATAGATAGTATTATAGGTAGGATTATGGGTAGGATTATGGGTTGGATTATAGATAGTATTATAGGTTGGATTATAGATAGTATTATAGGTTGGATTATAGATAGTATTATAGGTAGGATTATAGATAGTATTATAGGTAGGATTATGGGTAGGATTATAGATAGTATTATAGGTAGGATTATGGGTAGGATTATAGATAGTATTATAGGTAGGATTATGGGTAGGATTATGGGTTGGATTATAGATAGTATTATAGGTTGGATTATAGATAGTATTATAGGTTGGATTATAGATAGTATTATAGGTTGGATTATAGGTAGGATTATAGGTTGGATTATAGATAGTATTATAGGTTGGATTATGGGTAGGATTATGGGTTGGATTATAGATAGTATTATAGGTTGGATTATAAATTGTATTATGGGTTTTATTATGAGTAGGATTAAGGGTTGGTTTATAAATACAATTAGTAGTTATATTAAGGGTTGGTGTAATGGATGGTTTAAAGGTTGGAATATGGGTAGGATTAAGGGTTGGATTATGGGTAGGATTATTGGTTGTTGCATTGGATTAGGGGCAAGAATATGTGGAAAGATATATGTACATGTATATTCTCATTGTAATCGAGAACAGCAGCAGAATACAAATATGTGGCATTTACAGTAGTGGACAACGTAGTCTGTGAATTCCCCCCTCCCCCCCCCCCCATAAAAAAATATTTTGACCTAGACCTAGATTCATGATCAAATGGTTAAATGAAAAGTGTCAAAATGCTCTTAGTTACACAGCCTGGGAGATGTACTTTCTACAAATACCATATTTACTTGAATCTAATGCACACTTTTATTGGCAAAATAAAGTCTTCAAAATTTGATTGCACATTAGATTCAATGGTGCATTAGTTTCAAGTATGAACAGGGCATTAGATTCAAGTACAATTTCGATACTAACAAAAAGGAAAGCACAGGGCAATAAAGACAACCCACGCATGCGTACTACTCTCTCTTGAATACCTGGTTGCTCCTCACCTTACATACTGGGTCAAAGACTGAGATATGGGTGTTTGATAAATGCATACGACAGGGGCGCAACGTGAATTCGCCGGAGCGAAATTCGCATTTGCAACGCTGCAACAGATCCTCCTACCTCGCAGCAGTAGTATCTTCTTGTACAAATGCGCTTTACATTCGCCAGCAGAAACATTTTTATTAGATTCTAGTAAATACGGAATATACGTTTGTGTAGCAGTTTTGGATTTTGTGATTACTATAACATTTATGATCTCAGCCAAATTTTGCAAAGTTTTAGCTTTAAAACTGAAATTGACTCCAATTCAATATGTTTTTTTTTTTAGCTTTTAAAGTAATTAAAATCCTAGACTTATTGGTCATTTTAACAACCAAGACTACTTAGTGAATCTATTTTGAGTTAGTTTTTAAAAAACATCACACATAGTTTTTTTTATCCAGATGCTACATGTTAATATTATTTACTTCCATTGTAATGTTTGTAGCTTTTATTATATTGTGATTCCAAAACTAAACAGTCCTTCTATTGTATTTACAATTTTTGGGCATTCAGTGTTGGAACGACTGCGCTATGCCACAAATTACCGGCACTCAGTCAGTCCTGGTTCCATCAGCCAATAGAAGCACCAGACATTTTGGAACATGTAAAATATGAACAAATAAGATCAATATTTTAATTAAAAGATCTATGGTCACTGTACCTTATTTAGGGACTGGTATTAGCGGTGACTTTTTTAATTGTAAAATTGGGAAAATGAAGGGAAAAAGATCAGTGATTCAAAGTTGGTGGCTACTTAAAATGTACACAGTGATAATTTTTCAGTTCTTCCAAATGGATCCAGTTCAGATGTCAAACATTTTTTGGTTATGAAGAATTTGAATCGAAATTTGATTTGAAATTCTGGGATGCAAAATGACAATTAATCATTCAAAATTCTACTGAATTTCGATTCTGACCAATCCAAATGTCCATATCTAGTTTGCCCTAAAAATGTTTTATTTTTGTGTTTTTTTTTTAATTTGTATTTTATTAGAGTTTTAAGGCTCAAAATAATACATTATAGAGACATAAAAGATTACACAATATTTTGGCATATTGACATCTGGTGGCACTTGTGACGTCAGGCATCCATGTGTGACCCATGTGGGACCCGGGAAGTGCGTCAGCCTACCTTACTGAGTGCCTACTCGATAAAGTTGGGGTTTGTTGGCCGTTGGCTTTGTATACTGTCTAGTTATCTTGAATGCGTTTATATAGTGAGAGGGCTCCTGGTATGGTAATTGTTGTCCCTACTTGTGGCCCCAACCATGTCTGTTGTAGTTCAAAGTCTGTCTGTCGTCTTTAGGTGTCGATACCCCATTTGCTATCACAGCACTGTCCTGTCACCTGTAGTCACAATCCCCTAGCGTGTTTCGAATATTTATTGTATTATGTCGTCTGGCATCCAGCGCGCACAGGCAGTCTGTATTAATGGCACGGAGATCCCCAAATATAGGCAGTAGGCCCTGGGACTTGACCCTGTGTGTAGCCAGTGACTGGTAGGAATGTATCCACCACCGAGGATGGTAACAACTGATGCTAGGGGAGGTCAGAGGCTCGTTTAGCCGGAATCGACTATGTGTCAGCTACAGTTCGGGCTTTATTTAGGCTTTGTTGTTGCTAGCTCGCTTTTGTGTGCCTGTTTTGTCCTAGTCTCTCCGCCTCTGTGCCGAATCACGTCCCCAGTGGGCAGGTTCAGCTTTTGGAAGAATGCTGCTCGGTCGTCCGCAGAGGTCAGGGTGTACATCTGGTCTCCTCTTTGTACTTGCAGTGAGCCGTCTGCCTCCCAGCGGTAACGGACTGCTGCCTCCCGGAGCTGATTAGCAATTGTGCAAGCTGCCTCCGCACCACTGAGCCTGCAAAGGGGATGTCTCCATAGTTAGCCACTGTGTGACCCTTGAGCTGTGCAATGAACAGATAGAGGCAGGTGAGCTTTTTGGGGTGGGTATTTATTGGTATGTTCTGTTCTTTGCAGATTTCTTTATTTATTAATGACTTTCATAAGAAAGAATCTAAACCATTTTTATGGGTTTTTCATGAATTGAAAAAAACTTGCTAAACCCTGCTAAAACATGTACTGGGGTTTGCAAGAAAGTTATACCTCTTAGTCCAAATGTTTTATAATAATATACATCCATATCTGTATGTAACAATACCAGTAAGTGAACATAAGCATTTGCTCTGGATTTTCCTCTTACATAGAGATTTCAATATCCAAGCATACCTTAAACACATTTCTGTGTGTTTTTCAAGGAATAGATATTACAAAATACATTCCCTCCCACGATCAGGATGTTATTTAATGTCATATCTATGACCTTTACATTATCCACATTACTCAGAGTTAGGAAACAAATGTTTGGATGAACTTTCTACCATTCTACTGACTCATTAAATCTACTCATTGTGGCTAATATGTCCACAAAACGAGTATCAGAACATACAAGCCGTTTCTTGCGAGAATTCCTGTGTACAAGTATTTGATGGTAGAGTGGTGCTCAAACATAGGAATGACTTCCTGCCTAAAGTAGTGTCAAAACCTTTTCAGAAAATCGTCCTATCATCTTTCTTCCCTGAACCTTCTACAATTGAAGCAATTATCTGTTCTTCCAGCAGGACCTAGAAAAGTGAATTCAGCTTTTACTTCTACTTTCAGACATCCAAAGGATATCTCTTGAAAACTCCTCCTGAGAAATTCCAGGGCATTCCACTTGATCTTTGGCAACATCTTTGGCCAAATGGGTAGAGGTTTCATCAGATGACATCTGCAGGGCAGTCACTGGGTCTTCACCTATGACTTTTGTTAGGCTTTGCAGACTGGATATGCCTGTCTCAACCACCTATTTTGGCAAAGTTGTTTTTCCTTCTGTTACCTCTCGATAATAAATTGAGTTTGTTAGTATGCATTATTTTCTTAGGTATTACCCATAAGTGGTGCATCCATGAATAACCAGGAATAAGGACATTTTTTCTCATACTTACCAGAATTTTCTTTTCCTGGCTATTGTTCATGGCGGCATTAGGAACCCTCCCTTTGGGTTCTGCCTGAGCTTTTTAATAGACTGTGGTATGCCTACAATCAAATTAATTGATTAATTTGTCCTGTCTTAGCTGGGTCAGAGCTACCCATAATGTGTTGCTGCCATGAATAATAGCCAGGAAAAGAAAATTACGGTAGGTATGAGAAAAGCTCTCCTTAGGCAGAATGGCAGCTCTACATTTATGCTGATATGTCAGACCCAGCCTGAAGTATTACAATATCAGAGATATCATATAAAAACTAACACGATTACATGGCAGAAGTACATAAAAACTCTAAATTGGATAATGTTGTATAATTTAATGTTCTCTCGTATCGAAGGTCATGAATCTATAGATTAAATAACTAATTTATCCTATGTTTATATGCTAGATGTGCATCCCATGTTTCAAATACATGTTGGAATAATTTTATTTTAAACAAAAGAACTTGTTACTGAGGGGGTCAACTAGGAAGGATAAATGTACGGTCTGAGATAGTAATGTTATGTTATACAATACCCGGTGCTTGCTAAAACAAGCTGTTTATGATTACCGTTTGAATAAAGAAATTATCATTTATTTACACCATCTTGGCTTGTTTTGTGCTGGTTTTTTATGTTTGACCTTAGCATATCTTTTCTTTAATGTCAAGTACAAGTATATTACCCCAGTACGCAGAGTATTACCTCAGTAATGAAAGGTTTTACTGTGCCTTCGAGTGGCCGAACTTCACGTAAACCAACAGAATACTTAGGACTTGCAAGATGCAAGAGAATCAGAAATTAGATAGACGATAATCAAAGGGAGGTCAGGGATACCAGAATACAGAATGGTCAAGAAGAGAGCCGAGTCAGTAACATTAATTTTAAATGACCTAATCGCAGCTAGATCCAAAGACCACTACTCCATACTAATTCTTCTTGACCTCTCTGCTGCCTTTGACAGCGTTGATCATCTCTTCTTCTTCAAACTCTTCAATCACTCGGTCTCTGTGACTCTGTCCTCTTGGAGTTTTCCACTTATCTCTCCCAACACTCATTCAGTGTCTCTTTTTCTAATGATACCTCCTCCCCTCATCCTGTCTCGGTTGGAGACCCCCAAGGCTCTGTCTTTGGTCCCCTTCTGTTTTCTCTTTATACTGCCTCTCTTGGCAATTTGGATTCCACTACCACCTGTAGGCTGATGACACCCAGATATATCTCTCCTACCCGGACCTCTAACCTGCCATCCTGTAATGTGTCACTGCTTGCCTTTCTTTCATCTCTGACTGGATGTCCACTTTCTGAAACTCAGTCTCTCTAAAACTGAACTCCTTGTCTTTCCTCCTGCTTCTAATACTGATCCTCCTCTCTCGCTCTCCTTTCAAGTTAGTGGTACCCACATAAGTCCATCCTTGCAAGCACGCTGTCTTGGCGACATACTTGATTCTGGCCTCACCTTTGAGCCTCACATCCAGTATGTTGCCAAATCCTGTAGATTCCATCTTAAAAGCATAGCCCACATCCGACCCTTTCTTACGCAAGATGCTACCAAGGAGCTTGTCCATGCTCTAGTAATTTCCTGCATGGATTATTGTAACCCTCTCCTACTTGGTCTTCCCAAAAGCCGTATTGCCCCGCTACAGTCTGTAATGAATGCTGCCGCCAGACTGATTTTCCTCTCTAGTCGGTCCTCTCACACCTCACCCCTCTGTCAGTCCTTACATTGGCTTCCTGTATCCTATAGGAGTCAATTCAAAGTACTAACCCACACCTATAAAACACTGAACAATTCTAGCCCCTCTTATATCTCTTCACAGATCCATAGGTATGCCCCTTCTTGGTCTCTCCGCTCTGCCCATGATCTTCTTCTGTCTGTTGTTCGCACCTGTACGGCCAACTCACACTTGCAGGACTTCTCGCGGGTGGCTCCCTTCCTATGGAAAAGCCTGCCTACCGCCATCAGACTCTCTGCTAGTCTTAAATCGTTTAAGAAGTGCCTTAAAACCAATCTATTTAGGAAAGCTTATGGCCTCCCAGAGTAACCGCTACCTCACATACCTGTCTCTGGCTCTCTCCTAAAGGGCAGCACTTTACTCTATCCTCCAGCTCTGCTTCACTGCCACCTTATTTGATAGCTATTTCCTGTCCAAATGTGTTTTACACCCCATCTCCTATAGACTGTGAACTCGTTTGAGCAGGGTCCTCTTCAACCTATTGTTCCTGTAAGTTTTCTTGTAATTGTCCTATTTATAGTTAAATCCCCCTCTCATAATATTGTAAAGCGCTACGGAATCTGTTGGTGCTATATAAATGGCAATAATAATAATAATAATAAAACAGTAACCACAACCACATACTGTGCACTAGAAACTGTGAAGTTTTGTAGGCTGGGGGCATAATTGCTATAGCAATGCGACGAAAACGTGACCATTACACCAGCGTTCACTGTGTCATAAAAGTGGGATATGCAGCAGCTGGCATCAGTGTTGCTTAATGAGCCGACTGGAGCTAGGACAATGGCGGTCCACCAGATCGGTACTCCTCTCGATTGGCGGTCCAGCAAGGTAACTAGCAGTGCTTTACAAAACACTGTCTATTTTTAAAAATATGTCTATTTTCTTCTAGGCAGCTAGCTAATTGCAATGCATAATTTTAACGAGGCAGGAAAAAAGCAATTCATTGGCATTAGGCAATTCAAAAATTCAAAACATTGTATCCTCAATGGACCACAATGAAGTAATGACAAAATTCACTTGTTTTCTTTCTGATTCCACATCCTGACACATTGCTAGAATAATTACAATAGAATAACATTATTTTTTTGAATTTCCAGGTTTTTCACTTGAATACAGGATTGATCTATTTTAATATTCAGCTCCTGAGTTTGACAGATGAGCACATTGAGCCCCTCGCCGAGATGGCAGTAGAGAACTTAGTGCTGAAGGGGAATGCTTCTCACGGAGAATTAAGACTATTTGTTGCAGGGCCCTTTGGAAGTGAATGGTTTTAAAAAGGAAAATGCAAAGAAATGTTTTGAAAAGATCCAGTCATAACCAAGGCAGATTGCTGAAAAAGAATCATAAAATGATGACAAGCACTTCATTCTCAGCTGCATATATTACACACCGCAATAGCAATCTAGCTGGTGGCCCTGGAGCCTGGCAGCACAAGGAGAGAAATACTCAGAAATAAAATTAAGATATCCAAGTCATTTTGGTTATTCTTAAAATGTAATGCAAACATGTACAATATTCTGCTGTGCCGCCATTGCCTCTCCTTATTGGCTTAGAATAATAGAGCAATAATTCTGCAAACGTGTAATATATCCCAGTTCTGGTAACACATATAATGCAAACATCTTCTCTTCGTCATCTGTCACTGCTCGCTGTCACTCGACCCGCACGCCGCTCTGCATGGCCAGCTTATGTTCCTTCGAAATTACAATGGCTGCACTTTGTCGAGACATAGTTTTCTATAAACTTGTCAAGGTGATCCCTGACTTTCCAATCATACGCTGCCTGAGAAGGTCTTTACTTAACAAAAACATTCTGCTGTTTGTGCTCCAGCCACACACTAATCTTTAATGCACACGTATATTAGCATGTCCTAATTCTATTACCGATTGGCAGTGACAGCGCCTGCAGGCGTGAAAAGTGCTGGGAAACATGTTAAGTGGAAATAAGCAAGATATATTACAGCTATATGTTATTCTATGAACATCGCATATTTAACACGATAAATGCTGGATGGGTTAGTCTCTCATATAATATTTAAATATCTAGACAATGTTTGGAATCATTCTATACGCTTCTTAAAATCATAGTTTTAAATATACAGTGGGACTTCGGTTTACAAACGCCTCGGTTAACATCATTTTAGGTTTACAAATGAAAATTAATTAAAAATAATGCCTCGGTTTACAAATTCTTTTCACAATGCAAAGCAAGTTTCCCCAGGATGCATTGCACCTGGGAGGTTTATAGCGCCGTCCCCTGCATGCTGGAGCCTGTGGGTAGCACATGGCGTCGAGTGTGGAGGTGTTGGAGCGGCTTTTGCATCGAGTTTTGGAACCATTCTGGAAATTGTTTGCAGTTGTTTTGGGTCTTTTTGGTGCATTTCTCAAGCTGTGGGAAGGTAGGGAGCCGAGCTTCGTAGTTTGCATGCCTTTTATTGTGTGTTCTGCATTGTGGGTTGGTTTCCATTCCAGCTCATTTTGACTTTTTTCTGACCTCTAGAACGGATTAATTGGTTTTCAATGCATTCCTATGGGAAACCACATTTCAGTTTACAAATTTTTCGCAATAAGAAACGTCCCGGAAAACGCATTAAATTAGTAAACCGGGGTCCCACTGTATATGGGATAAAATTGAAGGGTTGTTTTACCGCAGCTGCTCTGTGTTTGGGGACATTTGAGCCATAACAGATATCACTGCCCCTGGTGGAGCTCCTTCAACTAAGGCTTGTATAACCAATCAAATGCCACCAAAAGGGAGCAAGAATGAAATATGAAGAATTAATGCTGCGATTCTTGGCACAGGTAGTCAAGATGGCCGCTCTTTTGGGAAGGAGAATTATGTTGTTTTTATGCGTGTGATAGTTTTAAGCTATAAACACAATTATAATTTCTTTTGATAGAGACCCAGCATAATCAAATAAATAGCTAATTTGTCTTAAGACTTTTCTGTCCCTTTGGTTAATTACATTGCTTGAAGAACTTCATGAGGATTCAAATTAAGGGAATTAATATTTATCTGAAAGATATTTACTGATATAGCAGTGATTAGATCAGAGAAACAGAAACACAGCAAAACAATACAGAATATCTACCAGGATCAGGGTGTAAATTAATCGTAGAGACACACGGACAGTTGGGAGCAGCTGTTCATTCTAAAACGGAATACATTTGCTGCAGCGCCCCCTATTGTTGGATCATAACACTCATACTCATTGCATTCTGAATAACTGTGTATATAAACAAGGAACCGGGGGAGCCACTCACACAACATAAAATAAACCACAACAAAGAGCTTCTATTTTAGCCAAAAAAGCTGCATATTTCTAGGAGTGAAAAATAAATATGGTATTGTAGTGAGGCACTCAGCATTCTTCTGGATACTTTAACCTTGCAGAAGAAAAGCAGCGAGCAGAGCTGAATGCATGCTTTCAGCAAGTTGCATATCCTGAGGTTGCTCGAAATTTTAAAATTCACTTTTTGGAAAGCAAATTCAATGAATGACAATCAAAGCAAAGCCTTAATATAACTTGGAAAAATTATGAACGTAAAACATGACATGTGGAATAAAATGTTTGTTCTAAGTACATCATGGTAAAAAATGGAAATTTATGAACATTATGGTCTGCTAAACTCAAAAATAGGTATGCTAATAGAGATTTAAAAAAGGCAGATTTATTGAAATACTCGTTTTTAATACGATAGAACAGTGGATATCCTTTGACCGTAGTTGTGTAAATCACTGCTACAAAAACCTTACATCAAACATGTGATTCGGTGGCACAGGACAAAGTGTTACAAATTAAACAAAGCTCCAGGACCAGATGGCATTCATCAATGGGCACTTAGGGAGCTTAGTGTGGTAATAGCCAAAACATTATTCTTTATCTTCCAATAAGTTCAGATAAAAAAATGTTTAATCTTGAAGAAGGTCTTAATTTACATGGTATTCACTGAAGTGAGAATTTAAAGTGAATTTGAAGTGGATTTTAAACTTAAGGTCATAATAGATCAACTTGAAATGTGGAGATCCAGTAAAGCTACTATGGCCTTACACTTGAAATTCACTTTGAATTCCATGATAGGATGCAGAGATTAGTTTTTATGGAAATTTGCAAGTTGGGCATAGGGGGATGTTTGATTTCAACAGGTGTTTCTGGTTCATATTGGTAAAGACTTCAGAGACCATTGCTTAAGGCACAATGATTAGTGTGCTTTGGTACAGGAACCAATTATATGGGGCCTTTGGTAAAAGAACCAATGGGATGGGCACTTTGGTACAGGAACCAGTGATAGGGGGCCTTTTGTACAAGAACCAATGATAGGGGGCCTTTGGTACAGGAACCAATGATATGGGGCCTTTGGTAAAAGAACCAATGATAGGGGCCCCTTGGTACGGGAAACAATGATAGGGGGCCTTTGGTAAAATAACCAATGCTAGGGGCCCTTTGGTACAGGAACTAATTATATGGGGCCTTTAGTACAGGAACTAATGATAGGAGGCCTTTGGTACAGGAACCAATGTTAAGGGCCCTTTGGTACAAGAACCAATGACAGGAGGCCTTTGGTATGGGAACCAATGATAGGGAGCCTTTGGTACAAGAACCCAAGAACCAATGATAAGGGGCCTTTGGTACAAGAACCAATGATTGGAGGCCTTTGGTACGGGAACCAATGTTAAGGGCCCTTTGGTACAAGAACCAATAAAAGGAGGCATTTGGTATGGGAACCAATGATAGGGGGCCTTTGGTACAAGAACCCAAGAACCAATGATATGGGGCCTTTGGTACAAGAACCAATAATACAAGGCCTTTGGTACAGGAACCAATGTTAAGGGCCCTTTGGTACAAGAACCAATGACAGGAGGCCTTTGGTATGGGAACCAATGATAGGGAGCCTTTGGTACAAGAACCCAAGAACCAATGATAGGGGGCCTTTGGTACAAGAACCAATGATTGGAGGCCTTTGGTACGGGAACCAATGTTAAGGGCCCTTTGGTACAAGAACCAATAAAAGGAGGCATTTGGGAACCAATGATAGGGGGCCTTTGGTACAAGAACCCAAGAACCAATGATATGGGGCCTTTGGTACAAGAACCAATAATACAAGGCCTTTGGTACAGAAACCGAAGATTGGGGCCATTGGTACAGGGACCAATGATAGGACGCCTTTGGTACAGGAACCAATGATAGGGGGCTTTGGTACAAGAACACATGATGGGGTCCTTTGGTACAGGAACCAATGATAAGGGGGCTTTGGTATAAGAACCCATGATGGGGTCCTTTGGTACAGGAACCAATGATGGGGGTCCTTTGGTACAAGAAGCAATGATAATGGGCCTATAATACAGGAACCAATGATAGGGGGCTTTTGGTACAAGAACCAATGATAGGAGGCCTTTGGTACAAGAACCAATGATAGGGGGCCTATAGTACAGGAACCATTGACAAGGGCTTTTGGTACAAGAACCAATGACAGGAGGCCTTTGGTACAAGAGTCAATGATAGGGAGCCTTTGGTACATGAACCAATGTTAAGGGCCCTTTGGTACAAGAACCAATGATAGGAGGCCTTTGGTATGGGAACCAATGATAGGGAGCCTTTGGTACAAGAACCCAAGAACCAATGATAGGGGGCCTTTGGTACAATAACCAATGATTGGAGGCCTTTGGTACGGGAACCAATGTTAAGGGCCCTTTGGTACAAGAACCAATAAAAGGAGGCCTTTGGTTAAGGCACAATGATTAGTGTGCTTTGGTAAAGGAACCAATTATATGAGGCCTTTGGTAAAAGAACCAATGGGATGGGCCCTTTGGTACAGGAACCAGTGATAGGGGGCCTTTTGTACAAGAACCAATGATAGGGGGCCTTTGGTACAAGAAGCAATGATAAGGGGCCTATAATACAGGAACCAATGATAGGGGGCTTTTGGTACAAGAACCAATGATAGGAGGCCTTTGGTACTTGTACCGGAACAGGAACCAATGATAGGGGCTTTTGGTACAAGAACCAATGACAGGAGGCCTTTGGTACAAGAGTCAATGATAGGGAGCCTTTGGTACATGAACCAATGTTAAGGGCCCTTTGGTACAAGAACCAATGATAGGAGGCCTTTGGTATGGGAACCAATGATAGGGAGCCTTTGGTACAAGAACCCAAGAACCAATGATAGGGGGCCTTTGGTACAATAACCAATGATTGGAGGCCTTTGGTACGGGAACCAATGTTAAGGGCCCTTTGGTACAAGAACCAATAAAAGGAGGCCTTTGGTATGGGAACCAATGATATGGGGCCTTTGGTACAAGAAATAATGATACGAGGCCTTTGGTACAGAAACCGAAGATTGGGGCTATTGGTACAGGGACCAATGATAGGACGCCTTTGGTACAAGAAGCAATGATAAGGGGCCTATAATACAGGAACCAGTGATAGGGGGCTTTTGGTACAAGAACCAATGGTAAGAGGCCTTTGGTACAAGAACCAATGATAGGGGGCCTATAGTACAGGAACCAATGATAGTGGCTTTTGGTACAAGAACCAATGATAGAAGGCCTTTGGTACAAGAATCAATGATAGGGAGCCATTGGTACATGAACCAATGTTAAGGGCCCTTTGGTACAGGAACCAATGATAGGGGGGCTATGGTACAAGAACCTATGATGGGGGTCCTTTGGTACAAGAAGCAATGATAAGGGAACCAATGATCGAGGGCTTTTGGTACAAGAACCAATGATAGGCGGCCTTTGGTACAAGAAGCAATGATAAGGGGTCTATAATACAGGAACCAATGATAGGCGCTTTTGGTACAAGAACCAATGATAGGAGGCCTTTGGTACAAGAGTCAATGATAGGGAGCCTTTGGTACATGAACCAATGTTAAGGGCCCTTTGGTACAGGAACCAATAATAGGAGGCCTTTGGTACGGGAACCAATGATAGGGGGGTACAAGAACCCAAGAACCAATGATAGGGGGGCTATGGTACAAGAACCCAAGAACCAATGATACGGGGCCTTTGGTACAAGAACCAATGATTAGAGGCCTTTGGTATGGGAACCAATGTTAAGGGCCCTTTGGTACAGGCCTCATTTACTGAAAGTTTCTTTCCTGTTGGAATATGAAATGTCTTGATGTGTTATTAGCTCTTGAAGTTTATTTCAAGGTGAAAAAAATTATTTCCATTTGTTTTTGATGATTTGTTGTTTTAGTAAATATTAATGTGCAGAATCATGTTCGCCGCACACCCGGCTGTCAGCTCTACACCCAATGTGTGTATAACGAGTTGACAGTCTAATGAAACAGATTCCAGTGCGACTCACTACTTTGCATACTTGAATGTAAAAAGCATTCTTGGTGCTCGCGCAGTCAGACCTGTTAACACGTCTTAGTCTGCAAACTGTTCTTAACTTTAAAAGCTTGTAACGCTATCATTTAAATCAATGTATATTCATCAACGCTTATTTTTCATTCATAGCTTTCAAAACAAGTCAGACTTTTCATTCTGGACACTTTTCCTGTCTATTCTTAGCTGCCTACATTATCTCCCAGATGTTGTAGCGATTAATTACGGCAGCTTGTTAGAGCAGGTGATATGTCTAAGCATTTCTCTTGCTTGTATTTATAAAAAATGTAAATGTCTATTCCTTTACGCTCAACTTCTGAACTTCTGAAGACAAATGTATTTAGCAGCTAATAAACTGGCAACAAAATAAAAATTGCATTAGAGCTTGAGTCACCAATAACAGTAAAAGATTCAGTGTCACTTTCTGATATTTTGGTAAATGACCACCAGCAGAACACTGTCCATTGTACTGTCATACGTATCTTGTTTGGATACTTGTGTATGTCTCACTGCTTGGTTCTTAATTTATATAAAATACTGTATGTACCGAGTGTCATGAGCTACAAGCCCCATATTGTGCCTTTGGAGAATGCCAAGTTCAGGGTTAGCTTGCCCACCCTGGCAGCTGTATCCCAGTACAGGCCATCCAGATCTGACTGATGGTAGAAATCACTTATCGTCCAGAGCCCAGGTCCTAAGGATCACCCTGTAATTCAAGCCAGAACCACTGCCTCAAGCAGGGCCATGTGGAGGCTTTCAGGTAGATTGTATAGATGGCAAATTCCTGTTAACAAAAGCTGATAACAGAGAAACTCCAATAAAGGAATGAGTTCAAGACTTAAAATTTGTAGTCCTGGTCTATTAGCAAGGCCTTAAAAGTTACCAGCCACTGCAAGTCATACTATGCTCACCAGGGCTGCATTTTAACTTGCCAATGAGCCCTGTGTAAGATCATTGACAAATATAAACATAGTAAATCTTTAAAGGGACACTATAGGCACCCAGACACCTCATCTCATTGATGTGGTCTGGGTGCAGGGTCCCTGTTCCCTTGAGCCTGCAATGTAAAACATTTGTTTTAGAGAAACTGCAATGTTTACTTCACATTGTTAAGCTTGCTTCTAGAATCTGTCTACCACAAAAGGCATTTCCTGGAGTTTCATAGAGTTTGACTCAATGAAATTACGCTGGACGTCCTCATACTTTGCATAAGGACGTCCACCATGTTGAAAAAAAAAACATATTAAAGCATTATGTCAAAGAATTCCTATGAGGCAAGCCTAATGCGCAGTGCTCGCTGCGCATGAGCGTTAGGTTCCCCCATCGGCTGATGTCGGCAAAGGAGGAGTCCAACACAGCACCGAGTAACATAGTAACATAAATCAGGTAGTGCGTAAATGTTTATTTAACCCTTTACATTGTCAGGTGGGGGTGGATGCATTGGGCAGAGGTATAGTTCCTATAGTATTAGAATACAGCTTTGTATTTCCAACACGTTAGATTTCCTTTTAAACAACATATATAATAGAGGCAGATTTACCGCCAGCATTTGAATCATGCACAAAACATTTCATACTAACACTTTGTAAGTTTGAGTTTGTTATAAAACCCATTACATCAGAGATTGCATATTGTATTTTTATGACAGCCACACTGGTTTGAAGGCTAAAGCTCCGGGTTCCTGTTATCAGCGGTGACCCATCTGGCAGGAGGATGGTGAAACTGATAAATGGTTCTCCCAACATGACTCTGGAAACCAATCAGATTACAAAAATACAAGGCTAGAGGATAGTCAAAGCAGAAAATACTGGAAAGATAGTCGATCCATAACATATTTAAGAATCTACACATACATACTGGAGAAAAGCAAGATGCAAAGTTTATGGCCTTGGGATAACCTTGTGGGGCAGTCTACCTTACCACACTCAGATTCTTACACACTCAACAGCCTACCATACCGATAAACTATCCTTATAGTTTTACTGGCTCATAGGGTGTTAACAATCCAAAGTGCTCAATACAGATTATTAGTATGACAGGCCGTTGAAGACTGCCTTCTCCAGCAAAGCCCTCAGTATACTTTGGAGCCAAAGTGAATCAAGAAATTCCACCATTAATGAAGTGGTGGGTCTGGTCAAAATGATCTGGTTATGGCACAGCATACCTATACCATTGAAGTTGATGGGCGTATAATTCTCACTACTCACCATCTTGGACACAACAGTCTGAAATATTGAACTTTCCGCTCGTAGTGAATGGGAGCAGCATCGTACTGAGGTCCCTGTAGTACATGTTATTGAAATATATAAAACGACACCAACAAATCGACGACTAACGTTTTGAATATCGGCCGAGAGAACATCCAGCTAGTGTGAAGCTAGTGTGAAGCAAATCAACCTATTACTAGTCTTAAACTAGACACTTTCTATTCTCATTGTAACATTTTTCTTCAGGCTACAACCTATTCAGGTTACACACCTATTGAATGTCTCTTTTTAATTCAGTAACATATTTTAGTTATTGTTTTGATCTACCCTTCACCCCCTTTTAATTTATTGAGTTGTAATGTGGGTTATGTAAATCCAAATGATGCACCATGCACATTATACCTGTAATTTTAATTCATGGTGAGTTTTAACCTCCTGATTGACAGACACGCCCCCAGGGGGCAAACATTAACATTGGGGATTCCGGGGGTCGCCTGCTCAGCAAATCAGCCATAGAGTGAGCTGTCCAGCTGAGTTGACACTGGTATCCATGCATTCATACAATATAGCAATTTATTAATATACATAAAATGCTAAATATATATATATACATACAGCTTACTGGAACAAATGGCTTTGCCATTTCCTATTGCTCCATTCTTAACATCTCCAGACTTTATAGCATGGAACATTATAAAACTAATAGACTAATTGTGGCCTCTGGTTCCTCCCCGGAGACAATCTGGGGCGATTTCACATATAAGGCTTTTCTGTGGCATCATTTTAATGAGATTGGAGTGACTCACACAGCTAAGAATAGAGCAAATATTCAAGTTCCTATTCAATATTCTAGTACCTTTTCTGGTTTTAATGGGTTTATATTCACACTTTCCTGTTTTATGTCATATTTTAGATAAAAAGATCATTGTTCCCCGGAGACGTTATTGTGGATTATACTGAGTCTTTTTGATAGGGGTGTAGGTGGCTTCCCGCGGGGATATACTGAGCTCTGTATGTTGCCAATATATGTTTATTGGTTTCTGACCACCGATAGTTTATCAAAATTCACTGCGTGGTACATTTCATTGTGCTATATTTTAAGCAAATCTCCAAATTATTCCAAATCAATCACATTCACAGTTTTATGAATTTGTGTTTGGATTAAACGGAAATGTCTGCAATCCCAAAATGACACCCACATTCCTGGACTCTGGAGACATATTAAAACCCTAATAATCATCCCAACTGATGTCTCTACATCCTGTTTAACACTTTCCATGTTCATCTGATTGGTTAATATAGGTGTCGATGTGTTGGTCTTAAATATAAACAATGTTTAATGATCATGTGTTTATAATAGTTTGCCCTCTGGTTACAGCAAATTGGACAATGTCTGCCGTGCTGTACGTTCATGTTGATAATTAAAGCTGAAAACGTGTCATATCAGATATCCAGCCGTGATACAAACTCACTAAGAGGGTCCTAGTGACCTGGGAAACATTCTGCAAAGCATTACAAAGAGGGCTGGGTGCAAAGGTCCTGGCAGTTTGCCCACTCAAGGTAAAACATGGACGTTTTGCAGAAACATTTCAGGTTAAACACACAATGGAGGTCCTTCTACTGCAACGAACGAGTAAAACTTGGTCATGTGATTGATTCAATGCTTTCCTATGAGGAAGCTTGATGTTAGCATGCTACTCCAATGCTCTTATATAAGGAGTATTTGATTGGCGTCGTAGGAGGTGGGCAGGTAAGCATCGCTGAGGGAGCCTCGGCACCAGAAAAAGGTAAGTAAAACACTATTATTATGGGAATCTAAGGACAGGAGAACTAAAGTATTAAGAATACAAAATTGTATTATTAACACCCTAGTGCTCATTTAAATCTTCAGCCAAAGCAAACATTAAAATAAAAAGTCGCCTATACCGGCCTCGTCTATCGCATTTCGCAATTTGTGTATTCTGAGCACCAAATAGTTTGTAAAGCATTCTGGGACATACATGTACAGTTACATGCAGAAAGCTCCCATGTTATTAACAGTCTCATTCCAGCACTTGAAGATAGAGGGATATATAAAAATGACAGTTATATTACTACGCTACATAAACACAACTGGCTAGCACAACAGAGGTCAAATACGGGGGTCTATTCACCAAACTCTAAGTTTTGGAGTAACTGAAAACTAGAAAAGTTGGAAATATCCTCGTTTCAGCAGTTCTGGTGATTTCTTTTGTTAAATAAACTGGGACAGAGTCGTACTTTGCGAGACACAAGCACTTTAATACTGAGCCCATCGGAAGGTGCTCTGCCTCAGAAATGGAGAGATCTCTGGGAATGGAGACAGATAAGGTAATTCTTTTCTCTCTATCACAATGTATTCTCATTCCTCTTTTGATACATACTGTACTGTGCTTGAAGGTCACAAATGTAATAATTTTATTGCTGGAATGCAATTTACACATCGACATAGGGAATAAAATCGATCAAATTAAACATGATGTAACTTGTCGGATACGTTTTATGGATAAATGAAAATGACAAAAGACAATGGCATCAGAGAGGAGACAATATTCACATGGAATCAAAATGAAAAATATATGTTTCATTAATTCCAGCAGCGAATATGGAGCTGAATATAATTCTATTGAAGTTTCATACCGAAATAAATGTAAAAAATAACATAAGGAGATTTGCCATAGTAAAGAAATTATAATTTAGAAATTCTTATACATCGCAAAATGCTAGTTTTAGTTATTTCCTCGCTGAAAAGGAAACCTTCACCTTAATCACCAGAACAGATTAATGTAGAGGAGGGCACAGCATCTTGGGAAATGTAGTTTTTCTACGACATCTGATATTTGTAAGGTCTGCTTTACTTCAAACAAAAGAGGTTTCAGTTAATGTTACAGCGTCACAGGATGTTTTATGAAGGTTAGGAGGAGAGAAGTTAAATTGTATGAGATAAAGGGCAGAAAACAGAATAAACAAGATGGAAAAGAGTGAATAAATCAATTTCTTCCCAAAAGTTTAGTTCTAAAATGAATTTGTGCTAATTGATGCCATGACTTGGCTTTCTGGGAGTTGTAGTTCAGCTGTAAGTGTTCTACAGTATAGCAGGTAATAGAATTACAATTACTAGAATTCCTCACTGTGTCCACACAGCGCTGCATATTCAGTAATAATAACGGAATAACAATAATAATAATAATGATAATCATAATCTTTTTATCAAGTTTTGAAAGGAAATATATATATATATTTTTTAAAAGCCCCATCCCTCCTTTTAGTCTATGTCAGGATCCTTTGGCCATATACACCTTGTGTTAGACAGTGTTTGATAACTGACAGTTAGTCTGTATGCAATGGCATAATTGGCAAAGAGAGGGCCCTTGTTTGCCCCACCTCTCAACCTCCCGCCATCGCAAGGATGGCCCAAAGGTAGATCCTGATCTGTCATACAACTACCACAATACTTTAACAGCTGGGGTCCTACTATTTTGCCAAAGTTGCAGAGATGTATTTAGCACTGAGCAGTGTTTACATGTAAGCATCTTTTTGTATGGAGTATGTTTGTGTAAAAGGCCCCAGGGAGAGTGCGCAGCTTAGCGGACAGGGGCACATGTATGAATGTGGGATGGATGATGCATGATTGGCTATATGCTACATGTGGGAGTGTGAGATGTGAGGAAGTGGGTGGTGACAGATCAGACTGATCTCAGTGCCACTTAGGAGCCAGGCCAGCAAAAAGTTTCTCTGCCTCCTCCTGTTGCTGGGCTTGCTGGATTTTCTGCCTGGGGGCCCTGGATGCTGGCCATCCTGTGTGCCCTCAGGGCTGGTGCTGCTGCAGACGGTGGCCTCCTCCATCCCCAGCGGCCTGGCGGTGAGGTTCCCCTCCCCAGCGGTCTGGCTCTCCCTGGGCACCCTCACTGTATCTCCACCCTGGGCACCTTCTATGGGCACCCTGCCTCGGGTCCTGTGAGCTCCAACTCTCCTCCTCAGGCCCGGTACAGGATCGACAGCCCGGGATCTTCAACAAGGCCGCGCGCCTGGACCACGTGGCGCGTGGCCTGCTCTGTGCCCGGTCCTTCCGCCGCCCCTGATGTCCGGGCGACGGCATCTGAGGTGGACCGCGCCCCCCCTGGAGGTAGTGGGGATGGGGCGGAAGCTCGGCAATCGACCCGGGCGGCGTGTGGGATGCTGTCCGGGGTCCTCCCCTCTCGGCCGGCAGTGGTAAGTGGGCCTCCTGCGGGGCACGCGGGGTGGTTCTCGGCCATTGCCGCCGGGTGGGGAGGGGTCCTGGATCTCCCTCAGGGGCTCTACTTGTCTCGCCCCTCCTCTCCCTCTTTTGCCCGGGCAAATGGAACTTTGATTCGAATTTACTACATCGGTCACATGTAATATTGTTTCACACCTACAACACTTGTTACACAGATCTAAGTAATAGAAAACCGACTAATATTTTCTACACTAGAAACTACCAGATAACATGGTGCTATATTTAAAACATTGATCAATAGCTAAGAGGTACTTAAACAATATTGTAATTCTGGGGCAATATCCTCACAAGTCAAACTGAGAGATCAGTTTATAGGGAAAACTGATGCCTGGAGGAAATTCTAAAACAATTTCCATATGTCCTTTGCAGACTTTACATGCTGGAAAAACACAGGTGCCAACTGCTGTGGCTTTCTGCAGTGTGCATACCGGCAAGGAGGGCAGGGTTGAGGAGTGGGTGGAAGATGATGTGGAGGATGATGAGGTCCTAGACCCCACATGGAATCAAGGTCATGCGAGTGACATGTGCAGTTTGGAGGAAGAGGCACAGAGGCACCAGCACAGCATAAGAGGGAGCAGGGTGCAAAAGCAGAGCGGCCGTCCCCTAGCGCTTGTCGGCATGTATTAGCTCGAGAATTACCAGTTATCCAAGTAATACATGTAGTGATCAAAGGATCCATAATTGATCGAGTGCAAAGCGTTCGTACCAGATTTAACGATCCATTCGTAGTTTCACAGTGAGGTGGGCAGTCTGGTGACCAGGACCCAGACACTGTCTGGGTGGCGGTCGGACGACCGGGACCCAGTATGCCTGATGTTGAAGTTAGGAGTCACAGTGTGGAATGGATTAGCAGGGTCTGGTGCAGGGTAACCGCACGCCCCCTGGTGTTGAGCACCAGCGTTTGTGCGGCCACCACCAGGACCCTGATGCAGCTTCAGTAAAAAGAGTACTGGATACCAGAAGCCATCACCAGACTGATCCGCAACTTGGAACAGGATGTGACATTCACTGTAGCGGCTGTGCGCGCTTTTGGCGTTGTCACCCTGCTGCTGCTTGCCTGTCTGCGCTGCAGCGTAACTTCGGCCTTCCCGCTCACCGCCTCATGAGACTGTGCGAGCAGCAGCAGGCGATAGTGGAGTTTCAGCTGCAGCACGCACGGGTCAGTGGCTCTGCACCAGACTTCCCTCCAATTGATCAGAGTTAAAGGATTTCAAGTGGACTCATTACAATTACAGGGCCTCTAAAGAGTCCTGTATTGTTATTTGTCGTCACTACCTTCCCGCGTCGGGAGTGGGTCCTTTGCGCGCCTGCTGCCTTCCTTGCATGTTGTAGCCGTTTCTCAGGGTCCCTGTACAGAATGGAACCCTGATTCTCCGTTACCCGTGGTCACCATGGTAGATGCAGAAACTGGCATCAAAAGTTGATATGGATGACATCCGCATGCAAAGTCGCCGCCACGGGGATGTGCGATTTGCCCTAGGTTCTCTAGAGTCAACAAAGTTCCTGCGCAACTATAATGTCAACAGCTACTCTGTGGAACAGAGTTGTCTTTTTTTATATGTCCCAATATTTTGGGGGCTACCCCAATTAAAATATATATATAAAAACAGTGTTGGCTACCTCATCCTCCTCCTCCACTGCCACGGTCACCACCTCCTCAACCTATGGGTCACTTAGTATAAACTATGTACGCATTAGCAGAGGCTTGTGAAGACCTTTTCTCCATGCATCAGGAGTTGAGCATTTCTCCATGCATCAGCACTGCAAGAAATGCACCGCAGGCCGCAAATGTTTCTTTTGTTGTATGTCCCAATATTTTGTGGGCTACCACAATTAAAAATACAAAAAACAAAAATACAGTGTTGGCTACCTCATCCTCCACCTCCACCGCCACGGTCACCACCTCCTCAACCTATGGGTCACTTAGTATAAACTAGGTACACATTAGCAGAGGCTTGTGAAGGCCTTTTCTCCATGCATCAGGAGTTGAGCATTTCTCCATGCATCAGCACTGCAAGAAATGCACCGGAGGCCACAAATGTTTCTTTTTTTTGTATGTCCCAATATTTTGTGGGCTACCACAATTACAAAAAAGAAATAAAAACAGTGTTGGCTACCTCATCCTCCTGCACCGCCGCTTCCACCTACACCGCCACAGTCACCGCCTCCTCAACCTATGGGTCACTTCGTATAAACTATGTACACTGTGGCGGAACAGACCTCGCCACGTGTTCTTGGAAGGGGCTGCTTGCCCACCTACCTTCTGACTATGGCCCTGGGATATTACTGGAGTTACTGGGTGGCCATCATTTCATGTATCAGAGGCACATAGTGAGAACAATGGTGAGAACTATGGATGAAGCACATGGTGAGAACAATGGATGGCGGCCATTTTAACTCACAGACACTGTTTTGACTTTTCCACATGGTGCCATCTCGCCGGTATTTGGTGCACAAAGACATCGTTCAGTAGTTTTAAACTACAGAACAGGGGACACATTTAACAGTTATTATTTTTCATACAGCCTGTATATGTTCTGCTGAATCTGCATTAAACCATATCTTCCAAACTACTGAACGGATCTGGGTGAATTTTGGATATGTGGTTCACCCAGATCCCCCGGTATGTTTTGGGGTCTCTGTGGTATGTTTTATGATACTGTATTTTCCTGCCTGTGATAATTAAGTTAGTCTATTGTGTTGAGATAATTGTATCACAGGCAGAGGGGAGGATTTCTGATGTAATGAATGGGAGTGTTAGCTGTGTTGTAATGTGTTGATTGGTTGTTCTTCAAAACCCTGTGGGCAGTACTATGTTTGTAGAATGTGAATAAAAGAGGCTGTATGTGCCAGTACAGTCAGTTCTGCTTCACCCTCAATTTGGAGTACCGTCTCTTATTGGGGGAATCTGCTACAAGGGATTGCTATGCTTGTCATACTCCTTTGAGACCACTCGCCACTGTGCATTGAAGGAGCCTGGTTGCCTGCCTGCTGCCTTTTGACTATGGACCGGCATTTAAATACTTTATTTTCCTATGCAGAAAGGTCTATTCTTGTATTTCTGCTCTGGCGTTCAGTAGATTCTCGGATTTTCTGAATGAACTCATTTAACCCAGATAGCTATGTCATGGAGCCTATCTGTGTAATAAAAGACTTTGGCTCCATGGCAATTGAACTGTATGTGTGTGGTCTGATAGCCATTCAGTATTAATGTGCGCTCAGACCTAAGCTATCTTAGGTCTGAGTTGTTGCATGTCTGTATTTTATGTAATAAATGTAACCTTGTGTATTTTATGTATTTTATTGTCTTTTGCTGCCATGTGTTCAATGGAGTTTTGCCTCTGTCCTTGAAGATATTTGGATTACTTCCCAATTATCTCCAGGATAGAAGACTCTGTATAACTGGTTTTGGGCAGAAAAGCCATGCTTCATTTGGTCACAAAGGACTTCGATCTATCTTTTGAACCAGTGGACCAATTTGGAAGATTTTGACATATGTTTGTATTTGGAGTATGCTGATTCTGAAAATTTTATGTGAATGTGATGCATACTTTTCAAGTTATGAATAATGTGGAAAAACTGTATTTCTCTGGCTGTGATAATTACATTACCCATTGTGTAAGGTAATTGTATCACAGGCAGAGGGGAGGATTTTGTGTGGGAGTGTCTGAGTGTATTGTACGTGTTTATTGGTTGTTTTCCAAAACCCTGTGGGTGGTACTAATGTGTAAGAATGTGTATATAATAACAATAAACCCACAGCTCTGTCTGTTCCTGCTTGACCCTCAAAACGGAGCCTTGTCTCGTTCTTGGGGGGATTTACTGTATGCTGTTCCAGTTCGACTGCTAGGAGTATAAACCTATTCGTATGGTTTTTCCTATTCGGCTGTTTACAGTATTCGTATGTTTGAGAGCATTCATATGCTTCTCCGGTTCGGTGGATTCTTGTCTACAGTAGCTGCCTGTGTCTCTGGAAGGGGAAGATCTTCTAAACGACGGTTTAACCATTTTATGCCTTGGGGTGCCGTTACAACTACTAAGCTCTTTTAAGAGCTTGTTCCTGCCTTGCTCTCTGGAGGAGTCTACGGTGGTTATGGTGTCGGTTGGAGTGCTTGGAGCCCTCAGGAAGTGCTAGGAGCATCCATCAACAGAGGTACCCAGTCGGGGTGCCCGTCGATCCATTACATACACAATAGTAGAGGCTTGTGAAGGCCTTTTCTCCATGCATCAGGAGTTGAGCATTTCTCCATGCATCAGGAGTTGAGCTCAGTTTGAACAATGAAAGAGAATACCCTGCACTCCAACCCTCTCTCAAATGGATAATTCTGGTGATCCTCCTGACAGCCATGCTTTAGATTTTGATTTATGTTCTTCCAAAGCTAAAATCAAAGATTCCATCTAGTGCTATTTTATGCTTAGCTGTATTTTACATTTTTATGTTATTTTAAGTGATTTCCCTATCCACATTTGTTTGCAGGGCACTTGTCCCCCATTTTACTTGCTTTTGCAGCTCTCTAGCTCTTTCCAGGAGTTTTTCAGAGGCATTTTTGTGACCAAAAGTTCGGATCGCCATTGACTTCAATGGGGTTTGGGGTCAAGTTCGAGCCCGAACCCGGACTTTTTTTCAAAGTTTGGCCAGGCGCGAACATCCAGGTGTCTGCTCAACTCTACTGCTAATCTAATACAGAAATGAACTTAAGCCGTCAATTTTGGCAATGACCGGTTAGATTCAGTGGGGGAAGTTTAATCTGGGGTTTTGTTGAACTGTAGGGAGAAGCTGCGTGCTTGGCGTCTACGACAATTCTACCTCGTTTCTCTTTACACATCTGTAACTATTTACTAAAAATAAAGACAAACTTCCTTATCAAATAGATTCCTTATCACATATCTGAAATTCATTTTATTCATTTCGAGCATTAGTCGTAAAACTCTGAGCTTCCCCACACATTTCCCATTCATACACTTTAATCTAAACTTCAGACCGAGTTAGGGAAACTGTGAAAATTTGCTAAACTGGAATTATCAGCAGGTCGTGTTCATAATGTCTGAGAGTGACAAGCTGTAAATAAAGCACGCAGGAGCACACACATCACCGACAGTAATGCCGTTGTGACAACGACTGTCAATAATTGCTGCCACTCATCTTAGCTAACTGTGCAATTTGCCGTCACAGTAAACTGCAACTTCTCCTTGAACTGTTTAGTTCTAATTGCAGGGTGCCTAAGTAAAATGTATTACAAGCTGTCTGGGTGAAGCGCGCCTGTATATTATTATTAATGATGAACTAAGACGTGTCAGGCTTGTGGTGACTGCGACAGAGATTGGTAGAATGCAGAGTGATATTGATACATCAACTGAAAGCACAAAAATGTATTTCCATCATTTCGGAACAAGAAGAATTACAGCCTAACTCGCATGGACTCTTACAAGCAATGCTAATCACTGTCACCAACTCCACGGCTGCAGTTTCTATTTTATTTGCAAAAACCAACAACTCACTCTGAACATCAGCCATTTAAATGTCATTTAGGTAATTATAGCAATGTCACAAAAATTTTTTAATAAAAATACTATTTTGATTTTTACTAAATCTATATATATTGATTTTGTATGTTAATAAAACATAAAGTGGGAACAATCTATTTCCCCTCCCCTAGATTTAGAAATGAATGCAACGGATGTGGGTGTACCAAGTATGTCTTTGATGTCATGTCTGATAATATTCATTCATCTTCCTCTGCTATATTAGGACTGATGCATCAAAGTGCTTGTTAAATGGATCTTATAGGAAAACCCAGCATGCAGTCTTATCTCACGTGAGATGAAATAAAAGTGTTTGATAAATGTTTTCTAGGTCACCGATCCTACAAAGTGGAAGTAATAGTCTTTATAAAGCTTTCCGTGCCAGAAACATTTAGATTTCCTTCATCCAACTCTTTGTAGACTTTAAGAAAAAGATAAAAGACATTTTTTTTATAGCAGTGCAATTTGATAAAGTCACAATAGATGACACACGGGCTGTATTATCATGTAAATGGCAGATTTATTAAGACTTTAACCTTACCGTTTACTATCCACTTTAGGATCTCTTCAGAGGGAGACCATGTTACCATCAGTGTCACAAAGAGCAAACCACATATCTCCTGCCTCAAGTACCGTACTTAGAAAAGGAATACATTAAAATAAATACCTTCTATCTATAAGCAATATGCTTAGATAGGTTTAGTGTTTTTTTAAAATCCAATAGCTAATTTAATAACTCCAACAACCTCAAATAAGGCAAGAATGGCTGTGATTCTGACTGTGGTCTGTGCATATTTAACAAGAATAATATATAGCAGGTGCAGCAAGGGGTAATTTGTACTTTGTTAAACAATGCATGTTATTGGTGGAAGAAGTGGGATCCTGTGATTTCTCCCTTTTGTTATACATGTATCAGTCGTGCAGGTACTGCGAGGAACCTGGAGGCATTATGTTCCTAAGTCAGTAAAGGGCTCACTATACGCTGGATTTTGTCTAAAAGTGCTAAAAAGTACTTTTGTTTTTCAAAATTGCACTAAACACAATCATTTTAGCTGGGGAAACCTGCTTCTTGGACAAGTATTCATCCTTCATAAATTTTACTTTTGCAACCAATAACATGAATGAGAGCTTGTGTTTCAATATAATTGGCCTCTTACATCGGTCTTGACCAAAAAAAAAAAAAAAGAATGCATTCATATGCAAAAAAAACAAAACTAGCATTTTATAAACAATAAATAATAAGTTGGGTTTTACACCTCATAAAGTTCTCTTCCATCCCAAACTGGCATAAGATCTCACTCAATAATGCCAGAAGGCTTATCGATTAGATATAGCACACGGCAAGCCCGCTCCAGTATAAAATAAACACAGGGAATCATTAATCATTTATTCATTAAGAGTGAGAATTGTTAAGAGGAATTCAGGGGAAGCTAACGAGAGAGGATTTGTAGACTTTTCATTTTCTGTATAACTAACTCTTAATGTAAAATCATTATTAAACAAGCTCTTGTTCAGACAAAAGAAGGTACAAAGGAAAAATGTATCTCCTCTGAAGATAAACTAAAAGTTGAATATATTAAGCGATGATTATACATTTTAGGAGGCAACATAAGAAACCTTACCTCTTTTGTCATCCACGGTTTGATTTTTCACTTTGATCTTTCTGGCCCCTAAAGGAAAAACTTCATGTAAATTTTAACCATGTCATTTCATTGCTGTTGCCCCGAGGAAGCACAATATGCTTTTATGCAAAGGCATGCCAAGAATAGAATATTACAGTTTACGAACGTATGGGATGTAATTATTATTCTTTTTTCTTATAATAGTAAAGTTTAATAACTGTATGGAAACGTGCACTGCTAACAGAATAGCAAAGATACATATGTTATTCAACATTATTAGTCCGATGATGTAACGGGCAAAGTTTAGATAAAAGTTATACTATTGTAGAGTGTTACGGGTATCATTAGGTGGGTTAGACCATGTATTTCAAAATGTTAGTTGTGAATAAATTAAAAGATTCAGAACCAATTGCTTAAGAGAATCGACATAACAATAATTAGTGTTGTAGGAGGGAGTAATAGATGTGTCTTGTGGTTAGAAGTCCCATGCAGTGCAGTTTGTATTGCTCATTGCCACCAATGATGGATATTGTCCATCCAGAAGGCTGATTCTCCATTTTGACTCCAGAAGCATTCAGCCCCATCTTTCTTCCTCTAGCAGTCAAGGCGTTCAGGAAATCTCATCTTCCAGGACTTATTGACTTTTGAGGTAGATGACCAGAAATTAAATTAATCCTCCTGGTATAAATAAGAAAGTTGTATGCCAGAATTGTATTGGAAGGACAAATTCATGATCCAATTATCCCCCAATTTATTCCCTCTCTTTTCTACCATTTTGCTCCTGGATCTTCAACTGTGGGGTCCAGCTTTGTTGTAGTAAAACTTCTGAAATTCCCAAGACTCAGAGAAGAAGTTCTAATTCGAGACCACCTAGAAAGCAGCAGCTGAACATTCAGTTTGTGGCATTTGGCAGATTTGTAAATTGTGGCATTGGAGTGTTAGGAGATGTTAACATCAGGATGAGGGTTATATGGTGGTATTTAAGTGAAGGAGAGATGGTAAAAATTAGATGGCGATTCTAAGGGGAATAGTTAGTGATTTGGGGATATGGAGGATATGGGTATTGGTCATACTGGAGGGAAAGTGGTGACACTGGGATGAGGCAGATACTGGCAATGGGGGGTCATGGTGACACTAGGGTAAGTGGGAGACTATGACAATGACAGTGTGGTGGGAAATTATGACAATAACTTACATCTAAGCAGGAGGCAGAGGGGCAGAGACTAGCGTGACCAAGGGGTAAAACTTGTAGCATTGTAGAACTGGGTAGTCTTTAAATTGGGCTCATAGTCATACCCCATGAATATTTAGAACAAAGCAATGCCTCTCACAACAACAGATTATGCTGAGTTACATAAAAAGATATTTATTGCGTTCACTAGAGATGGGCAGCTCATAACTCTTCATCAGACCTTTTGACATTGTAAGATAAAGGGATATGAAATAATGTCTCTTCATGTGCTCTAAATAAAAAGGAGCCCAGCGAAAAATTGGAATATAAATAAATGTAAAATCAACTAAAACAGTTGTAGTGAACTTTAAGGCAATGTATCAGCAATGGCAACGGATGGCAACTTAAAGGGACACTATGGGCACCGAGACTACGTCATCTCATTGAAGTGGTCTGGATGCAGTATTCTTGTCCCCTCAGCCCCTCATGCAATGTAAACCATGGTTTAAAGAATTACAGTGATTACATTGCAGAGTTAATACCATCTCTGGTGGTTGTCTTTCACTAAAGCCACTAAAAGCGCTTTTGGGTCCCACACTTTGCATAAGGATGTCTTACATCTTTAATTTCCCCATAGGAGATCATGCTATGCATGTGCAGTAGGTTTCACCATCGTTGTTACGTAGCAGGAGGAGGAGACTTAGCCAGGGAGCATCAAAGCTGGATTATCAGAGTTAATCATGAGACCGATATTGGGGAAAGTCCTAAACATGGATTGTAACCCATTGTGTTGCAAGAGCTGGATCTGGCCAGAAAGGGAACCTGCTAGAGGTATCTGGAGGTTTAGCTGCTTAATCCCAGGGGAAGCAGGTGTTAGTGTATTCGGTGTCATCGCCTGCATACTGTATTAGTCTATCCTCTCTTCACTTTCACATCAAGAAGAAGTTTGATCATGGATCAATCAGTAGAAACATAAGACCGGTGTCCATGATGATTGCTCCATTTGTAGAATGCTTTCCCAGAGTTGAACATTGTAAAGGATCCCTATCGTATCAGCCAGGTCCTACTTTACACAGCAAATTGGGAAACTTCAAATATATAGAATAGAGGGTCATTATAATATGAGTCAGAATGAGCGTATATTACTGAGACTTATTTCCCAAATCAATGGACCTTGTTTTGTTGTGTGCATTGCACAATTCCATTTGTTTTTAATGTTCCAACCATCAAGGCTACGACATAAAATTGAAGGAGGACCGCAGTGATGTTGCCACCAGTTATAGATAAGGGACACAAACTATGATAAATACTGTTTTGTAGTCGCTTCTAGAATCTGTGAGAGGGGAAATCGTAGAACATTCAGTTCAGCATGTCATCTCCCTCCCTCCACCAGGAAATACATTCTGGTTATTGAGGTCCAAGTCTGACCTACACTGATGCTATATATTGGAAACAATGCAGAGACACAATGATTTAATTAAACAAGCATGAAACAAGTAGGTGGTTGATTAATCAGACTACAGGGTTGTAGTATCTTATCTGAGACTTCAGGAGCCCTGCTGACCTTGCAGATGAGACAATCACAAGAGATCAAAGCTATTGTTTCCTACATGCTGAGTGTGTCCTTCATTACGCATAGAATGTATTATAAATTATACATTCGCACCTTTATCTATCCTCATCAGATATATGAAACAACCTCGAACCTTCCACTTCAGTATAATACACAGAATTATTCCTCTTAAATGTAAGCTAAACATTTAACAGACATTTTTAAAAAATATAACAAATAAACATCAAAACTACACACTCACCTATTCACTACGGGAAAGTCAGAGCTAAGCAAAATCACAGCTGTGCCTGCAACGTCTGATCCAGACACGGGGTCCCAAAACATTAAACTATATAAAGAATGTGAATTGTCATAGAATTACTGGGAACAAGTAAACAAATACCCAGATCAGACTGTAGTACTACATCCAATACTTCCAAAGCTAACACTAATCAAAGCCAGTACATAGCAAGCAAATTATAGACAGGTGTGTTATTGATTAATTGATTGATTGATTGATTGATTTTGAGTTATAGGATAATTTCTGGAAAAGTAAAAATAAATAAAATAGATTTTATTATTCAAAATGTAATATATAATAGCTAAATTGGCATAGTATTACATATATAAGAAGTATATATCTCTCCTCCCGGTTCTCTCCCCTGTGGTCCTGCAACGTGTCACTGCTTGCCTTTCTTCAATCTTTGACTGGATGTCCTCCCGCTTTCTGAAACTCAATCTCTCTAAAACTGAGCTTCTTATTTTTCCCCATCATAATGCTGATCCTCCTCCTTCACTTTCCCTGCAAGTTGATGGTACCTGCATCAGTCCATCCTTGCAAGCTCGTTGTCTTGGTGTTATCTTTGATCCTGGCCTCACCTTTGTACCTCATATCCAGAATGTTGCTAAAACCTGTCGATTCCACCTTAAAAACATTGCCCGCATCCTCCCCTTTTTCACCTCTTCAATTGTTTAAGAAGTCCCTCAAAACCCATCTGTTCAGAAATGTTTATGGCCTCTCAGAATAACTTCTATGTCAAATATCTGTCTCTTCCTCTTTCCTTAAGAGCCACACTCTCACCTCCAGTTCTGCTACTTTTCCACCCTGTTTGGTTGCTATCCCCCACGCTGCCATTCCTGTTGTGTTCTTATACCCAACCTCCTCTAGACTGGTTTGAGCAGGGCCCTCATGTACCTATTGTTTCTGTATTGTTTTTTGTAATTGTCTCATTTATTGTTAAATCTCTCTCCTTTTATAATATTATAAAGTGCTCTGGAGCAAGTTGCCGCTATATAAATACTACTACTACTACTACTACTACTAATAATAATAATATACTTAAAAAGAAACATCAGCATCATCCACTGCTCTCTCCACATGTATAATATTATTTTATGACATTATACTACATTATAAATATTGTATTTTATTCTATCATTTTATATTATTAAACTTGAGGCAAGATAATTATTTATCTAAAATGGTTGACAGTAAATTCTAAAATATACTAGAGCTAACATTTGAACAGAACACCTGTGATATTTGCTGCAGCTTTAAATGATTGTATTTCTACTACAAACCCAGAATTCCTTGCAAAATATGCTAATGCATCAATCCAGAATTGTCTCTATTATAATTTTTCTGTATTTATTTCAGTAGGTTCCCTCACAATATCCTGATAATATAAACATTGCTTTTCGGCCATGGAACATAACATTTGATTCTGACAAACATTTATAGGATTTTTACCCAACTATGGCCTCAATTTAATTTGTTTGGGTCAGCATTTCAATTGATCACAATCTGTTGGAAAAAAAACATGTCAAATGATTTATTTACCAAAATCCCGGTAGATTTTAACGATGACTTCTGTACATAAATAATTTGTAAAGGTTTCATACTGTGACCATTTGAAATGTTAATCGAAACAAATTAAATCGAGGCCTATGTTAGCCTTCATGCAGAACCTACATTATTTTATCTGTGAACATTGAAATATTTAATCCGTTTTTTACAACAAATGTCAAGTTTACATATTAGCCCTCCGATCTTCCAGTCTGTCCACAATGCTGCACCTGCTCGTATTGGCTCCGAGGGACTGTTTTGAGAAATGGTCCCTTACAAATGAGACAGTTTGCAAATGTACTGATAAATGTTTGCGTCTCAAAGAAACAACGATTTGCAGCTTTGTTCTTCCGGGGCTGGACATCTCAGAGACTAAATGCTACAAAAGCTGCTAGAATTAAAATAGGTAAAATAATAAAATAGAATATATTGAATGTAATCCATATGATTTCAAGGGGCTGAGCAACACACGGCTTCGATCAACCTCTACTATGAGTTACATAATATTGTTTATACAGTAAATACAAAGAGAATTGCAGAACGTAATGCAAGATTTTATTAATGACACGGAGGTTTCCTATTATGCTGCACTCTTTCTTTATTTCCCTCAGCAGCAAAGAAATATAACATAAAAAAAAATCAATCAATAATAATTATATAACATCAGAGGTCAATCTTCCTAGTAACCACAACAGCCAATCAGCATCCAGTCCTTGGCGTAATAGGCGGTAACCATTAGATCACTTCCTCTTTCTTTGCTGCTCCCTCAGTTAAGTTCATTGCTCCCATCGTTTTCTTAACTGTGGGATAGTTATATACTACTGTTATATTATCGTTGTGATTTATCATTATTTAGTATTATTATCCTTATTCATCGTAATTTCATTATTTCATGTTAATATATTTACAATGTTTTCTGTTTTTGCCGTTTATCTTTATACCCCCTGGTCCCTTTAGGTAAGCCTTTATGGACTGAGGGGGTTTTCCACTAATTATTCAGTTTAATATATTTTATTTAAGATATTTTATTTAATATATTTATTTAATATATTTATTTGTCCCTGTTTTTTTCTCCCTAACAGTTATTTGCTCTCTTGCCTTTTTGCGTCTTTTTTCTAGTCAGGCGCAGTTCTCGCATGCACGTCGTTCAGTAGTTTGCATATTCGCGGGTTTTACATCACGCCTCCCGAATTGCACATGCGCGCGGTTTGGAACTTTTAGCCGTTCATTAGTCTATCACCCTTGCTCTTAGGATTTTCATGCAAACACCAATTCATTTGCGTTTGTTTCACGAAATTCCACCGTTTGGTGGAATTTTGCATCCTTTTAGCTGATAGCCTCCCCTCTTCCTGTCTAAACCTTGTTGGGGTTTAGCAGTTTTGGCGAACGGACAACTTTTTTACCATTCTGAAGTATTTCTGTTTCTTTTCAGCATTTTTCTTCCTTTGTGGGTTAATCGACCCTATATTTAGGTTTCCCTATTTACTTATCAAAACTAGCATTTCTATTGATATTAATATCATGCAGTCTGACAAGGATTTACTTATGTCCTCTGGGTCTCATGCGACCCTCAAGTTCCCCACAATGACCCTGCTGGGGAAGAGGTTTTGACCTCTGATCTCCCTGCACCTGCTGACATGCAGGTGCTTTTGGACTTCTCAATGTCCAGATCCATAACGCAGGTTCTGATCTCTGCTATGGGCGTGATGTCGACTTCATTGTTACAAACCATCACTTAGGCTCTTTTACAGGCTCAGCAGTCAGCTCAGCAGACTGCCCTGTTGACTGCACCTATACCAGCACCTGCCACACAAGGCCGTAAACAACCAGTCCAAACCTCCCCTTACAGAGAAATTGTTTTTTCCCATCAAGATGCTCTCCTTGCATCAAAGAAGATTCAAGAACTAATGCGCAAAAGCCAATCTAGAGATTCCAAACCATACCCCGGGTTTTGTCAGCAATCTATACCTGGTCCCCAAAAAAGGGGGGTAAGATCAGTCATAAACCTAAAGTAACTGAACAGTGATGTATCCTACAACCATTTCAAGGTGGAAGGCATACATTGTCTTCGCGATTTACTCCAACCAGCAGATCGGATGGCCAAATTGGATTTGCGGGATGCTTACCTCATGGTTCCTGTAGCGGAACAACATCAAAATTTTCTCCAGTTCATGTGGCAGGGACGGATATGGAGGTCCAGGTGTCTGCTATTCGGCCTGTTGTCAGCTCCGTGGTGTTTCACCAAGATCATGAAACCCGTGGTTGCTCAATTAAGGAGTCGAGGCAGTTGACTTATCATTTATCTGGACGAGATCCTCATTTTAGCGCAGTCGGCCAACCTTCTTCACACACACTTGATGTGGACCCTGGCGTTGTTACAAAACCTGGGTTTCCTTATCAATTGGGGAAAGTCCGTCATGGTTCCTTCCCAATGTATTGAATTCCTGGGACTCATGGTAAATTCAGCTCTTCAGACTCTACATCTACCAACTTCAAAGCTGGTAAATATCAAAAAAGAAATAAGATGCATGTTGGCTGTTCTCCAACTCTCCATCAAACACTTGGCACGAGTAATCGGACTCCTTTGCGGCTTCCATCCAAGCCATATTCCCAGGTCCTCTATACTATCGGGCACTTTAACGGATGCAAGCCTCTTACCTCAGAGGTGGAGCATCATACGAAGACATGGTGACATTGGACAAGGAGGCGAAAAACAAGCTTCATTGCTGGCTTCTCCACATGGAAGCCTATATTCGGAACGACCCCAGACCTGATCATTGAATCGGATGCGAGCTTACAGGGTTGGGGTGTGCGTTGTGGAAATATCTCCACGGGAGGCAAATGGTCAGATCTAGAATCAACACTACATATCCATTAGAAATGTACAAAAGAAGGAAACAGCACTAAAATAGACCAATCCTATAAATAGGTAAAGTAGGAGGCAGCAACCTAAAAATAGGGTTCCCTCTAAGCCCTATGAACAAAGGTAATATACAAGACAAAACAGAAGAAGGTTGCGCCAAAGCTGACTAAAGTGCAGCTAAAATGAACAAAGTCCAAAGTGTAAGTGGTGCCAAAACAAAGTCTTTAGTTGGGCCTGATGGGGCACCAACTGCTATGTGAAGGAATATTCACTCTTCACGTGACCCTTAGAGTGAATACTCCTCCACATAGGCTGTCGGTGCCCCATCAGGCCCAACTAAAGACTTTTATGCCAAGGACTGGATGCTGATTGGCTGTTCCGGGTACTAGGAAGATTGACCTCTGATGTTATATATTTGTTACTGGATGATTTTTAATGTTATATTTCTTTGCTTCTGAGGGAAATAAAGATAGAATGCAGCATAATAGGAACCTCCGTGTCATTAATAAAATCATGACTTTACATCATGAAATAGTAAAATTTGGTAATTTTGTGCATCAAACTCCAAATATTTGTAAGATGGAAATCCTCCAGTAAATCTAAACTATTTTAAAAGTAAAATCAGAACAGTCATTACTCGCTGTGCCATCTTATCAGCAGTAAATAGCATTTATTAAATGCTAATTAATGCTAGCGCTAAAAAACGTACAGTCCGAAAAATAATTAACTTTAAAAATGTTAGAATTATATCATTTGCTGTTGTTTTTCTGCATGTTTCAGTTTGTTTGTTTTTCCCATCAATGTGCAGGATTAAACTTTTTTTAAGGAAAGAATTGTTAATATTCTAAACTGAAATAAAAAGCTATTTTAAGTGATTTCCATGAAGGGTATGCTGCGAGGAATTGGTGTAAAATATTGCAACCAAATGTTAATTATAATACAATGGAAAATGCCATGTCAACTAACAATGAATAATACATTGAGGCTGATTACAGAACTGGGACAAAAATAGCTTGAATTTGTATAGCAGCACACGGGTAATTAGATACCGAATTACTCTGCAACACAGTTACAGTTGGAAAGAAATCGTTATACAGAATGTGCCACTTAGTTACAATGCTTCCACAAATACGCAAAAATAAGGCTACACAATGATTGCCCCAGGATCAGAGCTGCATCGAGATTTGTTCTACATTTATTCCCCATAATAAAGATAATTTAAAGGAATATAGTCACATTGCTGGATCGTTCCTGCACATCTGTACACGCGGTCAGCATGATCTATTATACAGGGTTCATATATTGCACACTCTTAGGATACCGCACACACTATTATCCATTATTTTTATCAATCCCCAAATCAGCAAACTAGAGAACTATGAAAATATCCCTGTAATGCACCCATACATATTATATCATGCTGTAAATCTGTGTGAGTCTGTCTTGTTGCCAGTTAGGTAACAAGCTTTGTGTATGAAGAACATTCAACTCAATATCGTACTGCGCTTTCCTGAAGCCCCTCGGCTGGAAATAATAATTACTAGTTACTGCATATTAGCTGGGGTACATTAGTATAGAGACATCAACAGTGGGTCATCCTGCAGGTAAGGGCCAGAAACGTCACTGTGCTTATAAGGGCTTGGTCACTTTATCCTTTTTAATTGTATTTACTATGTTATTCTTACTTTTTTGTGGGTTAAGAAAATGATTTAGTGATGTAGAACTTACACCAATGGATTGGAATATCTGGATCACGCTTTACATTATTGAGTACCATTAAATTGGGTAATAGTAACAACCCCTGGATGTTGGACTAAGGTAACATCCACAGGACGTACCTGAAAACCAGAGTAATCTGAATGCACCTTTCCTGGTTAAATACTTTGTTATTGTTATTATTATTATTATTGTTTGGGTTTCAGTACCCAGCCTTTGGCAATCAGTCCTATCACCAAGAAACAGCATTGTACAGATTGGATCTGCTATGATTCTAAAATCTAAGATCTAGCAAGACTTTGGCAAATTTAAATTCTGAGTCCTCCAATACTTCTCTCTGTACATGTGATATTACACAGGGCTCAGGGAACTTGTTCGCTGTTGGTAAGGAAGTGTCCCTTCCGGGGCTGTACCAGACTTTTAATCCTTTTGGTATATCGTTTTTCTGTTGGCTGCTACTATCTTGTTTCTTACACAGATTCTTCGCTATCCCAACGGTAGATTGAGCCTTGCCATTGGCTCGTGGTGACTTGGAGAAGAAATGATATGTGATACACATGGGGTGGGCATGCTAATGTCCACCTTACAAATATGAGCATGTCCATCCCCCTCTCCATGCCTGGTGGCCGGGGTCTCCAATTCCTTAGCCACCCGATAAAAAATAAATTACCCTACCTACACTCCTTCACCCTAGTAATAATTAGGGGAAAGCATTCAATCTTTCAAATAGTTTTTAGTGAAAAAACTATGCTTGATGTGAGGAGTAACACAGATGTGCAATGTTGGGAAAATTAGCTTTCTTCCACGATACATAGCGTCACTTAGAGAAAGAAAAGCCTTCCAACCAATCCGTCTGTGGTTTTATACTCCACCAGTGCAACTCATAAATATCTCAGGATAAAGGGATTTATCAAAGTTTGTTAACAAAGTCACCGTGTCCTAATGCGTGTGTGAGGAACACTGCGGCCTTCAACACAGTGCAAGAGTAACCCCTGCATTGCCAAGGGAGGTCAGAACCGCATTACTGTACAATATGTTCCTTAGTGCCTTTGGCGATGATCAGGTTAACATGCATCAGTTAAGCAGCCGTCTAATGAAAGCCTGAGGCCAGTAACCTGGTTACCGCGAGCTGTCAGTTTGTAACAAGCTCATCTGTATGACAGATGCTGCTTTGGGAGAATTTTATCACTAACACAGAGCCTGGCTTAATCCCACGCTATTGTGCCTGACTTGCCAGTTCTGGTACTAATAATGCAAGAAGATTTTACAGAAAGTGGATTGCCAGAACAAGAGGGCATGCTCTGAAGTCAACAGGAAATGCTGCTTCATAGAGTGCCCTGCAGGCAGAGGTGAGGGGGTGATATATGCAAGGAATTATAAATGACTGGACGAGACAAGCAGCTGTAAGAATAGAAGTCAAAATCAATGCTGATAGAGTCTAATTCCCATGGAATAGGAATAGCCAATAGTTTGTTTGTTTTTACTGTGGGAAAATAGCATTTATATATTTCAGTAACCCTGTAAAAACAGCATTTATATATCTAAGTAACCCTGTAAAAACAGCATTTATATATTTCAGTAACCCTGTAAAAACAGCATTTATATATTTCAGTAACCCTGTAAAAACAGCATTCATACACCACAAGGTGGCGGGCATCTTGTTCGCATGAACACAGGCAGCGGTGTTTGGTCGTCGAGTTCATGAAACTATTTTCGGATACTGAAACTCCCGAACACCGCTGGACTTCCATGATCACCTGCGTTCGGCTCTACAACACTTAAAAAGACACTGTTCGGTGGAAACATTCCCAAGAACAAGGGGAACAAGCTCCAGGGTAAGACTAAACTATGTTCGGTAGTTTGTTCGTTTTTAAACTACCAAACTAGACAGACCGCAAGCCCTGATTCTCTGGAACTGTTTTGGGCACGGGACCATACGTGCGGTCACAAATTATGACTTCCAGGAAATTCCTAAACCCCTGAACTGATCTGGGTAATTTTTGGATATGTTGGTCACCCAGATCAGGGTTATCAGGGGTAACTTGTGAGGTTTTATGTATTTTTTAGGTACTTTTGGGGTGTTTGGGAAATGTGTGTTTTTTGTCCTTGGAGATAACTGAGTTTAATACAGTGCTTGACTCAATTATTTCCCAGGCACAGGGGAGGGATTGACCTTTTTTTGTATGGGAGTGTCTTGGACCTGAGAGCCAATGTAATTGTGTGTATGTTTTTACTGTAATCTACTCTCAGGTCCAGGGGGAGTGCCCCTTGGATGGGGACCTGAGAGTGCGGCCTTGACAGGAAGGGGTGGGGGAAATTTAAACTCGGTTACAGGCATGTACACACACACTCAGTTAAAGGCAGTCACACATACAGGCACAGGCACAAACAATGGCACAGCTACAGCGACACACACAGACAGACAGTCACATAGGCAGTCACACACACAGACACACAGTAACACACACATAGACAGTTATACACACACAGGCAGGCAGTCACACAGATAGAAAGTCACATACACAGGCAGGCAGTCACACACAGACAGATAGTTACAGACAGACACACACAGGCAGGCAGTCACATACAGGCAGTCACACATACAGGCAGTCACACACACAGGCAGTCACACACACAGACAGTCACACACAGGCAGGCAGTCACACACAGAGACAGTCACACACACACACAGAGACAGACAGTCACACACACACACACACAAGGACAGGCAGTCACACAGACAGACACACACACACACAGACAGTCACACGCACACAGGCAGGCAGTCACACAGACAGACAGTCACACAGACAGTCACACACACACACTTACCTCTTTCCAGTGGATGCAGTTGGCTGATGGGGAAGCATCTTTCCCTCTTCCTGTACAGCAGGGGCTTCGGGAGGTATTAGCCACGTCTCCGCCTCTCGATAAGCCCCGCCTCCGCCGCTCGGTAAACCCCGCCCCCTCTGCCGCGATTTTTTTTTTTTTTTTTTTTAAATAGACCCGGGTGGAGAATAATTAATCCTCCAGCCAGGTACCTCTTTTAGCTCCCCTGCACTCCGGCCATGAGTGAGCTATGTCGGCCACAGGGCGCCCCCTGTTCCATGGCGCCCTGTGCGGTCGCACAGCTCGCACACCCCTAAGGCCGGCCCTGGTCACAAGGCATGTCCTGTCTTTCTCTGTGAGATAGAAGAGCACCTACCCCAGTTTCTGATGCATCTACCTCTAGTATAAAAGATGTACTGGTATCAGAGTGCACCATTATGGGAGCACTGAAACTCCCGAACACCGCTGGACTTCCATGATCACCTGCGTTCGGCTCTACAACACTTAAAAAGACACTGTTCGGTGGAAACATTCCCAAGAACAAGGGGAACAAGCTCCAGGGTAAGACTAAACTATGTTCGGTAGTTTGTTCGTTTTTAAACTACCAAACTAGACAGACCGCAAGCCCTGATTCTCTGGAACTGTTTTGGGCACGGGACCATACGTGCGGTCACAAATTATGACTTCCAGGAAATTCCTAAACCCCTGAACTGATCTGGGTAATTTTTGGATATGTTGGTCACCCAGATCAGGGTTATCAGGGGTAACTTGTGAGGTTTTATGTATTTTTTAGGTACTTTTGGGGTGTTTGGGAAATGTGTGTTTTTTGTCCTTGGAGATAACTGAGTTTAATACAGTGCTTGACTCAATTATTTCCCAGGCACAGGGGAGGGATTGACCTTTTTTTGTATGGGAGTGTCCTGGACCTGAGAGCCAATGTAATTGTGTGTATGTTTTTACTGTAATCTACTCTCAGGTCCAGGGGGAGTGCCCCTTGGATGGGGAAGGCCACTTGCGGCTGCCATTAAACGTCTTACAGCTTTTACTCCCAGAAATATGTGTTGTCTGGTTACTGGGAGGGGAAAGTGCTATTCTTTAATCACTGTTGCAGTGTGGAGGATTCAACGGGGAAAGTCCTTATAAGGACTAGAGCTCCCAGGACTGAGTGCTGTCCAGTGCCTGGGGTGTCTAGAGCAAATTCCCCATTCAGCTCCAGTAGGGAGTGGTTCCAGGACTAGAGCTCCCAGGACTGAGTGTCGTCCAGTGACTGGGAGTTGCTACAGCGAGTTCCCATTTGGCTGCAGGAGAGAGCGCTTCCAGGGCCCCAGTCAAGCCACGGTGACTCAGAGCGAGAGTGCTGAGGTTTGTCCCCTGTTCCAGCTAGGAAGCAGTCCTTGGTGGAGGTACCCAGCCAGGGGTACAGGGAGTTCAGTCACAAGGCATGTCCTGTCTTTCTCTGTGAGATAGAAGAGCACCTACCCCAGTTTCTGATGCATCTACCTCTAGTATAAAAGATGTACTGGTATCAGAGTGCACCATTATGGGAGCAGAAGCAAACAAGGTTTTGAGATTATCAAATGCTTCTTTAGCTTCCTGTGACCATATGTGACAGTTTGCACAGTTACGAGTTTGGTTAGTAATGGGGGCTATAACAGTAGAGAACCCCTTTATGAACCTACGATAATAATTGGTAAAGCCTATAAAACACTGAATAGCTTTCAGTCCACTAGGTAGGGGCCAGTGCAGAACCACCTCAAGTTTTCGTGGATCCATTTATAAACCAAAAGCACAAATCACATAACTCAGGAACTGAATATCTGTCTGATCAAATAGGCACTTTTCAAGCTTATAGTATAATCCATTTTTAAGTAGAGTTTGTAAAACTTGTTTTACATGCCCGTTGTGAGTGGAGAGATCAGAAGAATATATGAGTATATCGCCGAGATACACCAATACAAATGAATAAATTAATTCCCTAAGTAAATCGTTTATAAGATCATGAAATATGGTTGGGGCATTACATAAATAGTTAGAAACAGCTGATACCCTAAAAGGTAAATCAGCCAAATGTGTGTCCGGGGCAACCTAATTAAGGGGGTAACCCTCACATACGTATAGATAAAGAAAAAAGAGAAAAAAGGAAGACCTAAGGGAAAGAGGGGGGGAAAGGGGGAAACAAGCCCCCTCTCCCTCCCCAATCCACAAGGTCCACTCAGTTAGGAAGCCCCAGCCTAGAATGAATGCTAAAACTTAACCTTTAATAGAAAAAATATATAAAATCAAAAAAAATTGAAAAAAGTATATAAAAAATGGAAAAAGAGGGGACAAATAAGGTAGAGGGATAGAAATATAATCCACTAGGGACGCCTAATAGTGGATTGGACAGTGAGATAGGGAATGGGAGAGAATTGAATAACAACTTCCTATAGAAATAGCAAACAGACTATAAATCTCTATGAAAAAAAGGGGGAAAAGGAAAGAAAAAGACTTGATTACTTAGTCTGTATTGCTACAAAAAGGCTTGATAACTAGTCTGTAATGCTACAAAATATAAAGTGTTACAAAAGTAACAAAAAAAGAAATATGCATGTATCCCACGTCCAGGATTAACAAAGCAAACCCCCAAATGAAAAGGGAGTAGCTATCTAGATGGCTAACAAGTATCAAAAGCTAGAAAAGGAGGTGTTGCCAGTATCTACTAGTGTAGCCACAAAAAGTGGAACTCTACATGTGGACATGACGATAGTAAAGCTGATTCTACCGTGCAGTCCCTATATCAACTGGCAAAACCCCCAATAGTAAAGTACTGCATAAGAGGTATAGCACCACTCATTGAGCCACCAACGCAAACACCCAGAGTAAAAAAGTAAAGTTAAGAGGGACTCGCTATGAATAGAAATCATCTGATAATGTTCCCTCTATCTATCTATCTATCTATCTATCTAGTGTCCCCTCTATCTGACTGCCTGACGCGCGTTTCGGCGCTTATTCAGAGCGCCTTCCTCAGAGGCATCAAGTGTGGTCCGAGACCGGCCGATATATTTATGTGCGGCACAGGCCAATCAAATTAGTGGGCGTGTAGATCCATGTTCGCGCCATAATCGGCGTTTGAACAGGGTCCGCCCATGTATGATACATGTCACTCGAACCTGAGTTAACCCTATGTAAACCATGTTGGTTAGTCATTGCACCGAGAAACTAAAATAAAAACTAGCAAAGGACACATGCCTATAATGCCCTGAAGTAACCAATGTGCACTAATAAAGCAAATAATGTGTGAACTATTCAATAGATGATAATGGGCATAATAGTGTGAAAATATATGTTAATGGATGGAAGAATATAAGGGTCCTGCTGGAATATGATAGAACATATAATAACCTAAGTGATTATAAAGAAATCACAATAACATAGTTAAATGGACCTCTAGAGGCATAATTTCACCAATGAAAAAGAGTCTGTCAAAGGACTCATATTTAAATATAGAGTAAATTTAGAATAAGTTAATTGATGAAAAGGTGTAAATGTCCTGCTGATATATAATAGGAGGTGCAATAACCTGAATGATTGTTGGGGAACACAGTGACACGGTTGTGTGGACCACTAAAATCCATAATTAAAGTGATAGTACATAAAAACATCATTCACAATGATAAGTGTAGGAAAAGAAATATTGCATTGACTAAGATGACAAAATATGTTACTCCTTAAAACTCATTTATCAATGGAAGGGGTAAATGTAATCTGTCAATTGGTTCATTAGATAACCTATTTTGGATCTATCAGAAGGGAATGATCAAGGAGACGCCTCAAAGTGATATTCTATTTGATTAAGAAATCCACGACACTCCTGAACATCGCCTCCAAAATGAGGAGAAGGTGATAAGGATATCAAAGAAGCCTTATACACAATAAGAATACTCACAACAGGAGGGGTAGGAACTGACGGTGGATCATTGAGCTGGAGCTGGAAGCAGTGGCGGATCCAGGGGGGGGGCAACGGGGCAATTGCCCCCCCCGAGAATTCCGCCGGTCTCCCTCCCCTGCCAGCCCTGCAATGTGCCTGTGGACCGGAAGGGAGATCACAGATCTCCCTCCCCGGTCCGCAGGCACTGTGCTGGCGGCCGGCGGCGGAGGGAGGGAGTGAGAGGGAGGACCCGGAGCTCAGGCTGCAGCTCCTCCGGGTCCTCCTCTTGTGAGATTTGAAGCGTTGCCGCGGTTACCACGGCAACGCTCCAAATCTCGCGAGAGTGAACTCTAGCCCGGGAGCGCGGGCTAGAGTTCACTGTGACCACTGGGACCACCAGGGAATCACCACTGGGACCACCAGGGATCGAAATATGTCCCCCCTCCTCCCCAGTAAAGGTAAGAAGGGAGGGGGGACATAGGATAATATTTATTTTAATTAAATAAAAAAAATATATATATATATAATAAAAAAATCCACACACACACATATATATTGCCCCCAATACTGCCCCCCCAATACACACAAACTGCCCCCCCAGTCACACAAACTGCCCCCCCAGTCACACAAACTGCCCCCCCATTCACACAAACTGCCCCATTCACACAAACTGCCCTCCCCATTCACACAAACTGCCCCCCCCATTCACAAACTGCCCCCATTCCTGCCATCCCCATTCACAAACTGCCCCCATACACACAAACTGCCCCCCATACACACAACTGCCCCTATACACACAAACTGCCCCCTATGCACATACTGCCCCCCTTACATGCTGATGAAAAAACACTGCCCACCATTCACAAACTGCCCCCATTCAAACTGCCCCCCATTCCACAAGCTGCCCATTCACAAACTGCCTCCCATTCCACAAACTGCCCTCCCCATTCCTGACTACCCTCCCCATTCACACAAACTGCCCCCCATACACACAAACTGCCTGCCACAAACTGCTATACACACAAACTGCCCCCATACACATACTGCCCCCCGATGAAAAAACACTTGCCCCCCATACACACTGCCCCATACACACACACTGCCCCCCCACATACACACACACTGCCCCCACATACACACACACTGCCCCACCTGACTGCCCCCACACACACTGCCCCCCATACACACACACTGCCCCCCATACACACACTGCCCCATACTGCCCCACATATACACACTGCCCCCCATACACACACAAACTGCCCGCCATACACACACAAACTGCCCCCACATACACACATTGCTCCCCCATACACACACACATTGCTTCCCCATACACACACACACACACTGCCCACCCATACACACACACACTGCCCCCCCATACACACACACTGCCCCCCATACACACACACTGCCCCCCATACACACACATACACTGAATCCCTGACATACACTGCCGCCCTCACTCACACACTACAACCTTCACACACACACTGCACCCCTTACACATAGCACCACTCACACACACCACTGCTCCTATGCCCTACTACAGCCCCATTTCCCAGCAGATCTCAGGTAAGTTGTCAAACTGTTTTAAACGGTTTGACTACTTACTGTGGGAGGGGGTCCCGGCACTATTGACACCATAACCACTACACTGAGCTGTAGTGGTTATTGTGTCTGGATTATTTCTTTAAATAATCTACAATTGCCCCTCCAGGGGATGTCGAGCTCTGAATCATACGGCTGAAGGCTGGGCGAAGTAGATATAACATTGATCGTTTTCATCCAGTCTCCTCTCGCAAACCAACATAATTCTGCAGGGTCCATGTCCCTGTCATGATGTCACGATTACTGGGTGATCCAACACGCAAAACTATATTAACACAAACAACGTATACCAGACCTTAGAATGGCTAGACTTAACACAAAAGAAAATGGTCAAAGAACAAGCCAAGGTCGGGGATACAGAATGAGACAATATGAGTAACTAGCCAAGGGTCAGGATACCAGAAGTAGGGAAAGTCAAAAACAATAGCCAAAGTCAAATACCAGAAAAATATACCAAGAACGAGCTCTCTGACAACCAACAAGTAGAAACCACGACAGAGCACTGAGAAAAGGCATTACAGGGTTTAAATATGCCTCTCAGTGCTGTGATTGGTTAATACATGACCTTTGACCCCAAAATGTGCATGTGTGTCAATAACATGACGTCACATGCACGCTATTGCCATCTTTAACCCCTTAAGGACCAAACTTCTGGAATAAAAGGGAATCATGACATGTCACACATGTCATGTGTCCTTAAGGGGTTAATGTGGGCAGTGTGCCCTTTAACAGTAAGAACGGGACTGCAGCAGCCGATGGCCCTTAGAACGCCGCACCAGCCGGGACCCGTCTTCTTGGAGGGTCCGGCGACACTCCGCCGCGATCCAGGTAAGTAAAGTTTTCCCTTTCTGGCCGCACCGATCAGGGACTTACTTTTATCTAAAGTATCGGCGTGGCCACACTGATCAGACGTGACTGAGTCATTACAGATCCCTTGCGCCATGACAAAAACAGCATTTATATATCTAAGTAACCCTGTAAAAATAGCATTTATATATCTCAGTAACCATGTAAATACAACATTTATATATATCACAGTAATCCTGTAAAAACAGTATTTATATTACATAGTTACATAGTTACATAGTTACATAGCTGAAAAAAGACTTGCGTCCATCAAGTTCAGCCTTCCTCATATCTGTTTTTTGCTGTTGATCCAAAAGAAGGCAAAAAAAACCCAGTCTGAAGCGCTTCCAATTTTGCAACAAACTAGGAAAAAATTCCTTCTTGACCCCAAAATAGCAGTCAGATGTCTCCTTGGATCAAGCAGCTATTACCCCACTAATTGGAAATGATATTTATTTATTATTATTTATTTATTTATAAAATATTTTACCAGGAAAGATACATTGAGATTTCTCTCGTTTTCAAGTATGTCCTGGGTCCACAAATCATTGCATTGTTACATTAGGTACAACAAAATACAAAAACAATATTAATACACAATATATACAAAATGTAACATAGAACAGGCAGGAAATATATAATCAACCATTACACGTGCATTCTGTTTTGAGGTATGTAGAGAGGGATCTCTTAAATGACTTTAGGCTTGGGGAAGATTTTAAATTGTGCAGGAGGTCGTTCCACAATTGCGGCGCTCTGTAGGAGAAGGAGGATCGGGCCGCTTTCTTTTTGTATTGAGGTAGACTAAATAAAGTGCTGGTACTGGATCGGAGGTTATAGAAAGTGGGAACAGCTGGGGAAAGCATTTTGTTCAGGTAGGGTGTGAGTTTCCCAGAAAAGCTCTTAAAAACAAGGCTGGAAAGATGAAGGGTGCGTCTGGATTCCAGCGACAGCCAGTTTAGTTCCTTTAGCATGTCACAATGATGGGTCCTGTAATTACATTGTAGCACAAATAGGCAGAACGAGTTATACAATGTGTTGAGTTTATTAATGTGGGATCGCGATGCAGACGCATATACTACATCCCCATAATCAATGATTGGCATCAGCATTTGCTGTACAATCTTTTCCTTTACTGTAGGGCTTAGGCAGGCTTTGTTTCTGTACAGGGCACCTAATTTTGGATAAAGTTTAGATGCAAGCTTTTCTATGTGCAGGCCAAAAGATAGATTGGGGTCTAATATCATACCCAAGTATTTGAAAGAGTGGACTGCGGTCAGTGTGCCATTTGAATTTGTTTTGATGGATAGGTGGGGATTGTGTAATTTGTGTAATTTAGGTACTGTTCCAAAGATTATTGTGACAGTTTTGTCAGTGTTCAGGAAGAGTTTGTTTTTTGCGATCCACTTTTCTACCTCTGTAAACTGGTCTTGGAGCAAAGCCTCAAGTTGCGGTAGATTGGATTTGCTCGCATAGATTACCGTGTCATCTGCGTACATGTGTACATTTGAGGATTGGCAGACATTAGGCAGATCATTTATAAATAATGTAAATAGTAAGGGGCCGATAATGGAACCTTGGGGAACACCACACGTGACTGGGAGAGGGAGGGAGTCACTGTCAGAAATGGACACATATTGCGAGCGATCTGATACATATGATCGAAACCAGTTTAAAGAACGATCACCAATACCTGAGTTTTCGAGTTTGTGCAGTAGAATGTCGTGGTCTACTGTGTCAAAGGCCTTAGCAAAATCAAGGAAAATAGCTCCAGTTAGGGCTCCTTGTTCCATGCCAGTTTGGATGTCATTGCAAACTTTTAGGAGGGCAGTTGTAGTGGAGTGATTCTGGTGAAAGCCCGATTGATCAGGGGTCAGATAGTTTAAATGTTGGTAGTACTCACAAAGTTGCGTATGGACACATTTTTCTAAGATTTTCGACAATACCGGGAGCAATGATATTGGGCGATAGTTAGAAACCAAAGTAGTGTCACCACTTTTATGGATAGGCACTACTCTCGCAGTCTTCCAAAGTTTGGGTATGTATCCAGACACCAAGGATTCGTTAGAGTTGAGACGGGTTTAGCAATTGCCGGCGCAGTGAGCTTCAACAGCATTGCTGGGATTTGATCAGGTCCGGACTGGTTTTTCATTTTTAGATTATTAAGATGTTTTTAATGACACTAACAGGTACAGGTCTAAAATTAAACTTATCTATATTGGGCCTTTGCAAATTTAGTGGGGCCTGATCCACATTTGTAGTTTCAGGATGCGTGTCATTTATTAGCTTGGCAATCAGGGCAGTAGAGCATCCGACAAAATAATTGTTAAAGGCATTTGCTACATCTAAGGAAGTTGCAGGGTTTGGTTACCCACTTTGACAGTGGAGGGTTGGGAGTGGATTGGGGGAGTTTGTAGTTTATTTATGACTTTCCAAAAGTTTCTAGGGTTTGAGATGTTACTGTTCAGATTTTCATAGAAATATTGGGCCTTGGCCAGTTTTGTCTGTTTTGTGCATATATTTCGCCATTGTCTATATGCACCGTGATCATTCATAGAGCCAGTACGCTTAAACTATAACCACAAAGAATCCCGAAACTGGTACATTTGGATGAGGTCAGCTGTGATCCAGTTCATATGTGCTCCCTTTACCCTCACCTTACGCAGCGGGGCATGCAAATTCCAAGTTTGTAGGAGTTCAGACTGAAAGTATTCAACAGCACAGTCTAGATCTGGGATAATGTTTAATCTGTGCCATGAGAGATTCTTGATGTCATTTAAAAAGGATTCAAGATTAAATTTTTTGAAGGACCTAGTTATTTTAACCTTGGGAGAGGATTTAATAGCCTTTATTTTGCGCACGCAGTACAATAAACAGTGATCACTGAACGTGTTTGGGAGAACACCAGCATCCTGGATTCTATCAGGAGAAGTGGAGAGAATCCAATCTAGCAGGGTATGGTTATGGCTTTTAATGTTTACGCGAGTTGGGGAGGAGATTAATTGCGTTAGCTGCAAAGTCTTAAACAGCGTGCAAGAACTATTATCCCTGTATGTTATGTTTTGCAAGTATTTGTCCAATTGCAGTTTAAACATCTGTATGGACTCTGACAAAACCACCTCTTCAGGCAGAGAATTCCATATCCTTATTGTTCTTACTGTAAAAAAAACTTTTCTTTCCCTTAGATGAAATCTCCTTTCTTCCAGCCTAAATGTGTGACCTTGTATCCTATGTATTGCCCTGTTTATGAATAGGTCTCCAGATAATGTTTTGTTCTGGCCCCGAATATATTTGTATAATGTTCTCATATCCCCTTTCAGGCGCCGTTTTTCCAAACTAAAGAGATTTACATTTTTTTACCTTTTTTCGGAACTAAAATGCTCAGTTTCTTTCATGAATTTGTAGCTCGTCTTTGCACTTTTTCTAGTGCCATAATATCCTTCTTTAGAACAGGTGCCCAAAATTGCACAGCATATTCAAGGTGTGGTCTTACCAGCGATTTATAAAGAGGCAAAATTATATTTTTTTATCCCGAGAATTTATGCCCCTATTTATACATGACAAAACCTCACTGGCCTTAGCAACTGCCGATTGACATTGCATATTGCTGACTAATTTGTTGTCTATAACAATTCCCAAATCCTTCTCGTGTGTGGTTATCCCTAATTCACTACCATTTAGGGTGTAAGTTGCTTGTGCATTCTTGACCCTGAAGTGCATAACTTTGCATTTCTCTATGTTAAATTTAATCTGCCATTTTAGTGCCCAGTCCCCAAATCTATCCAAATCCCTCTGCAGCAAAGCAATATCCTGCTCACATTTTATCACTTCATAATGTTTTGTGTCATCTGCAAACACTTAAACATGGCTTTCAATGCCTATTTCAAAATCACTTATAAATATGTTAAATAGAAGCGGTCCCAGAACAGAACCCTGAGGGACACCACTTACCACTTTTGTCCAGCCTGAAAATTTACCATTAATGTCAACTCGTTGTACTCTATCCTTAAGCCATTTTTCTACCCAAGAACAAGAATATTCATCTAGACCAATTTCTTTTAGTTTGAAGACTAACCTATTGTGAGGAACCGTATCAAATGCCATGGCAATATCCAAGTAGATCACATTCACTGCAACACCCTGATCTATACTTCTACTTACTTCTTCGTAGAATACAATTATGTTTGTTTGACATGACCTATGTTTCATAAAACCATGCTAATTATTGCTAATAACAAAGTTCTTCCCAAAGAATTCTTAAATATTATCCCTTAATAGCCCTTCAAATATTTTTAAGTTAAGCTCACAGGTCTATAATTTCCAGGCAAGGATTTTGAACTCTTTTTAAATATAGGAACCACATCTGCCTTCCTCCAATCCTCCAGAACACTTCCTGAAACAAAAGAATCTTGAAAAATTAAATACAGAGGTTCACTTATTTCCCCACTTAGTTCCTTAAGTACTCGTTGGTGAATACCATCAGGCCCTGGAGCTTTATTTACATTCATTTTCTTTAATTGTTGTAGCACCTTGTCTCGAGTTATCCAATCACAAGTTATCTGCAAGTTTTTTGCAGCAATCATTTCCATATCTCTTGCCATAGGATCCTCATTAATATATACTGAAGAAAAATAGTTATTTAAAATTTCTGCCTTTTCCTGGTCTTCATTAACTAATGAACCCAACTCTGTTTCCAGTGTACCTACACCTTCATTTTTTGTTTTTTTAGAATTGATGTACTTGGAAAACAAAAAAAAATGTGGGTTGGTTTTGCATTCTTTAGCTATCAATTTCTCATTTTCTAGCTTAGACACTTTAATTGCCTTTTTGCAAACATTATTGGCTTCCTTATATCTTATATAGGATGCCTCTGATTTATCTGATTTAAATGCTTTAAATGCCCTTTTCTTATTTTCAATCTTTTGTTTTACTTCTCTACTAAGCCACATTGGTTTTAATTTGTTTCTTTTATATTTATTACCCAATGGTACATACTGAGAAATGTACCTTTCTAATATTTGTCTGAATAGTTTCCATTCATCCTCAGTGTTTTTTTCACTAAGGAGTTTATGCCAGTCGATATGTTGTAGAGCTGCCCTAATCTTATTGAAATTGGCTTTTTTTAATTATATGTTTTAGTATACCCCACGTGCTTTTTGCTTTTTTTGAGTTTATTTCAAAGATTACCATATTGTGATCACTATTTCCCAAATGCTCCCCTACTTGAATGTTGGTTAAAAGATCAACACTGTTTGTTATGATGAGATCCAGACATGTAGCCCCATGTAGCCAAAGCGCAGCTAAGCGAAAAAAGGCCTTGACAGGGGTTAGGAGGCGGGCATAGGAGGAGGGAAGGAAGTAGGGAGTTATGGGTAAGTAGGCTTGGCTATTTAAATAGGCAGACATTTTAAAGCCTTCACTTTTAATTACTACCTTGCTGAGTTTGTGTGCACTCCTGTGTCCACAGATTTGGTTTGGTGGGGTCTTTGTTTTTCTCTCCTTCTGCAGGGTCGAAGGATAACATGGAGCGGATCCGGTTGGCGGCTCAAGGACGTGGCGTGGACTGGCTGCGGGCGCAACTTGGACCAGCCCTGGCGGGTGCTGCGGATCATGAGGGCGGCGGAGGTCGGCCTGTGCGGGCTCGGAGGCCGCCGAGACGGCTGAGCCCAGGCGCGGAGTCCGGTGGAGACGGTTCCAGCGGCCGGGCGGCGGCGGGACCAGGCTGAAACGGACCCGGTAGCCGCATGGTTGAGGCTCCGCCTCCCGGCGCGTTACCGGGACGTCGGAGAAGCGGTAGCCGGCGGGAGGCTACCCGGGAGTCGGACGGTGCAGCTCCCAGTGCGGGGAGGGCTGCGCCTGGAGCGGGGGCCGCGGGAGACATCGGGCGGCCCCCTGGAACCGGTGAGGACGCGGAATTGCAGCCCGGGAGGGCATCTACTACACCCATGGCGGGGACTGGCGGGGCCGGTGCGGAAGGAGCTCGCGGACCGCCCCTGGAACAGGCAAGTGCAGGGGGTTCCGGCCGGGACCCCCTTGGCGGGAATCAGCGCAGGAGGACTGGGCACAGGGTTCAGAGTCCTGGGGGGGACGTGGGGAGGGGTCAGGTGCCTGCTAGAGCGGGGGCAGGGAGGTCTAGGGGGGAGGGTGCGCAGGGTAGTTCCAGGGTAGTGAGCTTGGAGCGAGGGCCAGTAGCCGGGAGGGTGGAAGGGCCAGGGGGTACGGCAGGGGGAAGTTTGCCATCAGGGGGGGCAGGAGGTCGAGGTGCGCAGGGCGTTCAGGACAGGTTAGGGGTGCGGGGTCTGGGGACCGGCTGGAGGTACCGAGGGGAGGGGGTGCTTCTAGTCGGGGGGCCCGCCGGGGTGGGGGGTGGGGATTTCCCCGCGCTGGTGAGCAGATAGGTGGGCGTAGTTCTGGGGGGGTTCAGGTTTGGGGTCAGGTGATAGCAGCCCGTCACCGGTTAGGGCCCGGGGGTCCGGGGGGTTTAAGGGAAGG
>OW240913.1:370867881-370928630 GCA_933207985.1 Pelobates cultripes | reverse complement strand
CGCTGGGGGTCCACCTCAAACAGGAGGTGAAGGAAAAAATCTGGAAGGGTGACTTCTGTGAGATCTTTTCTCTTCTCCCTTTGGAGGATTTTATTGATCTCAAAGAGGACGATAAAAAAGATGAGAAGAAGGAGGAGGAAGAGAAGAAGAAGCGGTATCGTAAGATTCCCAAGTCTTTCGGTAACTGGCTGAGGGCCTTTTGCGTGTTGGCCAGTGTTCTGGGCGAGAAATCGCCGGGCCTGTGCTCCTCTCTGTTTTGTTATTTGGATGGCATTTGGGAAAGGCGTATCGCACCTATGGCGGACTGGCATGGTGGCGGTACGACGAGCAATTCCGGCAGCGTTTGGCGGCTAATCCGGGTATGCGGTGGGATCAAATGGACCTGCCTCTCTGGATGAAGCTGATGATGGCGCAAAAAGCGCAGCCATTTCAGCCCACGGCCGGCGCAAAGGGGCAGTCTGCCTCGTCGGCCGCCATGCAAAAGGGCTTCTGCTGGCTCTTTAACGAGGGCCAGTGCAAATGGGAAAACGCCTGTCGCTTTAAGCACGAGTGTTCGGGCTGCGGAGGCGCGCATGGGCTCAACCGGTGCTTCAAAAAAGGGAAGTCGGGGCACACCGGGGTCCCTACCTCGGCTGGGGGGGGAGTTTCGCTTGCCCCGGGGCCTAACCCCGGTGAGGCTAGACGCGATGGAGCCGTGGCTAAGCCGCTACGGTAATAAGGCAGATGCCGTGGCGCTCCGGGCGGGGTTTGGTCAGGGGTTCTTTATCCCTTTCCGGAACCGGGGGGGGGACTGGGGTTCGGCGCAACCTTAAATCGGTGGCTGAGCTCCCGGGTGTGGTGCGGGAAAAACTGGGCAAGGAAGTCAAATTGGGGAGGATGGCAGGGCCGTTCCCGGCTCCTCCATTGGAGGGTCTGCGGGTTTCCCCGCTCGGGGTGGTTCCCAAGAAGGAGCCGGGCAAATTCAGGCTCATTCACCACCTCTCCTACCCGGAAGGAGAGTCGGTGAATGATGATATTGACAAGGGCTTGTGCTCGGTCTCATACGCATCATTCGACAGGGCGGTCGAGCTGGTAAGGAAGGCCGGGCGCGGAGCACTGTTGGCTAAGGTGGATATCAAAGCAGCGTTTCGGCTGCTTCCGGTCCACCCAGCGTGTCATCACTTGCTGGGGTGTTTCTTCGACGGGGGGTACTTTGTGGATTTGTGCCTTCCAATGGGTTGTGCTATCTCCTGCGCCTACTTTGAGAAATTTAGTACTTTTCTTGAATGGGTGGTCAAAGTTGAGGCGGGGAGTGGGGCTGTGGTACACTATCTGGACGATTTTCTCTGCGTAGGACCGGCGGGCTCCCCCGCCTGCCTACACTTGCTGAGAACGGTCGAGTGGGTGGCTGGCCATTTCGGGGTCCCGCTGGCGGCGGACAAGACAGAAGGGCCGGCTCAGTGCCTTAGTTTTCTGGGGTTGGAGATGGATACGTTGCAAGGGGAGTGTCGGCTGCCGCTGGAGAAGTTGCGGCGGCTGAAGGAGGAGGTGACGACGGCGGCTCAAGCCCGTAAGGTTACGTTGCGGCAGCTGCAGTCGTTGATCGGGATGCTGAATTTTGCATGCCGGGTGATCCCAATGGGTAGGGTGTTCAGCCGGAGCCTGTCGGCAGCGACGGCAGGGGTGCGATCCCCGCGTCACTTCATTCGGGTGTCGTCGGCCATGAGGGCCGACTTGGCTGTATGGGAGACCTTTTTGCGGGAGTTCAATGGGACGGTGATTTTTAGATAGGAGGGCGTGTCGGCTGCGGAACTGGAGCTGTTCACAGACGCGTCTGGTAGCGTGGGCTTCGGGGCTTATTTTGGGGGACGTTGGTGTGCGGAGCGATGGCTGAGGGAGTGGCGACTGAGCCCCCTCATGCGGAACTTGGCTTTCTTGGAGCTGTTCCCGCTGGTCGTCGCGTTGGCCCTGTGGGGGGATAGGCTGCGGGACCGGAAGGTGGTCTTTTTCTCGGACAATATGGCCGTGGTGCACGCTGTGAATAACCAATCAGCGGCATCAAAACCCGTGGTTAGGTTACTACGTCATTTTGTTCTGTTGTGCATGTCGCTAAATGTTGTTTTTCGTGCACGCCATGTGCCTGGGTTCATGAATGATGTAGCTGACGCCCTGTCTCGTTTTCAGTGGTCACGATTCCGGACGGTGGCGCCGGAAGCCCAAGAAGTGGGGCAGGCTTGCCCAGACGAGATTTGGCGGCTCGGGGCGACCTGCTTGGGGGACTGGTGAAGGCTTCGCTGGCGCCGGCCACATGGACCGCTTACAGTAAGGTCTGGGACTCCTGGGAAAGGTCATGGGGAGGGTTGGACCGCCTGCCGGCGGGGGACTCGCTCAAGGATGCGTTCCTCTGGTACACCTGTCAATTTCTGGCGAAGGGGGCATCCCCGGCGGTGGTTGACAGGTCCATGGCGGCGATGGCTTTCTGGTTCAAGTTACATGGGGAAGAGGACCTTACTAAGTCCTTTGTCATAAGGCAGGCACTGAAGGGGTACCGGAGGGGCCGCAGACGGCCTGACACTCGGCGCCCAGTATCGGTGCGAGTGTTGAGTGACCTGGTCGGTTTATTGCCTACTATATGTTTCGACAGGTTCGGAGCATCGTTGTTTCGGGCGGCGTTTCTGTTGGCCTTCTTTGGAGCCTTTCGGGTAGGGGAGTTGGTCAGTGCCACGAGGACTGCGGCAGGAGGGGTACAGGTGTCGGGGGTCCGAGTGCTGGAAGGGAAGGTGGTTGTACACCTGGCAAAATCCAAGACGGACATGTTAGGCAAGGGCCGAGATGTGACGCTGCGGGCCCTGCCGGGCTCCGCTTTGTGCCCAGTGGCCGCAGTGGCGGGGTACATGGCACGGAGGCCGGGGGTTGGAGGATCGCTGCTGGTACACGCGGACGGGTCTTCCCTCTCCCAGTTCCAGTTCACCAAGGTTTTTCGGTCTGGACTGGGAAAGCTAGGACTGAGGGTGGATACTTTTGGTACACACTCCTTTCGCATTGGGGCGGCTACGGAGGCAGCTCGGTTGGGTCTGGGGGATGACATAGTGAAACGGATTGGGAGATGGGAGTCGGTACGGTTCCGTTCATATGTGCGTTTGGGTTTATTGGAGTAAGATGGGGAAGGGCCTTTGGGGGGATCCCCGGGGGCTGGGTGCATAAGGGGCTGTTATGATCTGTTTTCCTTCTCTCCCCCAGGCCGTGTCGCATGGATCGTGGGCCATTCATTTGTCTTCTGGGCCAAAAGGAGGGCTGCAGCTCGAGCTCAGGGCCACCAGCTGGGCTTTCATCGGGACCAGTTGGCAGTACAGTGGTTCGGGTACAGGGGTTTTTGTTGGGGGGAGGTCTGCGAAAGGGTGTTCCAGATGGTAGCAGGCGGGCAACGGCCGGACCTGCTGGTGCTCCATGCGGGGGGCAACGACTTGGGCCTCACTCCGCAGCGGCGGCTAGTGAAGTGGATGAAGCAGGACCTTAGCGGGTTAAGGGACCTACTTCCGGGGGTGATGTTGGTCTGGTCGGAGATTATCCCTAGGAAGCGGTGGCGGCATGCTAGGGACCCGGAGGCTATTGACAGATGTAGGAAGAAAGTGAATAGCTTGATGGCAAGCTTCGTGCGGAAGCTAGGGGGTGTGGTAGTTCGACACAGCGAGTTGGAAGGTGGTTTGCCGGGGTACTACCGTTCGGATGGAGTTCATCTCTCGGCAGTTGGTTGGGATCTGTTGACCCTGGGCTGGCAGGAGGGCATAACTAAGGCTCTTTTTCTGCGGGGTGGCGGAGCTCAGACAGCTTAAGGAGTCAAGGTCTGAGCTTGTGGCGGGATAGGGAGCTGAAGGAGAAGAAATAGGCTCCCTAGGATGAACGTCATGGAGATGTAAAACTGTGGTCATTGGTGGTTGGTAGGTTCCGAGTCCTGTCGGTGGCTCAGAATCTGGTGGGGCAGGGGTATCCGGGTATACCCCTGCCATGGTTAATTTATGTTTGGCACTTTAAGTTGGTATGTTGGAATATGTTGATACGTATGTTATATGTTATATGTATATGTTATTTATATGGGGGTCATTGCCTGTTATATTAACAGAAGGATTCGGTTACGAGGGCGGAGTATGGGGGCAATGACCCATGTTTATTGTTAAAATTATTATTGCTTAATAAATTATTATTATTCAAGATTGGTTAAATAAAGCTGTGGACAAATTTTCCCATATACCTTTGTGTCAGTGAGTTATTGGGTTGGGTATGTGGGAGGGTTGTCCTGGAGTCCGACTGCCCATATGGCGACTATACACCGGTCATGTAGCCCCATGTAGCCAAAGTGCAGCTAAGCGAAAAAAGGCCTTGACAGGGGTTAGGAGGCGGGCATAGGAGGAGGGAAGGAAGTATGGAGTTATGGGTAAGTAGGCTTGGCTATTTAAATAGGCAGCCATTTTAAAGCCTTCACTTTTAATTACTACCTTGCTGAGTTTGTCCCGCCCACCCTCCCTGAATTTGGTTCGGACTTGGGTTATCCCGTTTTTTCACATCGGCGGGATAGGGAGCTGAAGGAGAAGAAATAGGCTCCCTAGGATGAACGTCATGGAGACGTAGGTAGGTTCCGAGTCCTGTCGGTGGCTCAGAATCTGGTGGGGCAGGGGTATCCGGGTATACCCCTGCCATGGTTAATTTATGTTTGGCACTTTAAGTTGGTATGTTGGAAGATGTTGATACGTATGTTATATGTTATATGTATATGTATATATGTTATTTATATGGGGGTCATTGCCTGTTATATTAACAGAAGGATTCGGTTACGAGGGCGGAGTATGGGGGCAATGACCCATGTTTATTGTTAAAATTATTATTGCATAATAAATTATTATTATTCAAGATTGGTTAAATAAAGCTGTGGACAAATTTTCCCATATACCTTTGTGTCAGTGAGTTATTGGGTTGGGTATGTGGGAGGGTTGTCCTGGAGTCCGACTGCCCATATGGCGACTATACACCGGTCATGCATCCTTTCTAGTTGGTGCTTGTACCAGTTGTGACATAAAGGTGTCATTTAACACATTCAAAAACCTGATTCCCCTTGCTGAAGTATATCTAAGTAACCCTACAAAAACAGCATTTATATATCTAAGTAACCCTGTAAAAACATTTAAAAACCTTTATATATCTAAGTAACCCTGTAAAAATACCATTTTGGAGAGGTTTGTATCTGGTAGGATGAAAGACAACATTTAGCAATGAACCCACTTTAAATGTGAACCATTGAGAAAAAAATTGTTATAAAAAATGTATCACTCGACATCACAATCCAGTTCAGTCCTGGCACAGCCTGGCACACATCGTATTGAAATGGAAACGATTCCAGCCACAAAAACACAGAAATACGGACAGCTTCTGGAAAATATTGTCCCTTTGGATGGAGACGTTTTCAACTCCACGGACTTACCTCAAAGTCTTGTCAGGAGGACTTGAAGATGTGCCTGAGACGAAGCACTGAGGCTGATAACAGACTAGTTATTTAAGTATGTTTGTTTATTCATTTATTTATTTTATATTATTTATGTATTTTGCTTACTTTCTATCGCTTACTACATGTGACTTACCTACCCCAGACTGGTTTTCCTTAGATTTCACAATTGTTTTCATTTTCAGACATTTACTTCTGAATATATTTTCCTGTTGTTTAAATATATAAACAAACATCCATATTAAGCATTTCAGTCACAAGAAAACAGCATTTTAGAATCGCAACATTCATTTACTGAGTAGGGCATCACACCGTCCCCTATCTCTTGTTTCAGAACATTCAGTGTAATCCCAGATCTCTGAACGCTTGTGAAAAATATAAATCTGCAAAACAGCAGTTAAGGAGTTTTTTTCTAAGCAGTTTAGTTTGAAATTATTTAATGCAAAGACAGCAGAGGTTCTGGTCATTATACCTTGCTTCATATTAGCAAATGGATTATATCCTCTGTGACCTGATACACATTAGATTTTTAATTATTTAAATCTTTGAAGAATTATCAGCCCTGAGCCTGGATACATTTCTATAATATAGCCGCGGGGGTGGACAAAAGGCAGACTGATGTTTTAGTACTACACCTCCCACAATGCTTTGCCAGTCATGAAAGCTATGTATTTACCACGCCATGATACAAGCTATGTGCTAATATCCCTTCCATGATGTAACAGCGTATCACCCATAATCCACTTGTGAAAGGTAAAAGCTGTATACAATCACAAGGGCTCAGGACGCATGTTATTTGTGTTGATTTGCTTTCTAAGAAAGTCCCCAATAAAAGAGAAGGACTCGGTCGCCTGTGTTTGCAGTGGGCTTTAGTTGTGGGACCTGCAGTTGAATCTCACATGATCGGTCCTGTATCGGCTGGTCTCAGAGCTTCCGCAAGTCTTTTACAGGCAGCTAGACCAAGCACTGTCATCCCCTTTAACTTCCAGGCAGAAATGTTAAATTATTTGAAAGTAATATAATCTTTTATCCTTTATAACCAACTATAACACTTCAATGGATCATCTATCTATCATGGGAAAGGAGGGAAACGAGACAAAAAAGGAGGGAGAGGAAAGGAAGTAGAGGACAATGAAAGGTTAAGTGTGTAAGGGGGGGCAGTGTGTGTATGGGGGCATTGTTATTTATATCTCCTGAAACAGGCAGGTGTGTGTAAGGGGCAGTATGTGTAAGGGGGCTGTGTGTATGTAAGGGGGGGCTGTGTGAGTAAGGGGGGCTGTGTGTGTAAGAGGGGTTGTATTATAAGGGGGGCTTTGTGTTCAAGGGGGGCTGTGTGTTTGTGTGTGGTGCAGTATGTAGGGGGTTATAGTTTGTGTGAGGCGATAGGGGGGCAGATTAAAGATATATTTTTTAAATTAGTAAATAATTAGTAAAAATATAGTTACTGTCCCCCTTCCCTTCTTACCTTTGCTGAGGGAGGTGGAGACATTGCATATCCATCCCTGATGGCTCTAGTGGTGAGAGTGAACTCTAACCTGCAGCTCAGGCTAGAGTTCACTCTCGTGAGAATGGAGAGTTGCCATGGTAACCGCAGCAACGCTCCGTGCTCGCGAAAGGAGAACCTGGTGGAGATGCAGGTAAGAGCTCCCCCGGGTTCTCTCTCCCTTCCTTGCCGGATGTCCAGCAATGTGCCTGTGGCCGGGGAGACCCCTCCGGTCTTTGAAGGCAAACAACAGGGCTGGCAAGGGGAGACCCTCGGCCTCACTGTTTTCTCGGGGGGGGGGGGGCAATTACCCCTTGGATCCGCCACTGGGGGTACAAGTCACCCCAGTGCCTTTGCTGGGTGTTATGTAAATCCTGTAATTCACAGGAAGTTGTTATATAGTAAATGATTGAAGCACATTACATGATCTCTGTTTCAAAGCATGAGCGGTACATTAATAATATATAAATGATAACGCCGTGTTTGATAAATACCTGCACCAGCTGAATTCTGTTTAGTTTCCTAGTTTTTCTTTGGCTGAATTAATTATCAGTGACCTATTTTGTGAGACTTTCTCCTCACCTTGAACACAGATTTGTGTTGTTCACTGACCTGCAATGCCAACACATTACAGCAGACAATGTAACACATCCTGTGCTACACACATAATGTATTGTATTAGCTGTGGTACATCCATGTAAAGTACCTGCTAGCAGCACTGTCTGACACTGACACTCCATCTCCCGATGCCGCAAGCATTGTACTAATATCTTTCTATGGCTGCATCCTGCATACTGTCCCTGGATGTATAGAAACAGTTTCTCATTTGCAGTCCATATATTATAGATATAAGAAGAATTTCTCAGAGACAGTAAAAAGGACAAAAATAAGAACACATTGTCCTCAGTAAGCAGACAACCTTGAGCTCATGTTATCGAGGTGGAAAATAAGTTTTATGTTGTTAACCAAAGAGTAAAGCGAAGAAAACTGTTTGTGTAACAAGCAGCAAACAAACCGTAATGTGGATAAAGTGCATAGAAACCAAATAATATATTAATAACAGGCACAGAAAGCTGGATTGCGGCTCTGAATATCATTTCTGTCCTATTATGGGGTACACTAGCCATTTCTGGCAGAAGGTGTCACCTCGAAAATACACAGGAAGCTGAATTATCAAACTTAACATTACTATTATTATTATTATTATTATTATTATTATTATTACATCTTTTATACGGTGCAACTATATTCCACAGCTTTATAAATTGTCAGAAAGGATGTAAAAGGCAAATAATTGATCACAAATAAGCAATGAGTAGGGTCCTGCTCAAACAATCTCACCATCTATAAAGCTGACTCTGCTTCAGTACTCAGAGACAACTCGCTTCAAACATGGTCCTTTCACGTCTACTCGGATTTATATTCCGTAATTATCATCTCAGGCCCAGTTTACACGGAAACTTGATTCTCATCCATTAAGGCTTGTTAGGAACTTGGACAGTATAACACTGCTCCTGCCCTTTAGATAGTATCTGACCTACTGTTCCAGTTTGGTATCCCTGTGCACACCTTCCCTGCTAAATTATCTGCACAAAGATCTCCCATTCCGGACCTACAATGCACAGATAACGTATCGGACAAAAGCTAAATCCCACTGCCAAGGAGAACATGGCTGGTAATCTGAACACTCTATCTACACTCTGGGTCAATGGGTCCAGTAGCTGAGTAACCTGATTCTTTCAAACTGAAATACAATAAAAACCTGTATTGTTTATTGATGATATGAGTTCATCCCCACCTCATCAAGCCTTCAGTGGCTCAATGATCTCTGTACTCCCAGTTATCTTTCAAATCAAATCCCTCATCCATCTGTACAAACTGTCCAATTCTCACCTTGAGACAATATAAACAACTTCAGCATTTTACATCTTGCCTAATGCAGTCTTCTCCTCACCAACCTTCAAACATCCATGCCACCCAACTCCATTCTATGCAAAAAAAACTATTTTTATTATCTGGTTGCATTTTTGAATTTCTGTCCTGTGTTGATCTTGCTGTCATAGCTGGGATCCTTCTAGAAGGAGATTGTCCTAATTTCCTGTTCAGTTAAGTCACTCCCAATTCTTCAAACTTACTGTATATTGGTGATACATCCCATGCATCGTCACATTCTATGTTTCTATAGGAGGAGACTATATTTAAAAGAAGAAAAACTACCACAACAAGAGGACATAGTCTTAAATTAGAGGGACAAAGGTTTAAAAATAATATCAGGAAGTATTACTTTACTGAGAGGGTAGTGGATGCATGGAATAGCCTTCCAGCTGAAGTGGTAGAGGTTAACACAGTAAAGGAGTTTAAGCATGCATGGGATAGGCATAAGGCTATCCTAACTATAAGATAAGGCTAGGGACTAATGAAAGTTTTAGAAAATTGGGCAGACTAGATGGGCCGAATGGTTCTTATCTGCCGTCACATTCTATGTTTCTATGTTTCTATGCCGACCATTGACTACTTTCTCCTGTATCTGCTGTAGTTATTGGATAAACCTTAATACCTGTGTCACATCAATGTCCGTGTCCCCTTTTACTAATTACTGCCTAGAATTGCTATTGTCAACTGTGCTTACCTTTCTCCAGACTAATGTTACCAAATAGTATCCACACACAGTCTGACTGCTGCACAGAACAAGACTTGTAAATAACAGTCTTTATTTATGTTTCCCGGTCCCATATCCTACCAGGTCCCTGCTCCTCATATTGAGTATCCTGTTTCCTCTAGAGTTTTATCCAAATTCCTTGCCGTCATTCCACTTTCCTGGTCTGCCAATCCCAAGCCTTGTGTCCTACGGACCTTCAGTCACCAAACCTCAGTTGTTATTGGTCCTATAATATCCCAGCTTAGTTACCAGTCATGAGATAGCACGAGGAACTTGTCTGAATAAAGTGCGCAAAACATATCTCAGTATGTATTTAATATAAATCTTAGATAAATGTACCCCTATATTAGGAATATTTTCATAATTCATGATATCACAAGATAATGATTAATTCATAAATTATCATTGGAGCTCTTCCTATAATATATTCTTGTATAATGAGATAAATTTGACAATGATGATTATTTTTATATTAAATCACAGTAGCTATCAATGTTATTTTTAATACATGATCTATTATCAGTGTTACCGTCATATACCTACAACCAGCTCCAAGCCTCTTAATTAATGATCCCAACGTAATCAGCATCGTTTAGGGACCTATACTTCATTTTAACTTTTTTACCCTCAGTTCAAAGTCATGATAGCCATTTGGAATCATAATTAGTAGAAATGGAGAGACGGTTTCTTTGGGGATTATTGCCCAATTATGCTCTCTTAAAAACAACTTAATGCCAAAATACACATTTGCAAAAATGACTTTTATTAACAGCGATCTAATGGTCTGTTCTTTGGGGACTTTTACTTCATTTTACATCCTCTTCGTATTGCTATGTTGCTCATTTGTAGCCATTAGCACATTTAATGTTCTGAACACAACACGTCTATAAGAGATATTAAATTATTTTATTTTACTGGCTCTTTTTCAATCACAAGGGGGCACAGTATCTTAAAGGTTAAAAGAAAAAGGCCCTGCCCATCTAGCTGCTGAGGTCTACCTCTATTATGATGCCATAGTAGACTGGTGGAGGTGACCCTCTTATCAGCTATTACATGTGACCAATCCACCCACAATGCAAATACAGAAAGGGATATTACATCCAAGCCACAATTGCATTTTTGGAGAAGACACCATCTCTCAAGAAATAATTGTTTTAAAACCATGACCACAACACAACAGATTACTATGTGCATTGAAATGCGTGATCAAGACACATTGATGTATAACTCAACCCAGAATGGAAATCGATCTTGTGTTTCCTTTTTATGTGAGATAGAAGGACAGTTTTATAGATTTATGGTCTTCTTGTGTTTGCAGCAATGCTCATCATCTGCTTGGGAAAAGAAATGAAAGGGATATTTTATATCAGAGAAAAAAAAAACTATCCTTCCTATACCAGCCGTGAAAGGCTGAGAGTAGGAGAATATTCTGCCAGTGCTTATTTTGTCTTTAATTCAAAAGAAATCACACTGTCTGTCTGACATTTAATCTAGTTGTTAAATGTATTATTTATGCCACTTCCTTTTTAAGAAAAACTCCTATTGCCCTGGAAAGAGTAAGCAGTATAGTGGGATATTTACTAACACAGTTCTCTGCTTTAACAAATCTCAAGTGTAGATTCTTAGACAGGACAGCTTCTGACCAGGAGTGATAGGACTTGTACCACTGGAAGTTGTGAGTAAAGTTCATTAGGTGGTTGCATGAAATAAAAACAGAAAAATCTACACATTTAGAAAAATGTTGGTCGAGGTGATGTATAAGGGTTAGATGCACAAGTCTACAGGCAGGTCCTTACTTCAAGAAGCCGGCTGAGTGCAGCCTTGGTGAATGAGTCTGTGTGCAGGAGACAAAGAAGAGTCTGGTTTATTGCGAATAAGGCTGGCAACATACATTCCTTCCTCTGATCAAACAGGAGGCCCATAAGGTGGGTCCATGGTACAACTGATCTGATCCACAAAGCTAAGAGAATAGGGAGAGATATTAATTGTTATCCACTAATAATATTCAGCCTAGAGGTCAATTAATAAGAGTATATTTACCAATTCAGTCGATCGCGCGTTGGCAGGATCCAGGCTGCCTGTACTGAAACAAACCATATTCTCTTTATCACTTGTCTGTCTTGATAACCAGATGAAGGCTTCCCACATACTGTGTCTGCTAAGCTCAATAAACGCACACGGCTTCTTTAGTTAATTCTCAATGTCAATTAAAACATAGCTCAGCACAGACGTGAACAAACAGTCTCACGCGTTTCGCCTTAAAGGATACTTAATCATAGGTAATAGTACATAGAGAAGCTTCTTACATGCGGATGTTATTGCAAACAAATCTTTCAAGACATTGAAAACAAATATTTCTAATTTTAAAAGAAACTGCTGCAATTTATATGATAATCACTTAAAATCCAGTTATATTTATTTATATTAATATTTCAAGTTTCATAACAGAGTAATATTTAACCGTTCATGTGCATCCAGTGAAATATCTATTAACTTCAACTTTATAGAGGCCAATATTCAAGGTAAGGTTTGAGGAGTCAATAACTTTTTCATTAATGAATGAATTTCAACGATGTTACATACAATGAATACTTAACATATGGAGATTTGTTTGACTAGGCATGGAAGATGACATCTTTTAAATGAGCTCTTTCATTGCATTGTTTATAACATTAGTTAGTGTTCAACACAGTGGGAAAATGTGCTGTTCTGGCAACACAAGAGCTCTTTTAGCTCCCATTACCAGGATACGAATTATAAACTAGTGTCCCTGTAGTACAGGATACCAATCCTCCTCTTCATGATCTTTCCTAGTATGCCGTCCACCTGCTGGAGATAAAGGCATAATGTGGCACATATGGTGGGATTGCCTGGAAATTGCTCCTTACTGGGAGATGGTGAAGGATGCAGTGACTAATATCCTAGGGGACTCGGTTGAGTGGTTGGCTGAGCTCGCTTTACTACACATGTCATTAAAACCTATTTCAGTGTACAAGAAATCCATTTTATGCAACTTGCTTAATGCTGCTAAGGCCCCGATCCCTGCTTTTTTGAAAAAGACCAAGATTCCCACAAAGGAGACTTGGTTGCGCAGGGTTGAGAATATGCAGGCGGCTGAGGCGCTCCCTGCTTCTCTACTTGGGATGGGTTCCAAACATACTGAGGCTTTCAATACAGATATTCTCCTTAAGCTGCTAATGCTCAAGTGTGCGTGGCTTGTTCACATACACCTATTAACCCACCGTTGACCTCTGCAGCCTCTAAACTACTCTCAATTACTTCCTCCCTCGGACTATCACAGTTGGCTAATTCTCCCACCCATATAGCTGTCAATACCCTTGACCTAATCTTCTCTTATGCATGTACAGTATCTAATATCTGCAACACTCCATTTCCTCTCTCTGATCACCACCTCTAATCGTTTTCTCTCATGTATTCCTTCACCCAACAACCTCAGCCTAACCCCCCTCAACGCAGGAGGGACCTTAATTCTCTTGATCTCCCGCAGTTGTCAGCTGATGTTGGTTCACAACTGCTGTCCATCCCTTCCCTCTCCTGTCCTTCACTGGCCATCTCCACATATAACACTACCCTCACCTATGCCTTGAACGCTGCAGCACCGCTCCAAATCAACACGCTACCTGCAAAGATGCTCCCGTTGTGCTGAACGCTCCTGGAGGAAGTCTCACACCCAGTCAGATTTTCTCCATTATAGATTCATATTGTGTTCATACAGCGCAGCCCTTGCCAAACAGTCCTACTTTTCCTCTCTCATTAGTTCATGCTCCTGCAATCCCAGGCGTCTCTTTGACACCTTTAATTCTCTTCCTTGCCCTGCTGTGGCCACCCCTAACCTTACTGCTGACAACTTTACATGTTACTTTACTGACAAGATAGAACAGCTAAGGAAAGAATTCTCCCCTCCTTGCCATTCTGTTTCTCAACCACACATAGATCATGCCTTTCCTACCCTTCAGACATTCTCCCCGGCTACTGACCAAGAGGTGGCTGCTCTTCTCTTTTCCTCTCGCCCCACCACTTGCCCGCTCGATCCTGTCCCATCTCACCTTATTAGATCTCTCTCCACTTGTCTCGTGCCTTCCTTAACGCACATCTTCAACTGCTCTCTCTCTTCTGGCATTGTCCCTGCTGACCTTAAACATGCCACTGTAGTAACTATATTAAAAAAACCATCCCTCGACCCGTCCACCCCCTCTAACTATCGTCCCATATCCCTGCTCCCTTTTTCCTTTAATGCTTCTGGAAAGATTTGTCTTTACCCGCGTGTCTCATTTCCTCAATTTCAACTCTCTCCTTGACCCTCTTCAATCTGGTTTCCGCCCTCTCCACTCTACTGAGACGCGCTTATCAAAGTTACTAATGACCTAATCGCAGCTAAATCCAAAGGCCACTACTCCATACTAATTCTTCTTGACCTCTCTGCGGCCTTTGACACAGTTGATCATGTTCTCCTTCTTCAAACTCTTAAATTGCTTGGTCTCTGTGACTCTGTCCACTCGTGGTTTTCCTCTTATCTCTCCCAACGCTCATTCAGTGTCTCCTTTTCTAATGATACCTCCTCCCCTCATCCTGTCTTGGTTGGAGACCCCCAAGGCTCTGTCCTTGGTCCCCTTCTATTTTCTCTCTATACTGCCTCTCTTGGCAAACTAGCCCCATAACACTTTCAGTACCGAAAAACATAGTTTTTTGGTTATGCAACAAAAGCTATACATAAAATGGAAATTAAAAAAAGGAGTAAGAAGTCTCTAGATGTTATAGACCTTAACATTGCCACGTGTTAAAGTCTGATACCAAAATCTGCTTCTCCCTATGGGTAATAAATCACAAAATTAGGGCATTTAAAAATACCTTATTAGCAACCATCTGTTAAGATAAGGTTTGTGGACTTGGTATATCGTACCCTATATTTCACCCTTATCAACTTAATATTTCACTCTTATCAACTTCAGGGGAAATAAATGAGCCTTGTGTATGGATGAAAACTGAACTGATGTAAAATGCGTGGGGACATGTCTGTGTTGCTTTAGTTAAAATGCGAATAGTGGAGGGTTAACTAGTCTTGAAAAATCTGGCTTCTAATTATAATTATAATATCTATTAATTAGCCACTGTAATTTGGTTAATTCTGAGAGCATTACGTACATGCTTAGAGACCCATGAGGAAGGAGAGCACTTTATAAAAAATAGATTATATTTATTAATAATAAAAAAGTCAATTGGGATTAATGAGTTTACAACTTTTTCTGTGTGAAATTTAAATGGCTATTTCAAAATGGGTCTGTAATCAGGATTAATTGCTTAAAGCATATAAACCTTATTTTCAGCTTGAATTTGGATCTGCCCTTTAATGTAAAGCACTGTGCACTGTGTATAACGCTACTAACTATTAAATATAAGGTGGCACTCCACATTAAGGCAAGCTTGTATAATGAGGGATTATGTTCGGATACATGGTTTAATAGCAGTCATATCACATGTGAACCAGAGGTTTCTTACTCCTTAATCCCATCATTAACAGATTAGAACGTTATGACTGTTATCTCCCCTCATCTTTTCTAAACTACGGAATTATCAATGAAAGAAACTAAATGTTGCTCTTTTTTCTTCTTTAACCAAAATTAACTTGATTAAATAATATGGATAAACTGTATTCTATAAGAATAGACGAATATATAAACAGAATTACTGAGTAAAAACTTTGTTACATGTTCTGTGTAATATATCAGTCAGTACATATAAAGTCCAAAATGGAAAGTATTGAAAACCAAATCACAAAACTGAGACTAAAACAGCCAATTTGTGACTATTGCTTAGTAGAGAAATTGTGTATAAAGTATTTGAGTCTTAAGGGAACACTATAGTGTTCGAAACATGCATCCATAATTCGATAGTGTTCCCCTCCTATGTAGGGGCCACATCCCTTACTGGGGTTTAAACGTTAAGCTTTACTTACCTTACAGCCCATGGCTCGCTAGTCTCCATCCTTTTCGGAGATCAACAGTCTCGATGATCTCAGCCAATACAATGCTTCCCCATTTCCCACAGTGCGCATGCACAGAATGGTAGAGGTCTGCTAACCATGCAATGAAATCATTGCCATTCCTTCTAAAATAACATGTTTTCACTTGCAGGGGTTAAACAGAAAGGGGCATTGCACCCAGACCACCAGCAGACATTCTAATTTTGCACTTTAGATGTTAATTCACTGCAATTCAGAGTTCAGCGAATAACCCTGAGAGAAGGTGGAGTGGTTTATAAATGTGAACTGAAATGTCTCCTCTATTTTTGGTTCTTATTCTGTTTGTATTTATTAAATTCGTCTAAAAATGGTCTACAATATGTGCCAAATTTAAAGGGTAAAAAAAGAGAAGTGAAAAAGAATATTTTTCAAGTGGATACATAAATCTGTCACTGAAAAATAGCATACATTTAAAAAAGACAGGGCAAAAAAAAATAAAAAAAAAAATACAATGCCAATAAAAGGAACAGAACGGTCTGCAACAATTTGATAAATCTCCCCACTAAATTAAAACTTTGTATGTTCCAAGAAATCACACACAAAAAATGTACAACTTGGAGGTCTATACAGGATCCTACGAGGCAATGGAAGCTTCCATAGATTACTCATGATGAACGAGACAATGCCTGGATGACTTGTGACAACTCCTGGGATTGGTCAAATGTTGACAGTGGAGCTCCACGTTTTGTCAACTTTATGTCATCCTCAGACTTTACCATGAGATCAAGTAGTCCATACTTAGTCTTATGGAATATTTGGATTGTGTTGGAATTTCAATGAAACTCCAACGCAGTCGGAATTAGTGTTTCATGAAGATTATATCTTTATGAAATATTCGGAAGTGACAGAGCCGCTTTAACATTTTAATCTCCTTGAAAAGAAAAGTCAATTTGTGAAATTATTCTGCAGAAAGTGAGCAGTGTCCTGAAACGCTTGTACATTAATTAAAAGTTGACAAGCTTAATTTATTATGAGATAAAGTCTTACTCTGTATTTACATAGCTGTCTCTCATTGCTCACACACATACGTTTCTTCTCATTGGGGGATTCGGAATAATGTGCATGACTGCTGGCAAGACATCCTCTGTCATGTAAAGCATATCGCTTGTAACGTGCAGGAAAAAAGTGAGAATTTTTAAAAAATATATATATATATTTTATTGAAAAAAAAAAAGTGGAACTCTTTGATATCGTGATATCAGCATACATGGTTAATGCAGAACAAATGGGAGTTTTAAAAGGACACTTTAGGCACCCAGTCCACTTCATCAAATGAAAGTGGTCTGAGTGCAGTGTCCCTGTCCCCTTATCCCTGCAATGGTAATTATTATTGTGACGAGACCAATCTCACCACATTGCATTGGAGAAGCCTGGTTGCTCGCCTGTTGCCTTTGGACTATGGCCCCATGTTAAAAGTCTTCTTGCTTCTGCATTCGGTCATTTCACCGGATGCCTGTTCATTCAGTAGTTAAACCGTATGAACAGCATTCCCAGATAGCCATCCCGTGGAGTCTATTCATATGGAGAACAGACTTTAGGAACACTTTAACTCCACGGCGATTGGAATGTGTGCATAGGAGCTGAGCGCTATTCGGTACTTTTGTGCGCTCAGATGCCAGCTATCTGGGGAAGAGTTGCAAGTATATATTTTGTGTGTTAAATGTAATATGGTGTATTTTATTGTGTTTTAGTGTTTTACTGTAACCATGTGGTTAATGGAGTTTTACCTCTGCCCTGGGAGATAATTGGATTACTTCCCAATTATCTCCAGGACAGAGGGAGGGAAGTTAGGATGCATTGTGGGGATGTTTTACCTCTGTGTGTCTGTCATTGGTTCATGTCTGTCCTTTGTCACAGTCTCCCATTTGGTCCCCTAGGGGAGTGTCCACCAGGTGGGAGACCTGCATAAATACTGGGCAGTTAGCCCTCATTAAACCAGACCACTGCTTGACCCTCAACACGGAGCCTTGTCTCGTCTTTGGGGGGATTTGCTGTATGCTGTTAGAGACTGATTGCCAGGAGTATAAGCCGCTTGGGTGCTTTTCCTGTTCGTCTGCTAGCAGCTATTCGTGAGGTTCCAGTTTGGGAGTTTGGAGTGCTACTTTGTTTGCAGTTCGGGAGGTTGAAGCATTCCCTTGTATGCAGTTCGGGAGTTTGAAGCATTCCCTTCTATGCAGTTCGGGAGTTTGGAGCATTCCCTTGAATGCAGTTCGGGAGTTTGGAGCATTCCCTTGTATGCAGTTCGGGAGTTTGGTGTTCTGCAGTAGCTGTGCCTGTATCTCTGGAAGGGGAAGATCTACTAAACAGCGGTTTAACTCTTTTATGCCTGGGGGTGCCGTTACAATTGGTGGCAAGCGGCGGGATCGTTCCTACAGCCAGAAGGACAGCTACAGGAGACACCATTTCTTTGGATTTTACAATTTGAGGGCAACGCATGTCCCAGTACAGCGACCCTGACAGCACCAGGATGGAACCAGCAGTGGAGTACGATGAGGGTGTCATGGATGACCGAGATGCAGTTCGCAAAGGCATCTGGTACCAGCACTGGGCATTCTGGAGTACCAGCGGGGCAAGAGACTCTCCAAGGAAGACCAGCGATTGCAGAAGCGACTAGCCCTGCGGATGCCCTTCCGCGGAGAGCAGCCCCTGGATGAATGGGTGAAGGAATTAGAGCTCCGGGTATGGCAGGAGATGTGGCTGGAAGATGCCTACCAGGCGCACTGGTGGTATGGGGCACAGTACCTGCCCTGGACAGCCGAGCATGACAAGCCAGAGGGAGAGGAGTTTGATGGTCCTGGCTTGTTATGGGAGGTTTTTTCAGAACCTGAGTTTGGGAGCTCTACACCAGCCCGGTTCAGTGATCTCTTGGAGTGGAGGGAGAGCAGGTATAACTGGGACGACACTCATGAGATTGAGCAAGACCTGGTCCACCTAGTGACCCGAGAGATGGAGCAGGGCTACCAAGATCTGTTCCACTCCAGTGAGAAGGCTCAGCAGGGAAGCGGAGACCCAGATCCAGACCCATTCAGCTGGGTAGATATTGCGGAGTATTACTGGGAAGAACCCCAGGTGGCTGGTGGAGATGGGACCGAGGTCTCTCCACTGGTCCTGCAGGGAATTGGGAGCCTAGTCTCCATTCCCCAGCGGGAGATATTGCAGGGAATTGGAAGCCCAAGCTCCATTCCCCAGCGGGAGATATTGCAGGGAATTGGGAGCCCAAGCTCCATTCCTCAGTGGCAGGCTGAGTTACAGGGGACAGAGATAGTTGCTCCTGTCCCCCAGCAGCATAGTGATATGCAGGGAATTGGGAGCCCAGTCTCCATTCCCCAGTGGCAGGCTGAGTTACAGGGGGCAGAGACAAGTGGTCCTGTCCCCCAGCGGCAGTGTACCTTGCAGGGAGAGGAGAGCAGTGTCCTCCCTCCCCAGTGGCAGGGTGAGCTACAGGGATGCTGGGCAGTCGGCTCAGATCCCCAGCAGCAGTGTGAATTACAGGGAATTGGGAGCCCAGTTTCCATTCCCCAGTGGCAGAGTGTCCTACCGGGAATAGAGAGCCCAGTCTCCTTTCCCCAGCAGCAGGACTCTGTATTGGGACTCTGTATCGGTCTCCCTCCCCCGCGGCTGGAAGTATGTATGGGAGAGGAGCTTGTTACCCCCTCTCCCCAGCGGCAGCGTAACGTACCAGGGGGAGACAGTAAGCCCCACAACCGTGCAGATGGGACCATGGTCTCTGCACGTACAGCACAGGGGATAGGGACGGTCGGTTCTGCCCCCCAGCGACAGGGCTGTTTAGCCAAAGGGGAGACAGTCAGTCTCCCCCTCCGGCAGCCCAGTGGTGTATCTAAAGGGGAGACAGTCGGTCTCCCCCTCCGGCAGCAGGGCTGGGTATCTAAAGGGGAGACAGTCAGTCTTCCCCTCCAACAACCAGACTTCAACCAGGCTACCTCCACAGTAGCGCTGGCACCAGGGCAGAGTATTGCTGGTCTCTGCCCACTCAGCAACCCACCAAAGCAGCCTACCAGTCACCCACACAGCCGTGGTGAGGCACCTGGACATGGACAAGCTTCTCCTCTACCCAGGTGTAGTAACCATTTATTGTGGGTCGGCTGTATTGCGGATTGTGTGTTGTGGGTGGGCTGCTGGACTAACAAGGGCACTGACCGGCAGGAGGTCAGATACCCTGTTAGTCTGTTTGGAAAAGGGGAGAGATGTGACGAGACCAATCTCGCCACATTGCATTGGAGATGCCTGGTTGCTCGCCTGTTGCCTTTGGACTATGGCCCCATGTTAAAAGTCTTCTGCATGCTTCTGCATTCGGTCATTTCACCGGATGCCTGTTCATTCAGTAGTTAAACTGTATGAACAGCATTACCCCAGATAGCCATCCCGTGGAGTCTATTCGTATGGAGAACAGACTTTAGGAACACTTTAACTCCACGGCGATTGGAATGTGTGCATAGGATCTGAGCGCTATTCGGTGCTTTTGTGCGCTATCTGGGGATGGGTTGCAAGTATATATTTTGTGTGTTAAATGTAATATGGTGTATTTTATTGTGTTTTAGTGTTTTACTGTAACCATGTGGTTAATGGAGTTTTACCTCTGCCCTGGGAGATAATTGGATTACTTCCCAATTATCTCCAGGACAGAGGGAGGGAAGTTAGGATGCATTGTGGGGATGTTTTACCTCTGTGTGTCTGTCATTGGTTCATGTCTGTCCTTTGTCACAGTCTCCCATTTGGTCCCCTAGGGGAGTGTCCACCAGGTGGGAGACCTGCATAAATACTGGGCAGTTAGCCCTCATTAGGGTTTGGAGCATTCCCTTGTATGCAGTTCGGGAGTTTGGTGTTCTGCAGTAGCTGTGCCTGTATCTCTGGAAGGGGAAGATCTACTAAACAGCGGTTTAACTCTTTTATGCCTGGGGGTGCCGTTACAATTGGTGGCAAGCGGCGGGATCGTTCCTACAGCCAGAAGGACAGCTACAGGAGACACCATTTCTTTGGATTTTACAATTTGAGGGCACGCATGTCCCAGTACAGCGACCCTGACAGCACCAGGATGGAACCAGCAGTGGAGTACGATGAGGGTGTCATGGATGACCGAGATGCAGTTTGCAAAGGCATCTGGTACCAGGCACTAGGCATTGTGGAGCACCAGTGGGGCGAGAGACTCCCCAAGGAAGACCAGCGATTGCAGAAGCGACTAGCCCTGCGGATGCCCTTCCTCGGAGAGCAGCCCCTGGATGAATGGGTGAAGGAATTAGAGCTCCGGGTATGGCAGGAGATGTGGCTGGATGAGGCGCTCTGGTGGTATGGGGCACAGTACCTGCCCTGGACAGCAGACCATGACAAGCCAGAGCATGACAAGCTCAGTGCCTTGTCTCGTCTTTGGGGGGATTTGCTGTATGCTGTTAGAGACTGATTGCCATGAGTGTAAGCCGCTTGGGTGCTTTTCCTGTTCGTCTGCTAGCAGCTATTTGTGAGGTTCCAGTTTGGGAGTTTGGAGTGCTACTTTATTTGCAGTTCGGGAGGTTGAAGCATTCCCTTGTATGCAGTTCGGGAGTTTGGAGCATTCCCTTCTATGCAGTTCGGGAGTTTGGAGCATTCCCTTGTATGCAGTTCGGGATTTTGGTGTTCTGCAGTAGCTGTGCCTGTATCTCTGGAAGGGGAAGATCTACTAAACGGCGGTTTAACCCTTTTATGCCTGGGGGTGCCGTTACAATTATGGTTATTGTGAAGCTGCAATAATTATCTTGCAGGGTTAACTCCACCTCTAGAGGCTGCCTACCAGACTTAGCAGACTTTTGGTATGCTAAATGATACTGGATGTCCACACACCTTGCATGAGGACATCCAGCGTCAGCTAAAACCCCATAGGAAAGCATGCTACTCTAATTTTAAAAAGATTAAAAAATAAATAGTTCCCAGTAAGCTTTTTTGAAGTTAAATTCATAGCAAAACTACAATTTCTATTCATGTTGCTATAATTAACAGTAAATACTCAATAGGCAAATATCTCCAAATTGTATTTAACTCTGTGACCTAAGGTTTATTTCATTTATATATTTTTTGTGTAAATGAGAATTAATTATTTTAAAAATGTTAAATTATTTGACCAAAATTTGGGAACACTTTGGGTCAATTCAAGAAAAATTTTGTTTGGTTAAAATTCAGTTTAATGTCTTACATTTTAAACATATTTCATATTAAGGGGTATGAGTTCCATAATTCCATAGGCTGAAGAAAGACGTGAATCCATCAAGTTCTGCTTTTCTTCATGTCTGTAATTACTGATAGTTTTTTCAGCCGCATTTGTTGCTGTAAATGTTTATTAATTAATGAGTTTAATGTTTAAATCATAGATTTGGTAATATTGGGTTGTATGATCAGAGATATTCTCTAAAGTGGGCATCGCTGGGAAGTGTCCAGGTAAAAAAATAACAGATGCAAAATAGAACCAAGTAGCAGAATTTTTCTCGGTTGTCCATATTGACCTAAAAATTGCAATTCCCTTGTGATTCTTTCCAAATTCCCATGTGAATAACTTTATAACAGTTAATCCCATAAATCAGGTTCCCCTTTGATTCTTAGAAGTGATTTTAGAACCATCAAAGTGTAAGAGGCTGGTTTGTAAGGGGAAAGCTTTCTCCTGTATGGGGTAATTGCTATTCATTCAGCAAAGATAGACTTTCTATCCTATATTATCTCGTAAAAGCCAAGATTTTATGAATATCGCTGCTGGAACAGAATTGTGTAATCCCCAAACCATACATCCCTGGTGTTCACTAACAAATGGTCTACTCATTGACAATGCACAGGATCCCATCAGAAATAGGAAGAGCAAAACGAGGGAACAGTTAATTATGACATAATTTCAAGCAGAGTTTGTAAATATCTGCGAACATTTAGCCACATTGGGCGAGAAAAGAGCTGCAAATCCTTTCTCGAAAACCCCCCCCCTAACTTTGCACCTGACTTTGATTGCTGAAGGCTTATTATTCATACTAAATAATGTTTACAGATCAATTACTGTCTGCGCTCATCCAAATTACTGTCTAATTTAGAAAAATAAATAGATATCTTTGTATTTTTACTTTAGAGGTGAGAGAAGTTTTCGATAAATCTCTGGATTCCTGTGAATATAGTCGTGTTTTTTTTATGCAAGTGGAACTAAATTTTCAACCAATACATTATAGGAAATTAATGGATTTAGATTCGTTGGAAGCAAATCCTCTACTTATTATGTATTTTTGTTGTTAATAACCTTCAGATGGAATAGCCAACTGTTTTAAATCCTCTGTCTACGTTAAAAGCTTGACACTGAGTTCAGCCGTCCTGGTGTTTTCATTTTCCATTTTAGCTTTTATTAGAGCTAAATCCTGTTCTTTAAAGAGTGTTCAGTATAAACTGGTACACTGGAAGAGAAGATGGGTTCCAACACAAGATGAAATAACAAGTTAAAAACTTTAAAAACAAACCGTGTTTATCCCAAATACTGCCTCTCAACATATTGGTGGGACTCACCATTTCTTACCTAGTCAGGAGTTAGCAGAGATAATGCCCACATTACGCTATACATCCAAGAGTTTGACATTACATGGCAGGAATTTACAAACAACCTCCTGGTTGATTTTCGTTGGGGTCTGGCGACTGTAGAGAAAGCCTCAAGTCAAGGGCAGTAGGCCACGACCTACGACAATCTTTGGGGAGATGAGATGTGTCATTCACCATGCTGGTGTATCTTCTAGAATTATATGCTTTATATGGCAGTAGAGCAAAATAAAATATATTTTTAAGGAGTTGAGTACCTTACCACACAGATTTCAGTGGAAAGACATTTTAACATTTAATTTAGAATATGGAATGTTTTAACATATTCTCTCTTTGTTATGTATTGATGGCTGTGATGTCTTCTAGCTGGCCACCACATCGGGATCACAGTGGTACTGGTTGCAATACGGACGTGTGGTAGGGTCCAGTTGTGGAGGCTTTGTCATTATTCTGTAGATGCAGTTAATGGGTCAGTACGGGTGTATGGCCAGTTTATAGATGCTGCCATTTGTGATAGCCATTATGTTGTCCACTCTCATCGTTGGTTCAGACCCAAGTGTGTCAGATGGTGTGCCAATTATAGCACAAATTTATGTGCGCTGTACAAAATGCTTAATTTTAAAAGGACAAAATTCAATACAATAAGGGTATCTTTGACACTAATTGACTGACAGGAGTTATTGACTGGATAAACGGAAGGCCTTTAAAACAAATTCTGCAAAAGTATAGTTTTAGTACAAGCTTAGTACAAAGGTCAGTCATATGATAAAAGAAAGGAAAAGGGCATTCAAGACATTTAAATCAGTAGGATTGCATCATATAACAAATATAAGCATGACAAAATGGCTTGCAAAAGGGTGATTAGATTGGCTAAACCTGAAAATTAAAAACTCATTGCCAAAGATAAAAAGACCAAACCCCAAAAAGAGTAAGCATGTCACTGCCAAAAGGGTTAAGCGTGAAACTGTTTGACTATTGGAGAGTGAGATGGGTGAGTTAATCAAAGAGGATCAGTACACGGTATTAGTCAGATTTCTTAAGTATATATAGAAAAATCTATGGCTGTAGATCTGCAAATCCCAGTTACAAAAGCCTTACAGAAAACGTGTGACTGGATAACACAGGATAAAGCGCTTCAGAAATTAAACAAAGTTAATATAAACAAAACGCTAGGGCTAGATGGTATTCGCCCAAGCGTGTTTAACCCCTTAAGGACACAACTTCTGAAATAAAAGGGAATCATGACAGAAGGGGTTAAGGAGCTTAGTGTAGAAATATCCATAAAACTGTTTTTAATTTTTCAGAATTAATTTCTTTCGGGATTTGTACTAGAGAATTTAGTACAAAGCAATGTGGTGTCTATATTTAAATAGGGTTCAAAAGCTCAACCAAGACACTTTAGTCCTGTGATCATAACATCTGTGGTAGGGAAATATTCTAAAGGGCTGTAAAGAGATAATATTCGCAAATTCATTTCAAACAAAAACATCATTAGCAGGAATCAACATGCTTTTGTGAAAGACAGGTCATGCCAAACTAACTCAGTTGCATTTTATGAAGAAGTTAGTAGAAATATAAATCAGGGTAGTCCAGTTGATGTGGTCTACATGAATTTTGCCAAGGCATTTTATACAGTTCCATAAATAAGGTTACTAGTAAAACTGAAATCAGTTGGTTTAGATGAACATTCATGTTCTTGGACAGAATACTGGCTTAAAGATAGAGGACAGAGAGTAGTTGTAAATGTAATTTATTTTTTTTTTAATTTGACAAAAGTGGTAAGATCTTTAATCTGTTTACAAATGATTTTGAAGTTGACTTTGTAAGTAATGTGTTGGTGTATTTAGATGAGACAAAACTAGGTAAGAAAATACAGTTTTAATATAATATAATTTATCTACAGAGGGATTCAGATAAATTTGGGGACTATGCAGGCAAGTGGCAGATGAGATTCAATACTGATGAACGCATAGTCATCTTTTTGGAATAAGGAACCCACAAGCCACTTATACATTAACCCCTTAAGGACCAAACGTCTGGAATAAAAGGGAATCATGACATGTCACACATGTCATGTGTCTTTAAGGGGTTAAATGGGTGTCATGTCTCAGAGTCTTGATGAGCGGTACATGCGGCTTTTGGGGGATGTCTCCGGTCCCACGCTGCTCCAGCCAGAGTGAATGCCGCTCGGCATTCCAATGCACCTAATGCAAGTGCATGGCAATGTCTGCATGCTCTCACTATTGCAAGACTGCTGGATCACAATGGCAGCATCACGCCACCTACAGGAGTCTTTAGAAATTACAGAATCCTGTAGGTTTAGGTTTTTTATACTGTTAAAGTGACAGGTCATATTTCTGGGACACATAATCTTCCCTTCACAGGTCACACCCCTTTGTGTGATTTGCTGCAAAGTAATGATGCTGTCCAATAAAATTTTGGTTGTCCCTATATTATCTCCCCTCTTTCTGAGGATCATTGCCTTGTCGTACTTTATTCTACCTGAGAGTGCGTACTTTGTAGTTGTAATTTTTTCTGTTTCTGACCCGGCTTAGTATTGACTTTTCTGATGTTCTGATTCCCTGACTTTGGCTTGCTTATTGTTTTTTTTAGTTCCTCTGACATCCTCAGTGGTGTATTTTGGATTTGTGCTTTGCGGATTTGTGCATGCCTAAATTCGGGCACCCCAAAATCTAAATTTGCCCCCCCTCCACAATTCATGTCAAGGCGATTTTTTTTGACTGACAGACACATGCATTCATTGATACATGCACTGATATACACTCACTGGCAGATACACAGTTATTGGCTCACACATACAGTCATTGGCACACACTGTTTAACCAACACACACTTTCACTGACACACACACACTGACACACCCACTCACTGACAGGCACACACTCTCAGATACACATAAAATGATATACAACCACTGACACACACTCACAGGCACACCCATTCTCACTCACAGACACACACTGAAAGCTACACTCACTCACTCACTCACAGTAAGGTGGACAGCCCCAGAACACAAGGCAAGCAAGGCATTTGTCTGAGAGCTAGGGGTGGCATTATTTGGTGCCCCCCCGAAAGTGCCGCCCTAGGCAAATTCCTTGTTTGCCTTGTGGTAAATACATCCCTGGACATCCTTAACCTTGGCTTTCTATTTGGCTCTGTATTTTCATCTATCTTGGGTGTCTGTTAGCATGGCCGCTTTAAGGTCCAGTATACATACCTCTCTCTGTCTTTTTTACTACATTCTGTTACTGTTTGCCTACACTCTGTGTGTAGGGGTTACCCAGTCTTGACAATATGGTAGAGTTAGGGATAACATTTAATGAAATGGACTTGGAACAATTATAGATAACAAACTAGGGAACAGTATGCAATGCTGGTCTGCCGTTGCAAAACTTAATAAGGTGATAAGTGTATAAAAAGGGGGTTTGATTCACGTGATACAAATATAATAAGACCCCACCTTGAAAATGTGGTGCAATTTTGGTGCAGTTTGGAGCATCAGAGTTTAGAAGGATATTGCAGAACTAGAAACAGTGCAGAGAAGAGCTACAAAATTATTAAGGGAGATGGAAAACATTATGAAGAAAGTCTAGAAAACTGGATTTTTATATTTTTTTTGAGAAAATGCACATCAGAAGGGACATGATAGCCTTATACAAATATATACAGGGTCAGTACAAACTGCTATCCGCTAACCTGTTCGTCAGTAGGAATATACAACAGACAAGAGGTCACCCATTAAGACTGGAAGAAAGGAGATTTAACTTACAGCAAAGAAATTACAGTAAGAACAATAAAGATGTGGAATTATCTGCTGAAAGAATATTCAAGTATATAATTAATATGTGCGTGAACGGGTTGTTGATCCAAGGAGAGGTCTGTTCGCCATTATGGAGTCAAGAAGCATTGTGTTTTCTTTCCCCATCTTTTGGATTAACAGCGCAAATCAATGGGTCCCGGTTGAACTTGATGGACTTTAGTCTTTTTTCAAACTACACAAATATGAAATGTAAATATGAAAGGTCCAAGTGAATACTGTATATAACTCCTTATTCAGAACCTTTTTGTTATCTTGAAAAATATTTCCTATTTTTATTTCACCATATGATGATTTCCTACAGCAGACCCATTGTGGAGCAACAAGTATCCTTTCAAATCCCAAGTTTAAACTGATTCCATGACATTAGTTTTGGCTTTTCTGCTTATAAAACAAACAAAGTGTGAGATGTGCAGATTTCCGCTGGTGGGGAATCTCAGTGGTAAGTAAATAAAACGTGAGCAGATATAGATGTCAGGGCCTTAATTATAGGACACTCCACTGCCTTGTACCAGCATTTCTATTTTCGATGCATTTTAATTAAATCTGTATGAAATCTTTTTTACTGATATTGCATTTTAATATTGAATGAGTGTTAAATGAATCTCAGAAATTAAAACTCTACAAACGAGTCATACACCATAGAGATGTAAAACAAAGGGCACTGCAGTTATCCATCCAAGACACAAACTTAACTCTTTACCCACCAGACTGGCAAAGCCTCGACAGTGATTGGTCAGGGATTAGTCTGGATGTCCGCCTCTTACTCCAGAGTCGGCAGTATCAGTCGGATCTTCACTCCTCATACGGTTTCTCTTTTTGTTTTGTAGCAAATATCTGAAGCAAAACGATTGCAAAACAGTGTCCTCTTTCCTTACCATTAATTTATACTGCCCCCTTAAATTTAGCTTTTTTTATTCACCCTAATTGACAGTAATCCACTAAATCTAACCCTTATAAAATGATCTATATATATTTGTATGGTTTATATATTTGAATAACATTTGTATCACTAAACCCTCCCTGCCCCGTGTGGGCTTATGAGCTGTGAGACACTTTACAGCAGTTAGTGCGAAGCACACACACCATTCTGTCTAGCAGTACCCTCGTGTCCTGACTCAGTACCCTCGTGTCCTGACTCAGGTACGCTGTGACCGTGTTTGATGCATTGTATAGAATTATTTAGCTCAATAAATAAATTATAAAAAAGTGCATTGCAAGTTACAAAAAGGCCCTTCAGTTCAAAAACAATAGTATGGTATCAAATAAACCAATAATATAATAATTACATTTATTATTGCTGCCAAAGCTCTGTTTAGCATTTTGCGTGATACATTATCGAAAAGCCAACATCCTGAACAAGGGGGGGACTTAGTGAGCGTAGTCCACAAAAACTCCCAAGAACAAAACAAGCAACAAGACTTGTGTACAACGAAAACAAAATGATTTGGTTTGGATTAATCGAAGTGGTGTACTCGGAAAAAGGTATTTTATAATACTGTTCGGCGATATGGAATCTGTTGGCGCTATATAAATGGCAATAATAATAATTAGATATATTTTGCAGTATGATGATAGAGGCATTTTGATACCATTAGGTTCACATATCGAGTTAAAATGAACAAACAGAGGGGAAAAGGAGGAAAGAAAAATATTTATATTTATATGGTGTAAATTTATTGAATATATAATAAATAGAGATTGATATTTTTATGGTGTATATTTATTGAATATATAATACACTGCTCAAAAAAATAAAGGGAACACAAAAGTAACACATCCTAGATCTGAATGAATTAAATATTCTTCTGAAATACTTTGTTCTTTACATAGTTGAATGTGCTGACAAAAAAATCACACAAAAATTAAAAAATGGAAATCAAATTTTTCAACCCATAGAGGTCTGGATTTGGAGTCACACTCAAAATTAAAGTGGAAAAACACACTACAGGCTGATCCAACTTTGATGTAATGTCCTTAAAACAAGTCAAAATGAGGCTCAGTAGTGTGTGTGGCCTCCACGTGCCTGTATGACCTCCCTACAATGCCTGTGCATGCTCCTGATGAGGTGGCAGATGGTCTCCTGAGGGATCTCCTCCCAGACCTGGACTAAAGCATCTGCCAACTCCTGGACAGTCTGTGGTGCAACGTGACATTGGTGGATGGAGCAAGACATGATGTCCCAGATGTGCTCAGTTGGATTCAGGTCTGGGGAACGGGCAGGCCAGTCCATAGCATCAATGCCTTCGTCTTGCAGGAACTGCTGACACACTCCAGCCACATGAGATCTAGCATTGTCTTGCATTAGGAGGAACCCAGGGCCAACCGCACCAGCATATGGTCTCACAAGGGGTCTGAGGATCTCATCTCGATACCTAATGGCAGTCAGGCTACCTCTGGCGAGCACATGGAGGGCTGTGCGGCCCCCCAAAGAAATCCTCTGGCAAATGCCAAACGTCCTGCACGGTGTTGGGCTGTAAGCACAGCCCCCACCTGTGGACATCGGGCCCTCATACCACCCTCATGGAGTCTGTTTCTGACACATTTGTGGCCTGCTGGAGGTCATTTTGCAGGGCTCTGGCAGTGCTCCTCCTGTTCCTCCTTGCACAAAGGCAGAGGTAGCGGTCCTGCTGCTGGGTTGTTGCCCTCCTACGGCCTCCTCCATGTCTCCTGATGTACTGGCCTGTCTCCTGGTAGCGCCTCCATGCTCTGGACACTACGCTGACAGACACAGCAAACCGTCTTGCCACAGCTCGCATTGATGTGCCATCCTGGATGAGTTGCACTACCTGAGCCACTTGTGTGGGTTGTAGACTCCGTCTCATGCTACCACTAGAGTGAAAGTACCGCCAGCATTCAAAAGTGACCAAAACATCAGCCAGGAAGCATAGGAACTGAGAAGTGGTCTGTGATCACCACCTGCAGAACCACTCCTTTATTGGAGGTGTCTTGCTAATTGCCTATAATTTCCATCTGTTGTCTATCCCATTTGCACAACAGCATGTGAAATTGATTGTCACTCAGTGTTGCTTCCTAAGTGGACAGTTTGATTTCACAGAAGTGTGATTGACTTGGAGTTACATTGTGTTGTTTAAGTGTTCCCTTTATTTTTTTGAGCAGTGTATATAGAGATTTATATTTATATGGTTTATATTTATTGAATATATAATATATGGAGATTTATATTTTTACTGCTCCTCCATTTTTCCCTCTTTTGGTCACTTCTCACTTGATCTGTGAATAAAGTCAACATTTAGTGGCTGCGCCACTTCACAGCTAAAGAAAAAATTATGCATGCCTTGCGCCGCTCCCCTGATTTGGCAGGCAAATACGCAGCAGTGGTACTCTTCACAGATCTGTCGGCCTCAATGCTTCTAAAATGGAAACATCTCGCACCAATCACACAGACCCTGTGCTCAGAAAACCTAAATACAAATGGTGGTTCCCAGCACGTATCATTATCAGCCACAATGGAGTGACAAGACACATTACCACACTGGAAGAAGTAGAAAGGTTACTCAAGGAATGGAAGGTACCAGTAGAGATGCCAAGAAACTAAGCATCAAAGAGAAAGACCCACCATTCGCCATCAAAAATCCCCACTGATTTTCACATGGCAGCAGCGGTGAAGTGACTGGGCAACATAACCTTACGGGAAGAAAACTCCTCACTGTGTCTTCCAACTGACATCGACAGATAAGATATATCAACTGCAATATGTGTCCAGGTTTAAGGTTTGATTTAACACAGTTATATATTTTTCTTTTTTTTTTACATGACTGACAGATTGGGGGGGCAACTTGTTTGATAGATTACAGATCCCAAGACCATGCCTCATCTTCCCCCATATTGTTTTACTTTACCGTTCACGTTATAGCCCACTAAGGCTGTCAAGGGACAATGTAGCCCTCACGGGTGGTCCCACCCTCCATAGGCTCGCAAGAACCATGTTTAACCCGTCTGTGCACAAACGCACACCTTTTGATGGACCTTTGTATATAGCTCTTAGCTCACTTTTATGTTTCTCATCCCATTCTTACCACCCTGCTAAGTCAACCCATAAGCTTGAGCAGCCTCGATAGTGCATGTACCACATTACACAGGTCAATGTCCCTCGAACAAGCAAAAGTATAGTTTTACCTGAAATGATGCTCGTTAGACAACAGGTCGCCCAACTCAAAGCAAGGTTTAATGTTCTCTTGAGGAGAAATGTTGTTTATGTTATGCTCAATACTCTAAGGCAGTGGTTCCCAACCCAGTCCTCAAGTACACCCTTACAGTCACGGATTTAGGGATTACCCACGTGTGTCTAAGGTAATTTTAGAAAGAAAAAAAAATCACTTTAGACACAACAGGGTAATCTCAAAATCCCGGACTTGTATGGGGTATTTGAAGACTGGGTTGGAAACCCCTGCTCTAAGGGACAAGTGGGTGAGCAGTGTGCTTGGGGTGACATGGGGGGCTGGTTGGCAGAAAGGCAGCTCCACTGATTCCCGACACCCTAATCAAAACAGGTCTTTATGTCAGATCAAGTAGAATACAGATCACAATCGGGAGCAAGGTCGAAACTCTATAGTTCCCACAGCAGAAATGGGAAACGTAAAAAAAAAAAAACACTAAGAAAAAAAGTAAAACAAAAAGATTCTTATCCCAATGTTGGGGTTACCTTAGACCCCTCACCCTATCAATGCCCAATTGAAGGGCGTATATGGCACTCTTTTCCCTTACTACAATGGTGCTAAACATTTTATCCATAAATGTAAAGGGTTTAAACTTCCCTTATGAGCTCTCACAGAAGCAAAAAAAATTAAAGCCCATGTGTTCTTATGTCAAGAAACGCATTTCAAATGGAGCAACAGATTGAAATTCAATAGGAAACACTATCCTCATTACTTCCAGTAATGCTTTGGAACCAAAAAAAGGGGGATGCCGGTGCTAAGAAGTGGAGCTGTTTCTTTCTCGCTGGTCAAGAAATTAGGGGACAAGGAAAGCAGATATCTGTTATTGCAATGTTATATAAATCATGAACCTTACACTTTCATTAACATATATGGTAGGGATGTGCATAGGCAAAACATTTGGTACGGTTCAGCACTTACAAAATTCGGCCCTCCGGAAATTCGGCCTTTCGGTTCGGTTCGGAACTTCCGAAATGTGGGACTTCAGCAATTCCCTAGCCCTAACCTTAACCCTACCCCCAACCCTAACCCTACCCCAAACCCTTCCCCTAACCCTACCCTAAAACTACCCCTACCCCTACCTCTAGCCATAACCCTACCCCTAACCCATGACCCTAACCCTTACTCTACCCCTAACCCTGCCTCTAATCCTAAACCTACACATAACCTAACCCTTACCCTACCCCTAACCCAACTCCTAACCCTACCCCTACCCCTTCCTCTACCCCTAACCTTTACCCTACCCCACTAGGGGTAGGGTTTGAGGCAGGGTTAGAGGAAGGTTGGGGTAAAGGTTAGGGGTAGGGTAAGAGGAAGGTTAGGGTTAGAGGCAGGGTTAGGGGTAGGTTTAGGGGTAGGGTTAGGTTAGGGGTAGGGCTAGAGGAAGGTTGGGGTAAGGGTTAGGGGTAGGTTTAGGGGTAGGGTTAGGGTAGGGGTAGGGTTAGCGTTAGAGGAAGGTTGGGGTAAGCGTTAGGTGTAGGGTTAGGGGTAAAGGTTAGGGGTAGGGTTAGAGGAAGGTTGGAGTAAGGGTTAGGGGTAGGTTTAGGGGTAGGGTTAGGTTAGGGGTAGGGCTAGAGGAAGGTTGGGGTAAGGGGTAGGGGTAGGTTTAGGGGTAGGGTTAGGTTAGGGGTAGGGTTAGAGGAAGGTTGAGGTAAGAGTTAGGGTTAAAGGTAGGGTTAGGTGTAGGGCTAGGGGTATGGTTAGGGGTAGGGTTATGGGTAGTGTTAGGGTTAGATTCCTGTCATCATTCCCTTAATTTTACCTCCCTCTCCTGTTTTGCCACTTTTCAGAAATCCGAAGCACTTCCGAAATTCGACACTTCGGCAATTCGGTTCGGTTCAGCACTTCCAAAATTCGGCACTTCGGAAATTCGGCAATTCGGACATTCAGAAGCTGATCCCTTAATAAGCATGGCCGCCAGGCACCTCATTCCTCTCCATTGGAAACAACAAATCTGGCCCTCTAGATTCCAACTCTTAGAAAAAATTCACCTCTTCTCCACATATGAAAAAATGGCTGCAGAGTCCTCCGATTGATATGCCTCCCTTCAGATGATGTGGCAAACGTGGATTGACTACTACACCCAAGAGTGTACTAACACTCCCCACCCCACTACTTGCTTAGAAGAGATGGGCTAACCGTCTGAGTCCGGAGAGTGAAGTTCGGAGAACTCCCGGGCCAGAGAGGGCATACCTCCCCGTGCACACGCACTTTGGCCACAACAACAATAACAAACTTTGGTAGAGGCTCACTGAGAGCTCTGTGTGCCTACTGTGGTTGACTCCTCACCCCATCCTCTCATCAAATGTTTTTCTTTTGATACCCTATTCCCCCCACCTCACAGCTCAAATACACGGCAAGGCAGGGATAAAGCCCAAAAGGCAACCTGGCAATGGTCAAGTTGAAGATCAACCTGGGTTTGTCTAACCCCCTGATGTTCATTGTGTTACTGGCTACTGTTACGGATATATGATCTATGTTAATAATTGTATGACCCCTGCCTATGTGTACGTATCCTCCTTACATGAGCAAGGTAGATGCACGCATTTGTACGATTGTAAAACTTTAAATACCTGCTTCCCCCTCCTAACCCTTCCCCCTTTTCTTTCTGTAACCATCTTCCTTGTTTCAAATATTAATTTAAAAAAAATAAAAAATAAAAAAGTATGGTAATCATTTAAAGAACAGAACAGTCTCTGATTTTAGAGACAATCATGAAAAACCTTCCTAAATGTTTGGTCTGTGTATTGTCCAATGCGGAATATAGTGACTGTGTCTGGATGTCACAGGAAAGACAGTAATATATTTATTTTTTGGATAAAATCCACCCAACTGTAACAAGATATAAAAATAAAATCTAAAATAGTAAAATTATAAAATAACATATAAACGATAAATGTAGGAAGAAGAGAAATGGTGGCTCTATTCAGATGGTTAATGCAGCCTCTGGTGCACTGTGATTGAACGGGACTTAGCTTCATTCTGAAATGACGGTTAATGCATCCTGTATTACACTGTGATTGGACGGGACTTAGCTCCATTCTGGAGTGATTGTTAATGCCGCCTCTGGTGCACTGTGATTGGACGGGACTTAGCTCTATTCTGGAGTGATGGTTAATGCAGCCTCTGGTGCACTGTGATTGGACGGGCCTTAGCTCCATTCTGGAGTGATAGTTAATGCCGCCTCTAGTGCACTGTGATTGAACGGGACGTAGCTCCATTCTGGAGTGATGGTTAATGCAGCCTCTGGTGCACTGTGATTGGACGGGACGTAGCTCCATTCTGGAGTGATGGTTAATGCAGCCTCTGGTGCACTGTGATTGGACGAGACGTAGCTCCATTCTGGAGTGATGGTTAATGCAGCCTCTGGTGCACTGTGATTGGATGGGACATAGCTCCATTCTGGAGTGATGGTTAATGCAGCCTCTGGTGCACTGTGATTGGACAGGACTTAGCTCCATTCTGGAGTGATGATTAATGCATCCTCTGGTGCACTGTGATTGGACGGGTCGTAGCTTCATTCTTAAGTGATGGTTAATGCATCCTGTGTTACACTGTGATTGGACCGAACTTAGCTCCATTCTGGAGTGATGGTTAATGCAGCCTCTGGGGCACTGTGATTGGACGGGACGTAGCTCCATTCTGGAGTGATGTTATGCCGCCTCTGGTGCACTGTGATTGGACGGAACTAAGCTCTATTCTGGAGTGATGGTTAATGCAGCCTCTGGTGCACTGTGATTGGACGGGACTTAGCTCCATTCTGGAGTGATGGTTAATGCAGCCTCTGGTGCACTGTGATTGGACGGGACTTAGCTCCATTCTGGAGTGATGGTTAATGCAGCCTCTGGTGCACTGTGATTGGACGGGACGTAGCTCCATTCTGGAGTGATGGTTAATGCAGCCTCTGGTGCACTGTGATTGGACGGGACGTAGCTCCATTCTGGAGTGATGGTTAATGCAGCCTCTGGTGCACTGTGATTGGACGGGATGTAGCTCCATTCTGGAGTGATGGTTAATGCAGCCTCTGGTGCACTGTGATTGGACGGGACTTAGCTCCATTCTGGAGTGATGATTAATGCAGCCTCTGGTGCACTGTGATTGGACGGGTCGTAGCTTCATTCTTAAGTGATGGTTAATGCATCCTGTGTTACACTGTGATTGGACCGAACTTAGCTCCATTCTGGAGTGATGGTTAATGCAGCCTCTGGGGCACTGTGATTGGACGGGACGTAGCTCCATTCTGGAGTGATGTTAATGCCGCCTCTGGTGCACTGCGATTGGACGGAACTAAGCTCTATTCTGGAGTGATGGTTAATGCAGCCTCTGGTGCACTGTGATTGGACGGGACTTAGCTCCATTCTGGAGTGATGGTTAATGCAGCCTCTGGTGCACTGTGATTGGACGGGACGTAGCTCCATTCTGGAGTGATGGTTAATGCAGCCTCTGGTGCACTGTGATTGGACGGGAGCTCCATTCTGGAGTGATGTTAATGCAGCCTCTGGTGCACTGTGATTGGATGGGATGTAGCTCCATTCTGGAGTGATGGTTAATGCAGCCTCTGGTGCACTGTGATTGGACGGGACGTAGCTCCATTCTGGAGTGATGGTTAATGCAGCCTCTGGTGCACTGTGATTGGACGGGACGTAGCTCCATTCTGGAGTGATGATTAATGCAGCCTCTGGTGCACTGTGATTGGACGGGACGTAGCTCCATTCTGGAGTGATGGTTAATGCAGCCTCTGGTGCACTGTGATTGTAGCTCCATTCTGGAGTGATGTAGCCTCTGGTGCACTGTGATTGGACGGGTCGTAGCTTCATTCTTAAGTGATGGTTAATGCATCCTGTGTTACACTGTGATTGGACCGAACTTAGCTCCATTCTGGAGTGATGGTTAATGCAGCCTCTGGGGCACTGTGATTGGACGGGACGTAGCTCCATTCTGGAGTGATGTTAATGCCGCCTCTGGTGCACTGTGATTGGACGGAACTAAGCTCTATTCTGGAGTGATGGTTAATGCAGCCTCTGGTGCACTGTGATTGGACGGGACTTAGCTCCATTCTGGAGTGATGGTTAATGCAGCCTCTGGTGCACTGTGATTGGACGGGACTTAGCTCCATTCTGGAGTGATGGTTAATGCAGCCTCTGGTGCACTGTGATTGGACGGGACTTAGCTCCATTCTGGAGTGATGATTAATGCAGCCTCTGGTGCACTGTGATTGGATGGGATGTAGCTCCATTCTGGAGTGATGGTTAATGCAGCCTCTGGTGCACTGTGATTGGACGGGACTTAGCTCCATTCTGGAGTGATGATTAATGCAGCCTCTGGTGCACTGTGATTGGACGGGTCGTAGCTTCATTCTTAAGTGATGGTTAATGCATCCTGTGTTACACTGTGATTGGACCGAACTTAGCTCCATTCTGGAGTGATGGTTAATGCAGCCTCTGGGGCACTGTGATTGGACGGGACGTAGCTCCATTCTGGAGTGATGTTAATGCCGCCTCTGGTGCACTGTGATTGGACGGAACTAAGCTCTATTCTGGAGTTATGGTTAATGCAGCCTCTGGTGCACTGTGATTGGACGGGACTTAGCTCCATTCTGGAGTGATGGTTAATGCAGCCTCTGGTGCACTGTGATTGGACGGGACTTAGCTCCATTCTGGAGTGATGGTTAATGCAGCCTCTGGTGCACTGTGATTGGACGGGACTTAGCTCCATTCTGGAGTGATGATTAATGCAGCCTCTGGTGCACTGTGATTGGATGGGATGTAGCTCCATTCTGGAGTGATGATTGGACGGGACGTAGCTCCATACTGGAGTGATGGTTAATGCAGCCTCTGGTGCACTGTGATTGGATGGGACGTAGCTCCATTCTGGAGTGATGGTTAATGCAGCCTCTGGTACACTGTGATTGGACGGGACGTAGCTCCATTCTGGAGTGATGGTTAATGCAGCCTCTGGTGCACTGTGATTGGACGGGACGTAGCTCCATTCTGGAGTGATGGTTAATGCAGCCCCTGGTGCACTGTGATTGGACGGGACGTAGCTCCATTCTGGAGTGATGGTTAATGCAGCCTCTGGTGCACTGTGATTGGATGGGACGTAGCTCCATTCTGGAGTGATGGTTAATGCAGCCTCTGGTGCACTGTGATTGGACGGGACTTAGCTCCATTCTGGAGTGATGATTAATGCAGCCTCTGGTGCACTGTGATTGGACGGGACGTTACTCCATTCTGGAGTGATGGTTAATGCAGCCTCTGGTACACTGTGATTGGATGGGACGTAGCTCCATTCTGGAGTGATGGTTAATGCAGCCTCTGGTGCACTGTGATTGGACGGGACTTAGCTCCATTCTGGAGTGATGATTAATGCAGCCTCTGGTGCACTGTGATTGGACGGGACTTAGCTCCATTCTGGAGTGATGGTTAATGCAGCCTCTGGTGCACTGTGATTGGACGGGACTATCTCCATTTACAATGGTAAAGCAACATCCCATTATTATTATTTTTTTATATTGCTGTAAAATTTTCAATTTCTATACGCGATTTAATCAATAACACACTTTGTTTCCCAATTGCATCTTCTAAGAAAGATCAAGGTTTTTAAGAGGAACTCTAGAATAAATATGTAATTTAATTTTTATTGGTTGGTTTTAGCCCTATTAAAAGTTATGTTGATGGTGTCTCCCAACATAATGAACTGGAAATTGCTTCATAATATTGTAAACATGTTTTCATCCATTAAATCAGGTCAGTGACAGTCTACAGTAAAAGTGACTTTTAATACAAGGCAACCAATTTCACTTTCTCTGTGTGTGTAGCTCTCTCTAATTGTTCAATTCGCCATTGCCTTATCTCCTTTCTCCCTTTGAACTTTAATGGAAACTTTGCATTTTTCTTATCTGTGTTGCCTCCTCTGCAGAGCTTTGTGCTAACTCCTTCCCTGCAGAGCCTTGTGCTAACTCCCCCCCAGAGCTTTGTGCTAACTCCTCCCCTGCAGAGCCTTGTGCAACTCCTCCTCTGCGGAGCCTTGTGCAACTCCTCCTCTGCAGAGCAATGTGCTCTCCTTACATCTTCTACAAGGTTAGTTTTTCTAAGGTCCAAAGAGTGATCTGCAATTGTAAAAGTTATTGTAAGAAATATTAGTATACAAACAAGATGATAGGATTACTAATTAAATGTAAAAGCATTAAATGGTGTGTATTGTGTAGCTTATTCAGTGTTTGTAATAAGTCTTGATACTTTGAGGATTTTCATAGTTTGTTTTTTGCTTAACACCTCTAATGACTTGGGGCCACACAGCATATATTGGAATCTTTGTGAAAAATAAGAATGATGTATTAAATGGGTTTTACAAGGATAAACACCATTATTTGTACTGGAGCCCAAGGCTGTCTAATTAGAGCTGAACTGAACTCTTATCCTGGGATAATGAACTCAGCAAGGACTGAGGTACCATCTGCTCAGTGGAGTTTAAGGATGCCTTGTGAATACGTACAGAATTGAAACTGCTGACCCAGGTTATACTTTATAGTGTAAAAAAACAGTCTGTTTATGTCAGCAGCTTAGAGCAATGTGGAATGGCCATTTCAGACAAGAAACAAAAATGTAAGATTAAACTGCAAAGTCAAATAAACTAACAAATGTACTTTAACGTGGGCTCAGAGTTATTACTCAGAGGAAAAATTAGTAGTCAGGACAAATCTCTTAATTTAAGTAGCAAGAAATGGTCGAATGTAGGAATCCCGGTCTGACTCATTATTTTAAATGTGCCTGTAATGTGCATTTTCAGTATTGGATGGTTGGAGAGATACGAGTCCGTGCATTGCTTTATGGAAGGTATAGCTAAACATGCTCCAAGCTTTCTAGAACAATCTATAGAAGATAAAATAAATTCTACAATCACGTGGAACGTAAAGCATTTCAGTCACTTTAGAAGTGGATATGAAAGTAATTTATTATACAAGCTGTATGGCACAGGGCAAAGATAAAAAGAAAAGGTTATAGGATTCTCAGGGCAAGTCTCTGACATTTAACAGAAAGCATAAGCTCTTATGCACAGGATACAGAATATAAAATGTATTTCAAACTTTTAGCAAAACAGGTAGAATTAATAATAGATTATACAATTTTTGATCACAAGTTTGTTAGTGCAGACCGGTCAATGTATAGTAGATTACATGTCATTTATGGAATGTAAAAATAATTAAATATTATTAAAGGACCACTATATTGCCTGGAAAACATACTTGTTTTCCTGGCTCTATAGGGGCTCTAGGACCCCCACCCACCCTCAGGGCACCCCTCCCGCCGGGCTCTAGGGGGTGGAATGGGTTAAATTTACCTCTTTTTCCAGCGCCGGGTGGGGGACTCTCCTCCTCTCCTCCTCCTACTGGTCGTCATTGGCTGAATGCACATGCGCGGCACGAGCCGCGCGCCCATTCAGCCAGTCCATAGGAAAGCATTCAGAATATAAACAGAAACCGGAGAGGAAGAAGGCCTTGCTCACAGGAGCTAACACTCTATGAATGTTTAATCTAGCATTGCTCTCACATGCTATCATTTAATGGCCCATTGTCTGGAAGAGGATCCACGCGGTGACACAGCTCGTACAGTGATAGAAATGACTGCTGTGTAGCTGAACCTCTTCTTTGGTCTTTACAAGTCATGTGCCTTGGGCCTGCGGTGTCTTGTAGTCTGACACAGGATACCTGCACAGCTTGACAGAGGATACTGATGACAAGTACTCAGATGCCTTGCACTTTGGGCTTAAAAATATCTTAATTAGATAGGAAAGTAACTTTCTCATCACTTTTGCAGGTTTGTATGGTCTCTGTGCACACACAGTGGGTGAAACTGAGAAAACGGCTTCTGATGAGCAGATCACAACAAGATTATCTCAGGCTATTCTCAAAGTATTCTCAAAGATAATTCCTTCATAGACAATCAGACAAAGCTAGAGGATTGAGGAAATCTCACATTCAGAGCAGCCCGCCCCTGGTCACACCCCCACTCACGTTCAGAGCAGCCCTGTCCCTGGTCACACCCTCACTCACATTCAGAGCAGCCCGCCCCTTGTCACACCCTCACTCACATTCAGAGCAGCCCGCCATCGTCACACCACCACTCACAGTCAGAGCAGCCCGCCACTGGTGACACCCTCACTCACATTCAAAACAGCCCGCCCCTGGTCACACCCTCACTCACATTCAGAGCAGCCCCATCCCTGGTCACACCCTCACTCACATTCAGAGCAGGCTGCCCCTTGTCACACCCTCACTCACATTCAGAGCATCCCGCCCCTGCTCACACCCCCACTCACAGTCAGAGCAGCCCCCCCTGGTCACACCCTCACTCACATTCAGAGCAGCCCCGTCCCTGGTCACACCCCCACTCACATTCAGAGCAGCCAGCCCCTGGTCACACCCTCACTCACATTCAGAGCAGCCCCGTCCCTGGTCACACCCCCACTCACATTCAAAGCAGCCCCGTCCCTGGTCACACCCTCACTCACATTCAGAGCAGCCCCGTCCCTGATCACACCCTCACTCACATTCAGAGCAGCCCATCCCTGGTCACACCCTCACTCACATTCAGAGCAGCCCGCCCCTGGTCACACCCTCACTCACATTCAGAGCAGCCCCATCCCTGGTCACATCCCCACTCACATTCAGAGCAGTCCCATCCCTGGTCACACCCCCACTCACATTCAGAGCAGCCCGCCCCTGGTCACACCCTCACTCACATTGAGAGCAGCCCGCCCCTGGTCACACCCTCACTCACATTCAGAGCAGCCCGTCCCTGGTCACACCCTCACTCACATTCAGAGCAGCCCCGTCCCTGGTCACACCCTCACTCACATTCAGAGCAGCCCCGCCCCTGGTCACACCCCCACTCACATTCCACTGGTCGCAACTTCGCACATTCAGAGCAGCCCGTCCCTGGTCACACCCTCACTCACATTCAGAGCAGCCCCATCCCTGGTCACATCCCCACTCACATTCAGAGCAGTCCCATCCCTGGTCACACCCCCACTCACATTCAGAGCAGCCCGCCCCTGGTCACACCCCCACTCACATTCAGAGCAGCCCCATCCCTGGTCACACCCTCACTCACATTCAGAGCAGCCCGCCCCTGGTCACACCCTCACACACATTCAGAGCAGCTCGCTCCTGGTCACACCCTCACTCACATTCAGAGCAGCCCCGCCCCTGGTCACACCCCCACTCACCCTAAAGTTAAAGTGTCCCTCTTTGTCCATTTCAAATGTTGGGAGGTTTGGTGTCAGGTTTATGCATTCTGTCATTGTTCTATCATTGTTAATTTTAATGGAAAATCCGCTCAGTTTCTCAATGTAATGCACACTGTTCTTGAAGAAAATGCCTATAATGAAGTATATATTGCGGTAATTTTATTCATTGTTAGATGAATCATGGATGAAGCATATTTTCATACACTATCATAACCTGCAATCAATAGGGTCTTCCAGCTACGCCTGCCACATACAAGCACAAAATCACGCCTAATAACCCAAGTTAAATACTTTTCATCACAGTAAGTGCAGAAATTAACGCTACAATAAGCAGACGCCCTTAGTATTGAATTGTAACACGCCAAGCCAATTTCACAATCATTTACTCACATTGGAAAACAAATGGCTTTTATTTTTTCTGATAATGCGTGGTGGGAGGATTGGAAATTAAATAGCTTTGCCAATATTATAATTCAATATCTAATGTTAGATTGAGAATTTAACCTGTAACAGCTCAGCTGGGAAAAAAACATCTTCGATTTGTCAAATCTGGAACCTATTCCCAACGTGAGTATTGTGACCTGAATTTTGCGAGTCACTTGTCATTTCACCATAACAAACAGCTAAATCAAGGAACTTCTTGTATTTTTCATCATAACAAACTTTTTTTTATTTTTTTAAGCAGGTTTCCTAGTTAGATAGTAAGATTTTATCACCTAATATTTAAATTCTTATTTTTCCTGTACATTTATAACTTATTAAATCCGTGAAATGAACTAGTCTTTCCATGAAACCAATCTGGATACATTGTGACTTTGCTGAATGGGTGGAAGGCTCTGACGGGCAGATTTGTCTTGGACAATGGAGCACATTTATCAGTCTGTAAGGTACGGGCAGTTTATCCAGTTTGCCATCACTGTATACTTTAATAAGGGGATTAGCAGAGAATCACATTGATATATTGAGTCCTCACTAGTCATATTTGCCATCTATTTGGACAGCGAGCCTTCGTATCTCCGGACAGCTCATAGTCTTAGCAGCCCTCCAGGTTTATACTGCAGTTATTGCAACTCATAGAGTCTGCGGAAATATCCCAAGTGGTGCATTAACCTGGCCGGATCAGCTGGCCTCCCTCATGTCTGTCTCCCCACATTACATGTTTATTGCTGGGATGAGGAACCGCTGGAGTCTGAGTTCTGTTTGTGGTTTTGTTTGATGGTTCCAGCTTCTTCTGAGAACATGAAGCCATTCCAGAAACAGTTTAATTGCACTAGAGAGAAGAAATTAGACAGAGACATAATGACATTGTGGGTTTCGTATTACATTAATAACATAACATTTAGGCTTTTCGCTTGACCTCTCCTAAAATGAGAAATAATTCTAATAAGTGAATTTACAAGAAAGAAAGACAGACAGACAGGCAAACTGCGTTCGTGTATGAGACACTATCCAATATAAAAGGGGGCTCTTTTCACTGATGATTTCACTGATAGTATTCTCAAAATGTTTGTGGGTCACAAATATTCTGGAAATTTGCAGAATCTCACTTATAAACCTGTTGTCTTAAATTCATATCATGGTATTTCCAGTAAGAAAAACACATGCCTCACATATTATTATCCATTTGTATTTGTCCCGGTATGTAGAGTACACAGGTTGCCAAACTAGATTAGTAACGGCTAATCTGGGCACGGCAAAAATTACCCTGAATTTAGTAAATATTATCTCTCTCTGATTTAGATTTCTAAGTATCAGTGTAACTACACATAAACCTGTCAAGCTTGTCCCTGGATATGAAGGTGTTAACACCCTGATCAGTAGAAGCCTATTAATACAGATTGTACATTTAACCCTTGCCAGTGTCAGCGAAGGGGTAGGTATATAGCACAGATGGTGGCAGTAGAGGGGTTAATGGGTTTGCACTGACTCCCAGGGGTTCATCAGCCTGCTTTGTGCCAGGGTGAGTCACAATGAAGCGGCTGCAGAGAATGAGCCATATGTCTGCCGCCGGTGACATTTCCACGTTTTCTGTCTTATAACATCATTTAGCCAAGGAAGGAGGAGCGGGTCCTGCGCCTTTCACAACGCTTTGCTCTTATTAATATTCTGTATTATGTAGCGTTCGTCCCACGGCGCGGAGCTGAATAGATTTTATGAATTGTTTATCCTGGTGTCTGCTTTGTGTAAAACCTCCATCGATCATTTGCAGACATTTGTTTATTGTGAACACAGAGTCCATTTACCAAAGCTTGCATTTCAGCACACATGGTGTCATCTCTGCAATCTGACGCTGTTTATTTTGTTAACATAGGATTGTTAGCATTATCGCTTTCATGGTATTGATAGGAGTTACAGTTTCCGAGCTAAGTGTCATCTAATGGGACCTTCTTATAGATTATTTCTGCTACCAGGAATTGGACATCTGGAACCCCTGGGTCTGTGGATCAATACCAAACCTAATTTTACTTTTTATACCTCATCATAATTTCAAGAAATAGATTTGGCAGGCAGGTAAATGTATATTGGCCCACTCCAATCTTAAATGACACGCTTTAGTCTTGGTTGTGTTTCCTGCTGAGGATATTAATGTTTATTTTAAGCTTTCTTGAAATTTCACTATATCAGTCTTTAACACCTCCTCAGGAAGGCTATTCTGTGTACACTGATCAGCCACATCATTAACATTAATTAAAACAGTTAAAAACTACTGACAGGTGACGTGAATAACATTGGTTATATTGTTACAATGGCTCCTATCAAGGTGGGATATATTAGGCAGCAAGTGAACAGTCAGTTCTTGAACTTCATATCTTGCCAGCAGAAAAAAAGGGCACGCAAAAAGGTCCACTATGCAGTGGTTAGTACCTTCCAAGAGTGGTGCAATGAAGTGCAACCAGTGAACCAGCATCAGGGTCATGGGCTGTGGCTCAAATTTCCCAAAACCATGTATGTACGTAGTGGGGAATCGCGATGCAGCCTAGCACAAATCTAAACCCATTTACACCCCCCCAATAACGACAGACCACTTAGTATGGATGAACAGGCCACAGCATTTATTATCACAAACTATATTACTGCATAACACATCTATAACTTTGTGACGAGACCAATCTCGCCACATTGCATTGGAGAAGCCTGGTTACTCGCCTGCTGCCTTTGGACTATGGCCCCCTGTTAAAATACATCTTTTTTTACCTGCAGAAAAGCTGTATTCGTGCTTTTCTGCCTGGGGTTCGGTAGATTTGTTTGAATGTGTTATACCCCAGATAGGAATCCCATGGAGCCCATTTGTATGAAACTGACTGTAAAGACTTTGGCTCCATGGCGATTAAACTGTATTCGTGTGGTCTGAGCGCCATTCGCTTAATTATGTGCGCTCAGACCTGAGCTATCTGGGGATATGTTAAATGTCTGTGTGTTATGTGTAAAAGGTGACTTTCTGTATTTTAAAGTGTTTTACTGTCTTTGTGTCACCATGTGCATAATGGAGTCTTGTCCCTGTCCTGGGAGATAATTGAATTACTTCTCACTTATCTCCAGGGCAGAGGAGAGGAAGCCAGGATGCATTGTGGTAAAAGGTATGTGTATTGGGTTACCTCTCAGGATAAGGGGGAGGGAATCTGTGGGTTGTAACTAATATGTTACTGGATATTTTATACCTCCCTGTGGGCGGTCCTGTATTTGCAAGACTGTAATAAAAACCAGGCTGGGTGTGCCAGCACCTCAGACCACTGCTTGACCCTCAACACGGAGCCTTGTCTCGTTCTTGGGGGGATTCACTGTATGCTGTTAGAGACTGATTGCCAGGAGTGTAAGCTGAGGGTCTGCTTTTCCTGTTCGTCTGCTAGCAGCTATTTGGGAGGTTCCAGTTCGGGAGTTGGAGTGCTATTTTGTATCCAGTTCGGGAGTTTGGTGTTCTGCAGTAGCTGTGCCTGCATCTCTGGAAAGGGGGCCGATCGCCTAAACGTTTTTTTCCCCTTGTGTGCAAAACGGTCCGTTACAAACTTTATGTATTAAATCTCTTCTTTCTGTAACCAAAACGTTAGACATAAATAAGCATAAATTAACCTATATACATATATAACTCCACCCATAGTGTTATACAGTGACCCAACCGTCCTTGCCAATAAATATACAGTGGTTCCTAACCACCACTTCCTCTCAGCTCCCCCCTCATCATAAAAATCATATCTGTCCAATGCCCGCCATCAGCCGACCTTATCCACGCTCGATGGGCACGACACCTCAGGCAACCTAATGTTAACCGTTTGAAGCAGGGGAGGTTGAGACCTTAAAACTTGTTCATCTCATTCCATATTCTTAAACGTAACCCCTCAAACTCAATTGGCAAGGACATACCCCCGGCTAGCTGTGACGAAATATACTAATAGGGCAGGTGGGATGGAAGCTGTTTGCTGGCCTGAATCCCAAGTGGCACTGAGGTAAGACCTCCCCCACACTAATTTACACAGAACATAATCCCACCCACACACTCTTTTAAACCACTCCCATGCATCTATCCCCACACTCCTACATGTGCCCTTGTCCGCTTAGCTGCGCTATCTCCCCAGGGTCTTAATGCTGGCCATGATAGAAAGGTGTAGGAAAACACATTGTATCACAGTTTTCTGTGTCTAGGGCTGCATAGGCTTCAATATTGACCCGAGTGTCAGAACTGGACCATTGAACAATGGAAGAAGGTTGCATGATCTGATGAATCACGTTTTCTTTTAGGTCAGGTGGGTGGCCGGGTGTATGTGCGTCATTTACCTGGGGAAAAGATGGCAGCAGGATGCACTATGGGAAGAAGGCAGGCAAGTGGAGGCACTATTACGCTGTAGGCAATGTTCTGTTGGAAACCTTGGGTTCTGGCATTCAGGTGGATGTTACTTTGACACATATCATCGACCTAGAGATTGTTGCAGACCTTGTACACTCCTCGTGGCAATAGTGTTCCCTGGTGGCAGTGGCCTCTTTCAGCAGGATAATGCACCTTGCCACACTATAAACATTGGTCAAGAATTGTTTGAGAAACAAGGCAAAGCATTAAAATCTGATCTCTGGCTGTCCCTCCTCGCTACTTGAAGGACACATTCAGAAATCTTGTGGAGTCCATGAGTATTAGAGCTGTTTTGGCAACATGTGAGAGACAGGTGGTTTTATAGTTGTGGATGATCGGTTTATGTACAAGCCTTTGGCAAAACTAATGGTATCTCCATTTTTCCCTTCCTCCAACTTTAGATTATTACCTCTTCCTATGGAATATATCAGACTCTTAAATTTTAGTCATTAATTTCATTTCATTTTATTGTTATTTTATTTTTAAACCTAGGTGTGTGCATTTGATTTATACTTTAAACCAAGAACCAGCAATGAGACCCATGAATGTTGCAATGTCTGTCTGCGGATGGACTTTGGGATTTATACAGACTCTAACCCATGCATTGCAGCACTAGGTGTGAAATTAGAATAACATCAGAATGATAGAAAATAGCAGAATTCTAGAATTCATCAAAATCAAAAGATTTTACTTTTTGTCGCTGCAAGGCTTTCTGGGAGTGTGGTAGAGAGGTTCATTTGCAGAGGATTATGTTATATTTACCGCTTAGATGAAGCAAGGAAATAAATCCTTTCAGACTGCACTTTCCATGTTAGAGGTTTGATTTTTTGCATTTTTTATCCTCAGTAGAAATGTAAATGAATGTTTTACTTGATTCTTAAAATAGAACTCTCTGCTTTAAGGTACATGGTAGGAAGTCATACTGATATAAACCATTATTTAACATAAAGCTGCTTGTTTGTACAGAACTAGTAAAAAAAAAACTGGCACCACATCACTGCTCCTGTTTTCCCCTCTGTGTGCCCTATGTGACCCTCTGAGACCCAGTCCTGTCCATAAGGCCCTGGGGAGATAGCGCAGCTAAGCGGACAAGGGCACATGTAGGAGTGTGGGGGTAGATGCATGGGATTGGATGGGAAAGAGTGTGTGGGTGGGATTATGTTCTGTGTAAGTTAGTGTGGGGGAGGTCTTACCTCAGTGCCACTTGGGATTCGGGCCAGCAAACGGCTTCCCTCCCGCCCGCCTGCCCTATTGGTATATTTCGTCACAGCTAGCCGGGGGTATGTCCTTGCCAATTGAGTTTGAGTGGTTACGTTTAAGTATATGGAATGAGATGAACAAGTTTTTAAGGTCTCAACCTCCCCTGCTTCAAAAGGTTAAACATTTGGTTGCCTGAGGTGTCGTGCCCATCGAGCGTGGATAAGGTCGGCTGATGGCGGGCATTGGAAATATATGATTTTTATGACGAGGGGGGAGGTGAGAGGAAGTGGTGATTAGGAACCACTGTATGTTTATTGGCAAGGACAGTTGGGTCACTGTATAACACTATGGGTGGAGTTATATATGTATATATGTTAATTTATGCTTATTTATGTCTAACGTTTTTGTTACAGAAAAAGAAGAGATTTAATAAATAAAGTTATGGATGTGTTATTCAGGAAATTTAGTTTGTGATAATAAATGATGTGGCCTGTTCATCCATACTAAGTTAGTTTTTGTTCTAGGCTGCATCGCAATTCCCCACTACGTACATACATGTCCAGTGTGAATGAAGTATCAGGGAGTTCATTGTATATGAGACAGACAGCAATGTGTGGAATATCATTACAGCATCTCAGTATCGGAGCAATCTATACAATGCCACACTGTGTCTGTTTGTAGCATCGTACTATATAAACACCTGACCAAGACAACATGTTACAAACAGTAACCAACAGGTGCACTTGGTTAGTCCAATTCTCCTTCTGGAGTCTACTCACGTGGTACCTAAGAGGGGGCCTGTGTATACAGTGTCAGAGCCAATAACAAGGCTGCATCGAGAGTGATTTAAACAACAGTACGTTATGACATAGTATAATCATGTAGACACCAGTTTATTATCACATGTCCCAAGCCTACTGATATATGTGGACCGTGCTCTGCTGGAGTTGGATCAGTTTGTTTGGTTCCTTTTTGGGCCCTAATCTAAAGGATGAAACCTTTTCCTTGTGAACTGGTGTGGTAGCTGTGTTTATTCTTCCTGTGACAGGATGTATAAGGATCGGTGTAACTGGCTCCTCTGGCCGTACTAATCTATATATGAGGAGCAGACACAGCGTTCTCAGACAACAATCTGCTTAGCACAAAATGAATTGTAGATAATTTTCTAAACCACGAATATGGGCTATTTTAATAATATTTAATTTGTTTTTAAGGGGTTACAGCATCTTTGGAAATATCCCATCTTAGTGAATATGGACTGTGTTTTCCCACCATAGCTGTCCTCACACGCAGTGTGCGTTGCTAGAAATGAACTTGTCTCTTGAATAAATTTTGACGGACGGTTCTTTGGTGAGAATCGTCTCTGCATGTTTTTTCAGGAAATTAACTGGTGAAATATTTTCTAATCACAAGTGACAAGGCTGGACCCCATTGCAGCCTCGAACTAATATCCATACTGTAATTCTATTAAATACATTAAGATGTTAGCCATCGATTCAGCAAAGTGTGTCTTAATTGGATCCTGTAAGCTGTATACTGTGATATATTTGCTGGAAACAATAACAAGCGGAGATAATCCACATTCTGTAGCCCAGAATGTGCAGCCATCACCTCGCCTTCTTTTGAAATCCCATGGGGGGGGGGCACAGCAAAGTCAAGGTTCTTTCAAGATCACAATCGCGCTCAAGTTTCAAATGTAAGCACTAATGAAGTATGTGTGATGCCGTCAAATTCTGATTAGCATAGGATTGAGACAACATTACAGGCTCCGGACAGACAGCATTGTTTATGTCCTCTGTATGGATCAAAGGAGAAGAAATAAGTCAGGAACCCTCTTATGTTTATGGTTTCATTCAATAAACAGTGGGTGACCGGCGTTCTAAAATAATAACTTCTTTAGTGAGTAGAATCTCCATACAGAGCAATCTCCCCTGGTACAAATGGTGGCCATAAATTGAGTTTATGCTCAATCATGTTTTCTTTTTCAGAGTGTCAAACGTCTGTATATCACAACTCTTATATTTACAGGGACGCTCCAAACATCAACACACATTTCCTGCATTTCATAGCTGCTGGTCTAAATATTTATCTGTTTTTTCATGTTTGATTTTTATATAGTTTTTACAAACTAAATTAATAAATGTATTGCGGCATTCTACATCTTAATTCCACCGCCTCGGTCCCACCTCCTTCGTTATAAAATACTTCCTTGTTCTTGTGATATGTCCCTTTTATAGCAAGCAGGCACACTTAGTGGAGTCTTGAATTCTTCAGGTATTTTATACAGAACTCATGGATTCTATTTACAACTCGTGGATTCTACAACCACTTACGTTTTGCCCATTCTTCATGTTTGGCTTATTTGCACGTGACTAGGGTCTCCATGAGTCAAAAGAGAAACACAGAAGAGGAACCCATGCTCATTGTGTCTGGAGGATATTAGCAAAACATCATGGATGAGGTCAGGTGAAGATTGAGATAATTGTCTTGGATTGCTCTATCTATGGAGCAGTTTGAATCTGGAATCCTGTTAAGTGATGGATCAGTCTAATATATATATGATACAGACTCTCACTGTAATGGCTCAAGACAAACAGGCGTTACATAGTTAAATAGCTGAAAAGAGACATCAAGTTCAGCCTTCCTCACATATGTTGTTGCTGTTGATCCAAAAGAAGGCAAAAAACCTAGTCTGAAGCGCTTCTAATTTTGCCACAAGCTAGGAATTTTTTTTTTTCCTATTTGACCCCAAAATAGCAGTCAGATGTCTCCTTGGATCAATCAGCTATTACCCCACTAATTAGAAATTATATCCCTGTATGTTATGTTTTTGTAAGTATTTATCCAATTGCAGTTTAAACCTCTGTAGTGACTCTGACAAAACCACCTCTTCAGGCAGAGAATTCCACATCCTTATTGCTCTTACTATAAAAAAAACCTTTTCTTTGCCTTAGATGAAATCTCCTTTCTTCCAGCCTAAATGTGTGACCTCGTGTCCTATGTATAGCCCTGTTTATGAATAGATTTCCAGATAAAGGTTTGTACTGGCCCCGAATATAATTGTATAAAGTTATCATATCCCCTCTCAGGCGCCGTTTTTCCAAACTAAACAGATTTAATTTTTTTAACCTTTCTTCGTAACTAAAATGCTCCATTCCTTTTATACAATCTGATTGTAGATCATCAAAAATAATAGATTATCTGATCATTAACCCAATATTCCGATATTTACCAAGATGAAGTAGATATTGTATAGGTTACCTATGTATTATATACACCCAAACTATGTTTTAATTTTCTGGAGGTTCTGTTAATAACATCAATATTTCACAGATTGCTCAGGTTTCTGTATATATTGTCCAGGTAAGAACTGTAGGTTACTGAGATATGATGTCCAGGTATAATGTATAGATTGTCCAGGTATGATGTATAGATTGTCCAGGTATAATGTATAGATTGTCCAGGTATAATGTATAGATTGTCCAGGTATGATATATAGATTGTCCATGTAAGAACTGTAGGTTACTGAGAGATGATGTACGGGTATGATGTATGAATTGTCCCGGTATGATGTATAGATTGTCCAGGTATGATGTATTGATTGTCCAGGTATAATGTATAGATTGTCCAGGTATGATGTATAGATTGTCCAGGTATGATGTATAGATTGTCCAGGTATAATGTATAGATTGTCCAGGTATAATGTATAGATTGTCCAGGTATGATGTATAGATTGTCCAGGTATAATGTATAGATTGTCCAGGTATGATGTATAGATTGTCCAGGTATAATGTATAGATTGTCCAGGTATGATGTATAGATTGTCCAGGTATAATGTATAGATTGTCCAGGTATGATGTATAGATTGTCCAGGTATGATATATAGATTGTCCAGGTATGATGTATAGATTGTCCAGGTATGATGTATAGATTGTCCAGGTATGATGCATTGATTGTCCAGGTATAATGTATAGATTGTCCAGGTATGATGTATAGATTGTCCAGGTATAATATGATATATAGATTGTCCAGGTATGATGTATAGATTGTCCAGGTATGATGTATAGTTTGTCCAGGTATAATGTATAGATTGTCCAGGTATAATGTATAGATTGTCCAGGTATGATGTATAGATTGTCCAGGTATAATGTATAGATTGTCCAGGTATGATGTATAGATTGTCCAGGTATAATGTATAGATTGTCCAGGTATGATGTATAGATTGTCCAGGTATGATGTATAGATTGTCCAGGTATAATGTATAGATTGTCCAGGTATGATGTATAGATTGTCCAGGTATAATGTATAGATTGTCCAGGTATGATGTATAGATTGTCCAGGTATAATGTATAGATTGTCCAGGTATGATGTTTAGATTGTCCAGGTATAATGTATAGATTGTCCAGGTATGATGTATAGATTGTCCAGGTATAATGTATAGATTGCACCAGCATTGCTTAATTTACCCAGTAATACAGCTTTAATGTTCACACAGAAGTTACTGTAAGAATGGAGCATTATCTGGGCCTGGGATTGATTTAGCAATTCTCGTGCATATAACTACAAACAATTATAATTTGGTAAATGGAGCAAAAACCACTTCTGTAGGTCACTAACGGGTGTTCGGCTTTTATATTTAACAAACACTCTTTTCCGGTCAGTGTAAAGATCTCAAGTTCAGTAAATGGACAGATTAACTTGCACATCTTCATCATGGACACACAACAATCAGATAATAGCAAATGAAGCTTTAATGTCGCTTAGCAAGAATCCACTCACCTTAGTCACTGGTCATAATGTTAAGTGTGTTTCAAGCTACATTAGACAATAATGCAATAACTGTGTTTATTAATCTAGCATACCTTATTTTATAGTCACTTTACAAAGACAGGACCTGCATCATTATTTAGCAATTAGAGAAACACTCTGATCTCCATAAACATTATAACTAAGTATGGTATGTATGCAGGGCCGTCTTTAAGGAGGGGCAAAAGGGGCAGCTGCCCCGGGCCCAGTTACTCCTGCGGGCCCGAAGGCAGCTGCCCCATGGGCCCCCTGCGGCACCTGAGGTAATCAGGGGCCACAGCCCTTTAATACTGCTCTGCACCGGCCCGGGCCCCTGTTATATGGGGGGTGGCTGACTACATACTCACAGCTAGCCCCCTCACATACTACCCTGTGAGTCTCTTTGTTTCCTGGGCATGCTGCGAGGCAGTGAGGTCAGATTGCTTCCTCCCAGTAAGAACTGATCACTTCCTCCTCAGTGCCGCTGGGGAGGAGGCACACACCACATGGAGGAGGATGCAAGCATTGTGGGGAAGAGGGACTGAGAAAGCTGATGGCAGACTCCCATCAGCCTGGGCCAGCAAGCTCTCACTGGACCCCAGGGAAGCCACCTTTCTGTACCCAAAATGTAAGGAGACAGGAGGGTGGCTAAATATGTTTTGTTTTTTGTTTTGCTAATTTCTGATATCACTTTTATTCAAGTGTGTTGGTGTTTGTAATGTAACACACAGGGAATAAGTACATGTTAAAAATCCTAGAAGAACCTGACAGTTCCCTATTAAATATAAATTTAAAAAGTATTTATTTTAACATATTGCATCAAGTGTTATCAAAGGTTGTATACCATTTTCAAATGTCACTTTTGCCAAATTCTGGACCAGGGTATGTAAGAACAGAGTTGCTGGGAGTTGCTGTCCAAGAGCTGCTAGAAGGCAGAGATTAAAATATGTAAATGTACACATATATGTGTGTGTGTATCTGGCTGTGTTTGTGTCAGTGTGTGTATCTGGCTGTGTTTATGTCCTTGTGTGTATCTGGCTGTGTTTATCTGTGTGTCAGTGTTTCTGTGTGTATGTATACCTCATACACCTGTATGTGCACCTGTGTGTGTGTTTCGGTGTGTGTGTAAGTGTGCATCTGAGTGTGTGGTAATGCATACATCCCCGCATTTTAATGCCAACACAAATACACTCCATCTCTAGCACTGTACACATATACACCCCTGCATTTATACCTTTATGTATGTGTGTATCTGAGTGTGTGTGTATATACCTGTGTCAGTGTGTGTGTGTGTATGTGCCAGTGTGTGTATATCAAAGTGCTTGTATCTGTGTGTCAAAGGGTGTGTATCTGAGTGTGTGTGTGTATGTGTATGTGCCAGTATGTGTCAAGGTGTGAGCATGTGTGTATCTGCGTGTTAATGTGTATGTGTATATGTGTTATAGAAATCACACAACATGCAAACAGACCCCTGCAAACACAAACATTACAAACACACCAGTTTGCTGAAACACCAATACTACACACAAATGTACACATGTATTTAAAAGACAACACTACATCCAAACACCCCCCTGCATGCAAATACAAACATTACATGCAAACACATTCCTGTATTAAAACGCTACACCCCTACATGCACACATACACTCTATACAATAACATTCTGACATTCATTTGCACAAACACTGCTCAAAAATACAACCCTGCAAGGCTGGTAGATACCCAGCTGGCATAGCATCGCAGGAGTTGTATGACAGATGGGGATCTATCTTTTCTTTACTCTTGTGCTACAGGGCAGGCCTGAATTTTTTTTGTTGTTGCACAAAGGCACTCTCTACATTAGTTTCGCCTCTAGGTTGGGGTGGAGGGAGTGATTGCATGCCCAGGGGGGCCCAAACAGATGCTTGCCCAGGGTCCAATCAATATTAAAGACGGCCCTGTATGTATGCATGTAATGTACACCAATCAGTCACAACATTAAAACCACCTGCCTAATATTGTGTAGATCCTCCTCGTGCTGCCAAAACAACTCTGATGCATCAAGGCATGGACTCTACGTGTCCTCTTAACATGTCCTGTGGTATCTGGCACCAAGACATTAGCAGCAGATCCTTTAAGTCCTGCAAGTCGCATGGTGGGGCCTCCGTGGATTGGATTTGTTGTTCCCGCACATGCCAATTAACTTGAGATTTGGAGAATTTGGAGGCTAGAGCAGCACCCTGAACCTTTTGTTACGTTCCTCAATCCATTCCTGAACAAATTGTCCAGTGTGGCAGGGTGCATTAGCCTACTGAAAGAGGTCACTGCCATCAGAGAACACCATTGCCATGATGGGGTGTACGTGGTCTGCAACAATCTCTAGGTAGATGTCATAGAAACAGATAAATGCCAGGATCCAAGGTTTCCCAGCAAAACATTGCGCAGAACATAACACTGCCTCCACCGGGCTGCCTTCTTCTCGTGGTGCATCCTGCTGCCATCTCTTCCCTAGGAAAATGATGCGCACACACACAGCCATCTACCTCATCTAAAATACCATGCAACCTTCCTCCATTGCTCCATGGTCCAGTTCTATTGCTCACATGCCTATTTAAGCTGCTGTCGCTGGTGGACAGGGATCAACATGGGCACTCTGACTGGTCTGTGGCTATACAATCCCGCATGCAGTATACTGTGATGCAAAATGTGTTCTTACAACTTTCTATATTGGTCATCATTAAGTTTTTCAGCAGTTTGTGCTATACTTGCTCTTATTTGTGATCGGGCCAGATGAGCTAGCTTTTGCTCCTCATGTGCAGCAATGAGCATTGGTTGCACCACTTTTGGTTGATACTAACTACTGCATCCTGGGAACACTTCACAAGACTTGCAGGTTTGGAGTTGCTCTGACCCAGTCATTTAGCCATCAAAATTTGGCCCTTGCCCAAGTCACTCAGATCTTTTCACTTGTCCATATTTCCTGCTTCCAAATTCATGAACTGACTGCTCACTTGCTGCCTAATAGATCCTAGCCCTTGACAGGGGACATTGTAACAATATAATCAATGTTATTCATTTCACCTGTCAGTGGTTTTAATGTTGTGTGTGATCAGTGTATGCATGGTGATGCATGGTTATGTATATTTGTTTATGTTGTCTTGAGTCCTGGGTGCCATCCACCAGTTTTCTGTCTACCATCTTTGTTGTGTTTGACAAAAAAATGGGTCTCTCTGTTGTATCAATTGCCTGCACCCACACTGGTAATGTGAACATTTAATATACACATTATTAAGTGTGAGTCTGTCCAACTTGGGCAGAAAAGATAAGCAGAGAGTGCTGGGTGGAGTCGGGTCACTCCTGGTATGTTAGCTCCTTGCACTCTGAACTCTTAATGTGGAGTTTGATTTCAGGAGAACTCTAGAATGAGCAACACTATGGGTACTGCTAAGTGTTTTATCAAATTCTCCAGAAGCACTTACTAAATACAAAATGGGAAATAAATTGAGAAAAAAGTTTAGCATTTTTTAAATTATTTATTTTATATGTTAGCATGACGTTTTTGGTGTTTTGATTGTTTTATAGATGAATGAAGCTCACCCTGAGAACGTGAGACACTGGTCCTCAAATTTTTTTATTATATTCCTCTTTTTTTCACATTTTTCATTAAAACCTTATTTCAACTGCAATAGAGTGGCCCAATTTTATAAATTAATTAATCTCCAACCATACATTATTACTCAGGTCTGGGCAAAAGACCTCCTGGACTCCTCCTGGACTCTATAGGTTTTCCCTAACACCCTTCATAGCTGGTAACCCACAACCCTCTTTCTCCCCTCCACATTAATATAAATGTTATTTAATACCCACCAATCAGCATATTACCTTGTGCCATTCCACATATCTATACTTTAACACTGAATCCATCAGCTCTTTATTTGGGCTGTCTCTCACCCAAACTCCCTCAGCTAGGGGAGTTTCTTCAAAAGAGGGTCAAGGAGAGAGTTGGAATTGAGGAAGTGAGGCACATGGGCAAAGACAAATCTTTCCAGAATCTTTGAGGAAAAATGGAGCAGGGATATGGGATGATAGTTAGAGGGGGAGGACAGGTCAAGAGATGTTTTTTTCAGGATAGGTATTACAGTGGCATGTTTAAGGTCAACAGGGACAATGACAAAAGAGAGACAGCAGTTGAAGATGTGTGTTAAGGAAGGCACAAGACAAGGGAAGAGAGATCTGATAAGGTGAGATGGGACAGGATTAAGCGGGCAAGTGGTGGGGCGAGAGGAAAGGAGAAGCGCAGCCACCTCTTGTTCAGTAGCTGGGGAGAAAGTCTGAAGGGTAGGAAAGGCATGATATATGTGTGGTTGAGAAGAGAATGGCAAGGAGGGGAGAATTCGTTCCTTAGCTGTTCAATCTTGTCGGTAAAGTAGCATGCAAAGCTATCGGCTGTAAGGTTAGTTTGAGGGGTGGCCACAGCAGGGCGGAGAAGGGAATTAAAGGTGTCAAAGAGATGCCTGGGATTGCGGGAGCATGAACTAATGAGAGAGGAAAAGTATGACTGTTTGGCAAGGGCAAGGGCTGCGCTGTATGAGCACAATATGAATCTATAATGGAGAAAGTCTGACTGGGTGCGAGACTTCCTCCAGGAGCGTTCAGCACAACGGGAGCAGCTTTGCAGGTAGCGTGTTGATTTAGTATGCCATGGTTGGAGGCATGTCCTCCTCGAGATGCATGTTTGGAGCAGGGCTGCAGCATTCAAGGCCCAAGTAAGGGTTAGGTTATATGTGGAGATGGCCAGTGAGGGACAGGAGAGGGAAGAGATGGATAGCGATTTTGAATCAATATCATCTGACAGCCGCTGGAGGTCAATAGAAACATAGAAACATAGAATGTGACGGCAGATAAGAACCATTCGGCCCATCTAGTCTGCCCAATTTTCTAAATACTTTCATTAGTCCCTTATCTTATAGTTAGGATAGCCTTATGCCTATCCCACGCATGCTTAAACTCCTTTACTATGTTAACCTCTACCACTTCAGCTGGAAGGCTATTCCATGCATCCACTACCCTCTCAGTAAAGTAATACTATTTTCAATCCTTTGTCCCTCTAATTTAAGACTATGTCCTCTTGTTGTGGTAGTTTTTCTTCTTTTAAATATAGTCTCCTCCTTTACTGTGTTGATTCTCTTTATGTATTTAAATGTTTCTATCATATCCAAGGACTAATATGTAGTAAAAATAAAACTTAGCTTTTATTGAGGGTGAAGGCTGGTAACAAATGTTGACGTTTCAGTTCAAGACACTGAACTTTCTCCAGGACCCCCTGTCTCGTGTTTCCTCCAAGCTATACATGTTAAGTTCCTTTCACCTTTCCTGGTAAGTTTCAGGAAGAAAGTTCAGTGTCTTGAACTGAAACGTCGACTTTTTGTTACCAGCCTTCAACCTCAATAAAAGGTAAGTTTTATTTTTACTACATATTGGTCCTTGGAGTACTATCATTATCCTGTTTTGTATATTCCTGTGGACAAGCACCGCACAGTGTTTATTTGTACTGGAGTGCAGGCATTTGGATTTGTTTATATATATATATATATATATATATATATATATTAAGATGTTAAAAGATTATTTGCGAAGTTTAGCCAAAAATTATGTCATTTGGAAATGTATCTAAAAATATTAAATTGAGGCCATGGTGTGTTAAGTCTTCATTGTTTAAACATTTTGTATGCGTGACGATTGTACCCACGTTTGTAAAGCTGTCTGATTCCCTGTGCAATTTTATAGGTTTTTACTGCACTAACCTCTCTCTGTGGAAATAAGAACTACGTGTATGATAATGTTTAAGTGCAGCGCCCTCTGGTGGTCGAACTAGCAGTGGGCGTGTATTATATCCAGTATGCAAATTAGAGTCCTTGGCAGTGTACAGAAGGGGATGTTAAATCCTAAAGGCTGTCCCCCTATTTTTATTTTCCACTTGTTTTAAAGCCATAGCTAATTGTTTTGAGTCCTCCCGAGTCGTATAAATTTTTCTCTCACATGGTAACTATCACCCCAATTGTAATGAGGAGTAAGTGAGGGTCATTCCTCGATATTGGAAAACAGCTATTATTCCTTCTATGACTGAGGACTGAGGTGTTGCATAATACTCTAGAAACCAAGAGATGTAAATTAGACTTTAGACCACCTATCAATACAGTTAATGTACTGAAATATGAATGAGAACTCTGGGAACAGGATGTCAATAATCAATATAAATTATAACCCACGTAACCAAGTTATTTATATGATCTTATTTTAAGCACCATGTTGCACGTAACATATTTGGCATTTTTATAAAAAAAATTTAACACTGAAAAAACTTTAATTATTACATATTGTATCAGATATGTATAAATTGTATTTTTTTTTTGTTTTTGTTTTTATGTATGTCATTTATATTCATATTATATTAGTAATTTTACTGTTATGGAAACAAATTTATCTCTAATAAAAAACATGTGAAAAGGGGTAAGTGAGGGCCAGTCTTTATGTTTATGGAATGTGATGCATGGTTGGTATTTTGTTAGAAGCAATGCTGGTGGTTCTTATTTCTGGAGGGGAAGGGCAGACAATGTATTAAGTTGGTTTTGCCTGGTCGTGTCACAATTTGCAAATAATATGTAATGTATTGTAATTTAATATGTAAAAAAATGTAATTTATAATGTATATATTGTAATTTAATATGTAAAAAATTGTAATTTAATATAAATATATTGTGATTTAATATGTTATATATTGTAATAAAATATACCGTGATTTAATATGTAATATATTGTAATAAAATATATTGTGATTTAATATGTAATGTATTGTAATCTAATATGTAATATATTGTAATTTAATATAAATATATTGTGATTTAATATGTAATATATTGTAATTTAATATAAATATATTGTGATTTAATATGTTGCATATTGTAATAAAATATATTGTGATTTAATATGTAATGTATTGCAATCTAATATGTAATATGTTGTAATTTAATATAAATATTTTGTGATTTAATATGTTATATATTGTAATAAAATATATTGTGATTTATTATGTAATATATTGTAATTTAATATGTAATGTATTGTAATCTAATATGTAATATATTGTAATTTAATAAAAATATTTTGTGATTTAATATGTGATGTAATGTGATTTAATATGTAATATATTGTAATTTAAGATATAATGTATTGTAATTTAATATAAATATATTGTGATTTAATATGCAATATATTGTGATTTAATATAAATATATTGTAAGATAATATGTAATGTATTGTAATTTAATATGTAATATATTGTAATTTAATATAAATATATTGTAATGTATTGTAATCTAATACGTAATATATTGTAATTTAATATAAATATATTGTGATTTAATATGTTATATATTGTAATAAAAATATATTGTAATTTAATATGCAATGTATTGTAATCGAATATGTAATGTATTGTAATTTAATATGTAATACAATGAACAAAATTATAAACGCAACACTTTTGTTTTTGCCCCCATTTTTCATGAGATGAACTCAAAGGTCTAAGACTTTTTCTATGTACACAAAAGGCCTATTTCTCTCAAATATTGTTCAAAAATCTGTCTAAATCTGTGTTAGTGAGCACTTCTCCTTTGCCGAGATAATCCATCCACCTCACAGGTGTGGCATATCAAGATGCTGATTAGACAGTATGATTATTGCACAGGTGTGCCGTAGGCTGGCCACAATAAAAGACTGCTCTGAAATGTGCAGATTTATCACACAGCACAATGCCACAGATGTGCAAGTTTTGAGGGAGCGTGCAAATTGGCATGCTGACTGCAAGAATGTCCACCAGAGCTGTTGCCCGTGAATTGAATGTTCATTCTCTACCATAAGCCGTCTCCAAAGGCGTTTCAGAGAATTTGGCAGTACATCCAACTGGCCTCACAACTGCACACCACATGTAACCACACCGGCTCAGGACCTCCACATCCAGCATCTTCACTTCCAAGATTGTCTAAGACCAGCCACCCAGACAGCTGCTGCAACAATCGGTTTGCATAACCAAAGAATTTCTGCACAAACTGTCGGAAACCGTGTCAGGGAAGCTCATCTGCATGCTCGTCGTCCTCATCAGGGTCTCGATCTGACTGCAATTCGTCATCGTAACCAACTTGAGTGGGCAAATGCTCACATTCGATGGCGTCTGGCATTTTGGAGAGGTGTTCTCTTCATGGATGAATCCCGGTTCTCACTGTACAAGGCAGATAGAAGACAGCGTGTATGGCATTGTGTGGGTGAGCGGCTTGCTTATGTCAATGTTCTGGATCGAGTGATCCATGGTGGTGGTGGGGTTATGGTATGAGCAGGCGTATGTTATGGACAACGAACACCAGTGCATTTTACTGATGGCATTTTGAATGCACAGAGATATGTTGCGATCCTGAGGCCCAC
>OW240913.1:370835868-370867781 GCA_933207985.1 Pelobates cultripes | reverse complement strand
TATAACCCACGTAACCAAGTTATTTATATGATCTTATTTTAAGCACCATGTTGCACGTAACATATTTGGCATTTTTATTAATTTGTTTTTTAATACTGAAAAAACTTTAATTATTACATATTGTATCAGATGATATGTATAAATTGTATTTGTTTTTTTGTTTTTGTTTTTATGTATGTCATTTATATTCATATTATATTAGTAATTTTACTGTTATGGAAACAAATTTATCTCTAATAAAAAACATGTGAAAAGGGGTAAGTGAGGGCCAGTCTTTATGTTTATGGAATGTGATGCATGGTTGGTATTTTGTTAGAAGCAGTGCTGGTGGTTCTTATTTCTGGAGGGGAAGGGCAGACAATGTATTAAGTTGGTTTTGCCTGGTCGTGTCACAATTTGCAAATAATATGTAATGTATTGTAATTTAATATGTAAAAAAATGTAATTTATAATGTATATATTGTAATTTAATATGTAAAAAATTGTAATTTAATATAAATATATTGTGATTTAATATGTTATATATTGTAATAAAATATACCGTGATTTAATATGTAATATATTGTAATAAAATATATTGTGATTTAATATGTAATGTATTGTAATCTAATATGTAATATATTGTAATTTAATATAAATATATTGTGATTTAATATGTAATATATTGTAATTTAATATAAATATATTGTGATTTAATATGTTGTATATTGTAATAAAATATATTGTGATTTAATATGTAATGTATTGCAATCTAATATGTAATATGTTGTAATTTAATATAAATATTTTGTGATTTAATATGTTATATATTGTAATAAAATATATTGTGATTTAATATGTAATATATTGTAATTTAATATGTAATGTATTGTAATCTAATATGTAATATATTGTAATTTAATAAAAATATTTTGTGATTTAATATGTGATGTAATGTGATTTAATATGTAATATATAGTAATTTAAGATATAATGTATTGTAATTTAATATAAATATATTGTGATTTAATATGTAATATATTGTAATTTAATATAAATATATTGTAATGTATTGTAATCTAATACGTAATATATTGTAATTTAATATAAATATATTGTGATTTAATATGTTATATATTGTAATAAAAATATATTGTAATTTAATATGTAATGTATTGTAATCTAATATGTAATGTATTGTAATTTAATATGTAATACAATGAACAAAATTATAAACGCAACACTTTTGTTTTTGCCCCCATTTTTCATGAGATGAACTCAAAGGTCTAAGACTTTTTCTATGTACACAAAAGGCCTATTTCTCTCAAATATTGTTCAAAAATCTGTCTAAATCTGTGTTAGTGAGCACTTCTCCTTTGCCGAGATAATCCATCCACCTCACAGGTGTGGCATATCAAGATGCTGATTAGACAGTATGATTATTGCACAGGTGTGCCGTAGGCTGGCCACAATAAAAGACTGCTCTGAAATGTGCAGATTTATCACACAGCACAATGCCACAGATGTGCAAGTTTTGAGGGAGCGTGCAAATTGGCATGCTGACTGCAAGAATGTCCACCAGAGCTGTTGCCCGTGAATTGAATGTTCATTCTCTACCATAAGCCGTCTCCAAAGGCGTTTCAGAGAATTTGGCAGTACATCCAACTGGCCTCACAACTGCACACCACATGTAACCACACCGGCTCAGGACCTCCACATCCAGCATCTTCACTTCCAAGATTGTCTAAGACCAGCCACCCAGACAGCTGCTGCAACAATCGGTTTGCATAACCAAAGAATTTCTGCACAAACTGTCGGAAACCGTGTCAGGGAAGCTCATCTGCATGCTCGTCGTCCTCATCAGGGTCTCGATCTGACTGCAATTCGTCATCGTAACCAACTTGAGTGGGCAAATGCTCACATTCGATGGCGTCTGGCATTTTGGAGAGGTGTTCTCTTCATGGATGAATCCCGGTTCTCACTGTACAAGGCAGATAGAAGACAGCGTGTATGGCATTGTGTGGGTGAGCGGCTTGCTTATGTCAATGTTCTGGATCGAGTGATCCATGGTGGTGGTGGGGTTATGGTATGAGCAGGCGTATGTTATGGACAACGAACACCAGTGCATTTTACTGATGGCATTTTGAATGCACAGAGATATGTTGCGATCCTGAGGCCCACTGTTGTGCAATTCACCCACGACCATCACCTCATGTTGCAGCGTGATAATGCACAGCCCCATGTTGCAAGGATCTCTACACAATTCCTGGAAGCTGAAAACATCCCAGTTCTTGCATGGACAGCATACTCACCGGACATGTCACCCATTGAGCATGTTTGGGATGCTCTGGATCGGCGTATACGATAGTGTGTTCCAGGTCCTGTCAATATCCACCAACTTCGCACAGCAATTGAAGAGGAGTGGGCCAACATTCCACAGGCCACAATGAACAACCTGATCAACTCTATGCGTAGGAGATATGTTGCCCTCCGTGTGGCAAATGGTGGTCACACCAGATACTGACTGGTTTACGGACCCTCCCCGGACTCCCCCAATACAGTAAAACTGCACATTTTAGAGTGGTCTTTTATTGTGGCCAGCCTAAGGAACACCTGTGCAATAATCATGCTGTCTAATCAGCATCTTGATATGCCACACCTGTGAGGTGGATGGATTATCTCTGCTAAGGAGAAGTGCTCACTAACACAGATTTAGACAGATTTGTGAACAATATTTGAGAGAAATGGGCCTTTTGTGTACATAGAAAAAGTCTTAAATCTTTGAGTTCAGCTCATGAAAAATGGGGGCAAAAACAAAAGTGTTGCATTTATTTTTTTGTTCCGTGTATATTGTAATTTAATATGTAATGTATTGTAATTTAATATGTAATGTTTCTGCCGTTCCTGGAGTTTGTTACTGTGTGATATAAATGTACATTGCAAAGGCTAGATTTCCTGAACGTACGTTCTACCACTCATTTCACTCTGAAAGAGTTTATCTGGATTTATTGCAGTTTATTTACTAAATTGAGAATTGTGAAAAATGTAACCTCTGTAATTGGCAGGTTTTGGGCCAAAATAAAAGGGCTGGAAAATTAGCTGAATTGGAGATTGTTCCATTTTTTGGTATGTTTGACTAAAATTTGCAGCCCCCTCAATTCCCAGCTAAGTAGATAAGTAACACTAAGATTTTCTTTCCTTTTTGAAACCATTTTATTACTTAACTCAAAAGGCTGGTGAGTACCATTAAATTGGGTAATAGTAACATCCCCTTGATGTGGGGCAAAAGTAACCAGAGTAATCTGAATGTACATTTCCTGGTTAAATACTTTGCTAGTATTCATTTTTAAAGGGCCACTATAGTGCCAGGAAAACATACTTGTTTTCCTGGCACTATAGGGCTTTAGGGGGAGGAAGGGGTTAAATGTACCTCTTTCTCCAGCGCCGGGCGGGGAGCTCTCCGTCTCCTCGGCTGAATGCGCATGCACGGCAAGAGCCGTGCGCGTATTCAGCTAGTCTCATAGGAAAGCATTCACAATGCTTTCCTATGGATGCTGGTGTCTTCTCACTGTGATTTTCACAGTGAGAAGCACGCAAGCGCCTCTAGCGGCTGTCAATGAGACAGCCACTACAGGCTGGATTAACCCATTTATAAACATAGCAGTTTCTCTGAAACTGCTATGTTTATAGAAAAAAGGGTTAACCCTAGCTGGACCTGGCACCCAGACCACCTCATTAAGCTGAAGTGGTCTGGATGCCTATAGTGGTCCTTTAAAGGTGAATTTTAAATTTAAGTCTATGGAAGCATTGCTGATTTGGAGAATTTTTCCAACTGAGCTACTCTGGCCTTATATTTGAAATGTAGTGACAATTCTCACTATAGTAAAGAGAATTGGGTTTGTCCATGGCTACCAGCCCCAAAACGCACGTCCAATGGAGGCTGTTAAAAGTACATCTCTAGTGAGCTACTTTGATTGATTTTTAGTATTGGTGACTATAATTAGCCGTATGTATAGTAAAACGCAAGATGGATTCTCTTTGATTTCAATCTATAGCCGTCCAAAGGTCGTGGCTTGTGTATTGTTATCTCTGTTTATGAAGACTCAACAGGTAAATCTTGAATCGGGTTTGAAGACGAAGTACAGATTGCTCAGCCTGAAGGGATGTAAACATTCTAAATCCAGCTCGTGCAATAAGTCTCTGAGCCACGGTTAAAATCATGTAAGTACACAGCACGTAGTCATGAAAGCATTTTGGAACATCTGTGGACAATCTTCAGAGCTCTTTGTTGGATGTTAGATTAAATAGTTCACAGTCCCAGGTGGTGTACAATGGATGCAGCTTATGGGGAGGCAGCTTCATTCTACTACAAAACCACAAGACAGGTGTTAGGCTGCATTGACTGGCCTTCCTAAAATGGCATGGACTTATTTTTATGAAATGGCCTTTTCAGAATTTCATCTCTTATTCAAAGTAATCCTGGTCGACGTCCAGTTCTGTCAAGGAAACAGAGCTTAATTAACTAAATATCCATAAGGGAGGATGAAATGAATTGACTGCTTGTTTGCCAGAGTACTCTGCATTAATATTAAAACAAAAATACATTTAACAGGAAGGAAACCTTTTAGGTAGTGGTACTTGGTTTACATTTATATTTAATATAAAATTCAAGCTCACGTTTATTCTCCTAGTCATGAAATGCCTCAGTGCCAAACCTGGCCTGCGTCATACATTTCACAATTGCCGTGATCTGCAAAATATGGGTGAATGGACTGTAGCGGAGCCCTAGTCCTAGCAGGGACTCTACCAAAGTACAATCATGAACAAGAAAAACGCCAAAGAAATATCCCACCTCCTCCCCAGCAACTGGACAACACACAGTTCTGGAAGTACAACTGAACCATATTGTCACACACACGGCTTTTATGCCCAGAAACAAGGGGTTTCTCACACAATAATACAAGGGTTTCAATCCCAAGATCCTCTGTGCCTAAGAGATAATTACGTGAGAAAAAGCATCTAAATTAATTATCTCTCAGGTACAGAAAATCCAACAAAATGGCGGCCACCCAGGGGAAGCATTCATTAATTACTTCCCTTGCGGTTTTCGCACTTAAGTGGTCGGGGTCAACGTTCTAATGGGGTACAGGGGTGGTTCTCATTCATGAAACAAAATAATTCTGTTCGTATGACGTCTCCCAAATGGAAAAAGGATGAAATGTGAATACAAGGGGAAAGTATGTATATAAAAGTATTTGGAGGTCTCCATTCTGCTACACGGAGTGTTCTTGATCTGCCTTGAAAAAAGATGACCTGCATTTTGCATATCACCACATCTCTACGCAGCATTGAATCTGTGATTACGTCCTCCGAGTGAACATTATTTCTACATAATATTATGTATGCAATTCATTTATTTATACTTTGTATAAGAAAAATGTATAATTATGTTGGAAAAAGATAGAGCATAAAGTCTTTACATTTGAAGAGGTTTATGCCACGGATCTATAATAGTTGATCTATGGATGTAGTATGTTCACTGGAGAAATAATTAGATTAAAATCATATTTCTATTGCACAATGGAGTCACTTGCTATTGGCGTAGAGTCAAAAAACAAACAATAACACAGGTCCACTTCCTAAAATGTTACAAAACGCTTACACTACAAAACAGATACTCTGTAAAAATCAATACAGGATGTATGAATAATTTATTGCTGATCTATACAAAAACTAATATAATCAATCAAATGGACACAAAGCAAAGATGTGTAAATAAAACAAACATTTGTTTTAAAAAATGCACAAAGGAAAAACAGCTTTAACGATAAAAAGCAAAAAGGAAGCCGAAGTAATGAAGTGTCCCAAGAGACGAGCGGTAGAACGCTCCATTTAGAATGAATATAAGATGTTGCTGTCACACGATATTCGTTCCCTATTGTACTGGGCTCTCATTAAACTGAATTTGCATTAGCAGGAATTCTCTATTCGTGGATATATTGTGGTGTCCTATTTCTGAAGGTTTCTGTACCCTGATAACATGTGAGATGTTGGAGATTATACCGCAGTCACCGTACGCGATGGGGGATGATATCTCTCTCTCCATGCGCACTACTTATTCTCGGTGTTAAAACACACTTGTGATCTTAAAGAATTTAAAAGGGAACGGTCATTAAAATAGCATTTTGAGTGATATTACATTAAAAAAAAACAATTAGTAGTTTTTCACTAATTATATTATAAAGCCTTTTAAAACTTTTGGTTAATTATACAATAGATATGGTGGTTTTGGTTAATTGCCCCCTCCAGTGTGACCTGCTGTGTTCCCTGAGTATTCTATAGACAGCAGTTACATTGCAATGTCCGTATCCCTTTAGTGTAAAATATATTGGGGGGTTTGGTTAATTGCCCCTCTCCAGTGTGAGCTGCTGTGTTCCCTGAGTATTCTACAGACGGCAGTTACATTGTAATGTCCGTATCCCTTTAGTGTAAAAGATATTGAGGGGTTTTGGTTAATTGCCCCCTCCAGTGTGAGCTGCTGTGTTCCCTGAGTATTCTACAGACAGCAGTTACATTGTAATGTCTGTATCCCTTTAGTGTAAAAGATATTGGGGGGGTTTGGTTAATTGCCCCCCTCCAGTGTGAGCTGCTGTGTTCCCTCCAGTGTGAGCTGCTGTGTTCCCTGAGTATTCTACAGACGGCAGTTACATTGTAATGTCCGTATCCCTGTAGTGTAAAATATATTGGGGGGATTGGTTAATTGCCCCCTCCAGTGTGAGCTGCTGTGTTCCCTGAGTATTCTACAGACAGCAGTTACAGTGTAATGTCCGTATCCCTTTAGTGTAAAAGATATTGGGGGGTTTGGTTAATTGCCCCCCTCCAGTGTGAGCTGCTGTGTTCCCTCCAGTGTGAGCTGCTGTGTTCCCTGAGTATTCTACAGACAGCAGTTACATTGTAATGTCCGTATCCCTGTAGTGTAAAAGATATTGGGGGGTTTGGTTAATTGCCCCTTCCAGTGTTTCTGTGTACCTGTTTTGATTACTGGCAGCAGACTGATATGCTCTGCTTAGTGGATTGTCACTAATTCTTGCTCACTGAAGAGAGATTGGGTTTTAGAAGCAGAGTTTAATAAATAGCTCTATTTAGTGGATATCACCCCAAATAAAATCTGCACGTAGTTTGTTTTGTGTGTTTTCTGGTAAATGCAGTGTTGACTTACAACAGCCGCAGATCCATCTCTGTGGACACTGACTATAATATTTTAATATCCACCACACACCTTGAGCTTCACTTACATTTCTGCTCTGGCTGTCCTTTTGTGTGGATCAGTCTGATATTTCAATGGTATATAGATTCCATCTGCTATGGCAGATGTCAGCTAAAACTGCTTGAGATCTGAGTGCAGATTAACTGATGAACACTCTATTGCAGGCATAGACAACCTTCGGCATTGCAGATGTTTTAGACTACACCTCCCATGATGCTTTGCCAGCATTATGTGTATAAATTCGGCAGACTAGATGGGCCGAATGGTTCTTATCTGCCGTCACATTCTATGTTTCTATCAGTAAAGGAGTTTAAGCATGCGTGGGATAGGCATAAGGCTATCCTAACTATAAGATAAGGCCAGGGACTAATGAAAGTATTTAGAAAATTGGGCAGACTAGATGGGCCGAATGGTTCTTATCTGCCGTCACATTCTATGTTTCTATGTTTCTAGAGCATTATGGGGAATGTAGTCCACAACATCTGGAGTGCCGAAGGTTGCCTATCCCTGCTCTATTGGATTGCTCTGTGCTGGGCTGCCCTCCATGTTTGCATGCAGATAAGACATACAAGGGGGTATAAAGTCAGGACAGGTGTGTTGAGGTCAGTATGGGGGCATGTCAGTGATGGCATATGGAGCACAAACTGCTGGAAAGATGACATCTCAGCCTGTGCTGAATGCCGACTGACTGTCCGCCCCACTACTGGCTGCACATGCACAGAGCACTTTTAATGCTGGGCCTTAGGGCACCCCAGCCCCAGGGTAACAAGTTCAGATGACCGGCAAGAGGGGAGCACTGTGCGTGTTATGTAGCATAGAGGGAGGGGAGCAGGTACAGGAGGGGAGCACTGTGCGTGTTATGTAGCATGGACGGAGGTGAGCAGGTACAGGAGGGGAGCACTGTGCGTGTTATATAGCATGGAGGGAGGTGAGCAGTTACAGGAGGGGAGTACTGTGTGTGTTATGTAGCATGGAGGGTGGTGAGCAGGTACAGGAGGGGAGCACTGTGCGTGTTATGTAGGATGGAGGGAGGTGAGCAGGTACAGGAGGGGAGCACTGTGCGTGTTATGTAGCGTGACCTAGCGGTGAGCAGGCACAGGAGGGGAGCACTGTGCATGTTATGTAGTGTGGCCGCGCGGTGAGCAGGCACAGGCGGGGAGCACTGTGCATGTTATGTAGCTTGGCCGGACGGACCGCTGGTAGAGGAGCTTCTGTATTCTCATAGAAATGAATTGAATCAATGAATCTCTATGAGGAAAGTTCAGTGTCTGCATGCAGAGGGTGAGACACTGAATGTCAGTCACACTGTGCAGCACTGACCCAGGAAGCACCTCTAGCAGCCAACTGAGGAGTAGCCAAAGGCGTAATCACTAGGCTGTAATACTGCAAAATGTCTGAAGGTAATGATTTTACTCACCAGAACAAGTGCACTGTGCATGTTATGTAGTGTGGCCGCGCGGTGAGCAGGCACAGGCGGGGAGCACTGTGCATGTTATGTAGCTTGGCCGGGCGGACCGCTGGTAGAGGAGCTTCTGTATTCTCTAGCCGGTCTGACAGAAAGTGCTCACTGGGAGCAACAAATAGCTTCCTGTCAGACAAGGTAGATGATCCAGATGCTCCTCTACCCGCAGTCTGTTTGGCTACCCTACATGGAGGGAGGTGAGCAGGCACAGGAGGATAGAAAGGGGATCGACTACAAAAGGGACCAGGGGTATGTGGGAGAAATGCACAAAGGGTGGCTGGGGGAGACACACAAAAGAAAAACTCAGATGTAAGACACATAAAATGGAAAATGTGGGATTAGATACGCTACATGGGGATACAATGCACAATAAAGATTTAAAAGAGGGCATAAGGAACAAAAAGGGGACCAGAAATTCAAATGGGGTTAAAAGACGCACAGGCGAAAATGCATTTGGGGGGGGCAGGGTGACTGAACGCACTTAAAGGAACTTATTGTGTACTAGGTTTCTGGTATCCCCAGGTGTAAGACATCAGAGAGCAAAGCCGGCACAGCAGGATCCAGAATCTAATCGGTTTAATAATACATTAATAATGTATACAAATAATACTTTAAAAAGATCACCACCCTGTGAGGCCAATCCCGCTTTGATCCTTTTTCAGTGATATCTTCATCAAACAGGAAGGAAAGAGATGTGTTAGTCAACCCTGGTCCTCCCACAGCACTGTAGGTGAGAATTACTGAGCGCCCTCACATGTGCCGTCAGGAGATCCCGCCATGTGTGAAACATAACATCCTTTTGACAGTGAGAAACAAGGTGCCGGTCTATGGAGCAAGAATTATGTTTCTGTATTTGAGCAAAAGATTCTATGGTATAATCTCCTCCCCACCCCAGTAGTAGTTAATAATACTAACAGATCATCATTAAAGGGACACTCTGCTGAAGTGGTAATGGTGCCAAATGTGACCTCCCAGGGAACATAGTCAGACAGTTTGAGAATACATTGTTAAATTTGGCAAAAAAGATTAAAAGGTTTAATAAAAAAATAAGTGTTTCTATACTTATTTAAGTATACTTTTTTTTCCCCTTTGAAATGTATGTCTCTGCATTTTTACATTTATTTTTTTCATTTATTTTTCGATTATCAATGGAGAATTCATGAGTATCTAGTAATTAGGCACAATTTATGTAAAACTATAGGTGACTAATTCTATTTACTTTTATTTTTTACTTTTTTCTTAATTTTTCTTTTTTCTTTCTTTTTTATAATTCATTATGGCTAAATATAAGACGTGTCTCTTCCTGTGGAGAAAATAGTGAATTAAGTTCGGTGAACCAACCAACCAGAATAAAAGGTTACTGTATCTTTAACAAGCTCTCATTCTGCGATACAATCTTACAGAGCGAGAGGTGAGTCTGGTGGGGTATGAACATCACAGAATGCACCAGGCTCTCCTTCACATAACACACATCACAGTGAATGTGATAAGGCAGGGATTCGTAATGTAATTTCATCAAATTCTAGCACATTTTGCTTCAGGGTTCAGTTCTACCAAACAGATTTGTGAAATCTAAATGTGTCACAATGTAGGGAAAAAGTTTATCCCTCTGTAAGTTTGCCCAGAGAAACGAAAGCGATATTAATCATAGAGGTAAAGGAAGTTTAGCTTTGTTTGGCATTATGTTATCTGCGAGAGCCTGGTGACAAGTGACAGTACAGAACTGCCACCTCTAAGAAGGCTGTCAATCCGCTGTGCCGCTCACAGTCAGCGACTTCCAAAAATGACTCCATCACCATCTCCGAAAGCTGAAATGAATCATATTCTCTCCCTGCAACAAACTCGGCTTATTTGGCAAATAACTAACCATCTGGGGATCGTCACATAGAGATGTATATACGTATATGAGTAGTATATATATATATGTTATATGGCCAGTATTTGATAATGATAATACATAGTTACATAGCTGAAAAGAGACATGCATCCATCAAGTTCAGCCTTCTTCACATCTGGTTTTTGTTGTTGATACTTAAAAAAGGCAAGTTTGACACACTTTCAAATTTTGCAACAAACTAAGAAAAAAATGCCTTCTTCACCCTAGAGTGGCAGACGGATCTCTCATTGGATCAAGAAGTTGTTGCCCCACAAATTAAAAACTATGTCCCTGAATATTAAGTTTTTGCAACTATGCATCTAGGTGCTGTTTAAACATCTGCATAGAATCTAATAAAACATCTTCAGACAGATAATTCAACATCCCTATTGTTCTTAAAGGATCACACAAACACTTATTCCTGACCCTATATTATTAAAACCACCATCTAGCCCCCCTGGGCCCCTCTTGCATCCCTAAATATAGTAAAATGTTACTTGTATTCCAGTCTGCAGCTGCTTCCTCTGCCTCTGACCTGCCTGCTGTCTGCTGACATAATCAGAAGTGGTGGTCTGAGCCAATCATAATGCTTCCCATAGGATTGTCTGATTGCAGATCACAGGGAAGAGCCAGCACAAGCCAAACACAGCCCTGGCCAATCAGCATCTTCTCATAGAAATGAATTGAATCAATGAATCTCTATGAGGAAAGTTCAGTGTCTGCATGCAGAGGGTGGGACACTGAATGTCAGTCACACTGTGCAGCACTGACCCAGGAAGCACCTCTAGCAGCCAACTGAGGAGTGGCCAAAGGCGTAATCACTAGGCTGTAATACTGCAAAATGTCTGAAGGTAATGATTTTACTCACCAGAACAAGTGCAATAAGCTGTAGTTGTTCTGGTGACTATAGTGTCCATTTGATATAAAACCTATTCATTTGCCTTTAAACAAAATCTCCTTTCTTCCAGTCTAAACGCGTTAGTGCATGTCCTATATAAGTCCTGCTTATGAAAAGATTTCCAGACAGTGTTTTTTATTGGCCCCAAGTATATTTGTATAATGCTACAATATTCTCTCTAAAGTGCTGTTTTTCTAAAATAAACAGATTTAAATTTGTTAAGCTCACTCCATAACTAAAATGTTCCACTCTTCTGTTCCGTAGCCCTTTTTCTGCACTCTTTCTAGTGTCATAGAATCCTTTTTTAGAACAGGTGACCAAATTGCCAAAAAAGGCAAAATTATATTTTCATCCCGAGAGTTAATTTTCCTCTTCACATTTTTGTCATATATATTAAATTTGAATTCTCTTCCATTAGAAATATTTAATTCAAACAAAATTAGATAATATAATATGGTTTTAGCGGGGGCGGAGCCAACTGAGAGCCGGAGTGGACGCACTTATCAGAGCTCTGTACCTAGCTCTGCATAAAAGCTATGTGACGGACCGCCTGGCACCCCAACCGGGTGCCTCTGTCAATCGCTGCTTCCTAGTGCTCACGATTACTCCAAGCAATCCACCAGATACCATCAGCACTGTAGTCCCCATTTCCAGCGATACAGCTTGGTTGGGGTATCGCCGTCCTCCACCCACCCTGGACCCATGTCTAGATCCCAGTGAGAAGACCTCTCCCAATCCAGAGAGTAGAGCAGGTATAGCAGTGTAGCTCTTACAGCAATCCAAAGAACAATCCCAAGAGCAGGGATTATAGCTGATATAGCTGTTCCCTACAAGGCTCTGTGTTGAGGGTAAGCAGGAACTCATTTTAATGAGACCACAACTGGCCTTATATGCAGGTCCCCATGCAAGGGGACCTGAGAGTAGGCTGCAGTAAAAACACACATGATTACATTGGCTCTCAGGTCCAGGACACTCCCATACAAAATAGGTCAATCCCTGCCCTGTGCCTGGGAGATAATTACTTGAGTACACAAACATATAATTAAATTATCTCTCAGTACAAGAATCTTGCAATACAACAACACCCCTAAAACACATGGAAACCCCACAGTCATATCCCCTGATAGCCCCGATCTGGGGGACCAACATATCCAAAAATCACCCAGATCGGTTCATGGGTTCAGGATTTTCATGGAAGTTATAATTTTGACGGTCTCTTTTTATGGAGTACAAAAGTACATAAATCACATAGTCTTTTGGCAGGAGGCTGGCAAGCAGGTCTCTCCAAGAACACGTGGCAGAGGCATTTTTACCACAAGCGACAGTGAGGAAAAAATTATTTGATCCCCTGCTGATTTTGAACATTTGCCCACTGACAAAGAAATTATCAGTCTATAATGTTAATTGTAACAGTGAGAGACAGAATATATATTTAAAAAAAAAAGGGAGTGCTTAAAGGGAGTGATCCTGATCTCAGCTCGTTACCTGTAATAAAGACACCTGTCCACAGAAGAAATCAGTCAATCAGATTCCAAACTCTCCACCATGGCAAAGACCAAAGAGCTGTCCAAGGATGTCAGGGACAAGATTGTAGACCTACACAGGGCTGGAATGGGCTACAAGACCATCGCCAAGCAAGTGTTCCATGGAGATCTCACCTTGTGGAGTTTCAATGATCATAAGAATGGTGAGGGATCAGCCCAGAACTACACGGGAGGATCTTGTTAATGATCTCAAGGCAGCTGGGACCATAGTTACCAAGAAAACAATTGGTAACACACTACACCATGAAGGACTGAAATCCTGCAGCAGCCGCAAGGTCCTGCTCAAGAAAGCACATGTACAAGACCGTCTCAAGTTTGCCAATGAACATCTGAATGATTCAGAGGAGAACTGGGTAAAAGTGTTGTGGTCAGATAAGACCAAAATCAAGCTTTTTGGCATCAACTCAACTCGCCATGTTTGGAGGAGGCGGAATACTGCCTATGATCCCAAATACACCATCCCCACTGTCAAACATGGAGGTGGAAAAATTATGGTTTGAGGGAGTTTTTCTGCTAAGGGGACAGGACAACTGCACCGCATCAAAGGGAAGATGGACAGGGGCCATGTACCGCCAAACCTTAGGTGAGAACCTCCTTCCCTCAGCTAGGGCTTAGAAAATGGGTTGTGGATGGGTATTCCAGCATGACAATGACCCAAAACACACAGCCAAGGCAACAAAGTAGTGGCTCAAGAAGAAGCACATTAACGTCCTGGAGTGGCCTAACCAGTCTCCAGACCTTAATCCCATAGAAAATCTGTGGAGGGAGCTGAAGGTTCGAGTTGCCAAATGTCAGCCTCGAAACCTCAATGACTTGGAGAGGATCTGCAAACAGGAGTGGGACAAATTCCCTCCTGAGATGTGTCCAAACCTGGTTGCCAACTGCAAGAAACGTCTGACCTCTGTGATTGCCAACAAGGGTTTTGCCACCAAGTACTAAGTCGAAGGGGTCAAATACTTATTTCACTTATTGACATGCAAATCAAGCTCTAACTTTTTTGATTTTTTTTTTTTTTGTTATTCTGTCTCTCACTGTTAAAATACACCTACCATTAAAATTATAGACTGATCATTTCTTTGTCAGTGGGCAAACTTCAAAATCAGCAGGGGATCAAATATTTTTTTCCTTATTGTAATTAATCAGTGAAATACAATGACGATACAATAGGCCAAAAAACAAAAAGGCAAAGCTAGGCAAGGTCCCTACGAGCAGGGATATAGGAGACTTCCTACAAGCCTCGCAGAAGCATGCCTGGGACAAAATGGCACTGGGGGAAGAAGACACTTTATACACCTTGGAAGACCTGCCCTTCGACCCTGGAAAGGGAGCTTCGTTTGGCCAGAAGCCTGGGCACAAAATTCAGACACCATCAACCAGGGTTCCAGTTACAACCAAGGTGCTGAAAGCCTTGCTGGCCGACACGACCTACTATAAAGACACCATAGAAGGAGCCACCTCAAGGGTCGCACTCCTGGAAGCTACTATGAGCACCCATGACTCACGGCTCACCACGGTGGAGCAGAAAGTTGCAGAGCTCCAAAAACAACAGCTCTTGACCTCAGAGAGGGTGGATAAAATGGAAAACCTGAGGCGTAGGTTTAACCTGAAGATTCAGGGTATCCAAGAGACAGTGGGCTTCCCCTATCTGCCACATTAAGTTCGGTGATTATTCGCAAACTTACTACCAGCTAGGCAAATGAAACTTGATATAATGTTCCGGCTGCTGAAACTAGCAAACGCACCAACTACAGCAACCACTGATCTAATTGTGCATTTTCAACCTCTCCAAGACAAAGCTACCACAGTAACTGTCATTCTGGATAAAACCCTATTACTCTTTAAAGGCTCACAACTGAGGATGTCCCTGACCAAACCAGAAATTCACTCAACTGTTGCAAATCTCTACAACCCCTCCTGCAGCATCTCCATGCTAGAGACATTCCCTACAGATGGGACACACCGAACCAGCTGCTGTTCACCCACAAGGGGAAAATGCTTAGAACTCTGAGCATAATGGACATAATGAAGCCCCAGGCGATGGGTGGAGCAGACCTTTCTTGCTTGGATCCCTCTGCAGTCAAGGAATTCCCTCCCCGAACCTCCCAACACATAGTACCTGCTGGAGAGCCAACCTGAGGCGGTACAATATATAGCAAGAAGTATCCTGTCTCCCACTAAAGGTACACCCATTTTCCACCATTTAGCACTGATGAAATATTTTTTTTTTAATTGTATTTTTTAAGTTTCTTTTAAATTCATATACCCACTTTATAGCTCTTAACAGGTTTACACTCTGTCTATTGGTGGTAATACACATTGTTTCTGTGCAGTAGGATGGAGAAGTCTACCGGTTGTCATAACGAGTGCAATCTCTCTACCACTAACCCCCACCTTCCATTTACCTAACTGAGCATTCTTTTTTGGTAGTTTAGATTATAATGGAAGGCGGCACTTCACCGGGAATGCATCGTATTTGCTGTGTTAGCTTCCTACTGTGTTTACCACCATACGCCTGCTGGCAAATACTCTTTGATATTGTTATTGTTCTTCATTGTATTACTCTTGCATTTAAAAAAAAAAGTGCAGTATTTTGATCACTCATATCTATAGTTTGAATTCTCTTATGTTATGTGACCGCTGAAATGTGTACTTGCCTGTGTGCTCAAAAATAAAGAATTAGAAATAAAAAAAGAATACAAGAAACAAAATGATTTATCTATGTCTGTTAGTCTACCCATTGTACAGCGCTACAGAATCTGATGGCGCTATATAACTAATAAAATAATAATAATAATAATCTAGTAACAGAAGAACGTGTATGTTGAACCTGTTAGCAGATATTTGAAAACCTCAGGCGAGCAATAGCTAATTCTTGCACAGCTGATAATTGTGAACTACATTACTCACAACGCTTAGCCAACCTATATGACAATAATTACTTTGAGATTTTGATTAGTTTTTGTCACAATTATTAAGTGACTGTTTCTGCATAAAGAATAAGTCCAAAGAGCTTGCATTCTGTTCCTGCGTTCCATGCACGACCATTAAACTCTCAGCCATTTCTGCGTGTGCTTTCTGTTGCCATAGCAATAATTAAATTGTCCCATTAACCTTTAAAGTATTGTGCCATAATATTTCAAGAACGTAATATCGATGGCTATTTTTCTCTTGTCTTCCAGGTGTAACGGATGATACCAGTGAATCTGGGGCTGTTTGTTGCAGGATGGGTAAACAATGATTTGGCAGTGAGTTATAATGTGGAGCAAACAGATGTGTTCCACGACACGTGTTCCAGATTTGCTGAAGGTTCTTGTGATTCTGTAAAATAAGTTGTCAGATGGGCCCTACAGCAGTGAATTCATTTAATCAACTTCACTCCTAACTCCATCAATGAGCAACTGTCTGCCTGGAGGTGAAACACTGTGCCGTATACAGAGATGTCATAACCAGACCTTTCCCACATCTCACTGTCCTTTCTCCACGGCTGAGTGAGCACAAATGGCTTCTGAACATAAAGGCTGTAAGACTGGCGGCCCTTAAATTCTTCACTCGGGGATGCAGGGGCATCATTCTCAGCCGCAAGGCTCCCAAGGATGGAGAGAATGGAGAGCCAGACCCGGGATTATTAATTTCATAAATCTCTTTCCTCACAGAGCTGAGCGCAGTTTGTGTCTCACCTTTCTAATAATGTCCGCAGACGATGTAAACACAGCAGCCAATATGTACTGGCTGAGGAATAGCTATTGTGAATTTGTCATCACATTCCCAGCCTTAAAAAAAACACACGCCATTCATCAGCCGTACAGAATCAACAAATTGTGTAACATTGTACCATGGACACGACCTTCAGTCAGTCAATGAAACGTGTACATCACGCTCCCTAATATATGGAGAATATGTACAGCGCTATATAAATAATAATAATAATAATATGCTAAATCACTTGATTTCAGACACATCACAGTGTGATGACTGAGAATAGAGTTTACAATCCGTTTTCCTGGCACTGCAGGTCCCCTCTCCCTCCCACCCTCCAATCCCCAGTTACTGAAGGGGTGAAAACCCCTTCAGTAACTTACCAGAGACAGCAAAGATGTCCACGTCGCTGCTGCTTCCTCCGCGCCGCTCCTCTCTCTGATTGCGTCAGCGGGTGGGCGGTAATGATCCCGCCCACCGGCCTGGGAGACCTAATGCGCGTGCATTTCAATACTTTCCGATAGGGAAATGAGCAACGCTGGAGGTCCTCACACAGCGTGAGGACGTCCAGCGACGCTTCTGTGCTGTGGACAAGGAAGTGCCCTCTAGTGGCTGTCTACTAGACAGCCACTAGAGGTGGAGTTAACCCTGCAAGGTAATTATTGAAGTTTATAAAAAACTGCAATAATTACAGTTGCAGGGTTAAGAGTAGTGGGAGTTGGCACCCAGACCACTCCAATGGGCAGAAGTGGTCTGGGTGCCTGAAGTGTCCCATTAACGTACAATAATGCTCAGTCACTATGGATGTGAGGCTGCAGGAACGTTTAAGGACGAATTGCCGGGTGACCATTGTGGCGAAACTAACTTCGCCACTTGTGCCTGGAAATGACTAATTGCCAGTCTCTTGCCATGTGACTTTTGCACCTGGGAGAATTTTCCATTTAAAAATACTATTTGGACTTACTGGTGTTTTAAAAGACTGTTCCTGTTTGACCCTCAACATAGAGCCTCATCTCATGATTGGGGGATACGACTGCATCTACACTGGGGGATTGCTATACTCTATGTGGCGGAACCAGCCTCGCCACTGGGCATTGGAGAAGACTGATTGCCAGCCTCCTGCCCTGTGACTATGGCCCCATGTTGAAATGCTGGATTTCCCCTGCAAAGACCCGAAAGCCGGGTCATTCGGTACTTTCCCTATGTGAGCAGTGTTACCCTTAGATAGCTATGCCATGGAGCCCATTCGTATAACGAAAGACTATGTGAAAGACTTTGACTCCATGGCAATTGAACTGTATGTGTGTGATCTGAGCGCCATTCAGTAATAATTTGCGCTCAGATCTAAGCTATCTGGGGATATGTTGAATGTACCCGTTTTATGCAATCGCTGCACAGTTATATATTTTTATGTATTTTATTGTATTTTGCTACCATGTGGCTAATGGAGTTTTGCCTCTGTCCTTGGAGATAATTGGATTACTTCTCAATTATCTTCAGGATAGAAGACTCTGTGGAACTGGTTTTGGGCAGAAAAACCATGCTTCATTTTGTCAAATAGGGGTTAACGTTTTAACCCCTGAACTGATTGCCCTGATTTTTGAGTATGTGTATATTTCAAGCATGCAGATTCTGAAAATGTATGTTTTATGTGAATGGCATGTATATTTTGGAAGTTATTCATATTTTGTAAAAACTATATTTCTCTGCCTGTGATAATTATATTACCCATTGTGTTCAGTAATCATATCACAAGGTTAAGGACGGTGTGTGGCTCCCATTAAACACATTCGTTTTACCCCTTCATGAAGTCTAGGCTCATGTTTGGGGGATTGGAGAGCTGTAATCGCTACTCTGCTGGAAACAGGAGAGCAATAATCACTGCAGCACTTGGGATTCCGGAGACTACTAACGGATACACTCAGCCAAAGTGTAGAGAATCCATTACATGCTCACTAGCACAGATTTAGTCAGATTTGTGAACAATATTTGAGAGATATAGGCCTTTCGTGTACATAGAAAAAGTCTTAGATCTTTGAATTCAGCTCATGAAAAATAGTGGCTACAACAAAAGTGTCGCGTTTATAATTTTGTTCAGTGTATAAAACAAGCAAATTGAAACCAAGTGTGGCTTAGTGGGGATGCAAGCCAAGAAATTAAAAATAAGAAAAGGGCATTTAAAGTATTTAATTCAGAAAAATCTGAGAAATCCTATATTATACAAGGAAGCCAATAATGCATGCAAAAAGGCAATTACAATGGCTGAACTAAAAAATGAGAGATTGATAGTCAAACAGAACAAAATCAAACCCCAAAAATAAGTCCAATAATTGTAAAAAAAAAAAAAAAAAATGAAAGTGAAGGTATACTGAAAACAGAGATGAGAGTGTTAGTACATGAAGATCAGAAGAAGGCAGAAATTTTAAATAACTATTTTTTCTCAGTATATATTAAGGAGGATCATATAGCGAGAGATGCAAATGATTACTGCAAACATTTGCAGAAAAGTTGTGATTGGACTACTCAATACTACGGCAGCTAAAGAAAGTTAATTTAAAACCAAGCTCTGGGGCCTGATGGTATTCACCCACAAGTACTTGAGGAGCCAAGTGTGGAAATAAGTGAACCTCTGTTTTTAATCTTTTCAAATTATTTTCTTTCAGGAATTGTAACGGAGGATTGGAGAAAGGCAGATGTGATTCCTATATTCAAAAAGGGTTCAAAATATTTGCCTGAAAATTAAGGACCTCTAAGCTTAACTTTTGTGGCTGGTAAAGTATTTGAAGGGTCATTAAGGGATGATAGTCAAGAATTATTTGGAAGGAGCAGTGTTATTAGCAATAATCAGCATGGATTGATGAAACATAGGTCATGTCAAACAAACCTAATTGCATTCTACAAAGAAGTAAGAAGAAGTGTAGATCAGGGTGTTGAAGTGGATGTAATCTATTTGGATTTTGCCAAGACATTTGATATGGTTCCACACAATAGGTTAGTGTTCAAACTAAAAGAAATTGGTGTAGATGAAAATTCTTGTTCTTGGGTAGAACATTGGCTTAAAAATAGAGTACAACGAGTTGTCGTTAATGGTAAATTTTCAGGCTGGACAAAAGTGGTAACTGGTGTCCCTCAGGGTTCTGTTCTGGAACTGCTTCTATTTAACATATTTATAAATGATCTTGAAATAGGCATTGAAAGCCATGTTTTAGTGTTTGCAAATGACACAAAACATTATAAAGTAATAAAATGTGAGCAGGATATTGCTTTGCTGCAGAGGGATTTGGATAGATTGGGGGACTGGGCACTAAAATGGCAGATTAAATTTAATGTAGAGAAATGCAAAGTTATGCATTTCTCTACATCGGGGTCAAGAATGCACAAGCAACTTACACCCTAAATGGCAATGAATTAGGGATAACCACACACAATAAGGATTTGTGAATTGTTATAGACAACAAAGTAGGCAGCAATATGCAATGTCAATCTGCAGTTGCTAAGGCAAGTAAGGCAGTAAGGTATTGTCATGTATAAAAAAAAGGGGCATTAGTTCTCTGGATGAGACTATACTGTAGTTTTGCCTCTTTATAAATCAGTGGTAAGACCACATTGTGAATATGATGTGCAATTTGGGCACCTAAATAAAGATATTATGGCACTAAAAAAAGCGCAGAGGCGGGCTAGAAAATTGACAAAAGGAATGGAGCATTTTAATTATGAAGAAAGGTTAACACATTTTAGTTAAAAAAAAATGGCGCCTCAGAGGTGATATGACTGCATTATATAAGTATATCTGGGGCCAGTATAAACCATTGTCTAGAAATCTGTTCATAAACAAGATTATACATAGGACACGAGATCACGCATTTAAACTAGAAGAAAGGAGATTTAGTCTAAGGCAAAGGAAAGGGTATTTTACAGTAAGAATAATAAGGATGTGGAATTATCTGCCTGAACATGTGGTTTTATCAGAGTCCGTACAGATGTTTAAACAGCAATTGAACAAATACTTGCAAAAACATAACATACAGGGATATCATTTCTAATTAGTAGGTGTTATGGACATGAAAAATGACTTACATTTTAACACAATATTTGTTCTTTTACGCCCATAACTCACACAGTTATTAGTTCACCATTTAACAGATATTCCCTACATAAATGCCATTTGTAAGCACTGAAAAGGTTAAATAACAAACAAGTTCAGAGTCAGGAGGCAGTGTTGGGGATAAAATCAGCCCGGGCCCTTTGTGGATGATGGATATTTGCCAACTCATACAGAGCTCTGGAAATTGGAATTGAATAGCAGAGACGTGTTCAATAACCAATTCAAATTGTATTCATACGTCAGTTATATTTATACCCCATTTTCATAGCAGGATGGGAGGGGGAAAAATGAGCATATGGGCGTGACAATGACATTGTTTTTCACAAGTTATGAGCAGCTGTTTCTTATTATAATTCTACGTTATATAACACATGTATATTTGATCAAAACAAGATATTTACAAATACCAAAATCTTGGACAATTAACAAGAACATTTGGAAATCAGTATGGTCATTCTCGTAAATGATATTAGATAAATTCTTCCAAGAATCGAAGATACAATTCCAAGTTTATTCTTGGTTCAAATTAAACCTTATATGAACAGCTAGGATATTAAGCAAAATGGATATTCATATCCTACAATTCCTCTCTTTAGATCATATCGTGATCTACCTTACGGAATATCCATGGGAGGCCTGCGGCAGAGAAACGAAAGGAGGTATATTCAGACGTGCTAATCACATCTGCGGGACTTTCATTATTTCTTCACCTCGATTTCCCCCATTTGCTCTGTGCCTTAGGTTTTTCCTTTAAGAGGACATCGAGCTGTCGATTTTCAGCTTCTGTAATCATCTGTTGTACACATCTTTTAAGTGTACAAGTTAAATATTTCAAACAGCTGACATGTTAACCAATTTTAAACAGACTGCACATCATGTTATCTGCAACTTGAGTCTTGGATCAAAACAGGCAAAGTGTATTATTCCCAACAACAGGAATATTATTATTATAATTCACAACGTAAACACATATAATCAAAAATGGGAATAAAATCTATTTCCCCTCTTTGGACCAGGGTCTTGGATTACCAGTCCACCCAGTGAACTTGGGCCAGGTCAAAAAACACAGTGGCAAAAACTCATAGTTGAGGAAAAAAGCACATCTGGGTAAACTCTAAGTGAGGGCCATGACTGTGTAGACATGTCATCCCCTCACGTTGACAGCATTAGTGACTTATAAAACCCACACTTGTAAGTAAATAGCTCGGGTATCGGGATTGGGAAACACTTCTTGATGAGTTTGAAAAGGCCCACTTACATATTAAATCATGAGATCATTTCTAATCAGTTTGCAATTCTAGCAATAATCCCAATCATGACCTTGCTTCCTATGCCTCCTAATCAAATCCCTATTTCGATTGTCCAGTCATATCCACACTTAATACATGGGAATCCATCCTTGGTACACTCAACATACATCAATGACACATGATGGGTAGGGAGTAGGCTGGAAGGAGGGACATGATATGGTTATTGCGAAGCTGTTTTGTGGATGTTGGACACTTGGTTTTGCAGTTTGTTGGGGATAGCAGCAGTGTAGCAGTACAGGGGCACAGACAGCCTTACTCATTTTTTTCTAAGGCTGCAAGTAAGCGCTCTAGGACCATATTTTTTATCCTGGGTCATGAAGTTTGATCTATCCAGAGCAGCAGAAACCTTGATCTCCATTTCAGCTAAGATCCTGGGACGTTAATTATAAAACTGTATATCTTGTTATGGCTTCTATACTTGTGTTTAGATTAAATTGCTTGAATAACCTTTGATATGTTTTAAATGCAATCATAGGAAATATATGATTAGTAATCAAAAGGATAATTGTCTAGCATTACAAGTGTTTAGCTAGAACATTTTTTGTTATATTTTCTTTAAAGGGACACTATAGTCAACATATAAAAGCAAGAAAGACCGGTCCCCCCGCCTTCTTTCTCTGCTTTTATATGAACTTGTCATAAAAAATAAATAAATCAGAGTAAGTTTTAATAATAAAACTTACCTCCGTTCCAGCGCCGAGCTCCCCACCTGGCCACGCCCCCTTTTCCATCAAAATGACGAAATTGCAGGGCCCAATAGGATGCTTCTCCTTGAGAAGCGTCATCGTGATGTGGTGCGCATACGCGGTTTCGCGCTGCACCAATCGCATTCTTCATAGAGCGGCAGCTCAGCTCGCTTTCTATACCAGCCCCCTCCTCAGCCAAACTGTGTTTGCATAGAAACACTATATAGAGAGATCTCTCTATATAGTGTTTCTATGCAAACACACAAGTAGTAAAAAAATTAGACATACACACACACTCTTTCTCCATCCATATCCATCCATCCCCATCATCCATCCATTCCCACCATCCATCCCCATTATCCATATCCATTCCCATCATCCATATCCATCCCCATCATCCATCCATTCCAATCATCCATCCATTCCCATCATCCATATCCATACCCATCATCCATATCCGTTCATTCCCATCATCCATCCATTCCCATCATCCATATCCATCCATCCCCATCATCCATATCCATCCCCATCATCCATCCATCCCCATCATCCATATCCAACCATTCCCATCATCCATATCATCCATCCATCCATTCCCATCATCCATATCCATTCATTCCCATCATCCATATCCATCCCCATCATCCATATCCATCCCTATCATCCATATCCATCCACTCCCATCATCCATATTCATCCATCCACTCCCATCATCCATATCCATCCCCATCATCCATCCATTCCCATCATCCATCCATTCCCATCATCCATCATCCATATCCATTCATTCCCATCATCCATCCATTCCCATCATCCATATCCATCCATCCCCATCATCCATATCCATCCCCATCATCCATCCATCCCCCCATCATCCATTCCCATCATCCATCCATTCCCATCATCCATATCCAACCATTCCCATCATCCATATCCATCCCCATCATCCATATCCATCTATCCCCATCATCCATCCATCCATCCCCATCATCCATATCCATCCATCCCCATCATCCATATCCATCCCCATCATCCATATCCATCCCAATCATCCATCCATATCCATCCCAATCATGCATCCATTTCCATCATCCATCCATTCCCATCATCCATATCCATCCAGTCCCATCATACATATCCATCCCCATCATCCATCCATCCCCATCATCCATATCCATCCCTATCATCCATATCCATCCACTCCCATCATCCATATCCATCCCCAAATCCATCCACTCCCATCATCCATATCCATCCACTCCCATCATCCATATTCATCCATCCACTCCCATCATCCATATCCATCCACTCCCATCATCCATATCCATCCATCCCCATCATCCATCCTCACCCACTCACCCTCAGTCACCCACCCACACTCACTAAATAAGTTTACTTACAGTTTGAATCCTCCTCTTTGGTCTTCAGCCTGTCAGCTCATATTCATCCATCCACTCCCATCATCCATATCCATCCCCATCATCCATCCATTCCCATCATCCATCATCCATATCCATTCATTCCCATCATCAGCCTCAGCCCAAAAAGAGCGTACACAGTGCTCTGTGTGCTGATAGCCCGTCTGAAGTATTCACCCATGCGTGAATACGTCAGACGTGAATGAAGCCTTTTTAGGGCTTCTGAACTCGGAAGTCCCTCTGGTGACCGTCTGATTGACTGCAACAAGAGGTGTTCCAAGCTTCCAATGTAAACAATGTATTTTCTATGAAGATACAGTGCTTACAAGAAAAAGGCTGCAGGGAGCTGTAGCACTCACCTCAACAACCTCATTAAGCTGAAGAAGTTCAGGTGACTATATTGTCCCTTTAACATCTTTTTATTAAACATTATCTTTTGCTGCACTGTGAGTAATTGTCATTTGGTCTAGAATGTTAGGATAGAATTCTGCCGAAATACCTTATGCAGTTAATAATCTAAAATTATAGCTGTACAACATAAAAAGTATATGTGGGCTTCCATTAACTCTATTGTTATTGTAACTTGGCGATGTTTATTGTTAGTGTAACTAGGTTACACCTAGACACGACTGGTGGCCATCGTGATGCTCTTTGAAGCACATAGTCGGCAGCCATCTTGGTCCTCCTAAAAGTTTAACACAGTAGTTGTGAAACCTTTTAAATGCGCAAACAAATTCATCCAAAACCACGAACCACAACAGTGGGGTAATAGCTGCTTGATCCATGGATAAATCTGACTGCCATTCTGGGGTCAAGAAGGAATTTTTTTCCTAGTTTGTTGCAAAATTGGAAGTGCTTCAAATTGGGTTTTTTGCCTTCTTTTGGATCAACAGCAAAAAACAAATGTGAGGAAGGCTGAACTTAATGGACGCAAGTCTCTTTTCAGCCTATGTAACTATGAAAGAGGCTCCTGGAAGCCCTGCTTAAATTTTATCTTAAATGCTGAGCATTCGGTTTCTACTCTGGATTAGCGCATGGATAGCTTACTGCTGTAGGTATTGGAAACGTGGTGATGGCTAAAAAGTCTGTGAGCAGCTGCACAAACAACCAGCCCTAAGAGAAGAGGTATCATCTCAGCTCCTGTAATGTGCACACATGCTTTAAATTGTGGGCTGGTACAAGCGTTATCGAGAGGCGGACAGGCTTAGAGCACAGTCACTTGCGCAATTCGAGAGCTCCTTGCGTGGCGAGGAGGAGATGGTTTTCAGGGTTATATTTTGAATCTGCTGAGAATATTTTTCTGTCCCCCACCTGTACACATACAAAGGGCATGAGCGAGCTTGTTTTCCTATTTTTTCATGCAGATTTCTGATATAAAAATGGAAAGAATCTGGTCTCTTAAATGAATTCATGGGAGGACATGATAACAGAGTAGTCTTCCTTGTATGACTTAATCTAACTTAATTTATGGAGAATATACAATTCTTTCTACAGATTAAACTATTTAACATCCTCGGCTCATCCCAAGTGCAGGTAAAATCCAACCTCTTGTCATAACAATCATAATGAAGGCAATTAATGTCATTAAAATTAACCATGGAATTGAGATTACTTCCTGCTGGCTGGAAATGTATCTAAAAAGCTTTGTAATTCCTGTAACTGCAGAAAAATGCTATTTCTTAAGCAAATTCTTTTTAGCAATTTTATCTCTCTATCCAGTTTGTGATAGCATTTGCTGTACCGTGGCGGCAGATTTGAGATACTCGTCACATCCAACAGAGACATATTTCTCTGGCTTCCAATCATTTTCTTTGAAATTTCAGCTTTTCCTTGAGTTTCTTGTCTTTGATGTAATGTGTGTCCATTCTACATTGGTGGAACTTGAACTATCTTTTCTCCACCCAAAACCCAATACATTTGATTATATTCACTACCTCTGTGTGTTACGTTTTTTATTAATGCTCCTTTTCATTTCATTTTTGATCCCTTTATATGGCGCTTCCTCTAACGGATGGACTTACTACGGCAGATGGTTGTGGGATGAAAGCACTACGTGCCCATTGGACAATACCACCCAGGGCAGAGAAAACACTATCCTCTGGAAGAATGCTTATTTGGGGACTATTTCCTGCAAATTTATAGACATTTAAAGGGACTCTATAGACACCTGAACCAGCATAGCCTAATATAGTTGTTCCGGTGTCTATATCCTGTACCTGTAGGTTTTTCAATGTAAACACTGCCTTTTCAGAGAAAAGGTAGTGTTTACATTGGTGCCTAGTAACACCTCTAGCGGCAGTCACTCAGACAGCCACTAGAGGTGCTTCCTATCTCAGTGCTGCACAATGTGCTGCTCTAGCATTCCGTGTCTCCATGACCCATTGATTCAATGTATCTATATGAGGAGATGCCGGTAAGTAAAACAACCTTTGGGGACAGTAACCTAAACTGCTACTTCAGAACTATAGTGTTAGGTATACATGTTCCTAAGTGTAGAGTCCCTTTTTAGAATCTATTTTTTGGTTATTAACCATTTTGCTAACCACACCATTCCTTTATCCAGGTTTAATCTTATAAAGGCATTTCTTTTTTTTGTTCTTTTCTATTTTTTTTTTGCATTGTGTGTAACAGATACATTTCTCCTTTTCTTTTAACTGTTCTCTGGCTCACATAGTGTAGGACATGTGTCCTTACTTAGTGTTTTTAGCTGATGGTTTTCGGGGGTCTTGTGTCTCCAATCGTCATTGAATGTGAGATCCATCCGCTAATAAGGTATCGCCTCATCCATGTCTGAGTGCACCTATTTACTAATGTGGCTCAAAACAAAACAGGGCACCTGTAAAAGGGCTACGTTCTACCCGGATTATAGAAACATAAACATTCAGGTTATGGTTAACATTCTATATTATTATTGATTATTGTACTATATGATTATTAACACTATATATAATTATTGATTAACATAATATATGATTATTGATTAACATTCTATATTATTATTGATTATTGTACTATATGATTATTAACACTATATATAATTATTGATTAACATAATATATGATTATTGATTAACATTCTATATTATTATTGATTATTGTACTATATGATTATTAACACTATATATAATTATTGATTAACATAATATATGATTATTGACTAACATACTATATGATTACTAACATTCTATATAATTATTGATTAACATTCTATATGATTATTAACATTCTATATGATTATTGATTAACATACTATGTGATTATTGATTAACATTCTATATAATTATTGATTAACATAATATATGATTATTGATTAACATACTATGTGATTATTGATTAACATTCTATATAATTATTGATTAACATAATATATGATTATTGATTAACATTCTATATGATTATTAACATTCTATATGATTATTGATTAACATTCTACATGATTATTGATTAACACTCTATATAATTATTGATTAACATAATATATGATTATTGATTAACATTCTATATGATTACTAACATTCTATATGATTACTAACATTCTATATGATTATTGATTAACATTCTGTATGATTATTGATTAACATTCTATATAATTATTGATTAACATAATATATGATTATTGATTAACATACTATATGATTATTAACATTCTAGAATATACTTTTTACACATACACTGTAACTTTAAAAATATACATTCAATCTTCATAAGCACATTTTCATGTACAAAACAGTTCCATAGATTTGGGCTGTGCAGTCGGTCAATTTCACACTGAAAAAATGACCATCGCTGAACGGGACTTAGTCTCTGCGGCTGAAAACTCAGTGTAGGAGAAGGTAAGGGTCAGCGGTGTTCATGGAACTGTGTAGCCGATTTCAGTTTCATGAATTTGGCTACACACACCGCTGACTGCGTTCGGCTGAAAACAGATGGTCGCCGCCAGGTGTTCGTTTGCACAAACGGCGGCCCCCCAGCAGTCGGCAATTTACCTACAGCAGCCTCCCAGCCTGGGAGGTAAATTGCCTGCATGCTTCCACTTCTGGATGGTCCGCCTGTGTGGTACATTCTATATGATTATTGATTTACATTCTATATGATTATTAACATTCTATATAATTATTGATTAACATAATATATGATTATTGATTAATATACTATATGATTATTAACATTCTATATGATTATTGATTAACATAATATATGATTATTGATTAACATACTATATGATTAACATTCTATATGATTATTAACATTCTACATTATTACTGATTAACGTTCTATATGATTATTGATTAACATAATATATAGTTATTGATTAACATACTATAAAATTATTAACATTCTATATGATTATTGATTAACATACTATATGATTATTAACATTCCATATGAAGTACCCATTTGGTCACGGCGGCGCGGGATGGAACAAAAGGTTGGGGTGTAAGTCGCTTGTTCAGCGGTAGGATAGTTTTAGCTCACTAAGAACAGTTAAATTGGAAATGGTATTTGTACCATTGTTGGTTACTCCGAACCTGGTGGGTGTAGGGTATATCTGGGTATAACTCTACATTGTAAAATTTGGAAAATCATGCCCTCGGTGGCAATGGTTCATGTACTATTTTATTATATGTTATAATGGTTATCAGTTATTGTTCTGTGGGTCATTGTCTGGAGTAGAGTTGTGTAAAAGAATGGGGGTGAATATGCAATGTTCAAGTATGTCGACAATGACCTTAAATTATTATTATTATCTTTTAAATAAAAGCTGTGATAATTTTTCCCACAACAAGGTGTCTGATTCTTATTGGAGGGTTATGGGTTTCATAAGCGTATGCCGAAAAGGCGACTATCGATGTGTCATGGTACTGAATGAGATGTGTTTATTTGGTTTAAATAATTACTTTTCAACAGGACATTTTTTTATTAAATATGAGAATTTCTAATTTGTTTAAAACAAGCGTCCCACCTTGCAGGAGCCACGGAAGCTCATTACTCACTGAATGCACGGTCGGGGAATTTAGCTGAAATGATCCTGAAAACGAGCCATGTCTCATTTTTAATCAGAAAGTTTGTTCCATGCAAATATCACTTTAAAAATGATATAAATCAGAAAAGGTTGAATTGCTCCACTCACCGGATCATTAATCAGATAGAATGTCTTTATAGTAAAATACTTGTTGATGTTTTTTATTGTGATGTGGGCCTTGCGTTACAAGTTATTGTATCTGTGCTGCAGGCAATGCTTCTGTTTGGCGATAGAAATCTTTTAGTGAGCGTAGCAGTCAGCAGACACAGAATTTCACTTGAAGTTGGAACGTTACCAGCCGGAATCTCATTTATCACTGGAAGTTCTAAACGCTTCACGGTATTCTGTTTGGATTCTAGTCTGTAATTAAAATGAAGAGAACAGCTTGGAGGATTAATAGTAAGAACCCAGAACAAGAAAGTAGAGCATGTTAAAATACAATCTACAGGCCAGGAGCAGATGGTAATTAATATTATTTACATTTTTTCATGTCTTCTGCCCAAACATTGCACGATCTTCTTTAGACTCCACATACAAGCTCGTCATGCACCGAGGGCCAATTTAATCGCAAAGAAACGGATTTCACAGGAAATGTGGAGAATCAGCTACAGAATGTTACATATAAAGAGCAAATGTATAAAAATCTCCAACTCGGGTGATATGCAAGCAGAGGAAATAACAGCCAATACGTAGTTATCTTGGCTTCTCGCTGTCCCTGCCACACCCAGCCACACCCAATTACATGTGAATATAAGCATTTTGTGTGACCATTATTTTGCTTTAAATAGTGGAAACCACAGCTCAATTCAATAGAGTCTTGCTGCTAGCATTTAAAGTGGTCATCTAGGCACCATAATCACTGCTTGATTATGTTGTGGTTATGGTCATATGGTTGCACGCACCATCTTTCAATTCTTGGTCCAACCATTGTCTACGTTCCACTTCGATATTAGCCAGTGGCGGAACTACCGCAGTCACAGGGGTCACCCTGCGGCCCCTGCGACCACGGTGCCCGTTGCCATTTGTTGCGGCCCCAGCTGCACGGTAGAACAGCCGGCGCCACACGTTAATTTCCAGGGGGCCCAGTCAGCGCTGCTGTGCTTTAACAGCGCAACTGGGCCCCCTGAGATGACATCACAGCTGGGAGGAAGTGTCTGCCCCGGTCACTCCTCCCAGCTTACCCCGGTAGCCACCATCAGGCTGAGCCACTGGACCCCAGTGTATGTATGAGTGCTTGTATGTCTATGTGTGTGTAATGTCTGTGTGTGTGTGTGTGTCTGTATGTGTGTGTGTATATGTCTGTCTGTGTGTGTTTTTATGTATGTGTGTATCTGTCTGTGTGTCTGTATATGTGTGTCTGTGTATGTTTGTATGTATGTGTCTTTATGTATGTATGTATGTGTGTCTGTATGTATGTGTGCCTGTATGTGTGTGTCTGTGTGTGTCTCTGTATATGTGTGTCTGTCTATGTGTGTGTCTGCATATGTATCTGTTTGTCTGCAGACGTATGGGGGTGTAGATGTATGGGGGATGTAGATGGATGGGGGGGCTCCAGGGAAGTTTTCGCACGGGGGCCCCGTGGTTTCTAGTTATGCCTCTGGTATTAGCAATATCAATATTGTCCATTTTCTGAAGCCATTTATTGGCTGAGCAGGTCAGCTGACATCCAATGCTAAATGCTGGATTAAAGTGACCCCCAGCACCACCCTTAATATAATTCATAGAAAAGAAAACGGATTGAAAGGTTTGTTCAATAAACTCTGAATCACAGTGAATTCAAAATTAATAAATTAATTGTAAAATTTGGGGAAAATTAGTTAATTTAGAAAAACTCTCCAATTCAGTTGTAGTGACAGCTTATCTATTACAGACTAATTATTCAATTAGTTTTTTTTTATTTACTACAGTTAAATGCTTAGTGAACAAACTTGAAAGTAATTAATTAATAGTTCTTCATGCAGTTAACTCTTTCCTAGATTATAATCAGAATAAAGCATTTTGGATTTATGTTACCAAGTAGAAGATGTTGTTTGAATGGATTGTGAATATCACAGCAGATCCTGAATAATGAACTAATTCTCACCTACCGAGTGGAGGAGCCAGCGTGTCACACCGATAGAGAGTCTACCGAGAAACAATAGGATCTCATTGATTTGAAGAGGAGAGGTGACACATCATCTTGCCACAAAATTATCTGCTTTTGTCTGGGTGTAAAGAGTGTCTCACTTACAGGGCCAGCATGACTTTCAAAACATCCCAGCCGGGAGAACAGAGAGAGACTTTATACAGTGTCTGAAGAGCAGAAACATTTATTTACATTTCTATCTATATATTAATCCATTGACAACTAATATAAAAAAGATCCAAATTCAAACTATCCATCCATTATCCAGTTATCAATACATTATCCATCGATCTTTCCATCTATCCATCTATCCACTATCTATCTGTCTATCTATTTATCTATCCATCCATCCATTCGTTATCTATCCACCCAGCCAATATCCAGCTATCTATCCATCCATCCACCCAAAGCAGGATAAATGAGGGCAGTGCTTCTCGGGAAAGCTGAATTGTGAACATAATCATCTGGGTTGTGCATGGGCCAATAATTTGGTTCGGTTCGGCACTTCCAAAATTCTGGACTTTG
>OW240913.1:370707962-370835768 GCA_933207985.1 Pelobates cultripes | reverse complement strand
TAAAAAGAAATATAGAAAGGAAGATAAATCTGGGAATACATTCCTCTCATGTTTTAGTCCACCTCCCTGTTGATCAGGAGCCATTATTTATATATATGAGATACATTTTCTGATCTCTGTTCACCACGTTATTTCACTGATTGTGGAAACCATTTTTAAAGAAAATGCGCAACTAAAAGTTAGAAAAAACAGCCTCGAATACAGACGCTCTGAGAGACTCTGGTTCCAGAGTTCTCCCACAATTCCATGTGGACTATGAAAAGTAGGACGGGCACGGGTGTTTTAATATTCAGATTCCCATCTGATGTGTCTGCAGGTTTCTGTAATAATGACACTCTGCCCTAAAACACAGCCTTTTAGGACAATTTATGCCTCACGATCCAAAGGGTCCAATCATGGTCAACCATAAACTGTGCAAGTTTGTACTCTTTTGACTCTGGTGCAGGAGAGTAAACCTGGCTGGTAATAAAAAAACCTGGCTGGTGGAAAAAAACTCAGATTTAAATCCTTCAAAGCCATTTATATGCCTAAAAATCACCTAATATTGTAAGAAAAATTAACGTGTGGGTTCAAACATAAAGGAACAATCCATGCACCATAATCAATGAAATACAGTTTTTAAGCCATTCTAACTAAAAGGGTTCAATAGATCACTCAGGGAGGGCACCAGGCCACGTCTTGCACCATAACTACTGTAGCCGTATATAGTATTTATGGAGCTCAGCATGTTCTTTAAACTCGTCTCTAAGCATTATAACACGTTTGAACCATTATGAGGTCATGGAACAGAAAGTCTCCCTGAAGTTTAATAGGCAAAGCCTTTTCTTTTCGTTTTTTGTCTAATACTTTAATGGATTGGGCGTTGATGATCAGTCCCTGCCTATTGTGTCTCTTGAAGTGAATAAAAAAAGAACCTGCAAGTTTAATTGAATGCAGGTCATACAATAAACCATGTTGTGCTCCATTATTCAGAATAATTGGTATTTATTTCCCTAACAATAAAAATACATGGCCCGAAATAGTGAAGGCATAGTTTTATTGTAGCAATTTCTCAGGTGAAATGCAAATTTTCCTGCATCTTGCTTTCTCTCCACTGGGCGATTATTATATATTTTTCCCAATTTTTTTTCTAAACGACCAAAGTTCACATCTACACCACAAGGTCTAAATACCGCAGAGATTTTAGATTAATGTTGTATTATTTTTTATTTATGAGTGCCTCATAAAACGTCTTGAAAGTGTGACATTTACACTTTTCCCGTGAATTTAGACACTTGCATCTTCCGACGGTCTGCCGGGATTTGCTCTGTGTTTGATGTGCCAGGTCTCGGAGTAAATTGCTACAAAGTTCAGCATTACTAACAAATGTATTTAGTATTTACAAAGATAGGTCTGATCCGTGAAGAGAGGGGATGACAGGGGGTTGAGGCGAGGGAGTTTGCGAAAGGCTTTAGAAATGAAAGCTTGCCTATGAATAAAGCATTAGTGCTATGGAGCGCAGCTACAGCGCCGTGCAGTGACATCACCAATCACACAGTATTTTCAAGATCAACCAGTATAACAGCTTCCTATGTGACCATGGCCAAATAATTGGAGTAAAACCCCTTAATCTGCTATTTGACTATTACAGGCTGTGTATCGCTGATTGTGCACTAGACACGTGCCTTGATCACTACGTTATGCTGTGCATTAACTCTGTGTGTGTTAGTACTAACCAATTTTTGCCAAACACTAAACCAGTTCTACCTATGATTTTTTGATGCCTTTCTAAGGTTTGGCATTGCCCCACTCATTGCAGGATTTCTCTTTCACCAATATGTTTGTGTTTACCAATAAAAACATTGGCGCCAATTAGTCTTAAAGTGCAACACGCTTACATCAGATCATTCATAAAAAAAAAAAAAATATATATAGCAAAAACAATGAAATGTGCAAAATGTCATATATAAATGTTATATATATATATATATATATACACTGCTCAAAAAATAAAGGGAACACTTAAACAACACAATGTAACTCCAAGTCAATCACACTTCTGTGAAATCAAACTGTCCACTTAGGAAGCAACACTGAGTGACAATCAATTTCACATGCTGTTGTGCAAATGGGATAGACAACAGGTGGAAATGATAGGCAATTAGCAAGACACCCCCAATAAAGGAGTGGTTCTGCAGGTGGTGACCACAGACCACTTCTCAGTTCCTGTGCTTCATGGCTGATGTTTTGGTCACTTTTGAATGCTGGCGGTGCTTTCACTCTAGTGGTAGCATGAGACGGAGTTGGATCAGCCTGTAGTGTGTTTTTCCACTTTCATTTTGAGTGTGACTCCAAATCCAGACCTCCATGGGTTGAAAAATTTGATTTCCATTTTTTTATTTTTGTGTGATTTTGTTGTCAGCACATTCAACTATGTAAAGAACAAAGTATTTCAGAAGAATATTTAAAGAACCACTCTAGGCAACCAGACCACTTCAGCTTAATGAAGTGGTCTGGGTGCCAGGTCCCTCTAGGATTAACCCTTTTTTAAAAATAAACATAGCAGTTTCAGAGAAACTGCTATGTTTATAAATGGGTTAATCCAGCCTCTGAAGCCTCTAGTGGCTGTCTCATTGACAGTCGCTAGAGGCGTTTGCGTGCTTCTCACTGTGAAAATCACAGTGAGAAGACGCCAGCGTCCATAGGAAAGCATGTGCATTCAGCCAAAGAGGAGGATCGGAGGTGGAGAGGAGGAGGAGACCTCCCCGCCCAGCGCTGGAGAAAGGTAAGCCTGTCAGTGCTCAGAGCATACGCCACACACTGCATCACAATGGTCTGCATGGCTGTCATCCCACAAGGCAGCCTCTTCTAAAGATGATGCACAAGAAAACCCGCAAACAGTTTGCTGAAGACAAGCAGACTAAGGACCTTTAATTACTGGAACATGTCCTGTGGTCCGATGAGACCAAGATAAACTTATTTGGTTCAGATGGTGTCAAGCGTGTGTGGTGGCAACCAGGTGAGGAGTACAAACCCAAGTGTGTCTTGCCTACAGTCAAGCATGGTGGTGGAAGTGTCATGGTCTGGGCCTACATGAGTGCTGCCGGCATTGGGGAGCTACAGTTCATTCAGGGAACCATGAATGCTGAAGCAGAGCATGATCCCCTCCCTTCGGACACTGGGCCGCAGGGCTGTATTCCAACATGATAACGACCCAAACACACCTCCAAGACAACCACTGCCTTGCTAAAGAAGCTGAAGGTAATGGTGATGGACTGGCCAAGCATGTCTCCAGACCTAACTCCTAATGAGCATCTGTGGGGTCCTTTAATTCATTCAGATCTAGGATGTGTTATTTTTGTGTTCCCTTTATTTTTTTGAGCAGTGTGTATGTGTATACACACAGTATCTCACAAAAGTGAGTTCCCCCCTCACATGTTTTCTAAATATTTTATTATAGCTTTTCATGTGACAACACTAAAGAAATGACACTTTGCTGCAATGTAAAATAGTAAGTGTACAGCCTGTATAACAGTGTAAATTTGCTGTCCCCTCAAAATAACTCAACACACAGCCATTTACACTGTTATACGGATGTACACTTACCGCTTTACATTGTAGCAGAGTGTCATTTCTGCTACAGATATAATAAAATATTTACAAATATGTGAGGGGTGTACTCTCTCTCTTTCTCTCTCTCTCTGTGTGTGTGTGTAAACATTACACATATTTCTAGCAATTTACGTAAAGTGCATAAAAATATAATTATAAACATAAAAGCAACATTTCTCCAAGTTCATCTAAACGTTGATGCAACTTTAAATCCACATTAAACTCACAAGGCTCCAGGCATCAGGTTTCCAAGATTAAAATCTGTTCTATTTTCTTCTTCCTTTAAATTGTCAAACGAGTACCCCCTCCCAATGTTTTTATTTGACAGACCTCAGTACAATCTAAAAGACTGAAATCTTTATCCATCATGACGTTTATTTGCAGAAAATTTTGTGCACAGTCAGAAGGTCACAAAGAGCCATATCAGAAAGCTGGGAGTTTAATTCTTCCTCACAATTAAAACCCAATATATCCGTCTGCTGTAAAAAGTTATTCCATGGTTTAAATTAATGGGTTTTACTGGAAAACAAGAAGCTGCTGCAGAACGTCTTGGCCAATATTTGGAGAAGAACAAGTTAGATTAACATACAATGTAACATATATGGTCACGTTAGATATTGTCTAAAATTGTGACCAAAATGAAGGTTGGGTCCCATAAAAGCTGTTATTGAACCATGCGCTGTGGCTTGAGGTCCCAGGCCCAGTTACAACCTCTGTAAATAACCTCTGTATGTAGTGTGCGGAACGTGTGTGATTCCGTTTGCATTCTAACTGTCCATCGAACGTATCCCTTTACTACCTCTGTCCATCAGTGTCACTGCTTCCTGGATTATTGATCTCGCTGTCTCAGTTCATTCTGAAAAATGACTTCATAAAATGTTTTATGTGCAGGTTTATTAAAATGTTTTATCTCTGGTTAAGGCTTTTTTAACCTCAGCCACAATGTAATTTTCATTAGAACAGTTTCCATGCTTCTAAATGGCAATCCAAGGTCCTACACCAGTGGAATTATGGGTCTGCCTTAATGTGGACCTGTCGACCAGGGGAACATCAACTAATGGAGCATTTAGAAAGGTTTATGTGTTGTTTTAAGATTTTTGTAATAGTTTTTATAGCTTTGAATCCAGTAAACCCCATTTTACACATGTGAAAAAGTCTACATATACTCCTCTGCCCCCAGATAAATAATATAAATATCTAGAACAATATGTAATATCAATTTAAAGAATAATGAACGATGTGTCGTATGGCGTATCGTGCTCATTTCTGCTCAGTATGGATTCTGCTAGATCTTACCCATGTTTTATCACCTCTCCGGCAGAGTAATCCAGGGCAGGTTATTGGCCGTGTCAATATTCCCTGTAGATGGACCCAGACACTAATAGACATGATCTACTGAATGGCTAAAATATTATGTAGAAGAACTTAAAGAATCACTATAGTGTCAGGAAAACAAACTTGTTTTCCTAAAACTATATAACCCTTAGGTCCCCCACCACCCTCAGGGCCCCCCTCCCTTGGCGCTGAAGAGGTTAAAACCCCTCACTTACTTTATTACTTTACATCTGAAGGGTTAAAACCTGGGGGACCTCGCACCCAGACCACTTCATTGAGCTGAAGTGGTCTGGGTGACTATAGTAGTCCTTTAAAACATGAGAATCCATCTCTTAGCTGAACCACGTATTCATTATAAACTCTGTGAGTAATAACCTCTTCATTAGAAAAATATCTCATTACCCCCAGCCCAGATACAGCACAGACCTGTCTCAAACAGACAACTTTGAAAACATTTGATCTTAGACAGTAATATTGAAATAAGCTTCCGAATACGGCAGACTGTCTGCCCTTTTGTGTATGTTTGTGTCCTTTTCCTGGACCTGATCCCAACCAAATTCTATATAACGATAGGGGGTCACCCATTTTATAAACTATGTGTATTAGTTCACCTACCTTGTCGGCCACCCAGCTCTCAGTGATAATTAATATAATTAGTAAAATACTGGCTTTAAAAGAGAAAGATTTAGAAAAGCTGCTCACGTTTATTTATGCTCTTCTTTCAAAACACTGTCTGAACTCTTTCATATATATAAAAACTGTAATTTTTCTTTCTTAAGATGAATATGTTTAACAGGCTGAACCAAACCCACCCTGTAACCCCCCATAAAACAGGCCATGACACAGGAAGCTTGGTGGATTGTAAGCTGGCCACAGTAAATTTATTACCGCTGTTTTACAACAACTTCGAAATAAAATGCAGAGCACAAGCAAATGAGTTATAGTTACAAATAAATACAATGAACCATCAAATGCATTAATTATACATAACATTAGAAAGTGCAACATTAATGCAATGTTTTTGCCGTACATCTGTTTTAATACCCATATTTTATTGCCCTATGGGCTTACCCACACCTCAAATAAAGCCATATAATCCCTCCCTTCATTCAGCTGCTGCCCCATTGGAACCTCTTTATTAAACAAACTGCACATCCGCCAACCCACCTACCATCCCAACCTCACACTGAAAATGACCCATAAAACACAGATGAAGAGAACGGATGGGCAGGAGGCTTCTTCCCAAGTTTCTAAAATGGTGCACCACTGCACACCACTCTTCCTCTGGTATGTGAAACCCTTCTGTCCACCTCCTTAACCCCCTCCTAGCCTTCAAAAAGTGGTAATTTCAAGCCCCATCACTAACTGCAACTGTTACCATGGCCTACTTGTTCCTTAAAACATACATTAGTATTGCTTTTTATTTGGTCCTTATAAATTTGAGTGGAGATTAGAATGTTGACGTTTTGTTCTATTGACAAGGATGCTCCTTCGCTCTCTTAGAAGAACACATTAAGAAGTCTCTCGCAATTTTCTCGAGAGTGAAAGCAGTTCTGCCATATACCTGGACGCATCAATAATCACAACTCTCCACCATCTCAGCGGCCTGCATTACCGCAGCTGAGGCACTTAGGTGACCAAAAACACTTAGAGACCCACTTGTCCAGGGAACCTACTATTTAACTGGGAAAGAGCACTGCTCTGTAAATGTCATGGAAATCTGTCAAACTCTTTGAGCTTTTATTCAGCACTTGCCGCATGGGGTTCGCGTTGTTTATGTGTATCGGCCAGCTTAATGTGTGTGCTGAACTCCAGACTGTAAATAGAGATTTAAAGGACAATGAGCTGTATAGAGAGACCTGCTTGGTATAGCCCATGGCACACGTTACACAGCACTGCGCACCACGGAGGTCACAGATATTTATCAGTCTCCTTTGTGCCAACAACTGTGTGTTTGATCCAAATTTTGAGGACAGAGCAGGCGACTAGAGAATTAGACTCTGCCTAGTCAACAAAACGAAGGTGCGTGTCTCTGCTCTAACAATATACAGAGATCTATATAAACACAGAGCGCTAAGGATTATGTATAAAGAGTGACAGAGGGCACGTTCCATTAACAGAACAAGACAGAACATTCCATTGATTTCCGTGGAAACATAACAACATCAAAACTATAACCTGACATAGGTGGGCGACCCGCAAACTTGCTGCTGCAACACCCCCCTTCACTGGGGGACAGTGGCAGGGACAATTGACACCATAACTACTACATCACCTGTAGTGGCTATGGTACTAAGAGTTTATCAAGCACTCTTTTTTTGTAGACCAGTGAAGGGTTAATAGTAAGAGGTACTGCTGAATATGTTGGTAGTTTAAAATATAAAACAATTATTTATACATTTAAGTTACAAAAACGGTGATGGCAACTCTTATATTATTAAATCAGTAATTTAAAATGATTCTGTCATACGTTGTGTGTGCTTTTTATACATTGTTAAATCATTAAAGTGGCCATACCATGTGCATTATTACAATAGTAATAGTTTAGTACATGTTGTGTGCATAGTGCACTAAATCATAAAGTCTGCCCAGAACTGCTCTGCAAATCACACACTCTGACTATTTGCTGACATCACATACACAATCTGTTCTGCTTTTCTTTTTTTTTTTTTACACATACCTCCCAAGTGTCCCTATTCAGGTGGAACAGTCCCTATTTTAGGGCCAAATCCATCTGTCCCTCTTTGCAAGGAGCTCCATATTTTTAGTGTGTCTTTGTATAACAGAGCTCCACAGCAATAATACTCCCAGTAATGTGTCTGAGTGTATAACAGAGCTCCACAGTAATAATACTCCCAGTAATGTGTCTGAGTGTATAACAGAGCTCCACAGCAATAATACTCCCAGTAATGTGTCTGAGTGTATAACAGAGCTCCACAGCAATGATACTCACAGTAATGTGTCTGAGTGTATAACAGAGCTCCACAGCAATAATACTCCCAGTAATGTGTCTGAGTGTATAACAGAGCTCCACAGCAATAATACTCCCAGTAATGTGTCTGAGTGTATAACAGAGCTCCACAGCAATAATACTCCCAGTAATGTGTCTGAGTGTATAACAGAGCTCCACAGCAATAATACTCCCAGTAATGTGTCTGAGTGTATAACAGAGCTCCACAGCAATAATACTCCCAGTAATGTGTCTGAGTGTATAACAGAGCTCCACAGCAATAATACTCCCAGTAATGTGTCTGAGTGTATAACAGAGCCCCACAGCAATAATACTCCCAGTAATGTGTCTGAGTGTATAACAGAGCTCCACAGCAATAATACTCCCAGTAATGTGTCTGAGTGTATAACAGAGCTCCACAGCAATAATACTCCCAGTAATGTGTCTGAGTGTATAACAGAGCTCCACAGCAATAATACTCCCAGTAATGTGTCTGAGTGTATAACAGAGCTCCACAGCAATAATACTCCCAGTAATGTGTCTGAGTGTATAACAGAGCTCCACAGCAATAACACTCCCAGTAATGTGTCTGAGTGTATAACAGAGCTCCACAGTAATAATACTCCCAGTAATGTGTCTTTAAACTGAAATAAATGTGTTTAGAAATCAGTCTGTTAATAAGATACATTGTTCTTGTTATAAATTACATTTTAGTTGAATAAATTGTTATCCCAACCCCTGGTCACACCCACACTCACAACAGCCCTGCCCCTGACCACATCCCCACTCACATACAGAACAGACCCACCCTTTGTCAGACACCCACTCACACTCAGAACAGCTGCACCTCTGAACAACCCCTCAGTCATACTCCTAAAATAAAGGTGTCCCTCTCTGTCCATGTGAAGTATTGGGAGGTATGCTGACAGTCATTGAAGGTTTAGAAATTTTCAGATTATCCCAAAATGTCTGTGCGCACTCTGAAACCCAGACAGATCGTTCAGGGGTTATTCCAGATAAATATATTCTATCTTGGCTGTGTAAATATAACATTAGTTTGGTGGGAACTTTTTAAAATGATTTGTGAATATAAAGGTTTATTGTTAAAGACACTTTAATTCTCCTGCTATTTCGTTTCATGGTCCGTGTAATATTTGCTACATAGAACAACCTTGTTATCGCTATAAGTGACCTGTGTTATTACCCTGATATTAGCAGAGGGTCACATGGGTATTGCACAGTACACGGCTTGAAAAATATCGAGAGACTGAATGCAACAGCCGCTATCCAAATCCCCTTTGTGTTATTGTACAGCGGCTCAATTTAAATATCAATCAGCCTAAGCCCTCATTGATGACTAGACATAACGCTTGGATGTTGTGTAATGTACTGGGCGTGATACAGTTATTTATTTCAAATCCTTCCTGGAATAAAAGAAGAATCAAGAGAATTGGATACATGGGATTAAATTTAATATAGTGGGAACAACTATTGTACAAAGTATTAATTCTGTGCATCTCTTTGAATGCAAATGTAATAAACAATATGCACAATTCCCATGGTTTCTTTTGGTATCTACGTAGAGGTGGCATTCAAGGGAGAAGAATAATGCCTTCTACGAAGGTCAATTGAGTAAGGTCTACCACAGCTTTATCCCACTGCGTCTTTGTGATGAAACAAGAAGCTATCTTTTTTCATTCTCCAGTTAGTTCCTCATTAGAGCTTCAGAAAACTCCTAGTGGGCTTCTCTGCTCTGGGCACGGCTGCTGATAAGGGGGAGCAAAGATTGTGCTGTGTGTGTCTGTCTCGGGGCCAGTGAGTGTGAGTGTCTCATTCCAGTATTAAATCTTAATTAAAAAAAATAAAATAATAGTTTTAGTTAAAGGGACATTGTAGCCACTGTAACTGCTTCATCTCATTGCAATGGTTTAGTATCTGGAATCCACTGCTTTGTTGTTCTGTTTATTGTTAAACCATTTTTAATGTTTTAATGCTAAACGAGAGTCCCCTGCAGCCCACGCCTTTTCTGTGCTGCTCGGGTTAATGAGGAAGTATTAACTTGAGCAATGAGCAGCTGTGATCAGATGAGAGTGTCAGGTGACTGTATTCGGCCTATCACAAAGCCCATTGCTGGCAAGAAGGAAGTGAATAATCTCTGCCTTAGCCACACCTCCAGTGGAGGCAGGCTGTGGGAAGCCAGGGACCCTCATTGTTTTAGCCTGGATTTTGCAGTTCAGATTTTCATTTGCAAATCTTGGCATAGCTAGGCCCGTCTCCCGTTCTTTGTTCAAGCCTTATGATGTAAGCTTGGGAGAGCATTGATAGAACTTAACAATAAACAAAAAGTTATCTTTAAAAACAAAGAAAAAAAATTACTTCTGCACTAAATATACAAGAGTGTGAGCGCTCCTATAAAAATACCATAGTCAGCGTAGACTAAGCAATGTTTAATACATATGTACAACAAAAACTTATAATCAAGACTAACTCAGCTCTAAAAGGATCAATCATACACTTAAGGGATCATAAATGTTCTCAGATACTTCCCTGGTGACAATGCCGTAAAAAGCAACTGTAATCTGAGGAGCTCTAATATCAGAACGGGTCAGAGTGTATCAAAACACTGTGGCAAATTTTAAGGCAAGACAGGAGGCTTCATATTCGCTTCACCTTCTTTACTGAAAACCTCCAGCAGCAAAGAAATAGTTAACAGAACTTTTCCAAACAACCAATCAGAACAATAATCACAGCAGTATTAAATCCCTCACTCAGACCCTCCCACCTCCTCTTTCTTTGCTGCTGCCTCTAGGTGAGCACTGTCCAACTCAGAGAGTATGTTTGCTCTGAGTTATTTATGTTATTTTAATTGTATTATAACTGTTAATTTTATTTCATTATTATTAGGGCTACTGTTTAGTGTGTGCCTTTTTGATTTATGTGGGGATCTGGGTTCTGGGGATTGTAGGACCTTTGTTTTTTCTCTGTGCCTTCCCCTATCTGCCCTCGCACAGCCTGCAATTGCAGCGCCCTCCTGGGCTTTACTGCACTCCCCCTCCCAGTTTCCTGGCCTCTTTGCCCCCTCTTGCGGCCCTCGACTGTTCCATCGCACCCCGAGAGGCATCCTGGTCCCTTGCTGTCCTTAATTTCGACCTCCGCGGCTCTGCGATCTTTGTTCTTGGCGCCGCGTGCGCTCCCACGTGTTCCGGGCGGCCTGGACCTCTGGTTCCTCGCCACCCGATCTCCCTACGTGCTGCTGGTCCCCCCCTATCTACGTTCTGCATCTCTTTTAGGTTGTTAGGCCACCTAGGCTCTAGGTGGCGCTAGGCCTCAGGCCTACTGCGTGCGGGGTGTACCCCCCTTACAACATATATTATATTACTGGGCAAAGCCCAGTCACTATTATTGTCCTCTACTGGGCCCTATTGTGGCATCTGTGTCACACTACTGAGTTGGATGACCCCTTTCCCTTGACTGCACTGCTGGATCTCTATCCGGTCATAACCATATTGAGGGTGACCCTCCTCTCCTACTGGCCTAGATTCCATGGTATGCGTGTGCTTGCTGGGTGACCCCCTCTTGCACTCTGGGTGACCCCCAGATGGCCTCATCAGGTACCATACTTACAGTCTTCTACCTCTATTGCAGTGTTACAGTCATGACTGACAAAACAGAGTTCCGTGCCCCTGAAGGTCTCCAGGCCAGGCTTTGTGCTGTCATAGCAGACTCACTACCCAAAGCCCTCGCAGCCTTCCAGGGTGACGCCCTACCGGCAATCTTGGGCAGTGCACAAAGCACCTGTGGGGCTCAGGGATTTGACTCGGACAACTCCCTCCACTCTGGAGCGATAGACTCTGCCCGGAAGAGCCCTTGAGAAGGCCGGGCACTCCCCCAGGGAAATGAAAGATGAAGGCCAAATTGGCCAATATGTCCTCCAGCCTAGGTGGTGACCCAGAGGATGATAGGTACAATGTACTGGTTGAGTACCGGACCAGCAGCTCTGGTTTAGCTTCCCCCAGCGGGTGGTTTCTTGGCAGCCACTCCTGTTTTTGTGAAGGGGATGGTTCTGGACTCCCCCAAGATTGATTGCCAAGGGGCCCCGTCAACCACCAGCGAAGTTCCCAGGGAGATTCTGGACCCTTCCGGCCGCCCTCTCTTCGACCCACAGCTGATCCTCGGAATGGGCCCCTCCAGACCACATTGCAGAATTCCTGTGCTACTGGCTCCGCCACCCCATAGACAAGGAGGTCAGGGCCAAGCTTTGGGCAAAATACCCCCGCCCAACACTACTAGACAAAGTGGCCCTCACCTCCGACTTCGATCCGGTGTTTGTCACTTTTATGACCAGGTCTGGGTAAGACCTTCACAAGGGTCTGGAGCAGGGCCTGCGCTCGGCCCAAGACAAATTATTGGACGTCAGCAGCCCACGCAAATATTCCTCATGGCGGACGACGCACTACTAAGCGGAACCCCAGTGGATGCCGAACTCCTCCGAGAATGGGCCCAACAGGTCATCTGCTTATTAGACAATGCCAATGCTGCACTTTCCTCCGAACGCTGCAAAGCGGCCTTGTACAAATTGAACAGGCAAGTTGGCAGATCTAGTGGTTAAGGAACTGGGTCCCGATGCCAAAGGCCTGTTATTTGGGGACACCTTCATGAAGGAGCTGAACCGACACGTTGCTATATACACGTCCCTCAACAAGGCACAGATGTCCCTCAAGAGGGTTTTCTGACCTGGGGATCGTTTTTCCTCCAGGGCTGGTCGACAGAGGAGTAGTGCCACCAGCAGAGCTGCCTTCACGGGCAACAGACCCTGCCTTTCAGACTCCTTCTCTTCCTCCTCTTCCCAGTACCAATACCGCCTGTTATTTTCCAGAGGAGCCTCCAGAGGACACGGTGCATCCTCCACAAGGGCAAGATACACCTCAGGTAAGAGTCCATCCTTATTTGCCAAATTTATCCATTCCCTTTGATTGCTCGATTTTGGTCTCATCTGACCACAACACTTTCACCTAGTTCTCCTCTGAATCATTCAGATGTTCACTGGCAAACTTCAGACCTGCACATGTGCTGTCTTGAGCAGGGGGACCTTGCAGGCTCTGCAGGATTTTAGTCCTTTACGGCGTAGTGTGTTACCAGTTGTTTTCTTGGTGACTATGGTCCCAGCTGCCTTGAGATCATTAACAAAATCCTCCCATGTAGTTCTGGGCTGATTTCTCACCGTTCTCATAATCATTGAAACTCTAAGAGGTGAGATCTCGCATGGAGCACCAGACCAAGGAGGACTGACCGTTATTTTGATGACAGGTCCGCTGTCGGATAAACTCGCCACACTTCTTACCAGGACCGGAGCACGGCAGCACAAAGAGCTGTAATTGTGTGGGGAGCCACGGCCGGTAACTTCAAAAATGGCTGTGGCCGCCATAAAGAAGCACTTACCGATGTCTGTGAAAGATTAAAACGGGACTGGAAACTCTATGCGTTTCGTCTCCTCTCGCGACTTTGTCAAGACTAATGTCCCAAAGCTGTAATGCATGTCTTATATACCCTCATAAAAAGGGGGAGGGAAGGATTTAGTAAAGCTTAGTGAAAACCAGAAACAAAATACTCAAAATATATTCTGGTTGAAAGACTATATAATGAATAATACATGTAATTAAATAAACATTCCCAGATAAAACAATTAAACAACTACAGGTATATAACACAAAAAATAAATATATCAGAGAACAAATCTCCTATAGATATGTAAAATTAGGAATAGATATTCTACAAGCAAAAATCAATAAGAATGAAAATAATCGATATATAATTTAATCCAAAAAATATAAAATAAAAGACTGGCCAAAAGCTCTCCCCATTGGATGAATGAAAATGAAGAATATATGGAAAACACAACTGCTCTATCTATACAATCAGTGTATGTATAAATCTACTAATTATGATTTAGCGGATCTCCTCCATTATGAGAGATGAAATTAATCATATGACAGAGGGTAGTACAGAGAGATAGGTTAAGAATGATCAATTAATATTCAAAATTAAGTGACTTGATTGAAACCATACATTTTAAGTGTATTTAATTTAAATGTCCATTTGGTTTCTGCTATATTAAGGATTCTTTGACGCTAAGTTACACCATGGATCTTACAAATCGCTCTTATACACATGATCCATATAAGAGAGGGATCACTCTCATCAGCCAGTTGGAGGGATTTTGACTAAGTGGCTTTAAAGATATGTGTATAAAAGTCTTTAAATAGTTGCTGTAGATATTGTTATTGTATCTTTTATTAGAATGAATATTTGTTCAGACTGTTAAACCTGCTGAATTTGTGTGTTTACCCTGTATTCATATCACTGGGACTACAAGTTCTCGTGATATCCTCGGAGGGGTTCATTCCACCTATATCTGCTGCAGAGTGTTCCTTTACTCTATGCATATCAATAATTACATGGATTGTTCGAGTATCTTGTGAATTTTGTTTATTGCATATTGTCCAATATTCCATTTGCAGCTAGTTCATCTATCTTTGATGGGACTCGCTCCACCCTCACTAGACCTGCTCTTCACTGAGTGAGTGTAACTTAGTTTAGATAATAGAGAATAATGGAAGTAAAAGGAATGCCCATAGAGAATAGTGGAAACAAAATGTTTCAATTAGAGACAAAACTATTAGACATATGAAATAAATCTTTTGCTACAATACTCTCCAGATTGTGTAATTTTTTTAAATTGAGATTAGGTGGGATTATTAGACATGTGCAATTCGTTTCGGTCCGAATATGAATTCGGAAAAATTTCGGGCACTTCGGACATTTGGGTACTTCCGAATGTCCGAATTGCCGTAGTTCCGAAGTTGCCGAAATTCCGAAGTGTCAATGTGACGAAGTTCCGAAGCACAGTATTTCCTAAGTACTAACATACTTTTAAATTTTAAATAAAAAGTATACAAACATAGCCATTTATACCGTAGGAATTAGGGAGTAATTTACTTATTCATTCCTGTCATTACATTGACTGGCCAAGTAACTTACATTTTATATGAATGTATGTTACTTGATTGTTGTAAGTGTTGCAAATGCTTACAGCTGAATCCTGGCTATGTTTGGATACTTTTTATTTAAAATTGTATACAATGTAACATTTTTCTTCTTTCATTGGGTAAGTATATTAGTACTTAGGCAATACTGTGCTTCGGAACTTCGGCACATCGACACTTCGGCACTTCAGCACTTCGGCTCGTCGGAAATTAAAAGCTATCTACTAAAAGGCTGAAAGACCGAAATTGGTCTTTCAGCCAAATTTACTAATACTAAGTAAAGATTACTTAGTATTAGTAAATTATGGCCCTACTCGCTATACTGCGAGTAGGGGCATGTCTATTAAACAGTGAGCACCGCTCAGGGGTGGGGGCCAGGGGGGAGGACAATAGGTCCCCCCCCCATCATTTCCTTTAGGGAGGGGGGACCCTATTGTTTTATTTTTATTTTTTTTTAACAGTGAGCAGCCACTAATTTTTACTTAGTATCAGTAAATTTGGCTGAAAGACCAGTTTAGGTCTTTCAGGCTTTTGGTAGATAACTCCCTAATTCCCATGGGAATTAGGGAGTTATCTACTAAGCGGCTGCAAGAGAAGCCCCGAAGTGCCGAAGTCCCGAAATTCTGAAATGCCGAAATTCTGAAATGCCGAAATTCTGAAATGTCGAAGTTCCGAAGTGTTGAAGTGCCGAATTGCCGAAGTCCCGAATTGCGAATGTCCTGAATTGCGAAAGTCCCAAATTTCGGAATGCCGAACCGAACCGAAAATTTTCCCCATGCACATGCCTAGGGATTATTAATGTTTTCTATAGAATGACAAGGGTGAATGACTAAAGAGAATGCCCATAGACTACAATGGGAAGTAAAATATAAACTAATTCCCAGGTAAATCTGTGTTACATAGCAAATTCATCTTTACCACAGGTGTTCCCCAAGTACAGCAGTAGATTATACAATTAAAAGTAACTGGGATTGTAGCTCTTTTCTATGGAATGACAGGTGAATGATACAATGGAATGCCCATAGAGTATAATGGGAAGCAATATGTGACTTGGTATCTGAACTGTGAAACATATCCAGTCAATCTTTTGCAGGCATACTCTGCGAGTTCAGTGGCAATTTTTGAAATTGAGATTAAGTTGGATTACCATTGTTTTCTATAGAATGACAATGGTGAATGACTAAAGAGAATGCCCATAGAGTATAATGGGAAGTAGAATATAAATTCATTTGCAGGCAAATCTGAGTTACACAGCAAATTAACCTTTGCCACAGGTGTACCCCAAGTACAGCAGCAGATTGTAACATAAAAAGTAACTGGGATTATAGCTCTTTTCTATGGAATGACAGGTGAATGATACAATGGAATGATACAATGCAATTCCCATAAAGTATAGTGTATATCAACTCTTTTGTAAGGAAATCTGAAAGACATAGCAAGTTAAACATAGCATCCCTCCTTAGACAACTTATACTACAGCCCCTAACCCTCATTTGCAACCCCTACATGCTACTACAGATTCTACACCCTACTACAGCCCCTAACTCCCTACTAAAGCCCCTACACCCTACTACAGTCCTTTAGTCCCCAGTACAGCCCCCATAATCTACTTTAACCCATAACCCCCTACTACAGCCCTGTGATGAACTACCCTTCACCACTGGCTTTTGGAGAGGCCTGCTTGCCAGCCTCTTGCCCTGTGACTATGGCCCCTGGGATGTATTGCCCTTTAAAAACTCTATTTGTGCCTATTGTATTTTGGAGCACTGTTTCTGCCCCTTTAAATGGTTCTGGTACAGTTCTGCACTTTTGAAGTGGCACAAAGTAGTCAAAGTGGCTGCCATTCGCGATACGAACACAGCCATTTTAATTCAGTCGAACCCGTTCAGTGGTGTTTGGTCGTCGAGTTCATGGAACTCAAATCGGATACGCGACGGCACGAACAACGCTGAACTTTACCTTCTCCTGCCTTCGATGCTTCGACTGGAGTCGAACACCGTTCGACAATTTGAACAGCACTTTAACATTGACGATTTGCACAAACAGTTGCCGTTCGTCTATTTGAACTAAATCTAACATTGGAAAGAGACCGGCCGCACAGCCTAATTCTCTGGAACTGTTTTGGGCATGAAAATGTGCGTGCGGTCGGTCAAATGTGACTTCCATCTATATCCCAAACCCCTGAACCGATTTGCATGAATTTTTAATATGCTTTTCCCATAACTATGCCGGTTCAGAAAATATAAGTTTTATGGGAATTGAATGTTTAATGTTCCGAGAAATGTGTAAAAGTGTATTTTTTTTTTTCGCTTGGAGATAAGCCCCGCTGTGTAAGGTGAGGGTAAAAGGGGCACATATGAACTGGATCACAGCTGACCTCATACAAACTGTTCCAGTTTTGAGATTCTTTGTGGTCAAAGTTCAAGCGTACTGGCTCTATGAATGATCACTGCGAAATATATGCAAAATATATGCAGAAAACAAACCAAATTGGCCAAGGCCCAATATTTCTGTGAAAATCTGAGCAATAACCTATCAAACCCTAGAAATTTTTGGAAAGTCATAAATAAATTACAAACTCCCCAATCCACTCCCAACCTTCCACTGTCAAAGTGGATAACCAAACCCTGCAACTTCCCTTAGATGTAGCAAATGCCTTTAACAATTATTTTGACGGATGCTCTACTGGCCTGATTGCCAAGCTAATAAATGACACGCATCCTGAAACTACAAATGTGGATCAGGCCCCACTAAATTTGCAAAGGCCCAATATAGACAAGTTTATTTTTAGATCTGTACCTGTTAGTGTCATTAAAAAACATCTTAATAATCTAAAAATGAAAAACCAGTCCGGACCTGATCAAATCCCAGCAATGCTGTTGAAGTTCAGTGCGCCGGCAATTGCAACCCTAATTAACTAATCTTTGGTGTCTGGATACATTCTCAAACTTTGGAAGACTGTGAGAGTAGTGCCTATCCATAAAAGTGGTGACACTACTTTGGTTTCTAACTATAGCCCAATATCATTGCTCCTGATATTGTCAAAAATCTTAGAAAAATGTGTCCATATGCAACTATGTGAGTACTACCAACAATCAAACTATCTGACCCCTGATCAATCGGGCTTTTGCCAGAATCACTCCACTACAACTGCCCTCTTAAAAGTTTGCAATGACATCCAAACTGGCATGGAACAAGGAGACCTAACTGGAACTTTTTTCCTTGATTTTGTAAAGGCCTTTGACACCATAGACCATGACATTCTACTGCAAAAACTCAAAAACTCAGGTTTTGGTGATTGTTCGCTAACCTGGTTTCGATCAAATGTATCGGATCGCTCGCAATATGTGTCCATTTCTGATAGCGACTCCCTCTCCCAGTCACGTGTGGTGTTCCCCAAGGTTCCATTCTCGGCCCCCTACTATATACATTATTTATAAATGATCTGCCTAATGTCTGCAAATCCTGAAATGTACACATGTACGCAGATGACACAGTAATCTATGCGATCAAACCCAATCTACCACGTCTGTGCTCCAAGACCAGTTTACAGAGGTAGAAAAGTGGATCGCAAAAAACAAACTCTTCCTAAACACTGACAAAACTGTCACAATGATCTTTGGAACAGTACCTAAATTACACAAATTACACAATTCCCACATATCCATCAAAACAAAATCAAATAGTACACTGACCGCAGTCCACTCTTTCAAATACTTGGGTATGATGTTAGACCACAATCTATCTTCTGGCCTCCACATAGAAAAACTTGCATCTAAACTTTATCCAAAACTAGGTGCCCTGTACAAAAACAAATCCTGCCTAAGCCCTACAGTAAAGGAAAAGATTGTACAGCAAATGTTGATGCCAATCATTCATTATGGGGATGTAGTATTTGCATCTGCATCTCAATCCCACATTAATAAACTCAACACATTGTATAACTCGTTCTGCCGATTTGTGCTACAATGTAATTACAGGACCCACCATTGTGACATGCTAAAAGAATTAAACTGGCTGTCGCTGGAATCCAGATGCACCCTTCATCTTTCCAGCCTTGTGTTTAAGAGCTTTTCTGGGAAGCTCCCACCCTACTTAAGCAAAATGTTCTCCCCAGCTGTTCCCACTTCCTATAAACTCCGATCCAGTACCAGCACTTTAAGCAAAATGTTCTCCCCAGCTGTTCCCACTTCCTATAAACTCCGATCCAGTACCAGCACTTTATTTAGTCACTTTCTCTCCTCCTACTTCTAGTAGCTGGTGATGTCTCTCCCAATCCAGGGCCCTTCACCTTCTCTACACACACTAAGACAACCAGAAACCCCACAAACCTCATCACAATACCCTGCCCTTTACCCTCACTTACCAAAATTACTTGTGCACTCTCGAATGCCGCTCCATCTGCAGTAATTTAAAATCAACAACCATACACGACTTTTTCATCTCAAACTCACTCACACTACTTGCACTTACAGAGACCTGGCTGTCCCCCTCTGATAGCGCTACTCCTGCCTCTTTATGTTTTGGTGGGCTACAATTCTCTCACACTCCCAGACTCAACTGTAAAGGAGGCGGCGTAGGCATCCTTCTCTCCCCTCAATGTACCTTTCAACCAATCATAACTCCCCCTGCCCTATCCTTTTCTTCTTTTGAAGTTCACACTGTCCGCCTATTTAAACCCACTCCTTTAAGAATTGCTATCATCTACCGCCCCCCTGGTTATCCTAGACTATTCATTGAGCACTTTTCTTCCTGGCTTCCCCACTTCCTCTCATCTAGCACTCTTTCCCTTATACTTGGGGATTTCAATATCCCAATCAATAACCCCAATTGCACTGATGCCTCTCGTCTGCTCTCTGTAACCTCCTCCTTTGGCCTTGCGCAATGGTCCAATCTAGCAACCCATACAGCAGGAAACACTCTTGATCTTGTCTTCACCAAAAATGCAGCCGCAACGCAAGGGCTGCTGGGAGGAAGTGACCGGCCGTCACTTCCTCCCAGCAGCCCTTGCGTAGCGGCTGCATTTTTTTCTATTACATGGTCACAGACCATGCCCCTGAAGATATAGGGAACATTGGGTGGCCCTAAGTGCGTGTGTCACCAAATGGGCCCCATCAGCGTGCGGGCCCCGGTGCAACTGCACCGGCAGCAGTTCCGTCGCTACATGTGGGGCTCAGCAATTTAAAACATTTACACTGAACTCGCAGAGTATGCCTGCAAAAGATTTACTTGATATGTTTCACAGTTCAGATACCAAGTCACATATTGCTTCCCATTATACTCTATGGGCATTCCATTGTATCATTCACCTGTCATTCCATAGAAAAGAGCTACAATCCCAGTTACTTTTAATTGTATAATCTACTGCTGTACTTGGGGAACACCTGTGGTAAAGATGAATTTGCTATGTAACACAGATTTACCTGGGAATTAGTTTATATTTTACTTCCCATTGTAGTCTATGGGCATTCTCTTTAGTCATTCACCCTTGTCATTCTATAGAAAACATTAATAATCCCTAGGCATGTGCATGGGGAAAATTTTCGGTTTGGTTCGGCATTCTGAAATTTGGGACTTTCGCAATTCAGGACTTTCGCAATTCGGGACTTCGGCAATTCGTCACTTCAACACTTCGGAACTTCGGCACTTCGACATTTCAGAATTTCGGCATTTCAGAATTTCGGCATTTCAGAATTTCGGGACTTCGGCACTTCGGGGCTTCTCTTGCAGCCGCTTAGTAGACCATGGTATTAGGGAGTTATCTACCAAAAGCCTGAAAGACCTAAATTGGTCTTTCAGCCAAATTTACTGATACTAAGTAAAAATTAGTGGCTGCTCACTGTTAAAAAAAAATAAAAATAAAACAATAGGGTCCCCCCTCCCTAAAGTAAAATGATGGGGGGGGGACCTATTGTCCTCCCTCCCGGCCCCCACCCCTGAGTGGTGGGTGAAGGTCCTAAATACTAATAAGGGGGGGGACCTTATGTCCTCCCCCCTGGCCCCCACCTCTGAGCGGTGCTCACTGTTTAATAGACATGCCCCTACTCGCGGTATAGTGAGTAGGGCCATAATTTACTAATATTAAGTAATCTTTACTTAGTATTAGTAAATTTGTCTGAAAGACCAATTTCGGTCTTTCAGCATTTTAGTAGATAGCTTTTAATTTCCAAAGTGTCGAAGTGCCGAAGTGCTGAAGTGCCGAAGTTCCGAAGTGTCGATGTGCCGAAGTTCCGAAGCACAGTATTGCCTAAGTACTAATATACTTACCCAGTGAAAGAAGAAGAATGTTACATTGTATACAATTTGAAATAAAAAGTATCCAAACATAGCCAGGATTCAGCTGTAAGCATTTGCAACACTTACAACAATCAAGTAACAGACATTCATATAAAATGTAAGTTACCTGGCCAGTCAATGTAATGACAGGAATGAATAAGTAAATTACTCCCTAATTCCTATGGTATAAATGGCTATGTTTGTATACTTTTTATTTAAAATTGTATACAATGTAACATTCTTCTTCTTTCACTGGGTAAGTATGTTAGTACTTAGGAAATACTGTGCTTCGGAACTTCGTCACTTTGACACTTCGGAAGTTCGGCAACTTCGGAACTACGGCAATTCGGACATTCGGAAGTACCCGAATGTCCGAAGTGCCCGAAATTCGTCCGAATTCATATTCAGACCGAAACGAATTGCACATGTCTAATAATCCCACCTAATCTCAATTTAAAAAATTGACACAATCTGGAGAGTATTGTACCAAAAGATTTATTTAATATGTCTAATAGTTTTATCTCTAATTGAAATATCTTGTTTCCATTATTCTCTATGGGCATTCCTTTTACTTCCATTATTCTCTATGGGCATTCCACTGCCTTGTTAAAGTCTATGGGCATTCCAATTGGTCATTCCTTTTAGTATGCCCCCTATTTTTTGCCTGTTGGAGTGCTGTATTACTTTTTATATAAGTGTACCCCACTTCCTGTGGACTTAAATCTGGTTTGTGTAGGGCTTTTGCTCCTTCTACCTACTGTGCCCTGAGTCATAACCTATGGAAATCCATATAATATGTTTATTGGAGAATCCGTCAGATCTGTCCGAACGTTGGCTCTTTTCCTTTCTGTTTCATCAGAGAAAGACGAATAATCAAGGTAACCTTTCTCAGGTCAGACCCTTGTGGCAAATATCTAAAAAAAAGCCAACATTCCAGAAATTTACATCAATCAACTACACTGACTGTTGGTTTTTAAAGAATGGAGCATATCTTCATGGTTGGCCTCAATTTCTGTAAGACCTGCTACAAGAGACTAAGAAATAGAATTTCAGAAAACAGTAAAATGGAATCTATGGTATGTTTAGCATTGCCTCACATATTTCTCAAACCCTCAGTCATGACACCAGTCAACATTAAGATCATATGGAACCTCTAAGATGCATAAACACAAGAGCGAAATCTCACAATTGGAGACAATCCTTGTCAGGAAACCGATTTTGGGATCTCTTTTGATCAAACCATTTGTGTATAAATGGCTAAACTAGCCAGAGGAGAATGGTAAATAGACATGCTGATCACAACAGAGAATCAGTAAGCAAACCAGCAGAAATAACAAGAAGGAAACACCATTAAAAGGACAAAAGAGTGTGTCTCCACCATATAGGCGCTAACCATCTGGTGTCTAATTAGTTAATGACTGATGCCAAAAATGGAACAAACATGACGCAGAACATCATAAATGTTGCGAGAATGAATCTGGATGACTATTTTGGTGGGAAGAATGAAGCAACCAGATTAAAGTCCAAGAAGCCATAAAAGGATAGGACAGTAAAGCGTCTGGGGCTGGAGCGTGTCCCAGTTAGATGGCAATGGACTTACTGGAAGGGAAGAGGAAACAGGTATGTCACAACATGTGAGATTACAGAGTCATATAATGAACCTAAGGTGAGACCTAAGATTTGACTTTGACATAAACCTTTTTATATGTGGTGCTTCAAGCCCGCACCCTAAGGCAATGTTTCTGAACATTATCCTGAAATTTGAGAGAGCATCATGGGTAATGTAGGATATGTAATGTACTCATCATAATTTTAAAATTGCAGTTTTCCAGTTAAAAAACAAGAGGTTTTACTAAATAAGGCTTTTGCAGCATTATATAAATGATTTAAGTGATTTAAGATGCCATTATACGAGGTCAGTTAGAATGATGAAGGTTGCTTTATGTATCAGTTTAACTCCTTCATGGTAGACGGCTTGGCATGGAGCCTTTAATTATGACTGCAAGTGACTTTGGCTGTGTTTCAAGACTATTTATTCATAAGAAACAACCGCCTTGTTTTTTTCTACTCTATGCAGAACGCTTCTGGATGGCAACCAGCTTAAGGTCGTGAAACTTTAATTCGAGCAGCTTAACTTTTTAAACATGCAGGATTCTCAGCACCTAACACTTTACAGGGATCAATATATGGTCGATCCTGTCGGCTCATGAAAGTCCCTTTAGCCTTCTTGTTCCTGACTCAAGACCCATTTTCTTTAATTAAATCCATTATTCATCTTGATGCTTTTTGTACTGGGAAGAGGACTTTATGATTTTGGCCTTGAGTCAATAGAAATTAGCTGCCTTCGTGCAGTCCTGAGCATAGTAAGAGGTCACGCGGAATTATCACAGGTTTTCCGTTTGAAGTTCTCACCACAGGAGGTAAGGAAGAGGAAGCCATAGGAAGATGGAGTGCACGCTTGAAGCATGGGGATAGAGTGAGTCAGGGTGAAGCAGGGAGCTGTGATCGAGCAGATAAAATATTGTAAGCAAGTGATGAAGCAATGTGTTTTAGAAAGGACAGAGTATGCGAGGGGCTGGCTTGTTAAAGAAGAAAAGCGTGCAGAGTACATGGGAGTAATGTGTGTGACATACAGAGTAATGTGTGTGATGTACATAGTAATGTATGAAGTAGGAAGTAATGTATGAAGTAGGAAGTAATGTGTGTAGGAGGGAGTAATGTGTGTGACGTATAGAGTAATGTGTGCGAAGGATGGAGTAATGTGTGAAGGAGGGAGTAATGTGTGTGACATACAGAGTAATGTGTGTGATGTACATAGTAATGTATGAAGTAGGAAGTAATGTATGAAGTAGGAAGTAATGTGTGAAGTAGGAAGTAATGTGTGAAGGAGGGAGTAATGTGTGTGACGCATAGAGTAAAGTGTGTGAAGGATGGAGTAATGTGTGAAGGAGGGAGTAATGTGTGTGACGTATAGAGTAATGTGTGTTAAGGAGGGGGTAATGTGTGTGAATGGTGGAGTTATGTGTGTGAGAAATGGAGTAATGTGTGTGAACGATGGAGTAATGTGTGTGAAGGATAGAGTAATGTGTGCGAGGGATGGAGTAATGTGTGTGAGAATAGAGTAATGTGTGTGAGAATGGATTAATGTGTGCGAGGGATGGAGCAATGTGTGCGAGGGATAGAGTAATGTGTGTGAGAATAGAGTAATGTGTGTGAGGAATGGAGTAATGTGTGTGAATGATGGAGTAATGTGTGTGAGGATGGAGTAATGTGTGTGAAGGATGGAGTAATATGTGCGAGTGATGGAGTAATGTGTGTGAAAATAGAGTAATGTGTGTGAGGATGGAGTAATGTGTGCGAGGAATGGAGTGATGTGTGCGAGAGATAGCGTAATGTGTGTGAGAATAGAGTAATGTATGAGGAATGGAGTAATATGTGTGAATGATGGAGTAATGTGTGTGAGGATGGAGTAATGTGTGTGTGAGGGATGGAGTAATGTGTGCGAGGGATAGAGTAATGTGTGCGAGGGATAGAGTAATGTGTGTGAGAATGGAGTGATGTGTGTGAGGATGGATTAATGTGTGCGAGGGATGGAGTAATGTGTGCAAGGGATAGCGTAATGTGTGTGAGAATAGAGTAATGTGTGTGAATGATGGAGTAATGTGTGTGAGGATGAAGTAATGTTTGTGAAGGAATAGCGTTATGTGTGTGAATGATGGAGTAATGTGTGTGAGGATGGAGTAATGTGTCTGAAGGAATAGCGTAATGTGTGCGAGGGATGGAGAAATGTGTGTGGGGGATGGAGTAATGTGTGTGAAGGATGGAGGAATGTGTGTGAAGGAATAGCATAATGTGTGTGAAGGAATAGCGTAATGTGTGTGAGGAATGGAGTAATGTGTGTGAAGGATGAAGTAATGTGTGTAAAGGATGAAGTAATGTGTGTGAATGATGGAGTAATGTGTCTGAAGGAATAGCGTAATGTGTGCGAGGAATGGAGTAATGTGTGTGGGGGATGGAGTAATGTGTGTGAAGGATGGAGGAATGTGTGTGAAGGAATAGCGTAATGTGTGTGAAGGATGGAGGAATGTGTGTGAAGGAATAGCGTAATGTGTGTGAAGGATGGAGGAATGTGTGTGAAGGAATAGCATAATGTGTGTGAAGGAATAGCGTAATGTGTGTGAGGAATGGTGTAATGTGTGTGAAGGATGAAGTAATGTGTGTAAAGGATGAAGTAATGTGTGTGAATGATGGAGTAATGTGTGTGAAGGAATAGCGTAATGTGTGTGAGGAATGGAGTAATGTGTGTGAAGGATGAAGTAATGTGTGTGAATGATGGAGTATTGTGTTTAAGAATGGAGTAATGTATGCGAGGGATGGAGGAATGTGTGTGAAGGATGGAAGAATGTGTGTGAAGGAATAGAGTAATGTGTGTGAAGGATGAAGCAATGTGTGCGAGGGATAGAGTAGTGTTGGATATATATATATATATATATATATATATGCATGGTTCTTTACCTTAAAGTCCTCAAAACATTTTATAAATTGTCTTTTCAGGTATTTTTAGACTTTTTTTTTAATATTTATTAACTTTGTCTTACACCAGCATCACAATCCATATCGACAAACATTACTCAATTTCTGCAGTACTCTGCCAGCAAACGTCCTAACACAGCTCCTGTTAGTTTAATCTATAAAAGAATGGTGTGAGGCTGCTGCCCACAGCCCCTGTATGCTATCACCCCCCTAGTCCCCTTGCCGGCCATCACATGATCCTATAGTCTAGTCTTCTCCGTTGCTTTGAAATGTAACTTTGGTCCCATTTCAGCATTCACAACAGTTTTGATTTTAAGGTCCTGTACTGCCATCCTGTTTTTGCTTCCTGGTATTCTGTGTCAGGAGACACCAGGCTTCTCCTCAGATAGCATCATTAGACACACTCATGCTGTGAATGGGCACTAGGACTCTGCGAGAGCAATTCACAGCTCTATTGTTATATGGATAAATCTGCCCTTTGGCGATGCAAATCAAGCCCCTGGTGATGCCCCCCAACAGGCACTGGAGATCACTCCATCTTTACCTCTATAACACCTCTATAGAGACACTGAGGCTACTGTTAGCAACTCCTTCAAATTTCACAACTTAAAGTGACATTCCAAGCATGCCCCACAACTCAAAGTTTTCCCCTCCGTTTACCATGATAGAAAACTTTCATCTGTCTAAAGTATCTGTACAGGATATGGCATCAGTATTTGCACAGCTGAATACCACAATCCCTCTCTTAAATCTGAATTTCAGACAGGTTCCCTCAGTTATGGAGAGTGTTTGTGTATTTGTATACAGTGTGTGTAGCGGAGCTGCAATGCTAAGACTGAATATAAGAAATGTCCAATTCATTTTGTTCCGAATGTACATTCGTATGAATTTCATGCCATTCAGACATTCGGATGCTGGCGAATGTCCGAAGTGACAAAGTTCGGTAGTTCGGAGGTGCCAAAGTGCTGAAGCTCAGAAGTGCCGAAGTGATTCGGATTTCTGAAAAGTGGCAAACAAGAGAGAGGGAGGGAAAATTACGTGAATGATGACACGAATCTTGACCAATAAGCTAATTCCTTTAGTGCAATGTAATGCTTGCTTTCCAAATACGGTTTAACTATTCCCTGTCCAATGAAATGAGCAAATTTTTGTGATTGATGTTAGAGGATAGCCAGTTAATGTTGATTTTTAGACATGTGCAATTCGTTTCGTTCCGATGCTTACGAATGCCCAAAGTGACGAAGTTCCGAAGCACCGAAGTGACGAAGTTCGGCAGTTCCGAAGTGCAGAACCGAATGCTATTGGTCCGAATTGCTGAAGCAGACTAATTTTTTTTACTTACTCGAATTTCCAAACCGAACCAAATTTTTTCCCATGTACATCCCTACTAAATATCTCCACTGTAATCCTCTAGAGCTAGAAGGGAAGTGCTGGTTATTAGATATAGCACATTCCCCCAGTAACTGGACGACACACGGTTCTGGGAGTCAACTGATTTTTATTAGCCCACACACAGCCTACTGCACTGCCCCATAGTATGGGGTCTCCAGGACAAGTTTACAAGGAATTTTCCCATGATGCACTGGATCTGAGAGGTAATTGAGTTGGGAATTTTAGATAACTCAATTATCTCTCGGTTACATGAAATACATAAACTTTTATAAAACACCCCAAAAACATAATAAAACAGTACAGGAACCCCACAATTCCTATATTCCCAAATAGCCTGAATCTGAGCACACAACATATCCGAAAAGCGGTCAGATTGGTTTGGTGGAACGAGATCGCTATTTGGGAAAAGATTTCACCGGCTGGCCATGAGGTGATGCCCCAGAAGAGTTCCAGAGAATCCAGGGCTGTAGCTGGAGAATCCAGGGCTGTAGGGCGTTCCTGCAAACACTGACGAACGAATGAATGCTCCCCCCGCCCCCCAGTCGGTAGATCATATCTCCCGAATGTGGTTCGTCTAGTTGTTTGGGAAAGTATACAGACAGCAGTGACATCTTAACCAGCGTTCGCAAGAACGTGTAGCCGAAATTAATGCCATGCACTCGACGGCCAAGTACCGCTGCCTGCGTTTGGGAAACAAGATAGCACTAAAACCACATGCACCATCCAGGGAAAGAACTCAAGTACTCCTTAATTGCGGTTAACAGCCAGGGGTGGTCTGTGTTTGTGACGAGACCAATCTCGCCACATTGCATTGGAGAAGCCTGGTTGCTCGCCTGTTGCCTTTGGATTATGGCCCCATGTTAGAAGGCTTGATTTTCCCCTGCAAAGACATGAAAGCCGGGTCATTTGGTGCTTGCCCTGTTTGAGCAGTGATACCCCAGATAGCTATGCCATGGAGCCCATTCGTATAATGAAAGACTATGGGAAAGACTTTGGCTCCATGGCAATTGAACTGTATGTGTGTGCTCTGAGCGCCATTCAGTAATAATGTGCGCTCAGATCTGAGCTATCTGGGGATATGTTGAATGTACCTGTTTTGTGCAATGGCTGCACAGTTATATGTTTTATGTGTTTTATTGTCTTTTGCTGCCATGTGTTCAATGGAGTTTTGCCTCTGTCCTTGGAGATAATTGGATTACTTCCCAATTATCTCCAGGATAGAAGACTCTGTGGAACTGGTTTTGGGCAGAAAAGCCATGCTTCCTTTGGTCACAAAGGACTACGATCTATCTTTTGAACCACTGGACCAATTTGTATGATTTTGACGTATGTTTGTATTTGGAGTATGCTGATTCTGAAAATGTAAGTTATATGTGAATGTGATGCATACTTTTCAAGTTATGAATAATGTGGAAAAATTGTATTTCTCTGCTTGTTATAATTACATTACCCATTGTGTAAGGTAATTGAATCACAGGCAGAGGGGAGGATTTTGTGTGGGAGTGTCTTAGTGTATTGTATGTGTTTATTGGTTGTGTTCCAAAACCCTGTGGGTGGTACTAATGTGTAAGAATGTGTACATAAGCACAATAAACCCACAGCTCTGTCTGTTCACTGCTTCACCCTCAACACGGAGCTTTGTCTCGTTCTTGGGGGGATTTATTGTAGGCTGTTCCAGTTCGACTGCTTGGAGTGTAAACCTATTCGTATGGTTTTTCCTATTCGGCTGTTTATGGCATTCATATGGTTTCCTGTTCTGCGGATTGGTGTTCTGCAATAGCTGTGCATGTGTCTCTGGAAGGGAAGATCTACTAAACGGCGGTTTAACCCTTTTATGCCTGGGGGTGCCTTTACAGTGTTCTAAGTTACTAACAGGGGGGACCACACAAGTTCTGTCCGTTTCCTGAACAGGTGGTTACAGATCTGTTCACAAGAACTCAATATGGGTTCAAGCAACCCTAGTGACTGATGCCAGGTCCGCCACAGGGTGTGTGTGTTTTCCTGGTCTTTGCATTCCCCTCTATCCTCCATATCTCCCCTACTTGTCACTTCTCCTTCAGCATCTATCCTTCCTATGTATACATATTTCCCCCTTGTGTAATCCCCCATCTACCCATTTAAGCCATCCTCCATTCCCCCCCTCCCCCCTTGTGTCCTCCTCCCCATCTCTTGGATGGCCATGTATTCTACCATAAGTACTGTATACGTCACATGATGTCTATATCTGGATACAGTGTTGTGTGCCCTTCGCATAGCTATATCCCATTCCTCTACAAACAGATTGGAGTGGGCTGTTTCCATGTCACCTTTTGTTACCTTTCGCCTACATTTGTTTGCAATTTATATATCTGCATGTTACTGTGCGCACAATATTTTGGCACTTTGTGTATAAATATAATAATAATGATAACCTGCATGGAATCCACAATAAAATAAACTCTTACTAAATATAACTCTCTACAGATATAGAAAGCTAATGGCAGTAACCCTTTCAGTGTCAGGAGGACTCCCTGACACAATTACAATAATTATTAATACAAATACCCAGAGAATCTTTCTATAAAAATGATGCTCCTTGTCTGTGTCTCTGTGCATGGGGTGGTATATCACAGAGCTCCGCAGCAGCTGTGCCGTGTGTTTTACAGAGTAGCATTCTTCCATTTGTAGCACCTACATTTCTTATGGCTCAGAAATAGCCTTGTCAGACTGTCAGGCCGAAACTACTCCTCACCCTCCCTGTAACTAGGTAACTGGGGGCTTCTCTGTAGCCATTGGCTGTCAGTAATTTGGCCGGCTGGCACTATCCTTCATTTTGCCTGCAAAGATTTGTTTTTTTTGATCAGGGGGAGGGGGACTCTGTGTGTAGGGTGTCTCTCTACTACAACGGTGTAATCTCTATCAGACGGTTACTTCAAGAAACAACTACCAGATGTACAAAACAATCTTAGTATTAACCTGCCCCCTTCTGTTTGAAAGATCTGTGGCTCTAACCTCCAAAGCCCTACCCTCGCAACATTTACGGAGGGCCATAACAGTGACGCCATTTTTAACTATTTTCCCCTCACGTTTGTGGCCACTTTTACCAACACATGCTAACAGTTAACTCTCCTGGAAATTGAGTGACCAACATATTCATGGGCTGTGTGTCTCCATCCAACAGCATGGCACCTCACACTGTGCCCTCATCCAACAGCATGGCACCTCACACTCTGTGTTTCCATCCAACAGCATGGCACCTCACACTGTGCCCTCATCCAACAGCATAGCACCTCACACTCTGTGTTTCCATCCAACAGCATGGCACCTCACACTCTGTGTTTCCATCCAACCTCACACTCTGTCCCCATCCAACAGTATGGCACCTCACACTCTGTGTTTCCATCCAACCTCACACTCTGTCCCCATCCAACAGTATGGCACCTCACACTCTGTGTCTTCATCCAACAGCATGGCACCTCACACTCTGTGTTTCCATCCAACAGCATGGCACCTCACACTGTGCCCTCATCCAACAGCATGGCACCTCACACTCTGTGTTTCCATCCAACAGCATGGCACCTCACACTCTGTGTTTCCATCCAACCTCACACTCTGTCCCCATCCAACAGTATGGCACCTCACACTCTGTGTTTCCATCCAACCTCACACTCTGTCCCCATCCAACAGTATGGCACCTCACACTCTGTGTCTTCATCCAACAGCATGGCACCTCACACTCTGTGTTCCATCCAACAGCATGCATCCTCACACTCTGTGTCTCCATCCAACAGCATGGCACCTCATCCAACAGCATGGCACCTCACACTCTGTGTTTCCATCCAACAGCATGGCACCTCACACTCTGTGTTTCCATCCAACAGCATGGCACCTCACACTCTGTGTTTCCATCCAACCTCACACTCTGTCCCCATCCAACAGTATGGCACCTCACACTCTGTGTCTCCATCCAACAGTATGGCACCTCACACTCTGTGTCTCCATCCAACAGCATGGCACCTCACACTCTGTGTCTCCATCCAACAGCATGGCACCTCACACTCTGTGTTTCCATCCAACCTCACACTCTGTCCCCATCCAACAGTATGGCACCTCACACTCTGTGTCTCCATCCAACAGCATGGCACCTCACACTCTGTGTCTCCATCCAACAGCATGGAACCTCACACTCTGTGTCTCCATCCAACAGCCTGGCACCTCACACTGTGCCCCCATCCAACAGCATGGCACCTCACACTCTGTATCCCCATCCATTAACATGGCACCTCACACACTGTGCCCCCATCCAACAGCATGGCACCTCACACTCTGTGTCCCCATCCAACCGCATGGCACCTCACACTGTGCCCCCATCCAACAGCATGGCACCTCACACTCTGTGACCCCATCCAACAGCATGGCACCTTACACTCTGTGTCCCCAGTCCTTCCTCTTCTTGAAGTGGGGAAACAATGTGATCAATGGTTCCTGATCACTGGCTGAGGAAGTGATCAGTGATATCTTCCACAATATCTTTTGATTCCGTGGGAATTTCAATGAACTTCCAATGCAGCCGAGCTGAATTATACCTAAATGCTCTATCAGAAAAAAGAGAGCTTCAAACAGAGCAGCTTTAAGACTGAGTGTGTGTTGGGTCAATCAGTATTGACCAGTAAATGAAATGTCATTCATTCTATACATTTTCTATATGTTTTTATTTATTTATTTTACGACGGGCATACTATGACATTTACATTTCTGCATTTGCAATGTAATTAGAAGAGTATGATATTTTTCACAATTCTTTCAGGTCATTCTAACATTAATGATAGTATCTGCAGGGCATTTCACAGACTTCTCGGAAGTGGTTGCCATTCGCACTACAATTTGTCACTCTGTTCCTGACACAATGTAAGATGAGAGACCTCCAAGCTGTTATGCAAAATAACAATCCAGAAAGTCTACCCCTGCAGGCGGGTAGGATAAGCCTGGTCTCATTGTCAAATATTGTAATTAAACTTAAAAAAACAAAACTGAGAAAAGTCAAAGATGCAAATTCTAAGAGAAGTGGGAAAAAAATTTAAGTCAGAGATACTGGAGAACTACTAAGTATATTCTGGTCAGTCTCACTGGTCCCACCAGTTGGCAAATTATTATTCCATCTCATGCAAAGAAAAAGTCTGAAAAGTCTGTTTAAGAACAGCAAAATACCTGGTAGTGTTAGAGATTGATACTATTAATATTATTTAACTTATGATCTGGTCTGTTAAAAACATTTTGTTGTGTATTTTAAGGTTAAATATTCAGAGGTCAGCATGGATATTTTTAAATCCTGTGTAATAAGTTCAATGTCTCGTTGCAATATACTTGGGCAAGAGACAAGTCCTATCCCTCACGCAATGTTCGTCTATTACCCTCTTTATGATTTATTATGTGATTTATGATACAGTAAAATTAAACTTCAATCTTTATATAACGCGGGAGAAAAACTTTATGTTAAAGGCCTCAAATACCTCTTGGCATAAGCTCCAGAGAACTCCATATTGTTTTGGTCAAAGTCAAATAGGCCAATGTCCGATGACTGGAAAAAGTACACTTATTGCTCTTAGGAATGTTCTCTTGAGATTCTGTAAGTGCCACGGTGAACTCATTGGAAAGATTGTCTTTCAGAGTGATTGCTTGATTGCAGTCTTAATGACCTCTAGTTTGGATGAATATTGCTCAGAACACAGATATTCCTTTCATTACATGCCCTTGTTTTCTCCTTGCCATGGGAGATCTGGTTCCAAGATCTTCTTGCAGACACAAGTATATCTGGTAAAACAATATTTAGAAGGTCCCATTGGGAATATGGTGTTTTGGAAGGGCAAGGACATTGCGATCAGGTCATGGTTTGAGTGTACTACACATTGATTATAGTACACTTTGCGGTTGCGTTGTACTCTGAAAGCCGAAACCAGAGACCACTTAGCAGTCCCCTTCAAGATCACTGGGACATTTGATATGCAGAATTTGCATGAATTTAACGGAAACCATTGGCTGGGCAAATCATGATAAATAATTCAAATATAAACAGTTTGAATATCACTTCTCCGGCTTTGTGTATACTCGTATTTACAATATGGTGTTCTAGCCAAGATCTTACAAATAATTCTGAAATAAGTCTATCATTGAACAATGATCTGTCTACATTGTCTGTATTTAGTGATGTTTTGTTAATTATAAGCATCACAAATTGGAGCATAGAAATCGGCTGTAAGATTATGTAAGCCACTCACAAGTTATAAATTAACATAACAATAATATCACCTTGTAATTGTTGGGGATAAAAATGGATATTCATATCCTACAGTAATCTCATATTTTTAGTCACATATATGAGTGATATATAATTAATATACTGCTCTCTGAGCACCCTCTCATCACCAAAACCCAGTTGCCTATTCCAGTAAACATTCCTGAAACTGGAATTATGGGGAAGGGCTTAGGCTTAGGCTTTTGTTATCAATTTTCTATAACACAATTAAATTATATACATTTTAAGTTAAGCTCCAGTTGACTATAGGCCCCACCACCAGTTGTAATGTAATCCCTGAGTTCTGATCCTGCTCAGAATACATTGGTCCAACCACCCTATCTCTCATTCTCCTGATCCTGATGTCCCACTTGTCTCAGCACAGGCCATGATACCTGGAGCTGTGACAATACAAAACAAAGACAAAAACAAAATCCAAAACGAGAAATATGGGAAAAGAAGGAGGGTCGATGGGAGAAGGATCTTCATAAAGTTCTGTTTTGGAATATATTAAAGGAAGGTTTGGTAAGTAGCAACATTGACAAGATCTTTATACTTCAGTGTGTAGGTATATTGACTTACCAATCCATGTCTGCTTTATAGTCCAGTCCTAAAAAGGCACCTAAGCATCCATGGCCCATTCTGACTAAACTATGCAATTGGACATTTTGGGATGGATTTTCACATGTTTGGAAGATGTCAACAACATGAAAATGGATATATCAATACTTAATACTATATTTTCTAAGAACCTTGCATATGTAGTAGCATTTCTGGCTATGAAGACTCGCGTGTCTGTGCACTACTAACCCCAGCTCTTACATTACATAGATGACTGGACAGTATACATTTCTAACCGTAGCAATGATTTGAGAACCAAAGCTTTACGTCAAAATGCTTAAATTATAACATGTTCTAACTCTGCTCCAACTTACAAATGTTTCAACTTTTATTTTTGCCTAAATGTTCAGTTGATGAAAGCAAACTTCTTAATGAATTACTAAATCATGGACAAGCTCCTTAGTAGCATCTTGTGTAAAAAAAAGGGCCGGATGCGGGCTATGTTTTTTTAGATGAAATCTACAGGATTTGGTAACATGCTGGATGTGAGGCTGAAAGGTGAGGCCAGAATCAAGTAGAACGCCAAGACAGCGCGCTTGCAAGGATGGACTGATGTGGATACCACTAACTCGAAGGGAGAGCAAAAGAGGAGGATCAGTATTGGTAGTAGGAAAGACAATGAGCTCAGTTTTAGAGAGACTGAGTTTCAGAAAGCAGGAGGACGTCCAGTCAGAGATGGAAGAAAGGCAAGCAGTGACACGTTGCAGGACGGTAGGGGAGAGGTCCGGGATAGGGAGAGATATATCTGGGTGTCATCAGCGTACAGGTGGTAGTAGAATCCAAAAGAGGCAATAAGCCTTGGGGGACTCCAACCTAGACAGGACAAAGGGAGGAGATATCATTAGAAAAGGAGACACTGAGTGAGGATTGGGAGAGATAAGCAGAAAACCATGAGAGGACAGAGTCACAGAGACCGAGTGACTACCTATCTATCTATCTATCTATCTATCCATAAATTCACCTATTCATTCACCTACTGTCTGTCTATTAATCTACTACTATATGTCTGACTACACTCACCCAGAAGCCATAATATAAAAACTCTTAGCCTCCTGAGAAATAATACGATAGTTTGTTTGCTGAGATGATATTTGATGCCCAATCAAAACATTTCTAAAATTATTCACAGAAATGTATCTGCCCGCGACCATAAAGATCTTCCGTCTGTAAAATATGATACAAAGAAGATGGGGATCAAGTTTTTTTGCAGAATTCTAAATATTTTTGGAAATAAAACTGATTAATAAACCAGCTTTAACCGTCACTATATATCTTTGTAAACTATCGCATCCCAGGCATCGGATAATACAAAACTTCTCTGGAAAAGACTGTTTATTGCTTCGTGCTGTTTGAAGTTACACATTGAAGCAATAAATAAAGTGAAGGAGCATAATTCTAAATAGAGATTCTACATCTAGGCATACATAATTCTTCTTAATATATAGTCGCTGTGGAAAGACGCAGGAAATATTGCATTGTTTAGGAGATTTCTTTTTTCCCTTTGTCTTTCTTTATGCCAGCTACAATGGCTTGATTTCCATAGACAATTTAAACAAGGAGGATTGTCCTCCATGACCTCTTTCTGCCCTGAATCAATGTCTTTGTGTCCCCATTTTTAAGATGTCTTCTCTAACACTCCTGGAGATGCTATTGTTTCCTGCATGAAATATGTGCAGCGTTGAGGAACACTGACCTTGTATAGAATGATACAGAGTATGTTCTCATTCCTGAGCTCAGTGTCGCACACAATGTAGTATTCAGTGCTTTTACACACACCACGAAATGCTGCTACGCTTGGAGATTCATTATTTATTAGTCTGCGTGTTACAGAATGAAACGCGCAACGTGAATTTGTAGGCATTGGCTGTTAGCTGTAATTTGGTCGTATATATTGTGTCTGTGTGAAATACAATTATTTCTTCTCCTTTTCTCTGCAAAACATATTGTGCGAGATGCATAATTAATGTTACTCCTAATGCCACGAATGATCCATCTGCTTTTATTTCTGCCTCTGTACCTCTATGCTCTGTGTTTGGATGGGCTACATACACAAGAGCAATCAGATCATCAAATATCACTTAATAATAATAATAATAATCTGCAATATTTATTTATGAAGCACCAACATATTCCGCAGTGACGCACAATGGGCGGAGAAGACATACAAGCGAATTCAGCAAGTTATGTTTGACTTAAAGGACCACTCTAGGCACCCAGACCACTTCAGCTTAATGAAGTGGTCTGGGTGCCAGGTCCCTCTAGGATTAAACCATTTTTTTATAAACATAGCAGTTTCAGAGAAACTGCTATGTTTATATTAGGGTTAATCCAGCCTCTAAAACCTCCAGTGGCTGTCTCATTGACAGCCGCTAGAGGCGCTTGCGTGCTTCTCACTGTGAAAATCACAGTGAGAGCACACAAGCGTCCATAGGAAAGCATTATGAATGCTTTCCAATGAGACTGGCTGAATGCGCGCGCAGCTCCTGCCGCGCGTGCGCATTCAGCCGAAGAGGAGGAGAAGAGGCGGAGAAGAGGCGGAGAGGAGGAGGAGAGCTCCCCGCCCGGCGCTGGAGAAAGGTGAGTGTTTAACCCCTTCCTCTCCCCAGAGCCCGGTGGGAGGGGGTCCCTGAGGGTGGGGGCACCCTCAGGGCACTGTAGTGCCAGGAAAACAAGTATGTTTTCCTGGCACTATAGTGGTCCTTTAACACAAGGTGGAGAGAACCCTGCTCAGACATACTCCCAAAATGAAGGAACTGTGGTTATATCGGACAAAAATAAATAGTTAAGTAAATACTATTAAAATAAAAACTGACTGTTTCCACAGCGTAGCCTGCTAACAATGTATGACCTGAGCCATGGAAGGAAGGAGAGGCTGGGATTAGTGGAAATAAAGGGGAGTTTCATCGGGAAAAAAGCTGATTGTATAATTGAAATATCATCTCAGTGAGTTGGGATTTAAGGATTCCTTACAGGACTGAAGCCTGCTGAAAGTCTTATTGATGTGGGAAGTATATTCTGTTATACCTCACAGGATCTGCTTATTTTAAAATTATCAGCTGTCAGGATCCTAAAATACTGAAAAAGAACAAGTGAATATAAAGGCCTATAATAACAGCCTCTAATGAAATTTATCGGATGTGACAACGTTTTTGGAAAAGAGCAGCACCCTACACAGTGTAACAGCTCATAAAAACACACAAGAAATCTATATAGGTGCGCTGTGTCTTTAAGACAAAAAGTTCTTTAAAGTGCAGAAAATGATTTAATGTATAAAAGTGCAATTTTTATTATAGTGCATAACATTTCATCACACATATATTGTGCACATATGGGCAAAACTGTGATAAAAATACACAGAACACTCACTCTAAAATTCATATGCTGCTCATCTTCATGTATCACAGGCTCATCTGCTCTCCTTTTGTAAGTGTGCATTTTATCTATTATATTTTTATCACAGTTTTGCCCATATGTGCACAATATATGTGTGATGAAATGTTATGCACTATAATGCAAATTGCACTTTTACACATTAAATCACTTGCTGCACTTTAAATAACTTTTTGTCTTAAAGACACAGCGCACCTATATGGAATTCGGACGAATTTGGACGAATTTCGGAAAGTCTGACATTCGGATGCTTCCGAATGTCCGAAGTGCTGAATTTCTGAAGTGCCGAAGTGGCGAATTTCGTAATGCTTAACCAAACCAATTTGCCGAAGTGCCAAATTGACGAATTTTGGAATGCCGAACCTAACCAAATCGCAGAATTTCCGAATTTCAGAAGTGCCGAAGTGCTTCGGATTTCTGAAAAGTGGCAAAACAGGAGCAGGTTGGGGTTAGGGGTTGGGGTAGGGTTTTGGGTTAGGGAAGGCTTAGGGTACCGTACCTCTAACCCTAACCCTACCCCTACCTCTAACCCTACCTCTAACCGTACCCCTAACCCTAACCCTACTCCTAACCCTAAACCAACCCTAACCCTATCCTAACCCTACCCCTAACCCTACCCTAACCCTAACTATATCCGAAGTCCAAAAGTGCTGGAGTCCCGAATTTCGGAATGCCGAACCAAACCAAATATTTTTCCCATGCACGTCCCTAATCAGTGGTCCTTTCTTCTGCAGACGCAGATTATACATCCATCATAGAAACATGCAAGGAAGTACAGTCACATAAACAATTAATGCAATACAACCAGAACTGTACAAAGACAATACAGAGAATGTAAATGCACGCACCAAGCACACTGACATAATATGTCATGCAATCAGAGACCTGTGCTAGTACGAAGTTACTGACATGCAGCAGAGAGGTCAGGGGACATTTTGTCAAAGTGACACTGTTAGAAAACTATGCTAAAATAAATGTAATAGGTTTGAATATGACACCATCAAGAAGAGAGTTGTTAATAATAATCACTAGAGTCTGATCTGCATGTGTTGGAGGACTTACTGTTGCTGGTGACATTTGGTTGTCTGTCCTCTATAGTCTCTATGGTGCTGGACAGGAAGTATATATTTTGTCTTTCTTCACTTTCTGTCTCTCTCGCTAGGCAGCCATTTTCCTTTGGAGAAGTGACAAAATGTTTTCTTGTTTCATTAGAGCAGTGTATTCCTGTTTAAGCAACCCACTTACTGTTTTTATTTAGCTATATATGTGAGCCTCCATGGATGCTTCATGCTGCTGTGTTAATAGAAATCTGCTAAACGTCTGCATGTTCTGTATGAGTCCTGGAGGCCACTAAAGTCATAAAGGGGATATCTGGAGCTGGGGGTGCAAGCAGAGGAGAGATGTTATGTCTTATACAGGGTGTGGAGGATGAGATGGGACACTTGGTTATTAGTGAAGTTATTTAGATTGAGGCACTGAATATGCTATGTTTACATGTGAAGGGTTAAAACCTGAGGGATCTGGCACCCAGACGGGTGACTATAATGTCCCTTTAATTTTATTTTTACACCTCGCAAACACATATTCTTAAATTGAAGCATAAGTAAACATAATATTAAAAAATCCTGGGAAGTGACAGATTCTCTTATTTCTCCCTCTAAACTGTATCCAACACCTAACACTCTCATCCAATTTATTTTAACTTTCTCTGTGGAGAATATTAATGAAGTATGTGTAATGGGAAGGGTAAAGGGGTTAACCCAGAATCCTGGTCAAAAATGTTAAACAGACAAAATAGATGACAGATAACGATGCCTTAACACATGTATCTGTATGAGCCGTGGCACCCTTCTGGCAGTTAATACGTTAATTTTCAAATCCATGAAAATATCCATTCAGCCCATTAATACTGTGATACGGTGTGGGTTCCATTACTGGGACGCGTGTCTGCCCAGAAATGAGCACGATACTTTTAAAGAAATGATTTATTTCCTGCTACCTGACTGGCCTTATTTATATGGGTTTCGTAAAACACTTTATAAATATCAAATTAAAATAATTACGTGAGATATCGTAAAACCTGTAATGGCGTTAAGTGATCCTGCCTCGTCACTTGCAATCTTATTTATTGGGTAATGTTAATTACATTTAACCTGCACTCAGGCTTGGAAATGTGTCACCAAATAGCAGCAATTAGCAAGCCTCTTCGGCTCTGTCAATGTTTAGTAGTAAGTAGGCAATAAAGGCAGCTGCGGTCCACCGTGTGTGATAAATATGAAGAGACAGACGATACGCCTCATGACTGGAACAGGCCAGCGTCGCAGGGTTCCATGCAGTTAGGGACTCAAGTATTATGGATTCCCTCCAGGCGTTGTAAATGGTTTTTGGGTAAAAACATAAGGTAGGTGCAGCGCCTATACTAGATAGTCCTTATTTGGGCATGTGTATCAACTAGAAGGAAAAACTAGAAGAAACTAATAGTGTAGTATATTAAAACTATTATTGGTATTAATAACATAAAAAATATGCACTCACACTTTTATGGAGCTTCAATGCAGCTCCAACTTAAGCGCCTGGGCTGTATGATCCCCGCCTGAGGATAAAGTGCAGTGCTGATTATTTGTATGGTCACAGTTGTAGGAGGTATTGTTTATTTTATAGTCTGCTGACACCATACTCAGGTAGAATGACCCTGCTGATGTCATAATCCTGCTACTGATGTCATGATTCCAAACGAAGTCAGTGTTAGTATATAAACTACCACAGTGACAGGAGCACCCTCCCTGCTCTGTCACCCTTTGTAGCATAGCCATGCTTTATGTTATACTATAGAATATATTCAGTCGGAATCAAACGTGTTCAACCCGGATTGAAAATCAGGTTTGTTGTCAAAATGTACAGACTTTCAGTTTGCAATGAACAAATCTCGTTTGCAGCAGGTGTTAATGATGCTCTACTGAGTACTAAAGTTGCTTGTCACGAAGGGGTTAAATAATTGTGAGACTGAAGTTGCATTTAGGGAAACCACTTGAAGCCGTTTTGTTGAGCTATTTCAATTGATTTTGTTTGATCTGTTCATTGCAAACTGCTAAAAGCCTGTACATTTTATAAATAAATCTGCTTTGCAATGGGGGTTGAATAATTTTGATTAAAACTGTACAGTATACTATAAACATATAACATATACTACACACGTTTTATTAAAAAGGTTTGTAAGAAGGATATACAGGCTATGTTCCAGGCTTGGAAGATACAGACAAAAATTAAATAAAAAACAAAACAGGGGGCAGAGCGTCAGCAACTGCCTACCCCCTCAATAACTCTAACACCGTGACACACTAGGCAGCTGCCTCGTCTGCTAATTGGTAAACTCAGGGCTTATAATTACAATTTCCACTTGTATAGTGTGTATTACGTACTGTGTGAATCACGTTTTTTTCTAATGTCATCAAACAAGGATTATGTCTATACTATGTTAATCTATATTGTTTAATTTAATCTCCACATTATAGTTTCATTTTATTTATTTTTGTCAGACTAAAGTTTTTGTTCTCTGATATGTGAGCGAATACACTCATGTACATATATGAATTGAGTTTTTATTTGTTAGCAACTGTGGGCAATGCCAAGGGTTTTCTTACATCTCACAGAATTGGTGTCTGCAGTGGGATTGCAGAAACTGGGTTGTGATTACTTTTAAAATCCCTGAAATCATAGGATGGTTTTCTTTTCTGTGAAATCTTTCTTTATAAACCAAACGCACAATGCATGCATGACTCCCGCTGTAACATGCAATATAAAAAGAATAATAATCACAGCGTTGTAACCAGTGTAGCAGCAGGCAGGAGTGCTGTCACTGTGTCCTCCAGCAAATCTCTATGCTTCTACCTGATCCTCGGGCCTCACTTTTGATGTTAGAAATGAAGAAATGCTTCAAGAATATAAATGAAAGCACCCCCTCAGCTCATCCTTCCCCTAATCACAATTGCCATGAGTGTATATTTAACCCTGTAGAATCATATTATTAATGTGTTTAGCCCTTTAGCACCAAATTATGCTACAATCATTAAACAGCCGTCTGGGACCTTAAATAGATATTTCAGTGCCCAAATACAAAATAAATAAAAATCACTTATACCCCAAATGAAAACTTGCATGCATTTAATTATGCATTTTTTCCATTGTGGTTATGTATAAAACCAGTTTTCAAACTGCAGATCTCTTGTCTGCTACCTTTGCAAACCCTCCCCTTCTAACCCCGCCCAGACTTTCTGTGGCTGTCCAATCACAGACTTCCCAATGCAGCTCAATGAGAAGTCTTTTGAAGGCAGGTGCTCTGGGCAATTGCTGCCTCTTGAGTTTAACTCCACTGAGCTAAACAAACCCCTGCTTGAAAGATAAGGGGGGTGTAACCATTTTATTTATAAAGTATTTGTTCAAATCTGCACTTTTTGGTAAATGAAAAAAAGAGAGCACACTCTTCACACATAAAGCTTTTCAGCAAATGAATGTGCTTTAGGGGTGAGAAACGTAACTTTAATTCAATGTAATACTCAATTTAAAATAATCTTCGTTGTCATCCAACAGGGCTCGAGAATAATGAAGGAATTTTTAACAAAAAATAAAAATATTTTTCCAGAAATATTTCAAATCAGCTTGTTTTCTATTATGCCGATTTTCATTTTGGTGTCAAATATGCACTTTCCTTGTCATTTTCCCCAAAAGTACAGTTTGGAGAATAACCGAGGCGAACAATTAGGGTGTGTCTAGGTCTATTCTCCAACAGCAAGCTGTGGTTAGCTGACTGACTTGCCCAATTTAGACCCAAATAATCAAAGTGCAGAGACTATATACATCCAGCTAAGAGATTTTTTTTTTATACCAAGTCAGAGATTTTGATCAAAATGTTGAAAGTCAGTTGTTAGCTCTTCACAACTATATGTTCAATGGGAAAATATTATAATGACGCAATCAAAGACATTATTTCTTAATGTTTCAAAACATTTTATAAACCGGAATGCCGCAGGGCAGAGGAGAGAAGAAACAATAATAAAATGCCTACTGAATGGCGGCCAATATACGTTATGTGTTATAGAAAAAACAAGAAATGCTGAATCAGATACATTTTATAAAGGATCCTAATATTTTATAGAGGAAATATTCAGAATAACGGAAACATACCCACGTGTGCGAATTATGCAAAGTAATCAATAATGACTTGTTTGGAAGATACGAGCTTGGTGAAGTGGTGGAGATCTCCTTGGAGCATAAAGATAAAAAGGAATAACTCAATGAAATCACCATGAAAGCAATTATTGTACAGCACTCCGTTGGATGATTACACTCTATTATCCTACGATGCTTCTATCGTTATCTTTATGACATCTCACCAATAACACAACATTAAATGGTCAATAATATACATACTCATTGTCACGGTAGTTTACCCCAACACGCAAGATTTAGTCCAACAATCGACAGATAGAGCAGATACGTCTTACCGGACCTTAGAATGGCCGGACTCGCCGTATAGCAGAGAATAGACAGAGTCAAGAACGAGCCGAGGTCAAGGGAACAAAGAGACTGCGAGAACAAAAACTAGCCAAGGTCTGGTACACAGTAGTCAGTAACCCGGCAAACAAGACAAAACAGGGATAGAGAGATAAACGGAGTCAGATACAAAGCCAAGGTCAAGGACGAAAATCACAACTGAACACAACAAGCGCTAAAGGGAACTGAAACAGAAACCACGATAGGGCAGGGAGTTAAGGGAGAGGTAAGTATAAATACCCTAACCTTTACTTTGATTGGCCCCTGTCATATCCACGCTCCCAAAATGTGAGTGTATGGGGAATGTGGGATGACAGGGCCAATGGGAGACCGTTGTATTTTTTGGCTCCCACTGCCCCTTCAAGAGCGTGCCTGAGATGCACGGCACGCTCTTAGAGCTAGGCGGGACACGTGACCGCATCTCGCGGTTCATGCCCGCCTTCATCCGAGAGCCTCGCACGGCGGGAAGAGAGGACGTTGGCTGGCCCCTGGGTAAGGTAAGTTCCGCTACACTCATCTTTCTCATCTTTCCAGCATTAGATACAAATATATTATATTTACCCCAGTATTGTACAGGGCAAATCCTGATGGCTAAATACCTCCCTTTCTGTACTTGTCTAAACCAATCAACCATCACCAAAGGGGAGAAACAGCATCATTAACTAGAAAAGCTACAATTTCTGGGGAAATTGTGTGAAGTGTTCTTGCCTCCACCTGTAGTCTACAACTGGAGTGGGCGGAGTAACTGTTATCATTTACATAGCACATTTAATTGCAACGTTGTTGCACAGTTACATTAAACCATACATTTATAAAAACATTAGCAGGTGTTCAAAAGGCCCTGTCTATGACATTACTTGCTGCTCCAGCCTGGCACAGGTCAGAGTATTTTGGCGGTTGCATCTTCAAACGGTCATATTTTAAAAACTATAAATCCTACAGCGAAGAGCTTTATATTGTGAGAATCACAAGACCCAGACCTACATTTTGCATAGTATGTCTCTGAAGTATTAAAAATGAAGGCACAGTCGCAGTTTAGAAATTGCACTTCAAATTTAAGCTGCTAGAGTGGAGTTTCAATGAATATCAATGGACGGCGTGAGTTGCAAACAAATGATTATATTGTGAAAATGATCAGGACTATGGCTTAGCGGTGGACATTTTTAGTGGCAGCAGGGATAGCTGAACATTTTGATATAAGATTTGTGTAGGTAGGCTTAAAAATGAGGGAGTGGTGGCAGTTTAGAAATCATGTCCTGATTTTTCAGCTTTTGCCAGCTCCCACTCTAGTTTTGAACATTTTGCCATTCATTCCTATGGGACCAATTTCGCCACAAGAATGACGATATTCCGTGAACCATTCGGCGAAACGTTCCACAAAGTAATAGCAATCCGATCGGGAACAATCTGCACGTTTTGGTAAATTTTTGTCTATGTAGTGTAAAAACTGTGGGAGGAGTTAGGGTGGCAAATTTGGCTATAATAAGAATAATAATAATATATATGTGAGATAACATTAAGTGGTCTTGCTATGCAAGACCACTTAATGATTATACAGCAACAAATGAGAGTCTACAATACCTAGATCCATTAATATAATCTGATTTAATATATATCGAGATCAATTAATTTAATCTGATTTACTATATACCTAGACCCATTATTTAATATGATTATTTATACCTAGAACCATTGTTTCATATGATTATATATATATTATTATTATTATTTTATTATTTATATAGCGCCAACAAATTCCGTAGCGCTGTATATATATATATATATATATATACCTAGAACCATTATTTAATATGATTGTATATATTCCTAGAACCATTATTTAATATGATTTTATATATACCTAGAGTCATTATTTAATATGATTGTATATGTATTAAGGCCGTTTGGCCTGTATTTGTGGGAGGGGCTTAAATTAATTCACTCCCCTATATAAGGGACACCCCTTACCTGACTCCATATTGCTTGAGGTCAGCATCAGAATGATTTCCACTTCCGGGTCATCCAGACGCCATTTTACCTGATTACTCCATGAGGTTTTCTAAGCTGAGCTGTGTCAGGAATTCAGCCACAGGCTTTTCCGGCCTACCACCTTCTTTCTTCAATCTATTGCTGTGGATGGTGTCCAAGTGACTCACAAACCGTAAGTCGACCTACCCGTTACGCCAGGCATCAGTCCCACGGCACCATGCACGGGTCAGGTCCTCACTTACGGCTGCATTTGGTCTAAATCGGTCCTAAAACCATTGCATGTTCATGCATATCATTTGTTTAAACTCACTTGTTTATATCTGTCACTGGCTCATTTCGAGCATTAGCATACTCCCAAACGGGAACACATTCTGTTTCAATTGCCTAAACATACTAGGCAATTCTATGCGTTTCGTTTCCCTGACATACCAGGCTCACGGTTCGTGCAATTTTCTACCCAACGGGAACTAGTTCATGCATTTACTATTGTACTACACACACGTTTCGTGCGTTTACAATTCACAAACAGAACTTTGGTTTGTTACAATGACTGCTATTAAGCTATTATGTTCACTTATTGTATATTGTCAAACGGGCACTGTTCGTTTCCCTGTCATACAACTATAATGCTGGGGCATAGCTCACAATGTTTCACATAAACCACACTGACCCCGACAGGTCACTCTCAAAATCTTACATTAACCTTGCATTTGGATTAAAGGGTATTTTACCATACAATCAGCATTTCTGACCCCTACTGGTCAACACAAAACTGTCTTCACATGTCATATACAATTTACCAGCCAATATAAATTATACATCAGATTGTTTTAAACATAACCATAAACCATAAATTAAACTCCCGCACAGGCTCAACTTCAGGTTTAATTCACAATAATTTACATTTCACATCAGGACCAACAGTGGTTCTATCAACACTGCCACCTGTCAAGTACATTGACAATTTTCATGGGGTTTTACAAACTCCAAAACACTGACCCCTATAGGTCAACAGACAAACAACATTTCACATACCAATCAGTATCCAACTACACTGCCACCTATAGGGTACTCTGCAGATCTCCAGTGCACTTGCATTTTGCAACACCATGTTCACTGACCCCTACCATTCAATAAGACATACAACAATTCACATAGCAAGTAGTATATCAACATCTGGTATAAATACATATATTATTACACAGTAGCAGACGCATCTGCATATACGTAACTGGTAATATAGTTCACATACATTTTTCACAGCACGCTGCTCACACAACAGATTTTGCCCTAGCAAGGGGAAATACAACATACAAGGTGGGGACAGACCACATTTTCACTTGTACATACGGCACTTAATGGGTTAAGATTGATACATATTTAACCAGTATGGCTACAATGTTTAATATTTACACATCACAGCACTTTACTTTTCACATATACTGTACGTATTAAGATAAGCTTGGTCTATGCCATATTTCCTTATGCCATACGGTTTTATCCATTCAGGTTACAGTCACTACTAAAAAACCTATACGGATTGTCAGGTTCAATACCATGCTTCCAGATACATACACCTGCTCACATAGTTATCCATCTCTTACCTTCCCTGGAATAGTAATAGCTTACTGGCAATTAGGGTTCTAGTGCCCAATAGGTATTACCCCTTTTTTTTTCTGCATTACGCTTCGGTGAGTGGACTTACGAGGCCAACACCGGCCTCACACTCGGAGGCATACACCCCTCTGGCCACTCGTGAGCTAGCCGCCTCACATTGTATCATAGAGAGGGCCTCACCTGTCACTCCCCTTCCTATTTTCTGGTTACTGTCACTGAGAGGCCAACATCCTGCCACAACGTTTGGTGGCCACAAAAAATCCCCTTGCGCCAATGCATAGATAGAGCCTCTCAAGCCAATTGGCAACTAGCAGGGCCTCACCAGTCACCAAAAAAACACCAAGCCTAATTGTTTCGCCTTATGGCTTAGCTAGCAAGCCAGTACAAGACCCCTGGGTACAAATAATAATTGCAATCTTTATTGTTATTTAAGTATTTTTGAAAAAGATGGTGAAGAATCACCTCTTCCTAGCACCCCGGCTAGAACTGATACACCTTCAAGCAGAGGAGATGTTGCTAGTCCAGCAGCAATCAGATCCTGGACGATCCCACACATTAGCACCAACCTAAGGAGGCAACAAATCCCCTACCCTGCCACAGCAAGGAAAGCAGAGTTATTCAAACTCCTCCATACATCAACGGACAACACAGAGGCAGGGGAAGGCCCAGCAACACCAACTCAGGTGACACCCAGGCCATGCTAGCCTCACTCATAAACGCTTGAGCCAAACAATTTACCACAGACTGGCAATCTCGAGTCGGTCACCACAGCCCTCACAAGGCTGGGACTCACGCTACTGTACAACCAGCACCAACCAAAACTCAGTTACCTGGTACAATCAATTCTTATGACACACAAGACGTTAACCCTGCACATATGATCCCAGCACATTGGGGAAACAAGGCATATATATGTATGATGATGCATTTGTGATGGTCAGATCCACGGATTCCAGGTAAATCGGAAACTTACCATGCCTTGGTTGGGTTGGCATTTGGAATATGTAGAGATGTTTATTTGTGCAGGTACCCATACAGAAGAGATTTTGTCCCAAACAAACGGACGAGCATTTTCAGGCTCCAGGTACCAGCACCTCTAAACTACCAGAGACAATTGGTATGAGTAGTTGCATTGCATATAGACTGTTGCATATATGTTCAAATGGTTCAGGGCACATGACAAACCATGTGTCCCAATACAACTTACAAATAACGTACTCACCATCTGTACACACCAATGCATTTTCAACACTACTGACTCATCACCCTTCCAGACTTGTAGTAGATTTACTAAAGCTCTGGAGCTTCAAAGGGCTCCCATACAGGTATCATAAATAAACTCTCAAGGAATATAGCATGCCCTCACTTAGTCAGCACAACAGAACTGTCGGCTGTAAACACACTCATAGCCAAGATTTGCAGAGGGGTTTTTACTTGGGTTTCCAATCTCCACCATTTACAGCATGGCACCAAACACAAACGCATTGGTATTGTCACAAGGGAATCTTCCCTTAAACAAAGACTAACCATAGACCTATTGGCACCACACACCTCCGCTACCCCAAGTCTCAACTCCCTCATACCCTCCGAGGAGTTTCCTTACTATACAACGCCACTGATCTACCTTTACAGCTATCACTCAAGCATGGGTTGAAGTTTGGTTAAGTAAGACCAATACCATAAACGCAGTAAATGGCTACCATCTACCCTACACACTGGCACTTACATGGCATAAAATGGGCAATCTTTTCCCCGCTAAACTTTCGGGCTACAGATTAGCCTACTATCGATATTTGCAGATACTCTGTGCTGGTTATGATAACATATCCAGAGGCCTTACAGTCATACACTATGTAGAAGACTTCTTGTCAATCAAAGATAACATATTTTTCACTAGAAGACTCATGGCAGCTTACTCTGGTTGACCACTTGGGCGTCCCAGACTCCATAAGAAACAGAAGGCCCAGACACTATAATCACATTACTGAGCATACGACTTGAGTCGGCATCCATACACGCAAGTTACCACAAGACAAATAGGGAACATTTTCAACTACATCAATCACTACCTCCTGCGTAATACTTACAACCTCAAGGAACTACAATCCCTACCAGGTTCCTTAATTTTGCCATGCAAATCATACCACAAGACCACGCTTTCACATCCAGAGTACTTACCCCTTTTTTCCACACTTCCAACATGACGATCAGAGGATGTCCCTAGACACCCCAGCCACAGCAGACCTGAACATGGGGGTGAATTTCTTAACCACTTGGCATGGTAAAAGCATGTTCCTTCCAGGATTGTCTGACACTTCTCCAACCAGATGGTCAGACGCGGCGTCTACCAAGGGTTTGGCAGCAATCTACCGGGAATAATGTCTTTGGAGCTGTTGGCCATGGCATTCAGGTTTGGAAATTTTTCCACCACCACAGCCCCTTTGGGGGATCTACCCCATTGTAGCAGCTGCTGTGGCATGGGGTAAATCATGGTCAGGGTCATCAATCCGTTGTTACTCAGACAACTAAGCACATGTCATATCATCAACAAACCCCACTCATCATCCATACAATCATGATAATTCTGGGGAACTCACTTGGTTGGCCACTTATCACATTTCTTTTACTTTCATGTACCAGGCAGGGGTATACATCCCTGCCAACAATTGTCTCATTTATATTCCAGGCATGTTCATCATATGCTTCCTACGGCCGCCCATACAGTCACGGCCACTCTTTCGTTCCAGAGACAAAATCATGGATTAGACATACTCATGCAGCGTAGCATGCACTATCCCACCTAGCACTTTCGTCCCATACTTGTAGAACGCATAACACAGCTTTTCACCTGGCTTAAAGAATCTCATTGGAACTCAACCTGTGTCATAACATTTCTCCTAAGTTTTGCTTCTTTTTGCCACCTTAAACTAAAACTATCTCACACACCATTAATTATTTATTTTACAGGCATTCAACAACACAGGATAACCTATGGCCGAAACTACCATAACTTCATGCTATCATACCAGACAAGAATATACTCAGAGGTTTTCAGGAATCCATTCCCCCACGTTCCTCTCAGAGATTACCAATAGCCATCCAACTTTTCCATCCTTATCGGACCTATTAGATCTACAACCATTCAATTATACTACCAAGTCGGCCATTACCAGCCATGCACATTGCCTTTTATGCCTTTCTCAGGCCAGAGAATCCACTACCATCACCACCACTCAGACAGATCATTGTCTTCAACGATCCCACGTACGTAAACACATATATCATTACCTATTGGCTCTACCACATTCCGAAATGAGTCAACACGCACCAACAGTAGAGATAACATACTATCCTACCCACAACAAATGGTGCCCACTTTCGGTCCTAGATTCCTACCTTCAAAATCCTTTCAGGAATGAAATACCGTAATGCATTTAAGGAAATGTCTGGTTAATTTGTATATATTTGTTGACTGTATTAAATCTTTCATTTTTGCCCTCTTTATTTACAGGCCTACCGTATCGGCACACCACAACCGACTTGCTCCCTTTATACTATCCTACGCTTATGCTGGAACCTTACTCCATATACGGCTATTTGCCCCTTACACAAATATATATATACCTAGAACTGTTCTTTTAATATGATTTTATATATACCTAGAACCCTTATTTAATATGAGTTTATATATACCTAGAACCATTATTTAATATGAGTTTATATATATCTAGAGCCATTATTTAATATGATTTTATATATACCTAGAACCATTATTTAATATGATTGCATAGATACCTAGAAACGTTATTTTAAGATGATTTTATATATTCCTAGAAGAACCGTTATTTTAATCTGAAATGGCTATTGCCCCGGTTTATTAATATACAGAGCTACCAAGGGCGTGCAGACAGATACTCTCACAAGCTTAGGGATTGGACACAGGGATGGATCATTGACACAATTAAATTTAATTCACAGAATTCATATTTATGAATAGATTACATTACTGCTGATAATACGCGCTCCTCTTATTGGCATTGTCTGCAAATAAAACACTGTGAGATCAAATTAACATAACATGGAATCGGAACCAAACCAAACTGAAATCCAAGTACTATTTCCTTCCTCTTCCTTCTCTTTCCTTCCTTCCTTCCTTCCTCTTCCTTCCTTCTCTTTCCTTCCTTCCTTCCTCTTCCTTCCTTCCTTCCTTCCTCTTCATGTGTTAATGCAGATTTTATGAATTATAACTTTATCATAATGCCTCATATCAACTCAGCAAGACAAAAACATTAAATTATTCATAAACGGTTGGACAGATTTCCACTGTATGGCATCAGGGGTCTCCTGTAATATTACCACAATAGCCCACTGCAGTGGCTATGGTGCTTGGATTGACCCTTGAAGCTTATCTTATTTACAGGTTAAAAATGATCTATCGGTCACTATAAAATCCAGTTACAGACTTAACAATCTAAAGAGTGTTCAAACAAGGTAAATACAAATTCTTACAAAGTGCAGCATTGTTAATAAAATCCTTGAAAGTCTTATTTTTCTACGCAAAGAAAAAAAAGTAAATGAAAATTAACCCTAACCCTTCAGCTGTATAGTCGAAGGTCCAGAAATGAAGGGCTTAGTGCTGGCTGTGATTGGTTGGCTTTACAGCCATTCATTGCTACCCGGCAGCTGTTATCAGTCCTGATGGTATCCCGTTACACTGATTAGCAGTCATGTATGTGGATTCCATTTGTAAATCAGGAAATTGTTTAATTTCTAAATAAATTAGTTTGAATATAAAATAAATTACCAGATTATATGTTTTACATTTCGATGATTGAAACATTAAATATTACTATAAATACCTCTATTCACATTATTACATATTACTTAAAATGCTTGTGCAGGAAGGGAGAGGTAGAGCCTTACAGTGTTTCTCAATGGTATTCATAACAGAGATGGAGAAATAAAGTGTCGTATTTCTAGTAAAATGAAAGGATAAGTAATGAATACAATTACAGATTTGGGGATCACTTGTAAGCTCTACTTGTATGAGTGTGAGTGGTACAATCCCCGCTTCTTGATTCTTGTGGGTTCCCTTGTTCTCAGTCGGCAGTCCAGGAGTTTGTATATAAAATATAAAACATACAGATAGACTAATCTAGTGTAGTATATCTGGATAAAAATGGATAAGTAATAAAATGAACATGCACTCACATGTTATGGAGCCTGTGTGTTTGCCCCTAAAATATAGCATGGAATGGTATAATCCCTTCTCTGGGATGCTGTCGAGCAACATTTCTCCCTGTTTATAGGGTATGCAATAAAAATAAATAATATATATAGTGCACAGTGTAATTTTATTAGTGCAAATAGAAGGAAAATCACTAAGGAAATTGATGTCCACTATATGATGAATTAAAAGCAGGTGGGTCCAGGGTGCACTGGCGTAGATATAGGAGTCACAGGGGTCACAGCTGCGTCCGGGCCCGTCACTCTAGGGGGCCACGCCGCCCTGCAGGCCCCTGCAACCGGGTACCAGCCGACATGTTGTGCGGCCCTGGCTGCTGTCCAAGGGGTCCATCGGATGGCTCATGCTGTTAGGATTACCCAATGGAGATGGATTGTCAAGGGAGCCTTGTCAGCGTTGGGTACTTTAACAGCGCGACGGGGCCCCCTGTGATGACATCACTGCTGGGAGGAAGTGACTGCCCCGTTCACTCCTCCCAGCATACACAGAGCCGGCGCGTGAGGAAGGACAGGGAGTCAGAGTAGCAACTCTGACTCCCACCAGCCTGAGCCACCACTGGACCCCAGGGAATGTCACCCTCCTGCAACTAAAAGGTAGGAAACAGGAGGGTGGCTAAAATATTTTGTGTGTGTTTGTTTGTATGTATGTATTTATGTGTGTTTGTATGTGTCTGTCTGTATGTGTGTATGTGTGTGTGTCTGTCTGTATGTGTGCCTGTCTGTTTGTATGTATGTATGTCTTTGTATGTATGTGTGTCTTGTGTGTGTGTGTCTGTATGTGTCTGTATGTATGTGCCTGTGTGTATGTATGTATGTGTCTTTGTATGTGTGTGTGTGTGTCTTGTGTGTGTGTATGTGTCTTTAACTGTCTATGTGTGTGTTTCTCTATGTATGTATGTGTATGTGTGTATGTATGTGTGTCTGTATATGTGTGTGTGGGCTGTGTGTCTGTTGGGGGAGTGAAGGGAGGGGGGGTGAGGCAGTTTTGAACCAGGGCACCATGGATTGTGTGTACGCCACTGCCAGGGTGTCTTAAATAAAGAAATTAATCTTTATTCTGACACCTAAAGATAAAAAAAACAATAAAATATAGAGTAAAAAGTAACACTAATGCGTTTCACCAAAGTGACTTTTTCAAAGTCTTACAGCAAGCTGGACCAACACTGCTTATATAGGTACAATTTAATTACATGACAGCATCACATGACCTAAGTTTAGAAGACACAGCATGATTAAAACAGAAATGCAACAATATAATATAAAAAAAATAAACATATAGCTGTTTAAACTTAAACGTATAAACTTAGATCAATAATATCTATTATTAAAAAAACAAATATTACTGGAGCGCTGTACCACTATATAGACTCTATATATTACGTTACACGCCACGCCAGACTGTGAGTGTGTTTCCATTGGGGTATAGCTAAATAGTGATTCTTTGTATTTGGGTAGTGAAGTATCCCTTTAACAACCAACTCTACAAATGAGGTAATAAGCTATTTAGCAAGTGGATCCAAAGACACCAAATAAGTGGCTTTACGTGTTGGCATTTCAATGTGAAGTTTTATCTCACAGATGAACTATAACTTGCAAAATGCTGATAGCGTGAATCTCCATTGACAACAAATATTATTTTACTGTAATCTCACCAATGAAAACCAAAAACATTAAATCTGAAAGAGCTCACATTTACATTAATGGTAAGTGCTTCAGTGCTTCGTCCTTCTACACACAATTCTTGACACTTTGTTGCCAGTTTATTTGAGTACGCCTGTTCCAGGACAGATCTGAACATCTGAAGCCTGGGTTGCAAATGATGCTTTTAAATCAATATGCTCAGAGCTGAGGTTAGAACTACAAATGGATTTTTCTTTTTAATAAACATTCAAACCATCTGCATATAGATGAACATTAATATGGTTAGAGAAAAGATACTAAATAATTCAGGAAAATAATCAATAAGCCAGGTTCGGTGTATTGTGTGGTTCCAATTAAAACTGATTTAAGGACAAGGCAGTTAAATAAATATTGACCTACTCTCTTCCGGCACTTTATATGTTGCCAAGGTGGGCTAATATTTATCTATGCAACTTTTTACTATATTCCATATGTAATGCAGCCCTGGGGGGTTTGGACACCAGGAAAAATAAAAACAAGAACCAACATTGCAGCACTTTTGTGACCGTTGCTTATATTTGATCTAAAATATAAATTTATAATGACACCGAGGCCTAAGATGATACAGTCTGCCTCATCGATCCTGTGAAAATCCTGACTTTGTAATAGATATGATAAATGTGAGTGGTTTGTGGGTATTCACTGATTGGTTGAGTGTTCGCACAGACAGCGAATGAGGAAAGAAAGGCAGCAGTGAGTCAGTAATCTTTATTGAGGCTAGAACGTGAGATTGTTTGATTAAAACTTAATGTATTGGCCTTTAATTTAAGTCTTTAATCAGTATTATCTCTTTTGTTAAAGTTCTGCGTATGATTCCACCTGGTTTGAAGGCAGAGGTACTGGATGTGCATAGCCATTCGCCACTTCCTTACTTTCTCCTTCATTAGAACAACAAGCCTTTAGCAGCAGTGAGTGCAGTGATGTTAAAACTCTCATCACTGAAATTTTGGGGGAAAATTACCCTTCTCACATACAAGCAGTTTGTTAGGATGTAGTTAGGAGACGTGTTTAGTGGATGACTTCTATTTGACTTCAAAAGTAGATAACAACAACAATCCGCCAATAGTCCACCAAGAATCCACCATTTGCTTCAATGATCCATCTTTTCTTCCTTTACTGAATGATATTCTGTTGTTGACTGACTTTACACTGAGTTTTTATTTTTTTATTATTTCGTTATTTTTCCAATACCATGCTTTGGATTTCATTTACTATTGAGACAATTTCTTCATTCTAAACGGAAGACATGGTTCATTTTGTTTTCCAAAAGCAGAAGGTGCCTTGTTATCCTTTTAACTCTTACATTACTGGTGGGTTTTCTAATTTCACGATTAGTTTCCCTTGCCAGGGTTTCTACAATCATTACATCACAGGAAGAGAAACACAAAGATTGTTACTGTCTCCTCCTTCGCTCACAATGTTCAAAGGCAAAAAGAGACCAAGCTTCTAAGAGTGATTGACAGGGAGTCAAAAAGACGGCACTCAGCTCCAGGAGAACGGTAAATGCATTTTTGTTGTTTTTCTGGCATTATCAATACATATTTATGAATTCTCGTGGATAAGTAAACACAATATTAAATATCCTAAAAAGTAATGGTTCTCTTTAAATGCTGTCTAATAAGCTACCATCCTCTAGATATTTAAGGATCTACAGGAATGACAAACAGCCAAGAGATACAGACATTTTTGACAATAGGTTCCAAACAAGTCCTTTTTGTCATTATTATTTTATTATTTATATAGCACCATCAGATTCCGTAGCGCTGTACACTGGGTGGACTAACAGACATGTAATTGTAACCAGACAACTGGACGTACAGGAACAGAGAGGTGGAGTGCCCTGCTCAATGAGCTTACATTCATGTTCCAAAAGAAACTGACCTGCGAAGACCCTATGACAAACTGTGATGATGTCTATGATGACCTGTTGATCCATCTCTCTGTACTTCTTCCAATATTCTGCGAGGCCGAGCAGTTTACAAGTTTTTAGTGACAGGTTAGCATTCTCTGAGTCTTTATTCTGAAGGAATCCAATGTTCTAAGGAGGATATAAAATCCTCAGGAACGGCTGATTTTATTTAGACTGTATGTTATGTTTGCGATATCCTGGACAGTTTAGATTACTCTGCTGGGATCCACACGCCCTTTCATTGCTGTTCCTTTTATTGTTCTGTATGCTGTGTATCAATCATGTCTGTGCAGCTCAATGGACGGTCGGGGGGAAAGATGGAAGCTTTTGCAGGGAGAAGTGCCTTTGGCATTGACTAAATGAGATTGTCAGATCAAGACAAAAAGCAGCAAGGCACTCCCAAACATTATTAAAATAATATTTTCTCTTTCTCTTAGTAGATCCAAACCAGAGCCTCGGGCAGCTAGCTGGAGCAGAAATTCAATGGGAATTGGTGTGTTTTAATGCCATCCAACTTACCTTCACCATACTAAGCTAATGCAAACTGCAGCTCCCAATACACAATGACTGCTTAACATGTGGAGCCAATGATCAGTCAGTCCAGTTCTACATTACTTTGTGTTTATGAATTCCATCACATTATGTGTTATAACTGAGGGGGTCTTTCTCCTTTTTCTTTATTTAAAAGCTTACAATTTACAATTATTCATTTAAAATGTGCTGGATATTTTCTAGCTTGTAGGCATTTTATGGTGGGGGGCTATCAGTTCCAGAGACGCCTTTACTTCCCGTTAGCAATCAAAGCCGTTAACCTGGTAGAATGTGCACTTTACACATAAAGTCCTCAGGACGTACATCAATAAACAGCAGTATATTCATGAGGTAGCACAGCCCCAGCTCTTTATTGTCATCCAAGGTTGGATGGATATGCACTCGATAATTTGGAAATGTATCTAGATAGATGGGCCGAATGGTTCTTATCTGCTGTCACATTCTATGTTTCTATAGCCACTCCAATGAGATGTAAAATGGGCAGTGCTATGGTGCCACTAATCGCATTGCCAAGACTTGTGTGCTGTTTGCTGGTGAAGTCCAAGTGTGCTGAACCATCTACTAAAGGTTGTAACATGGTAATTATTGTTATAAGTGGTTTCACTTTTAAACTGTAAAATCAGAGAGCCGAAAATGAAATCCTAGCTGAACATTACTGCAGACATATACAGATGTAATACTGCCAGGACATTAATCCCCTTCCCAACCTCGGACGTACCAGGTACTTCCAACAAAAAAAGGTCGTTAACAACCATATTAATATACACTTAGAATAACATTTATATATATGTGTTATTCTAAGTGTATAAAGTCTATATAAATAGAGGCAAAAATACATATATGCACAAATACGCAAACATACAGACGTTAATTTTATTTATATATATATATATATAATAAAAATAATCAATAAATACATTGAAAAATATAAATAAAAATAAATAATAAAATGTAATTTAAAAAAATGATATACTGGTTTAAATTTGTACTAACTGTATTTTGATATTAACGCACATATATATTTAAATCAAAATACCTTTAGAATGACGTTATAAATACATATCCCCTTAACAACCGTGGACGTACTAGGTACGTCCGACAAAAAACGGTCGTTAAGGACTAGGTACGTCCTCCACAAATAGGGGCCCTGGATTTACCTGGACCGGTGATCACGTTTGGGAGGGACTGCCAGAGACCCCAGCAGTCCCCCTGCAGCAGCTCCAGCCACCCTGGCCCTGCAGGGCCATGTGATCACCATGATTACATCGCCACAATAGGAGTCTAGGGAGCTGCCAGCAGGGGGACTGTCTGAGCTATCAGGCAGTACCCCAGGCTGCTAAAAAGGAAAAAAATAATTAATAAATAAATATATTATATATATATATAAATACATTATGTATATGAGTGTTTAAAACAGTAAAACATATCCCGACGATGAAATCACCAGTAAAAGTGCAGTTTGTGTGTAAATAAAATAAAAAAACAAATATGAACGCAAAATTTGGCCGCGTTTGTGGCTTACCCTGTACGTTTTCAAAAACCCATAAGACCTGTACATTGGGGGCACTGTTGTACTCAAGAGATGTTACTGAACACATATTGGGGTGTTCTTTGTCAGTAACACATAACAGGAACTGAGAATGCATGCCTAAAGTACAATGTGTGTGAAAAATAACACAAAAAAATGACTACCCAAAAGTGTGACATAGACTGGTGGTAGAATTAGTGCATGGAAAGTGTTAAAATACCACCATTTGAAATACCCTAGGGTTTCTACGTTTCAAAAATATATGGTTTGATGGGGGTAAATTACATTAGACGGCTTCAAAAATGTCCTACACCCAGGGCCAGATTAAGAGCCCAGTGGGCCTGGTGCTGACAATTATGACGGGCCTAATTACAGAATCATATCGACCAAAAACAGTAAAACACTCCCAAGCGTCATGTATCCGATGGAGATGGTGCTGGAGAGAAAGAAAACAGCAGCTATAAGAAAACACATACCCTAGGCTAATCTCCCTCTAATTTATGTTTTCATCTTTCAAGTAAATCCATAACCCCTAACAGCAGTGTCCAGTCAAGCAGGAAGTCAATGAGCATGGTAAAAGGGTGTGCCACTGACACAAATCACGTAACCTGCCAAAAGGGGCGGACATGCCCAAAAAGAGGATATGTCTGCCCAAAGAATTAGAAGACCAGCCTGGTATGAATGCATGTCAGGCTGCCTGCCAATCATGCAGCTGGCCAACTAAGGGCATACTATGCAGACAACACCCTGAGCTTGGCATAAATGTATCTAATGATGCGCTCGCTCAATGCTTTCTAAGGACTGTCCCTTAGTACTCGCTGGTCCACTTGTCTTCTTACCAGCAGGCAGAAGCTCCTGGTATACAGTCTGGGACAGAGAAAAGCTGTATGTAGTGAGTGTAGAAGAAAGGGAACATGCCACAGTGTTAGAGAGACCAAAGTCAGCATTACCTTAAAGGATCAATATAGGGTCAGGAACACAAACATGAATTCATGACCCTATAGTGTTATTCTATAGCCTCGATAAATATAGCAAAATGTAACTCTGCATGCTGTTAGACTCAGAAAAACAAGCAGTCTGCTGACATCATTAGAAGTGGTCGCCTAATCCAATCACAGTGCTTCCCCATAGGATTGGCTGAGACTGACAAAGAGGCAGATCAGGGGCAGAGCCAGCATGATTCAAACACAGCCGTGGCCAATCAGCATCTCCTCATAGAGATGAATTGAATCAATGAATCTCTATGAGGAAAGTTCAGTGTCTGCATGCAGAGGGAGGAGATACTGAATGTTTGGATGCATTTTAGGCAGCCATGACCCAGGAAGGATCTCTAACAGCCATCTGAGGAGTGGCCAGTGAAGTTATCACTAGGCTGTAATGTAAACACTGCATTTTCTCTGAAAAGACAGTGTTTACAGCAAAAAGCCTGAAGGTAATGATTCTACTCACCAGAACAAATTCAATAAGCTGTAGTTGTTCTGGTGACTCTAGTGTCCCTTTAACTATATTCATTGTCAGCCAGTCCACACAAGTTTTGTTCCCATACATCCCTCTTAAGTTTCCATACTTAAGTAAGAGTATGTGAAAAGTAGTTAGGGTTGCCACCTTTCTTGGAAAAACATACCGGCCTTGCTAATTTGCATAATTAAATATGTATGGGTGACATCACATGATGTTAATCACAAGGAGTGGCATAAGAGAAAATGCTGTAAAATCATCAAAAAACTACTTAGTTTGATTCTGCTGTATAGGTGGCCCCATGTCTCCCAGTGCCCCCATGTGTCGATTACTCCAGGTCTCAGTGTTCCTATGTATCAGTGTCTCAGTGCCCCATGTCTCCCAGTGTCCCGTAGTGTCGTGTCCCCAGGTCTCCCAGTGATCCTATGTATCACAGTATCTCAATGCCGCATGTCTCCCTGTGTCCCCATGTATCCCAGGGTCCCCATGTCACTAGGAAGACGGGAAGACCTGGGGACACGGGGAGACCTAGAGACACGGAGACACCAGTGACACTGGGAGACTAGGGGACTCTGGCTGGGACGCATGGGGACACTGGGAAAATAGGGGACACTTGACATGGGGACACAGACACCATGGACACAGACACTAGAGACACTGGCTGGGGGACATGGGGGCACTGGGAGACATGGGGACAAGGAGACACCAGGGCCACAGACACTAGGGACACTAGCTTGGAGACATGGGGACATTGAGGCACTGGGAGACATGGAGGCACTAGGAGACATGGGGACAGTGAGGCACTGGCAGACTCTGGGCACTGGGAGACTAGGGGGCACTGAGACACCAGGGACACTGGCTGGGAGACATGGGGACACTGTGTCCCCATGTGTCTGTGTCATAATGTCTCCCAATTTCCCTTAGTGTCTCAGTGTCCCCATGTCTCCTTGCAGCCTTCCCCCCCCCCCATTCCTTACTTCCCTGAGCTGTAGGCTGTCTCTGCAGGGTGGGAGTTGCTGTCTGGACTCTCTGTAGCTGCACCCCTGCAGATCAGTGAGTATAGATAGGCAGGGAGGGATATGCTGGAACTTCCTATCCCTGCCTGTCTCCACACACAGTGACCCCTACTGGCCAGTGCTGGTATTGCATAGTAATCTCTTGTTTATACTGAGAAAAATACCAGCATTTGTATTGCCAGTATCACTGTAATATTTGCACCAGCCAGGCAGCCTCAAATACTGGCTGTGCCAATAAAATAAAAGCCAGGTGGAATTCCTAAGAGTAGTGTGTGAAAAAAAAAAATGTAAAAAAAAAAAAATTTTTTTTTTTTATATAAATCAATGGGCCTATTCCATGGGCCTGGGCCTGGAGCTGCAGCTCCATCAGCCCCTATGTTAATCCGGCCCTGCCTACACCCAACATGGGTACATGATGACCAGCTGTGAAAATTCCAAGTAGGAAAACTGGAATGCGCACCCTTCAAATAAGGTCTTTTGGCCCCCATAGAACCCAACACACCTATACATGGGGGGTATCACTGTACTCAGGAGATGATGCTGAACACATATTGGGGTGTTCTTTGGCAATAACCCTTAATGTTCTCAGTACAAGTATCCTTAAATTGCAATGTGTGCCAAAAAATCACCAATTATTTAATTTATTTTTTTATAATTTGGCATAGATTGGTCATAAAATGGTTGTATGAAAAGAGCATAAAAGAGCATGAAAAGAGTCAAAATACCCCAAATGTAATACCTTAGGTTCTCTTCTTTTTAAAAAATATATACATGTGATGGGTTATTCAGGGATTCCTGACAGATATCAGTGTTACATTTTGAAGAAAAAAAATGGTTTGGAAATAGCAACGTGCTACTTGTACTTATAGCCCTATAACTTGCAAAAAAAGCTAAGAACGTGTTAACATTGGGTATTGCTAAACTCAGGACAAAATTTAGAAACTATTTAGAACAGGTGTTTTTTAATTTTTTCATCATATTTTATAATTTATAATATTTTTTATAGTAAATTATATGATATGATGAAAATAATGGTATCTTTAGAAAGACAATTTAATGTCGAGAAAAACGGTATATAATATGCATGGGTACAGTAAATGAGTAAGAGGAAAAATTACAGCTAAACACTTGGTCCCAAACGGTAAGAAAACCAAAAAGCGTTCTGGTCACTAAGGGCTTATACTTACAAGGTAGGTGAGTGAGTTAACTCAGTATTGGCAGAACTCACTCGCTCAAAGCTGAGAGAATTACATTTCTAAACAAAAATTCTGTCAGTAAAGTGTTGCCAAGCAGGAGTATCAGGAACAAATGAGCAATTCTAGACTTGAAAAGGAAACGAATGAAAACACAAAGTATTAAAGAAAATAATCTATGCAAGCTGGAATTTATACAATTTCTATATGCTGCTGTCTGCCAATATTTGAGTGTCTTTATGTTGGTCATTTTCTGAGTCGGTAGTTATATTTCTAGCAGTGTTACATGATGAGAGGACAATGAATACATTCTGAATATGTCTCCTGTATGCAGCATTCCTGTCCTTTTATAAAATTACATTATTGTTAACAGGGAGCAGGAAGCCTTTCAGGAAAGCAGCAGCTCATCTCTCTGGTTGTATGTTTTACATTCTAAGCACCAAACTGTTTTATTTAATAGCCCTCCATTGATCTGACATTGGACATTGCATCCCTCCATTCCCTTTAGATTAAACCTGAAATCTCCAGAGTCAGCACTGAACTGAGCATTTCTTTAGTGATTTCACATTAAGCCCATATGCTCTCCTTAGACTTAGTTGTGAACCCAGCCTCTCCAGAGTCAGCACTGAACTGAGCATTTCTTTAGTGATTTCACATTAAGCCCATATGCTCTCCTTAGACTTAGTTGTGAACCCAGCCTCCCATCGTTGACTTAACCATAAACCCAACAGTCCTCCGTAGGATTGGCCCTGACCCTAACAGCCGTGCATTGATTTATCATATCTCCACAGGATAAAAGGTCCATTTTCTCACAACTTCAGCAGAGAAGTTGGTTCCTTATGTGAAGACAGAAGATCCCACAGAGAGCGAGGCAAGAAGCAAGAAATGTCTTGTAGCATCGTATAACATTGCAGACGGTCATTATTTTCAGCTAAGCAGATGCACTCTCAGTTGAGTTTTTCTATATAACATTATCTGGTCTATTCACTAAAGTCTGAATACAAGCTGAATTAAGAAAAGGTGTTATGAATCTCTGGATAACAAATTTTCAACAGATTTTCCAGTCAGATATTTACGAAATGTTTTTTCAGCGATAACTTTGAGGAATCCCACTCATTGTGCTAGTTTTGGGACAATCTGGTGTCTGATAAAAATTCTGCAGAAAGTATTTGTGAATCACATGCTAAGTATAGGATTCCGATATCGTACAAAATTTGAAGAATTGCCAAATTCACTGTGATTTGTTCCAGGAATATTTACAAAATAAATTTACCTACTTTTTTGTTTAAGCAAAACCACTGAATTCTGCAATATTTAGCCATCAGCTGTGTAATTACCAAGTGGGAAAATTGTTACATAAATACATTGAAACAAATCTGCTTCTCTAATTATTTTATTAAAGATTTTGGGACCTGGAGATGTGATCCATTTTAACCCTTCAAACCATAAGCAGCTGTGAAGGTTTATAAATAGGGTGGGTGAGGGGTACTGTTTTAACACTGCGACTCAATACATATAAGTGAGGCTAAATTGTGGGTTGCATTTATTTACACCCAGGAGATCTTGGTAAAATTAGAGATTGATACATTTTGTCAATACATTGTAGATGTTTGCCCTTGGTTGCCCTTGGATTGTTCTGAACACTTTTGGAAAGTTTACATTCTAATTTTAGTGACTACGTTTTTTATTTAAACCAAAAAATAAATGTCTCATAAAATGATCTTTTTATTTACAATATCAATTTCATTTTATTGTTTTTATAAGCACTGTGTCAGGCTCCCGCGGGCGGCTGCGAGGGGAGGCTGCACTCCGCTCGCAGTACTCACCCTCCAGCCGTCCGCGGTCCCCTCCGCCTCGTGGGTACGGCGAGCGGCATCCTTCCAGCCTCGGATGCCGCCCGCTGTTCCCTCCACGTCCCCCAGCGGCAGCATGCATGACGCTGCACGCTGGGAGACCGCCCAGGTTTATACACGCCGGGGTCAGTCACCTGACCCGGCGTTAAAGGCACAGTGCCTCAATCACAGTGGGAGGTCTAAATATCTCCCACGTGTGATTGTTAATTCTGATTGGAAATTATCCAATCAGAATTAACCTTATGGTTTAAATACTTACCTTTCCTGTTCCTCCCTGCCCTGTTGTGGTCTTTGCTTGCTAGTATTGCTACTTACCTTGTGCTTCTGGTTACGTACTCTCTGGCTTGTTTATCTGACTCTGTGACTTTCTCCTACCCTTTGACCTCGGCTCGTTTCACGTTATTCTGTCTTCTGGTTCCCCTTTACTCGGCTTGTCTCCTGACTATTCTGTGTGTGCTTAGCCCGGCCACTCTAAGGTCCGGTACGGCACCTTTTGTGTGTGTGTGTGTGTGCCAGCGTGTTGGGTTCCCCGAATCGTGACACACTGTACCATATTTTACATTTAAACAATGTGACACTTAAAAAAAGAGGCAAACTATTAATGTTTTGTCATTAAGGGATAACTGTCAGTGTAAAATTACAGGAAACACAGCACAGGCACGAAGATTAATGAGAAGAAATGAGAAAGAAAAACACTTTAGAATTCAGAAGAATAATGCAGGCGAGACCAACTTATACTGAAAATAAAAAATTACGAATATTTAACTTAATACATATAACACTCCTTAAACAGTTATGGGAAAAATAATAAGATTATCACAAAAATCCACACACTAATTATTTATATATTTAGGAGGTTTTACATATTAATAGTGCTTTATAATTTATGCAAAAATAACATTTGCAATTCTACAAACAGGGGATAAATATTTCGACACACTGAAACAAAAGGAGAACCTTGCCCGTGAGCTTGCAATCTATTCCGGAGAATTGAACATTGAGATGAAAAGGTTGTAGGGAGAAAATACAATTGTGAATCAATATATTTAAGCATTATGTTACTAAAAAAAAAAAAACAGATAAAATGAGTATTGACATTAGCAAAACTAAGATTTGGTCCAGGATGTTTCCGGTCTGGGAGGAGATTAAAAAGAAAATAGATCTTAAATATGCAATTTTAGATTCCTCTAGGCTGGAGATGGTAGAAGCAAATATGGAAGACTTATTCTTAGCTAAATGGAGAGTACATGGTATATACAGAGTGTCACAGATATCACATCAAGATAACATAATAACATTTGAAGCCATTAAGCAAAAGTTTCATCTTCCTAATGCTGAGGTGTTATCATACCTAAGACTTAAGTATTATCTGCAGAAATATCTTGTAAGGGTCACTAGTAAATCTACAAAGCTGTTAAAATCTCTGTTTTCGAATGAGGTTATTCCTCAGGCTTTGGCCAAAGCAATAGAGGTTATTAAAAATATAAATTATTTAATTTGTTTTCCGCAAAAGCTTAAATGGGAAAAAGAGTTGAACTGCTCTTTAGAGCAGCAAGAGTGGTGTAAGGCTATTAACACGACTCGTAAACAAGTTCAATGCTTGAGTTTATTAGAAACCCACTATAACGTTATGTATAGGTGGTACCTGGTGCCAAGCAGATTGTCACAGATGTACCCAGGGGTTTCCTCTAGGTGTTGGAGATGCGACAAAGAAGAGGGTTCATTACTGCATATATGGTGGAGTTGCTCAGGTATCCAGAATACAATTAACTTACTGTTTAGATTTATTGGCGACATGACAGAAGTAAAGCTTGATAGGAAGCCAGAAGTGGCTTTACTACATATGCACTGGCCAACCATGTCTCGTAAGAATCAGAGCTTTATAATCCACTGTTTTATTGATTACAAAATTAAACTCACACATAATTGGAAGAATAATCAAGAAGTGAATTGGGAGTGTATTAAAGAACAAATAACAGTCCAAATTAAGATGGAAAGAGATAGAAGCATCCCGTATTTGAATGCCCCCCAAAAATGTAACTTTTGGCATAGCTGGGTCATTAAATTAGAACAAAACTGCTAAGTAATTCAGGCAATATAGTAGTTCCTGAGCATAGACACAACTTTCCCCCTTTCCCTGACTACGCAGATAAGGTTATTTATGGGTGTTTGTTAGTTTGTCTATCTAAGAAGTAATCATTTCTATCTTACTGTAATAGATGATTGTTATTGTTTTTGTTTGTCTGTGGATATATGTATACGTATTAAAAACGTAATAAAAGAATTAATACTAAAAAAAACAAATAAAAAACACATAAAGTTACTGAGTTAAAATTGAGTACATTTTCCATTTAACAGAGTGTTTCAATTAATTGGCCCACGACACAGAATAATGAAAATAGATTATAATAAATGCAGTAAGTGGGATTTTGCACAAACTCTCCACAGGACGCAAAAACAAAAAATTGGTATCGACTACCTAGAAACTCATTTGCATCCAGAATTACCAGACGCAGAATGTGCCGTGCGTGGCTTCCAATACTATACACAGATTTTTAAGTATTGGATTTCTTGGAATTCACAAAACAATCTGACCTAAGTGGAACATTTCTCCCATGATTTCAAGGTTAATTAATGGACATTTAGTGAGATACACTGACCCTTTAGGAAGAGCCTGTGTCGCTGCGGACTTGTTGTGTCAGGTTTGTTGGTCAGAGAACTGTGTGATGTACTATAGCTGTCTGAGTATTCTTATCAGGTCCTGTCATTCAGGCCCGGTATTTAGACATATACTGCAATTTGTTGTGTTATCTGGTAGAATAATAACATTCACAGGTGCACATCTGTACATCAACGTCACCGTACGTGTATAACGGAGGGATATTTACTTTATATGTGCTCATCGACTAAATGGCTTTGTGAGTGATGGACGTTGGATGTGTCAGGATTAACAAAGCTGCAGTTTTCCTGAAGGCCTTTGACGATGGTTGAGAAAGGTAAAATAACAATATATTGCTGTGACGCTCAGTACTTTAACAGCAATTTGTGCAGGAACGAAGATTAAGCCAATTAAGTTCTTATATATTATACATTTAGTTAAATGAACACTCTATCAATAAGTATATGGGTATTTGTTTTTAACGCTACCGTGTTCGTGTTCCATGCTAGGCATTGATTTTAAAACAGAAACAAAGGCTAATGGTTTTCTCTGCCAGGAGCTGCTCCTTCCTTTGATGAGATCGTCTGTCTAGGTGGTCTTTGATCCAATCCAATAGTTCTCAGAGAGCAGCACAGGGGACCTACTGTACATCTCCGGCAACCGCCAAACTCAGACAGTCAGATACTTCTCATGAGAAGCATCAGTTACTGTTGGTACGTCTACTGACTGTTTGAATGACTGACTGATTGTCTGATTGTTTGATTGCCTGATTGATTTATTTATTGATTGATTGATTGACTGATGGATTGTGTTATTGCCTGATTGATTGATGTATTGAATGATTGACTTATTGACTGATTATCTGATTGATTGATTGATGGACTTATTTACTGATTGATTGATTGACTGATGGGTTGTTTGATTGCCTGATTGATTGACTTATTGACTGATTGATTGATTGACTGATTGATTGACTGATTGATGGTCTGATTGTCTTATTAATTGACTGATTGACTGATTGTCTGATTGATTGACTTATTGACTGATTGGCAGCTACGAGAGGAATCCTTGGTGACAAATGCTAACATTGACATTTTTCTAAAAACGGTAATATACACACTTGTCAGCCTGCAGAGCTTTAGGTAGGGGTCACCACATGATTTTTGGGTTCAACTCCTGGATGTTAATTGACCCTTGCAATGCCCCTTTTCCCCACTCACTGAGTTAGTGCTCAACAACATTGAATGCAGATCAAGTCAAGTAACTATAGATAAAAACTAAAATGAGAAATGATAAAATCCATCTGAAAATTCTTAGAGTTGGGTAGATCAAGGATTAGTGTGAATAACTTTGTCGTTCTCTGTTAAAACATTACTCAATGGACAGCTGGAAAAAAATAAAGAACACGAAAGTAAAATCCTGCAATTACTGATATTGTAAAAGTCAATTAAATTCCACCGTTATTATTATTATTATTATAAGAGCCTTTGAAACATTGTTATTGCTTCTGTTGTACCATGTTAAAGCAGTTCACATTCAAGCTTAGAATTTCTTTAAAAAATAAAAATGACTTTAAAAACAAATTGTTAAATAATTGCACTGTCCTGCTGTACCAAGTCGCTTTGACAGGAGCAGCATTGCACATTAGGAAACTCTGAAACATCACATATACACTGCTTCCACTGCGTCCATATCCCACCAAACACCAAACTGGAGGGAAGTAAAACCAAATGGGGACATCTAGGCAAAAGTTCTGTTTTTGAGATATTCGCGATAAATTGTATAAATCAGCGATAGTCACAGAAAGACTATTTCAACCTGATTTTACTAAAGTAAAGAATTCCAAGCGAATTCCACATTTAAGGCCAAAGCAGCCAAAATGAAAGTAGATAGTGTGTAGAGACTGTGTTCCAGCGCGGCTACATTGACCTTCATTTTAAAATTCACTTTAAATTCTCACTTTTGTGAATAATTCTGTAAATCTATTAACCAAATGGGGGAAAATACAACTATGAGTGAACTGCAAAATGTGTAGTATTAGTATAGTATAGTATTTATTTTTTGTAATTCACTGATTGGCCTATATTATTATTTAATTATTTGATCAAATATTTTGTTAACGGAATTTGAACAAGCCGAAGCATTGTGTGGCCACAATTCTGCCGTCCAGAAATTCTTTCTATTCGCAAAGTGGTTCTGCCAAAACAATTTTATTTTCTGTGCACAAGGCTATTCATTTCTATGATTCAATTTTATCCTTGATGCCACATTTATAAACGAGTGTATCGGTTAGATGTATAAATCATCATACACCATGATCTCTACAAAGAACTATATAACTAGAACCATTAATCCTTGTCTGCTCACAGTGGATTGCAAGCTCTGTGGCACATTGTTTATTTGGTCTTGATTGAGCTTCAGTTCTAAAAACTATATTATGAATGAAAATGCGAGGAGAAGACTGTCGGCAAGTAATTTGATTCTGTGAAATAAATAAAGTTAAACTTAATAACAGTTGTCCCTGCAGGACTTGGTGAGCAACGAGCGCACAGAATGATATGTTATTTAACGTTATTCATTTCTTAATGTTTCAATCTCGAGGAATCTGAGCATTTATTTGTCTGTTGACAGGTATTGACTTTGGAATATTTGACTGTTTATCATCCATTCGAGCTGGGAATACAAAAATAATGCCAAAATACGGTCTCTTCAGATTTCACAGAAAATTAATAATGAATAAGCCCTGTGTGCAACATGACAGTATATGTCAGCATATTTTCAGACAAGAAAAATGGACCATAGAAATCCATATGGGAATTGATTTTCTTAGAGAAACACTTTGTATACTATGGTGCCAGGAACACAAAGCTGTATTTCGGGTGCTGTAGTCCCTCTGCCTTCCCCCTGCCATTCCCTTCCCCCAGTGAATAAAGGGTTAAAATCTTTTATTTACTTACTTTACCCCATCGCTGATGTCCCTCAGTGCTTGATCGTGGCTCCAACTCCTTCAATGTCTCACGATGAGCGGGTGCTATTGAACATGCGCGACAAATGCCGCATGCGCATTAAACCTTCCCATAGGAAAGCATTATATCAATGATTTCCTATGGGGAAAAATCTGATGCTGGACGTACTCATGCAGAGCAGTTACCGGACCAAAGGTCTGTTAGGATGTAGAAAGCACCTTCAGTGGCTGTCTGGGAGACAGCCACTGGAGGCAGACTTCCAATGTAAACAATGCAGCTTCTCTGGCACTATGTGCAATAGGGACACTGAACCAAGACCACTGCAATTAGTTGAAGTGGTCTTGGTGCCAATAGTGTCCCTTTAAGCAACATGCCCACAAAAGTGTGTTGTGTTATAGCTAGTTGTATTATTACAGCTCAGGGTATTATTACAGCTTATTGTATTATTACAGCTCAGGGTATTATTACAGTTTATTGTATTATTACAGCGTATTGTATTATCACAGCTCATTGTATCATTACAGCTTGTTGGCTTATTGTACTACAGCTTATTGTATTATTACAGCTCATTGTATTATTACAGCTCATTGTATTATTACAGCCCAGTGCATTGTTACATCTCATTGTATAATTACAGCTTATTGTATAATTACAGCTTATTTTACTACAGCTGATTGTATTACTACAGTTTATTGTATTATTGCAGCTCATTGTATTATTACAGCTTATCGTATTATTACAGGCCATTGTATTACTACAAATTATAGTGTTATTACAGCTCAATATATTATTGCAGCTTATTGTGTTATTATATTTCATAGTATTATTACATCACTGTGTGCAGTGTATCAGCAATCATACTAATTCTAATAAACTTAATATAGTTCTGATAGTTTGTGAGAACTACATTGTTGCCTTATTTACAAAAAGGTGGGAAGTGCAACCCTGAATTGCCACGTACATGATCTACACCTATAGACGGTTTATTTAGGCTCTGTATTACATGAGCATTACATGTGCTGTTTGCAGGGCCGGACTGGGGATTCCAAAGCAGCCCTGGAAAAAAAATCTATGCCAGCCCCATAAGTCATTGCGCCATATATTGTCGCATGTTATATGTAAGGCTCTGGTGTCTATAACCTGTCCCTGCAGGCTTTTCAATGTAAACACTGACTTTTTAGAGAAAAGGCAGTGTTTACATTGCTTCCTAGTGACAGACACTCAGACAGTCACTAGAGGTGCTTCCTGTGTCAGTGCAGGGCCAGTCGAGGGGAGACCAGCACGACGTGGGGAAAAAAAAAAAAGGTTAGTAAAAACACACATACACACACACATACCATGACAGACACACACCATGACACAGACACACACACCATGACACAGACAGAAACACAGACACACCATGACAGACAGACACACCATGACACAGTCAGACACACACACACACCATGACAGAGACACACACATACCATGACAGACACACACCTTAAAAAAGACACACACACCATAATACAGACCATGACACAGACAGACACACCATGACACACAGACACACACCACGACACAAAGAGATCGTGACACAGACACACACACACCGTGACACAGACAGACACACATTACATGACACAGACAGACACATACCATGACAAACACACACACCATGTCACAGACAGACCGTGACACAGACAGACGCACACACCATGACACTCAGAGACACACACACCATGACACAGACACACACAATGACACAGACACACACAATGAGACAGACACACATTGCATGACACAGACAGACACACACACCATGACACAGACGCACACACCATGACAGACAGAGACACTCAGACACACACACACACACACACCATGACACAGACGCAAACACCATGACAGACAGAGACACACAGACAGACACAATGACACAGACAGACACACCATGACACACACACCATGACAGACACACACCATGACACACACACACACACACACACCATGACACAGACACACACACACCATGACACAGACATGCACACACACAAATTACACAGACACACACACACACACATGCACTCACACTGACACACACAATGTCTACCTGTGGGGAGCTCTGATGGCAGCCGCAGGGGGAGCTGGCTCTTCTGGTGGCCGCAGAGGGAGCTCCCTTGGTGGCCGCAGGGGGAGCTGGCTGTTCTGTCTCTGCTCCCCCTCCCCAGCGCACTGCTTACTGAGACCGGGGCCGGAATATGACGTCATATTCCGGCCCCGGTCTCATTAAGCGGCGCGCTGGGGAGCGGGAGCAGAGACAGAACAGCCAGCCCCCCCTGCTGCCGCCAAGGGAGCTTCCTCTGCGGCCGCAGGTGAGCCAGCTGCCTGCCCTGGCCCCAGGTGCCGACGGCCCACCGGGAAATTTCCCGGTATCCCGGTGGGCCAGTCCGGCCCTGGCTGTTTAGAGTTATTGCACTATTTGTTTCCCCTGTGTTTTGTTTATTTTACTGGAGCACCAATACTGTAGCTCAGACGAGGAGGCTTAATGTCACCTTAAAGATTTTTGATTTATGATAGGCTCCACCCAATGTGAGTGAGCTGGTGTTAGTACATTACACTATTGCATTGGCCATTGTAATTAAAGTGTTGCACTAATACATATTTGTATTCTTTTTTAGGGTTCGTTGAGTTTGGATACTCCATTTAACACACTAAGAATCTTGTGTCCTTTTTTTTTAAATTTCTTTATTTTTGCGAGTTATAGCGTAACAGATAACATGACATACGAATCAGAGATGTACATGCTGGAAACATTAACATTGACATTGATAGCACATAGCTGGGATCAACTCATGTCTAGGAGAGGTAAAGCGAGCTATATGTAGAGGGGTGCAGGTAGTGGGCTTCGTGCCTTGGAACTTATCATAGGTGCGCTGCTAAGCTCGGGCTAATATAAGGCATATATGGGGTGGGAAGCGAGTGTAGGTGCCTTCTATTGCTAGAGGAGTTAGACATAAGTACGTATACCTATTCAGAAGGCCGGTACAGTAGCCAAGCGTGCAGTACTTTGCTCGTGCGTGTGCATTGCCGTTTCCTTGCACGTTAGATTAAGGGTGGGAAAAGGACTTATCAATGGGCCAAATCAGTGGCTTATGGAGTCTGGGTGTAAACAGTGTGCTCATTAACCCCTTAAGGACGCAGCTTCAGAAGCTTGTCTTACCCTTAAGGACACAAGCCATTTTTGCAAACGCAATTTTCATCTCTGTCATTTATTGCACCAACACATATTATATACCGTTTTTTAGAAGGCAAACAGGGCTTTAATTAGATGTCACATATACATAGATACATTCTCATTATTTATAAAAAAATCCACAAAATTTAAAAACAAAAAGCAAAATACACTTTTTTCACAGTTTTGCCAATAATAGCGCGTGCATAATATGTCCAGCTTAGAAAAAGTAATTCAAAATAAATTCATTCATGTGTCTTGATTTATAGAGTACATGATAGGTATAGGATTTCAGCTTATTTCGAAAGTTACAGGTCACAAAATACAAGGACTAAAATACAATTTCAATTTGCAACAATTTTAGAAGTTGGTATGTTTGTCTTGTAGGTTTAGTAGCCATCACAGAAAAGAAAAATTGCCACACAAAAGATATATATTTATATAAAGTAGACATCACAGGCTGTTAATGTATTAAGGTTAGTTTGACACTTTGTTACGTAGCCTAACCCCCACCCGCCATTCCCTTTACTTTGGGACTAGCCATATTTAAAAGGACTGGTGTTGGGGTTTGTGATTATTGTCTTATGATTGCTGCGGATTTATTGGTCCCTGAGGAAGTCCCATATACCAGGGACGAAACGCGTAGGACCTGAAGCAATTCTTAAATCTATTTTAAATCTTTTTTATGTTTGGTCTTGTTTGTACCAATAAAGCTGCTTAAAACAACGCCTATCATCTGGAGTCCTGATTTGTCATAGAGTGTACGGATCTAGAAGGGATTTGGAGCACCCCATCTCCATCGGGGGAGGCACCTTTGGAGCCCATTACCTACTATACTGCTGTGAGTGCACTTTATCACAGCATAAATAGTTTTAATTTACTGTATCACACTGTTTCTATTTCTTTATTTCAGCTGTATCCCATTTTCTGTGTATTTATATATATATTGGTTGTCAAGGGATTACTACCTGGGAAGTAATCTAAGGGAAGCTGGTTTTTATAGATAAGTATTACTTCATTATATTCTTGTTATCACCTCATACAATATAGTTTTGTGGTAAAGGCTATTTGTATACATGATTATTACTCTGTGTTTTGCATATTTGTTTCATGTGACAATTTAGTGTAATTTTGTTTGGTTAACAGCTTGTGAACACACGACACAGTTCCGTATATTTGTTCTGTGATCCGTTAAAAGATGACTTTAGCAGGTGGCAGGTTAAAAACAATCTAATGATTCTCTCACGGCTGTCCAGCTAGGTCCACAAGGGCCCCAGGCAATTGCATTTTTAGTCTAATTAACAGGCAATCAATTGATGAACTTGCAGTATATGTCGCTAAACAAAGTGTCCCGGGGTGAATTGTTAAAATAAAGTAACCTATTTAGTGTCCCAGAGCATCCTGGGAAGTCCTGACCTGCGCTAATTAGACCTGGTGATTACTGTGTTCTGCATCAGTTCAAATTACAACATCTCAAAAGGTGAACTACATCACGGTGGCATAAATACTGTGTTAACATTTATTATATTGATTGTGTTTTAATGAGACATTTGATAATTTTTAATTTATTTCTACATTTTTCTACGTTGTTCTTAATAAGCTACCTTTTTTAGGATGCCATCTTTCTTTCTGTCTATCGCCTGTCTGTCTATGTGTCTGTTTATTTCTGTCTGTCTTCATCTCTGTCTGTCTGTATGACTAGGTGGGTATATATTAGCAGTGAGTACCAGCATTCAATAGATGTAAACTGGCAATGAAATAGCAGAAAATATGCCACTTATATAAAGGCACTTACATTCCTAACACCAAGTATAAACTGAAATCTAAAACGTAGCACCTTAGAGGTAAACTGAAAATTTGTGTTTAAATTAGATTTTCACAATTTTTTATTAAAGTGCTATATTATGTTTTAGATTTCACTTTTTACTTTGTGTTAGGAAGGACCCTCGGTAGTGACAAGCAGCTTACTAAGTTCACATATTCCCTGTATTATGTTTTAAGAAAAAAGGAATAAATCTAGGCAATGAAGTGCCATGTTTTGGAATATAGTTAATTTAAACTAAAAATATAATTTACTATAAAAAAAATTATAAAATATGATAAAAAATTTTAAAAAACACACTTTTTCTAACTTTGACCTGTTACGCATCTACAACCGCCAAACAATAGCAACATTAAAATTTTTTACAATTTTGTCCTGAGTTTAGAAATACCCAATGTTAACATGTTTTAAGCTTTTTTTGCAAGTTATAGAGCTATAAGTACAAGTAGGACATTGCTGTTTCAAAATATATATTTTTAAAATGTATCAGTAGTTACATTGTCATAAATCTCTGAATCACAATGTACATATTTTTTTAAAGTAGACAACCCAGGGTATGTCCAGTCTTTTTTAGTAGCCACTTAGTAACAAACACTGGGCAAAGTTAGCATTTATATTGTTTGTGTGTTAAAAATGCAAAAAACAGGGGGCGGAGCCTGCGCTCGAACGGAATGGCCGCGTGAGTGGAGAGCTCCCGAGCCGACGGCTAAATACAGCGGCACAAACAGCATCCTACCGGCACAAACACTCCCCAGAGTGAGGTACTGCCACAATGTCACAGAGGGGAGCAAGGAGGGTGACCGACGCCAAAGAAAAGCACTCGTTTTTCGCCGCGAAAATGGCAAGCCACAAGTCACAGGCTCAGACGGGACAAGATGGCGACGGCAGTGGGGATGAACAGGAAATTCCCCAGCCACATTCCCCACAACAGCCTGCACCCAGCACCATGCAAATACATGGTGAGCTGTTCCAGACAATGTTAGATGACATGGCTGCAAAAATACAAACAACAGTCCACGCAGCAATAGCGGACCTAAAGAAAGATATTGCCGACATAGGAAACCGTACAGCCCACATGGAAAGCAAGATGGCGGAATACGCCGAAGCACACAACAGCATGGCAGAAAAAATTGAGGAGCTGGAGGCAAAGCTTGAGAAGCAAGAAGTAAAAAATATGGACCTTGAGGACAGATCCAGGCGCCAAAATCTCCGGGTGAGAGGAATACCTGAAGACGTACAGGCTGCAGACCTCATGACATACCTCACAGACCTGTTCCATATTTTGGCTCCTGACCTCCCAATTGACATGCTACTCATGGATAGGGCGCACAGGGTGGCAAAGCCACAACATCTGCCAGCCTCAATACCGAGGGACGTGATGCTCAGACTACATTACTATCACGTAAAAGAATCCCTCCTGCGCTCCAAGAAACCTCTACAAGATCTCCCGGACAGATATAAAGAGGTCCAGATATACGCAGACCTTTCGGCCGAAACACTTAGACGCAGGAAAACTTTCAAGGACGTCACAGCTGAACTCAGGAACAGGAAAATCCCGTACCGCTGGGGATTCCCAATCAAGCTATTGATCCTACGAGACGGCAAGACCCAAATTGCCTCAACCGCAGAAGAAGAAACCCGACTGCTGCGCTCTTGGGGCATCACTCTAGCTACAAACAGGGACAAACCAAACAAACGACCGACATTGCACCAAGAGTGGCAGACGGTGAAACACTCCAAAACGCCGAAACACACCGCAACATAGTGACGGAAACCAGGGGATGACGGATGACATCCATACGGACAGTATCAACGCAAAATACACCATGGTCACTGCTGATCTTTTTCAGGGACTTTGGGACATTGTTCACCGTCGACCAAGGGAAACACGACGGGAGAGGGTAATATACTCGCTACAATTGTTTGTGTGTTAACAATACGGATCATTATTTCATATATGTAGGGAACAGAGGGAGGGGGACTTGGGAGGGGGGAGAGGAACTGTGAGTGAAGGGGCAACAGGAGGGGAAAGTTAACCACCATGGGGCGGGGACCCCGTCTAGACAGTAGGATACGACCCACGCGAGAGGGTCTCCGACCCTGTAGCCCCCCCCTGAAAACATACCCACTAACTACCCCACCTACCTAACATAGCCAAAATAAGAAGCGGGATCAAGGGCTTTAAAGAGGGGAGACATGGAGGGTGTGGGGCAGTGCCCCAGGAGCAGCACCAGGTCAAGGTCAGAAGACAACAGGGCCATAGAACCAAGCGAGGGCAGGAGCCCCATAGACAGTATAGACTAATGGACCCTAAAAATGCTACCTAAACCACGCGCACCATCCTTCCCATATAGCGAGCCAACAGTAGGGAAACCATGTAGGGGCCACTGCTACTCCCGCCCCCTAGGGGACGAGAGACAAGCAAAGTATAGAGATACCAGTAACATGGACTAAAAGAGGGGAACGGGGGAGCAAGCTGTTGCCTCTCTGCCAAACCAACATCCCACTCCAACGCCCGCAGCCCCCCCTAGATAAGTGATAATTCCAAACCTCCACGTTAAAAACCCACATGCCCATCTCCAAATCAAGAACACAGGATTGATGGCAAGATCCCTCTGCTCCTACCAACACTCCCTGTGAGTCAGACAACCCTCAAAACCCCAAGGTAGCCTAGATTAGAGCCGCTGGCCTGGGGCAGCGACCACTGGCTCGGCCAGGAGGCCAGAACCGGACTTCCCAACCCCCCAGATAGGGAGAGCTAGTAGGAGGAACTAGCGGGATAAACTGCGCCCTGATGGACGACCAGGGCACAAGAGCCAGATCTCAAAAATTGTTATGTTTATGTTATTGTAAATATGTTAAATGTTTTCGATTCACCTATGCTCAAAGACAAATCACATCATCTATGTCTGTATGCAATTCACACAAAGGCAGGGTTAACATTCCACTAGTACACTATATCCGCCTCATAGAACCGATCACGGGTCACCCGCCACACCGACGTATAACGAAAAACACCCCCGGCCACTCTTCTCAGAACAAGAGCGGCGACCCACCGCTAGCCAACACACGAGACAGTGAAGACCGAAACAGCACATCCAATTCCCACACACATTCAATCTAAAACTATACTCCCACAATGTACAGGGATTAAATATCCCACAAAAGCGTCACACTCTGAGCAGGGAACTTAAAAAAAACCAAGCCGACATAGTATTTCTCCAGGAAACACATTTTAGAACCGAGGCTCACCCCCACATAAGTCCTAACATGTACCCCCACCAAGCACATTCCACCACCCCGAGAAAATCTCGAGGCGTGTCAATTCTCTTCAGCAAAGACCTCACGATCATATCACACAACCAATTAATAGACCAGGGGGGGAGATACATCATATGGCACTGCACCATCAACGAAACAGAATACACACTGGCGAATGTATATGCACCAAACACCAACCAAAGAAATTTTTTGCACGCAGTCCTCTCTAAAATTGAAAAAATTAGGAAAGGAACTCTAGTCATAAGCGGGGATATAAACCATGTGTTGGACCCCACATTAGACTCAACTAGGCCGCCCACGTCGCCTCACTACAAAACCATGAAAAAACAAAGCAAAAGCCTTAGGAATTTGCTAGCCACATATGGCCTGAGAGACGTGTGGAGAGCCCTCCACCCCTCGGAAAAAGCCTACACGCACCACTCCAAAGTACACAACACATACTCTAGAATTGACGGGTGCTTCATGCACGAATCCACAATGACCAACATCTTAAACTGCGAAATTTTGACCGCTGACTGGTCAGATCATGCACCAGTGACACTATCATTGTCGAGCTCCTATGACTACAAATATAGAAACCCATGGCGTCTTAATGACTATCTAATTAGAGATCCACAATTCTGCAAAACCCTAGAAAAAGAACTGCATAACTACTTTACCACTAATGCCTCAAACGACCTGAACCCCCACATGACCTGGCTTGCACATAAGACTGTACTTAGGGGCACATTAATAAGTAGAGCCACATATCTAAAGAAAAGATCAGAAAAAGAAATTATGCAATGCGAACAAAAACTGGCAGTGCTTCACAAAGATAACCAAAAGCAACCATCAGCAGAGCACAAAACGCAAATCAATACACTCCAAAACAAACTCAATGAGATTAGACTCCACAAATTCGGCCTCATGCTGAAGCGCCTAAACACTCGCACATACGTCCAAGGAAACAGAGCCAGTAAGCTTGTAGCACAACACTTAAGAGAGAGACAGCAACAAACACGGATAGCACATATCTTAAATAAAAAGGGCCAAAAAATCCACCTCCCCTCAGGCATTTGTAAAGAATTTGCCCAATATTACAGCCAATTATATAATCTCTCCAAGGATCAGACCACGCCGCAACCCACAGAGGCTGGCATACAAGCCTACTTATCAAACATCCCGCTACCAACCCTATCCACAACCCAGCAACAACTTCTGGAAGCCCCCATTACAGAAAACGAAATCGTAGAATGCATAACATTCATGCCCCTAGGAAAAGCACCAGGGCCGGATGGCTTTACGAACGAGTACTATAAGAAATTCGCTCCACTTCTGGCCCCACATCTCAACAGGGCTTTCAACCATGCTCTTCAGACAGGAAGCTTCCCAGCGGAGTTCCTAGCAGCTAGAATAATTACCCTACCGAAACCAGGTAAACCCCCGACACACTGCCAAAATTTCCGCCCCATATCATTACTAAACTCAGACACCAAACTGTACGCAAACATTTTAGCTAACCGACTCAAAAACATCCTCCCTGACCTTATCTCAAATGACCAAGTGGGCTTTGTTCACGGAAGGCAAGGCTCAGACAATACACGAAAGGTAATAGATATAATACAGTCGATACACATGGACCGGACCCAAGGTCTCATAATCTCCCTAGACGCAGAAAAAGCATTCGACAGACTGAATTGGCAATTCCTAGAGGCTACTCTGAAAAAATTTGACTTTCCCCCCACTTATCTGACAGCAATCAAAGCCCTATACAGCTCTCCGAACGCCGCGGTAACATCCTCAGGTTCCCGATCAGATCCATTCAACATCACAAATGGGACTAGACAGGGTTGTCCCCTGTCACCACTTCTTTATGTGTTAGCCCTGGAACCCCTCGCGGAAGCCATTAGACGTAACCCAAACATACACGGCATAAATATAGGAGAAAGAGAGTACAAACTCAACCTATTCGCAGACGATGTCCTTTTAACGCTATCCCAACCATTGATCTCCCTCCCAAATCTCCAAAAGGAACTTCAATCCTATAGCGCACACTCATACTACAAGCTAAACACCACTAAAACCCAAGCAATGGGAATAGGCATAGAAGACAACATAATGACCAGACTCAAAACGGCATTTCAGTATGACTGGAGAGAAGACCACCTCATCTTTTTGGGAATCAAAATCACAAAAACATATAACTCACTCTTCACAATGAATTACCAAAAACTCTACACAGAAATTGTAAATACATTAAAGTCCTGGGAAGACAAATACCTATCTTGGGTGGGTAGATGCGCGGCTATCAAAATGATGATCCTGCCAAAAATTCTTTATCTATTCCGAACATTACAAATACCTGTCCCCGCCAAATATTTCAAAAACCTCCAGACGACCCTTTTGAGATTTGGATGGCAAAACAAAAAACCCAGGGTAGCATGGCGACTCCTGTCACGGTCAATAAGGGAGGGAGGACTTGGATTCCCGGACGTAAGAGAATATCACAGAGCCACGCAACTGGCAAATGTGCTACGGTGCCACTCCATAGAACAACCCCCACAATGGCTGGAACTAGAATCCAGCAGATTAGAAGGGAGGCAAGTAACACACCTCATATGGGCCCCAAGGGAAATACGACCCCGCACCCCCCAGATATTGCCGACAACCAAACTCATGCTATCTATTTGGGACAAAAACAAGCACAGGGTCTGCTCGAGACATAAGTGGTCCCCCGCAACCCCCTTAAAAACGCTGCACACCCTAGACCCCTCGTTCAACTATAAAATTTGGGCTGAACACGACCTAACCCACCTTCACCAACTGACTCAAGGCGGCTCCCTGAGGAGCTTCAAAGAATTACAAACACACCATAATATACCAAACAGGGCCCTATTCTCATATATACAACTTCACCACACGATACGGACTGTACATACACCCACTCAACCAGTGACTGGTGAACCAAAACTAACTCACTTTGAAACTAAATGCCTCGAAAGGAAAAAGCAAGACAAAACTATATCACTATGCTATAACATACTCAATGGGAGCCCTCAAACGCACCTCTGGGGATTTCAAAAAGAATGGCATACAGATATTGGGAGGGAACTAACAACCCAGGAATGGGGTAGAACCTTCGTAGCACACAAAAGTGCGACAAGATGCGCCTCTCACCTAGAAATAGCCAGAAAACTACTCTATAGGTGGCACCTCACCCCTAGCAAGTTAAATAAAATGTACAACAACTCCGAAGCCAAGTGCTGGAGATGCCTAAAGGCGAAAGGGGACACATTACATATCTGGTGGACTTGTCCACTCATACGTCCAGTATGGGAAGCAGTAGAAGAAATAGTTACAAACAGCACAGGGGTATCGATCCAACCCAGCATAGAATTATATCTATTACACCTATCACCACAAAATATCACGAAACCCGCTCGAAAACTAGTCTACCTTATCACGATAGCGGCAAAGACATTAATAGCAAGACAATGGAAATCGTCAGTGATTCCCACAAAAACAGAAATAATAGCCCTAACATCCACCAACGTCTCATATGAAAAACATGCGGGGTCACTAGGACAAGAGGACCGCACAACCACAGAGGCTTACAATATGTGGCTCAATTATGAGCAAGCAATCCACATAACACGCAGACACGCAACGCATGACCCTCCGTAACAAACTAAACAAATAAAAGGTTCAGACAAGGAATCAAACTCAAAAATGTATACATTTAGCAATGCGGAGAAATAGACACTGATGGGAAAGGCACCAGACCCAAATGACATGCCTAGACCAAACCCAACGCAACAGAGCATCAGTCATACAGAAAAACTTGTATAGGTGGAACAAGTTCCATGTATATAGTTCATATTAACGTTTATATTGTTTATATTGTACTTCATGTAATCTACGTACTTCCACAACTGACACGGCACCCCCAGCACCACTCAGGGACTGGAATATGATGATAGCACAATGCAAACAAACGTGATATGTACCACCATGGGTATACAAATTTGTAGCGAAAACCGCATACATATCATTAGAACGTACTGTGAAGCCATGTTAACTGAAGTTACGTAATCCCCTACCCCTCCCTTATTCCTTTCTGTACCCCGCACACCTATCCCCTTGTTTATGTCTAAGCATCACAAAGGTAAAATGGTTAACTATATAGAAAGAGAGTGGAGGAGGGGAAGAAAAAAAAAAAAAAGCCACTTTTGCCAACACAGGGAACAGAACAAAGAACTGGCCTGTCGCGACAAAGTGGGCAAATTCGAATATAGTTACATTTTCGCTAGAAAGTATGAACAGGATGGCAAACATTGAAACCGTAAAGTAGGAAATGTGCAAATGTGTTTCATCCCCCCACCCCTCTTTCCTTCTGTACCCCAAGTTTGAACTTGAACTTGAAAAATAAAAATTGTCAAATTGAAAAAAAAAAAATGCAAAAAACAATTATGAATGCTAACTTTGGTCAGTGTTTGTGACTAAGTGGCTACTAAAAAAGACTGAACATACCCCATTTGCAATACCTTGGGTTGTCTTCTTTTGCAAATGCTATGCCATCATGGGGGTCATTTTTATTCCTGGGCTACCATACGCTCTCAAAGGCAACATAACCAATTTGGCAAATTTCAATGTTAAAAAACAGAAAATCAAGCCTTATATTTGACCCTGTAACTTTCAAAAACACTATAAAACCTGTACATGGAGGGTACTGTTATACTCTGGAGACTTTGCTGAATACAAATATTAGTGTTTCAAGACAGTACAATGTATCACAACAATGATATCATCAGTGATGTGTGTGAAAAATTTAAAAAAATTTAACTTTCACTGACAATATCATCACTGTGATATGTTTTACTGTTTTGAAACACTAATATTTATTGGTGTTCAGTGAAGTCTGCCAAGTAAAACAGCACATCCCCCTTCCCCCCCTCATGTACAGGTTTTAGGGTTAAATATATATACGTGTGTAATTTAATTACAGGTGTATTTTTATATTAATATATAAGTATATATTAATATAAAAATACATTTATATATAAGATATATAGATATATATTATATAGGTATAATCTATGTGTATATATATATATATATCAAAATAGGTAGCTGCACTCACAGATTTTAAAAGTCCAAAATTTATTGATAAATGTAAAAAAAAGACGATCAACGTATCAGTCCTCCATAGAGGACATTGATCCTGATGAAAGTCCTCTATGGAGGACTGATAAGTTGATCATCTTTTTTTAAAACATTTATCAATAAATTTTGGACTTTTAAAATCCGTAAGTGCAGCTACCTATTTGGAAGATTGGATAATACAGCAGTGGTTTGCTAGCACCTTGTTATAAAGGGACACTAAAGCGTGAGTGCAAGAGCTTTATTTTATTTACATATATTTTTTTTTATATTTACTAATATATATTTTTTTTATTTAACAGATGCAGGGAGACTGCCTGTCAGTTCAGGCAGTGCCCCTGCAGGCAACATTATGGATGCCTATTGTGGCCATGTGATCGCTCTTTCAGAGCGATCACATGGCCCGCGGGGGCCTAATTTGCAGAGGGAGGACTATCAGGGTTGTTAGGCAGTCCCCCTAACCGGGAGCAACACCGATCGCCAGCAGGGGAACGGTGGCGATCGGGTAAGTACTAAGGAATACTGTGGACGTACTGGATACTTCCGCGGCCCTTAAGGACCATTTTTGTTGGACATACCTAGTACGTCCGCGGCCCTTAAGGAGTTAATCCTATCAAGTTGTGTACATGGGCGAACGTTTGCTGTGCATTGAAAAGTAGTACAAAACAACCATTTTCAAAATAAACTCCATTTACCTCCCTTATCTACTAAAAACAAATCAAATTTGCAACCTGCAAAGTTACACGTTCCCATTCTTCAGCGCTGTCAGTATCTGTATCAGTAAAATTGCATGGCAGTACTATAGTAGCCATTGACAGAGAGTACAAAGGGGGCTTCAGGGATTCTATAGGCTGCAGTAGAATCTAAAAATTTCAAATATAATTAGTATGCATAGAAACATAGAATGTGACGGCAGATAAGAACCGTTCGGCCCATCTAGTCTGCCCAATTTTCTGAATACTTTCATTAGTCCCTAGCCTTATCTTATGCCTATTCCACGCATGCTTAAACTGTGTTAACCTCTACCACTTCAGCTGGAAGGCTATTCCATGCATCCACTACCCTCTCAGTAAAGTAATACTTCCTGATATTATTTTTAAACCTTTGTCCCACTAATTTAAGACTATGTCCTCTTGTTGTGGTAGTTTTTCTTCATTTAAAATATAGTCTCCTCCTTTACTGTGTTGATTCCCTTTATATATTTAAATGTTTCTATCATATCCCCCCTGTCTCGTCTTTCCTCCAAGCTATACATGTTAAGATCCTTTAACCTTTCCTGGTAAGTTTTATCCCGCAATCCATGAACCAGTTTAGTAGCCCTTCTCTGAACCCACTCTAAGGTATCAATATCCTTCTGAAGATACGGTCTCCAGTACTGTGTACAATACTCCAAGTGAGGTCTCACCAGTGTTCTGTACAATGGCATGAGCTCTTCCCTCTTTCTAATGGTGTAGCTGTACTTACTGTATGCAGACATTATATTACAATTTGATGCATGGTATATGTTAATATTTATTGTTTTTTATTAACATTTATTAGTTATAAAAGTTTTGTTTTTTTCGTCCACTGTTTCCATTCTCTATTTCAGAATAAGACAGATAAATAAACCGAAAAAAGAACATATCTGTAAATTTACATAATTAGTTTGGGGATTTTTTCGCATCCCTGAGCAGCAATCTAAATACAAAATTGCTGTTTTAGGCTGTGATTATGTGGTTGCTATGCATCCCAAGATTTAAATGCTATAAAGCTATCAATTCTAAACAGATAGACCTCAGTAGTAGAGGGGGTGTTGGACATATCCCCCCCCCCCGACCTCCCCTCGCTGCTAAAATGCAGCCGTGTACCCTGTGAGCTTCTTCGGTGTCCAAAACAGACCGTGCTCCCAGGCCTCCTCACTAGCGGAGTCCAGGCTGGGTATTTGCTAGAATGTGATGGTTTGTGATCAGATTAGAAGTTTAGTGCAGGTTTATTGTCTAAATTTCTCTCAACTTTGCTTTGAAGTGTAACATAGAACACATGCAGACATACATTCTGTGCAACCATCAGTCCGCGAGGCATAGAGGAGCCACTTAGCTGTCATTTTGAGCTTTGCCACTTTCGTCATACCGTGCGACCATTGACTTTCTGACCCTTGGATCACTTTTGGACTTACTCTTCTTTGCTTCTTTGCTCTTGACATTTAATTGAACTTGGAGACTGCTGTTGATTACGTATATGTTCCTCTTGCTTTTGTGTTTCCCCTACATGTACGTCAATACACTCCCAGGAGCCAGTTCCACTCCTGTTGGAGGGAAGCAAACATGGACGCCTCCGCATGTCTGAAGGAATTTCTCAAAATCAATGAGCCCACAGCATTTTAATGAAAGCTAGTCTTTAAAATGTCTGTCTCTATCACTTTGCTACAGAAATTCTTATTAACTATTTCAGCTGCATATTAAGCCTTTATTTGTTATATTTAATATAAATAAAATGTAATGAACACAGGTCTGGCGGAACAATTCTTAAACATGCATTTGGTGAAATATTCTAAGCTTGAAAAAAACGTTATCTTTTGTAATGTTTAAAATTACATACTTTGAAATATTGTATTCAGTTCAACTTGGTCCATTTTTACTTGTCAAAATATTAACATTAAATCGTGTTGTGATTTTACAAATACCTCCATCTGCAGTGTACGTGATGGCCTAGATAACTCTGCACGCCGGCTGTTGCTCAAGGTGTCGATATTTATTGTTCTACGACTTTAATTTTAGTTACAGAGAAGTTTTAGAATGATCGAAAAGATTTTCTGTAAGAAAATAAAACACAACACATTTTCTCAGTTTTGAACAGATGGAGCAGAGTTTTCACCGGCTCTGTATGCTCCCAAGTGTAGTGTGCAGATTTTTTATTATAATGCAAGGAAATGGGTGTTAGTTAGTTTGATGAGTTGACGCTTGACTTCAAAAATCTTTTGTGAAAGACGAATGGAAAAAAATATACAGATTGCTTGTTTTAATATTTCGTTTGTGTTGCCTATTGTTTTTTCCACAACCTTGTAAATATTCTAGTGACTACAACTCATTGTTTAGTGAATAGATGGCCTATTCTTTATTCTCACTTCAGATTGTGTTTTATACCTAACCTAAGCAGGTGACCACATAGCACATATAGAGTAGACTATTCCCTGGTTGTATCTCATAGTTACATAGTTACATAGTTACATAGTTACATAGTTACATAGCTGAAAAGAGACTTGCGTCCATCAAGTTCAGCCTACCTCACATTTGTTTTTTGCTGTTGATCCAAAAGAAGGCAAAAAAACCCAGTTTGAAGCACAATTTTGCAACAAGCTAGGAAAAAAATTCCTTCTTGACCCCAGAATGGCAGTCCGATTTATCCTTGGATCAAGCAGTTATTACCCTACATTGAAAGATTATATCCTTGAATATTCTGTTCTTGCAAGTATGCATCTAGTAGCCGTTTGAACATCTGTAGGGACTCTGATAAAACCACTTCCTCAGGCAGAGAATTCCACATCCTGATTGTTCTTACAGTAAAAAAACCTTTCCTTTGCCTTAGGCGAAATCTTCTTTCTTCCAGTCTAAACACATGGCCTCGTGTCCTATGTAAAGTCCGGTTTGTGAATAGATTTCCACACAATGGTTTGTATAGGCCCCGAATATATTTGTATAATGTTATCATATCCCCTCTCAGGCGACGTTTTTATAAACTAAATAGGTTAAAATTTGTTAACCTTTCTTCATAGCCGATATGTTCCATTCCTTTTATTAATTTTGTAGCCCGCCTCTGCACTTTTTCTAGTGCCATAATATCCTTCTTTAGAACAGGTGCCCAAAATTGCACAGCATATTCAATATGGGGGTCTTACCAGTGATTTATAAAGAGGCAAAATTATATTCTTGTCCCATTATTTCATTTTGAAGTTTAGCAAGTCTAATTGCCTTTTTGCACGCATTATTTGCATCCTTATATCTTTTATAAGATGCATCTGATTTGTCCGATTTAAATGCTTTAAATGCCCTTCTCTTAGTTGTAATCTCTCGTTTTACTTCTCTACTAAGCCACATTGGTTTTAATTTGTTTCTTTTAATATCTCTGTAATATCTGTTAATAATTTAAGTGAGGTTACTAATGCTTTCTATGATGGGTTTTAAACAGGCTGTAGATGCTCGGAGTAGCGATCCTAGCAGTGATGCCTGGTCATTAAGACATTATATATCACTGCAGGATAAGTAGCATCACATAGACTGCTGTTAGTCTGTCAGCTGTGATGTAATGTGGACAAAAGACCATGCTTCCTTTTCCCAGAAACATTTGCAATAATGATACAAATGGCCTTATTCACTAAACTGGGAATTGATTTAGGTCAAAAATATCTTCTGCTTAACTATATTCCATCTCTGCTACCTCGGTCTAAAATGTGCGGTACCGCACTCTGTCAGTGAACTAAATCGCAATAATGTTTCATCATTTGCAAAATCCGAGACGTTGCATAATCAGTAAATGAAATTATTTCTATAGCTTGTTTTGGGGCTGCAATGTCTTACCTATACCAGCTGTGTGCGTGTGTTGGGGGAAATTAAACTGTTCATGATTATTCTTAGCTAAAACATATAAAAGGAATATTGTTTAGAATCCTTTTATGTTGGGAGGTTATGGGCAAGCTCTCACAATATGGCTTTTCATTTTTTTCAATCACTGAATTGTGATCAAATGAAAACTGAATTTAAAAACGAACGAAAAATAGCTATTGGAGAAATGTTCTAAACCATATTTTAGGTATTTATTAGGACATCAGAGCAAGCTTTAGACAGGTTTTGTTTCCCAGTGGATGATAATGTGTTGTACTGTCTTAATGTTTCCAGCAATTATTCTAATACTCAATATTTGTGAGTCTAATAACTAATTACCATATACCAGATATGTTAGTCTTAAGGGGAGAGTCCTACAAAAACTAAAATAAAGTGTCATTAGTCATAAATCAAATGTGAATTTAAGGAGAATTTCAAATGTAAAACCTAAATAGCACAAGTGAGAACAAATATATTGGTAAATGTGTCCAATTCGGCTATTTAGATTCACATTGAATTCACTATGGGTTCCCAACAATTCACCCTCGAGTGAGTAACTCTGGGAGCGTAATGAGAGGTAGTGAATTATATGAAAGAGACTGTTAGTTGGTGGATTTAGCTGGGGTTATGGCTTATATGATCTTAGTCTCTGGACACCATGTCTCCAGCACCTCCAGGATCAGTCAGGAGTTAATTACGTTTCAGAATCTATTCTCGTTTCCAACACAAACCTCTTTACTCTGTGATTTTAATGTGGCTCCTTATTAACTGACTACGAGTCTAACTTAAAGCTAGTCAGGAACACGTATTATTATTATTTTATTATTTATATAGCGCCATCAGATTCCGTAGCGCAGTTAACTCTTACAGTACCGGAGAACAAAATGATAACTGACATTGTGTGCCTGACGTTATGCTTAGACTGAGAAAAATATACCAAACCCGACTTCACTGTCATCACAAAAATAATAAATATTTTATATTGAAATCCTTACACTGTGTTCCATGCTGGGCTTCTCATTAAAAGACCTGTTGGTGATACAGTGTCTCTGATTGAAGCAATCAGTGGGAATGTGTGTGCATGTGCAACTATCTGTTTGTCTGTGTGATATTGTCTTCATCCCTACCTTATGTTAATGTAGTCATTGTACTGCCCCGCAGAACATGTTGTACTATATACAGAGATATAATAATAATAATAATAAACACATGCTAATGGTATGGGACACAATCACGCAGGCTGAGGGACCAAGGTCAAGATTAGAGGTGGAGCTGTAACATTCCTGGAAATTGTAATTTCCTAAAGAATCTGATTTATTTGGTAAACGCAATAGCAGCATTATTATAAACAGGGGTCTGCAAAAGCCCAGAGCACCTATAACATTAAACACGGTCCTGCAGGTACCAAATAAATCAAGCAATTTCAACATTTTTACAAAGTTCTGTTCCCCTCAAATAAACACATAATAACACGTTCAATTAAGCAAAACCATTGATAGGACACAGAATATATCAGGTATTTTATGTTCTGCTAACGGACCTAATGCCCATCTTTCACACGTCTTCATCTTGAAGAATTACTATGAAGTAGCCTGGGAATTATCTAGCAGGTCCACAGGAGTCAAGCAAACACGGATCATTGTTTTCTGAGCGTTTAGGAAAACAATGAAATAGTCACAAATCACTCCAGGGTTTTTGTCAGAGATAAACAAATGAAGTGCTCTCGTAGACTGAGGAGCTTTTATTCTCTACCCAAATACATTCTGTGCTCTCTTTAAAATCATTTGATTGTTCTAGAAGAAAGAGCGCCTTGTTCCTTCACACAGATTTTCATTCTCCTCAAATACAAATAAACAAAGCTGGTTACTAATGAAGTCTCTAAGAGAAGCCTTGGGATATTCATAGCATATCGCACAGCATTTAGTTTTGTAGGATAAAGGAATTAACTAGACTTTCAGTCCTGAGCCAAAAGGAATAAAAATTCAGAATTTAAGCATTGCATTTTCTTTGTATAGCTAGGGAATGTGAGAGGAGGTAAGTTGGGATAATGATTGAGAAGACGGGGTATAGACGGGGTATGGAAGACTGAGTTGGGATTAGGAAGGTGGAGGCAGAGGAGATGAGCTGACATTAGTAAATTGGGGTAATGGTGGAACCTGTGATTGGGGGGATGGTGGTACCTGTAATTGGGGGAATTGGTGAAATGTGTTATTGAGGGAATGGTGAAACCTGTAATTGGATGAATGGTGAAACCTGCGATTGGTGGAATGGTAGAACCTGTGATTGGGGGAATGGTGCAACCTGTGATTGGGTAGGTCGGGCAGAGACAGTGGAGATGAGATGGAGAAGATGCTTGGAATTTGAAAAAACTATCTTGAAGAGTTAATAAAAAGAAGACAATGATCCGTCTGATGTTTAATTAGGAAAGGCAATAGGGTAGGCTGAGAATTTAGATGGGGATTGGGTTGGCGCCCGCGAGGGACAGGTTCAGGTTCGTAATACTCAAAATATCACCCAAACGTTTATCAATAAATACTATGTTTTAATGTACTGAGTCCTGGTTGCTTGTTGGATGTTTAAATTACTGTTTAAATAACTAAAACTCACCTTTACTTTGCTGGCTAAAGGTTATCGATCTGATAAGGACTAATAACCCCCTAACTGCGCTGCTGGCTAAAGGTTATCGGTCTGATAAGGACTAATATAACTCTAACTGTGCTGCTGCCTAAAGGTTATCGGTCTGATGAGGACTAATAATCCCCTAACTGTGCTGCTGGCTAAAGGTTATTGGTCTGATAAGGACTAATGACCCCCTAACTGTGCTGCTGGCTAAAGGTTATCGGTCTGATAAGGACTAATAATCCCCTAACTGTGCTGCTGGCTAAAGGTTATCGATCTGATAAGGACCTCTAACTGTCCTCTAACTGTGCTGCTGGCTAAAAGTTATCGGTCTGATAAGGACTAATAACCCCCTAACTGTGCTGCTGGCTAAAGGTTAACTGTCTGATAAGGACTAATAATCCCCTAACTGCGCTGCTGTCTAAAGGTGATCGGTCTGATAAGGACTAATAATCCTCTAACTGTGCTGCTGGCTAAAGGTTATCGATCTGATAAGGACTGATAACCCCCTAACTGTGCTGCTAGCTAAAGGTGATCGGTCTGATAAGGACTAATAACCCCCTAACTGTGCTGCTAGCTAAAGTATACCCTCAACTTTGACAGCGGATCTTGGTAACAAGTACCACATTGAGATCTGGTGGATATTCTGGTGGTATTATAACGCCACAACAACACAGGAGTGGATACAACCTATAATAACTGGGACTTCCCTTTTCCGCTTGACAGTTCTATTCTCTTTGTTAATGCCCTTTTATACTATATTATAAGAACTTGGTTTTATTTGTGGTACCCTATGTAACGGAACTCCAGTACTCCAACCGAGTACCTCCATTGATGGATGCTCCTAGTGCTTCCCGAGAACTCCAAGCACTCCACTTGACACCATCAGCAGAGCGAACCTCTCTTCCTGCAGAGAGTGAAGCTGGAACAAGTTCTTAAAAGAGCCTAGTGATTATAGCTAGGGAAGTATGTAGTGCATAGCAATACCCCAGAGTAGATACAGCCGTATCCCCAATCATGAGACAATTGAGGGTCAAAACAGGCACTCAGCAGTCTGAGGGTTTGCACTTATATGCAACTTTTTACACAATGTTATCACCCACATGGTTTTGTGGCACAGCCAATCAAACACGTACAATACAGTTAAACACTCCCATTCATTCCAGCAAAATCCTCCCCTCTGCCAGTAATCTAATTAATGAACACAATGGGTTAACATAATTATCACAGGCAGGAAAATACACAGTTTCATACAATATTCATAACTCACAAAATATACATCCAATCTCCATAAAAGTTACATATTATTAAATTATTAATCAGCATACTTCAAATACAAACATATACAAAAATTAGACAATTCCCTCCAGTGGTTAAAATGTTAGCTGGAAGTCCTTTATGACCGACCGCAAGCATGCTTCCTGTCCCAAACAGTTCCAGAGAATCAGGCTGTGCGGCTGGTCAATTTCCCATGTTAAAGTCAGTTCAAACAGACAAACGACAACCATTTGAATTGTCAAATGAACTGTTGAACGGCATTCGAATTGTCGAACGGTGTTTGAATTGTCGAATGCATTAGTTCCAGGGAAGGTAAAACTTCAGCGGTGTTCGTGCCATTTTGTAGCCGATTTTAGTTCCATGAATTTGACAGCACACACCGCTAACCGCGTTCGACTAAATAAAGATGGCCGCCGCCACGTGTTTGACTGCACGAACAGAAGCCACCCAGCGGTCGGCACTTAACCTGCGGTTAACCGCCAGCCTGGGAGGTAAATTAGCTGCACACTTCCACTTCTGTGTGGTCCGCCTGGTTGGTAATTGGTTCGGTAAGCCTCATTTACCGAACCAAATAGGAAAATGACATGCACAAAGTAGTTTAACAGTCTGGGGACACTGGGGATACAGTTTTACAGGAACATTGTCACAAAAAGTCTTCAGATGCCCATGTACTGTTTTTAAAAGGCCATACACCCCAGGGCCATAATCACAGGGCCAGAGGCTGGCAAGCAGGCCTCTCCAGGACCAAGTGGCGAAGGGCACTTTGTCACACCCTAGATAACATATCTCTAAGGGTATATCTACTAAGCACTGACACTGTAGTTTGTGCATTGTGGTTTGTACCAACATCCTTACAGTCCCATGGCACTTCCTGATGACTCAAAGCACCACTCTTAACGTAGTCTGTACCTGAAATTGGTGCAGAGGATGGATCACCTCCCCTGGACCACCCAGGATTCAGCTCACCCTCCGCTGGACCACAGAGGAAGGTAAGTGGGGGGCAAATCACTCAGCCACACTCAGACCTCCCTACACACACAAAATTCAAGCATCACACATAACAGTTAACCAGCAGACAATGACACACTCTGCCTCCCCCCCATACAGCTGTATGAACAATTATAGGCAATAGTCATTTAACACACTTACCACTTACAGAAACAAAGACAAGGACACTATGTTCGAGCCACAATCTTGCAAAGAACCTATTGCCTAGGGTAACCTTAGAGGGACACGATAGGCACCCAGACCACTTTAGCTCACTGAAGTGGTCTGGGTGCAGTGTCCCTGTACCTCTTAGTACTCATGCAATGTAAATAATGTTTTAGAGAAACTGCAATGATTACATTGCAGGACTAAGACTGCCTCTAGTGACTGTCAATCAGTCAGCCCCTAGAGGCACTTCCAGGATCTTACCAGACGTTTGGTTGCCTAACTGACGCTGGATGTCCTCACGTTCAGCAATACTTTCCTATGGAGAAAGCCTAATGCGCTCACCACACATTAGGCTTCCCCGCAGGATGATGCTGAAGGAGGCAGATCATCGACCCAGTATCTATGATGGACATAGGACAAAGGTACTGGAATAGGAGAGAGGACCACATGGTGGGAGGCCAGAGGGAACTATAGTGTAAAGAATATATTTGACGACTAAATATTTTTCGGATTGTGAATTTGTCTCCTTTTTTATAACGTAAAATTTATCTTTTTCCCCCCAATTATTATTATTATTATAATGGGAATTATGGGAATGTAATCAATGGTAAAATCATCCGGGAAAATAAAGAAGCAAAAAGTGAAAAAGATAAATAAGAAGTGGCAGAAAATCGATTATTTTGGAACATTACAGAAAAAATGGTAACAGTCCCCAATGCATAGAAGTGGGGAAACTGAAAATAAAGCATTAATACAAAACATGTTCATAACACCCATGGAGAGCACAATAAATAATGTTTTGAAGTGTCTCTGATATCTCTGATATCCCAGAGACAAAACACCAGCTACAAACAGCAGGAATGTTGGGGAAAGGTCCAAAATCAGGACTGTTTTACAGATTCAGGGCAGTTGGGAGGTATGCAGATTACCATTCTGGGGTAATAAACTCATTATTCTGCTCTTAAAAAAAGATATGGTTCAAATACATAATCTGCTGGCTCTTTAATAAAACTGTATGCTTTTCTCTCTGTGTTATCTGTTAGTAAATGTCATTAGTGTAAAAGATATATGATTGCAATATACATCGTGTTTATTGAGATGAAGTGCTGTTTACTGTACCCTGCTACGACGGATGCAGTTCATATTCTATTTGTAGAATAAAGAAAAACACGCATTACTATTTAACAAGCTCCTTATACGCAGGTAGAAACCTTAATACAAAGCGTCCTGTTACAACAAATGCTGAATTAGCAGTAATTTCACCAACCCAAAGGGCTGCAATGTGATTATCACAGCATGCAGACAGAGCCGCGTAACCTCCCCTGCTCCAGCACAGCTCTGAGATGCGAATTAGATTACTTTCATGTACGAACGTGCAGTATAGAAAGCAGCACCATAGAGACTTTCTATTACACTGCTGTGCAAATCGAGAAATCCTCTGTAAACAATAGATATTGCTCTCGTCATCAGAGTACTCTGTTACCAAATAAAAAATAGCTGCTATTCTGTTTGCCTTATTAACAAGCATTGTGGGTACATTTCAAATAAATGAAAACTCTGCAAACAGAACTAAATAGTTTAAATGAAACCAAATGTACAGAGTCTTAAAGCAGACAGTACACAAGGGATACTTGACATGTGCACAGTCGTTATTCGGCATGTGCTAAAACCTTAATAAAATAACTCTGTGACACCATTTCTGTTGGAGTATAAAGTCCACAGCTTTATTAAAAATTTTAATTCAACAATTTAACAATTTAGGGTCATTGTCACAAGTATTAATTATGTCCGACCTTCTTGCCCAATACCCACGACAATGACCCTACCAAATAACATTAATAAAACATTCCAATAATACATAACGTTTAACCCATGGCCTACCAAAGAGGCCCCATAACCATATGTTTAACTGTAGGGGTGTACCCAGACACCCCTACACCCCCAGATTCATAGCCACCAACGAGCTAGAACCTACAAACCATTTTCCACTCCGGCATAGTCCAGCCTAGACCTTGGCCTGCCCACTTCCTATTCCACCCAAATCCTCTTTAACCCAGGCCCTATTCCCGCCGCTGTGACCAAACGGGAAACTACCTACCAAACAAGACAACCGAACACAAAGGGAGGGTGGGAGGGACAAGTATCAAGTAAGTGTGATTTTGATTAAAAAGGCCAGCTCACCAAATTGGCTGTTATTTAAACCCTTATTCTCCTCCCCCCCCTGTCCAGACATTACTTTTCCACACCCCTTGACCTTAACTTCACCTGCCAACTCTCTGGCCCTGTCAAGGCCCACTCCCCCCCTGCGTTGCTCCATGGGCTTCAAAAAACCAATAACCACGGCCGTATATCTGAGAACCAATCAAATATTCTATCTAACATTATGGGAAATGTACAGCGAGAGGCGATATTTACATCACGCCAGTGTTAATGTGGCACTTTAGAATTATTTCTGCAATAATATAACAATAATAATAATATAATAATAATATAATTAATATGATGATGTTCTAGAAGATCAAACATCATATGTGAACGATATACGCACAAATGTGAACGCAATTAAAAGTAGCTAAATAAAATTACATAAAAAATCTGAACAATGTAAATTATAATATTCAATCTTCAATATTAAATCTTTCAAGGCTACATATATATCACCTACCCTTCCATGTCATACCAGATACTTACATTTTGCTTTGCTTACAATTATGGCAATGTACCCCAATAGCTGTAGACCCCAACATACTTTTAGTATGGTAGTTAATTATGTTTCCTATATTACTTACGTTACATTTTTAATCTGCTCCCTCCTAGACGCACTAATCCAGTAACTATATGCTTTTTAGAGCATTTTGCTCTGGGCTCCCAGGGGGAGGGATTGACATTTGTGTCCATGAAGTTTGCTCAGGACTCCGAATACACGGTGAAAGCAGACAGGGGAGGCTTTGTCTGGAACCTGTACTATTTCATAGCGAATTTTACAGAATATAATTATAATGGTACGATGTAAAGACTCACCCAGAAAATACAGTCTGCTGTTCGCCTTTCCAATGCTACTATTAAATATCTATCTGATGTGAAGAATGAGAGAATTTGGCCACTAAGTGGTTTTAGGACCAGACAATTTGGGGGATTGGTGGGCACTGCATAATCACTGCATAGGGGGACTGAAGACCCCTGCTCTCTCTTTTATATAACGGTATCTAAGTGCCCTAGAAAGGCTTTATACTGTATGTTAGCTGTGCTCTGGGTTTGTATGTAATTTGTATAATCCCAAGGTGATTTTAGCAGCACTACTGTCAATAATGCACATTTTGGACTGTAGTTCACATTTCTGTTTCTCTGTGTGTTTTATAAGTGTCTTTGGTGAAAGGCACTGCTCCCCACATGTTGGCGGGATAATCGTTTCAAGCAGTGGTTGGTAATGAGCAAAAAAAAAACATTAAACTAATCCTGGCAAAGCCCAGAGACTTGGCCTGAGCCGGGCTCATTTACCTGTGTGGAACTGGCTGATGACCATATTCCACATCTGTTCTGCTTGTTTCTTACATTAATTGACTAAAATCAAATAATAAAAAATATGCTAATCACAAAGTCAGTCTTTTTTATTTGTTCATTAGTGATGTAAAGTCCTTCAGTGTGTTATTTTGTTTTACACAAACTATATATCTTACGTTCTACTTTCGGCTCTGTATGCTGTCCAGCACTGGTCCTGCAGGTCCTCTCCTTCACAATATTTACCTGATATTTCAATGAACACCAAGTACAGAAATATGGTTGACGAATGCCTGGGTTTGAAGACTGAAGGCCGGATCTTAGAAAATCTTGGTGCGTGTCATCAGTCCTCTCGATTCTGCCAACGTCATTTCACGAGGTGTGTGAAGTCAGTGAGGGATGATGCAGTTCCACACGTATGTCAGGAAGGAACGTGGTTTTGTCAACAATATTAATGTCAAACTACTTCTGGAAGACAAGTGATGATATGTAAATCTGGGCCAGAATGGACATTGATGTGAAGCTGAGAAACACACAATAAAATGTATTGATATGTTAGTTGTCAGAAGAGAAAAGAGAAAATGTATTAACCCCTTAAGGACACAGCTTCAGAAGCTTGTCTTACGCTTAATGACACAAGCAATTTTTGCATTTTCTTGCTGTATGCGTTTCTTGCATCTCTCTCGTTTATTGCACCGACACATATTATATACTGTTTTTTAAAGGACAGAAAGGGCTTTAATTTGATAATATATATATATATATATATATAAATGCTTATTTATTATTAAAAAAAAATACAGAAAAAGGCAAAAAAAAGAAAAAAAATTAGTTTTTTTGTACAGTTTTTGCAATAATAATGTGTGCCTAATTAGTGCAGGTTAAAGAAAGTAATTAAAAATAAATTCATTTAGTTGTTCTGATTTACAGAATATATAATGTGTCTGGGATTTTAAGTTTTTTTTGGTAGTTACAGGTCACAAAGCACAAGGAGTAAAATAAACTTTTAATGTGGAGCGATTTTAGAATTTGGTATGTTTGTCTTGTAAGCTTAATAGCCATAAAAGAAAACAAAATTGCCACACAAAAGTATATATTTATATAAAGTAGACATCACAGGCTATTTTCCTAAGGTTGTTTTGACACTTTCTACGTAGCCATTTCACCGCCAATCTCTGCTAAATATTGGAGTAGAATTTTGTTTTGGGGTTTTTTTGGCACACAATCTTATAACTTCTCATGTGTATTTTGTAAAGTTGGTGTGTGCTATTCCTGTACAAAGTTTTATTTTGTGTTCAGTTACTTCTGCTGAGTACAACGATACTCCCATTGTATGTCTTTGGCACTATTTAATGAAGCTACAGTGCCATATAGGAGACCTGTCCATTTCAACATTTACAGTAGAATTTTGAGAGGCGGATTTAATGTGCCTATGCTTCAATTTGGGGTATTATAGCAGTTTGACTGTTCAAAAAAAAAAACACAAAGGCCTACCATTTGTAAAAGTAGACACTCCAGGTTATCTCATATGGTTCATATTGTGCCTTAACATGCCCCCATTTTTTCACCAATATATGCCAAAGTATGTGGTAAAAAATAATTTTGGGTATTTTTTACATTCGGATTACATTTTTGCTGGGCATTTTGTACATTTCATATGTGCCACTAAGTTCAAACCCCCCAAATTATGCTCGGCTAAGTCTTCTGAGTAAAACAATATGCCCAATGTATGACCTAGACACTATTTTGTGAAGTTACACTGCTGTAAAAGAGACGTGACAAGTTAAGGTTTTTAAGTGTGAATTTTCAGGGAGGGTTTTGATGCGTCCGTGTCCCACTTTGGAGCACTTGAGCAGGCTACATATTACAACTACACCATAAAGGCATACCATTTCTTAAAGAACACATCCCAGGGTATTTCAAAAGGCATATTTTGAACCTTAGCGTGGGATAATTATTCCGCTAGCTTGTACCAAGTGTAGTGGTGATAAACGTTTTTTTGCCTTTCTGACACACAAAGTGAGTTTGCACAGTATATTTTGCAAATCGTATGTGTGCTAAGACTGTATAATACTTCATATGTTGCTCAGCTATGTCGGCTGAGTACAGCAATACCCCCGTATGTACCTTTGCCAGGTATATGTGGACATCGGAGGAGCACATTTGGGACACAGCCATTCCAGTTCTTTTCAAACTTTGAATTTTTACGCTGTGTCCATGTCCCATTTTAGAGTATTTTACAAGGCTATATAATCCAATTACCCCATAAAGGCATACCATTTCTTAAAGAAGACATCCCAGGGTAATTCAAAAGGCATATTTTGAACCTTAGTGTGGGATCATTTTTCCGCCAGCTTGTACCAAGTGCAGTGGTAATGAACATTTTTTAATGTATTTTTTTTACTTTGTAAAACTTTTTTTACTTTGTAAAACCCATTTTTAAACTTTTTTTTTACTTGTTTTACACTTTTAAATTTTTTTCTAAACTTTTCTTTTACCGTTAACCCATAACTAGCAGTAAGCAGCACTAACAGTAAATCCCCCCCTTTCCCATAACTCCCACCCACTCCAGCTAGCAAAATATATATAATTATAAAATATTTAAATGAATTAATTAAATAAATTGAACCCCTGAGGGTTAAAAAATAAATAAAAGTTAATCCTCAGGGGTTAAAAGAAATTAGATTACAGTATAATACTGTGATCTGTATTTTGATCACTGTAGGCAGTGATCAACTGGCAGGGAAGGGGTTAATTTTATTTAGACTGGGTAAAGGGGGGTGGTATTTTTTTTTTTACTTAAACGTTACTAAAACATTTTTTGAAAACTTTTTTTACCTTTTTAAAGCTTATTTTAAAACTTTTTTTAACGTTAACCCCTAGTTAGCCTAAAACCAAATTACCCAATTCCCCACTAACTTCTACCCATCCCAGCTAGCTAAATATATAATTTTAAAATATTTAAATTAATTAATAAAATAAATTTAACCCCTGAGGGAGGCAGAAGGTAATTATAGCCTGTCAGAGCGAGCACCGGTGCTGGGGCAGCGCGATCCAGTGCTCCCGGTCTGCCTCTAATACAGAGGCAGACAGGAGCACCGTTAACCCCGCGATCGCCGCGATCACAGCGATCTGGGGATAACTTTAGTAAATGATGGAAATTTTCCGTCAACGGTCCTTAACTGAAGGACTAGGTTGACGGAAAATTTCCGTCTGCGGTTGGTGAAGGGGTTAAACAAACCGTTACTAAAGAATGTAAATAACAAAGCTGTAGTGTACAACGAAAGCACTTCAATACTTAGACACAAATTAGCAGCTCAAAAACACTCATGTGGGGTGAACCTTACACCCCTCACCAAAATAAAAAATGACTGAAGAAGCCTAGATTATTGGCGAGATGCATTTTGGCGCTTTGTTAATTCTTGCTATTCTTGCTGTTACTGTCCTTTCATTGTTTTTCTATGTGATTATTAATAAATATTGGTTTTTATTTTATTACATCTACATAGAATATATTTAGCAGTATCCAGCACCTTCATTCACTAGTATACAGCTGTGGGTAATGTCACCCCATATGTGACACCAAGCTTACATACCTCGAGCCAGGACCTAATTGGCTCTGACCCAGGTGAGCAAACTCAGCTTGTTTGTTTATATTGGAGTCATTTAGATATCTGCACTATTACTGCCTTTTTTTCTCATTTCTTTTTAATGTGGTGTTTCATAAGAAGAAAGGTGTGTTGCTACCTGCAAAGGCAAACCTGTGCGACCATTGAGCATTATTGTTACCAGGCTCTGCTTTATGTGAGTGCTCCTAGTATATTTTGTCCACTTTATTTTGCTGCTCTCCTGCTGATGTATCACAGTTATTAAAAGGTAAGATATCCCATGTTAGCTTTTTACTTATATGTGCATTATTAAAGAATGGTTATAGGGATTGATGGAGCAAAGTGTTGGGGAATAGAAAATGGACATAGGAGGGTAAACAACAGCACGTGTAACACTGTAGCACAACGGACAATGCTGCACTGTTCATGGTAGGCCTCAGTCTTGATGCTCTGTTTGTCTATGATGGAGTGACCATGTTATTTTCTTGTTTCGTATCAAAGCAGAAGCTGGTAGGTTCTCACCCACTGCCTGATACAGTGGGGCTAGGTATAAAAGTGTTGTGTTCACTGTTATACATTGTTTTATAATTTCCCTGTTTGCACCTTTTCAATCCATTATTTGTATTAACATTTCCTTACTGCCCCTTTTCTATCATTTTACTTTCCTGTTTTATCTCGGGTCGTTGTTTAGTTCACAAGTAAATTGCTCCCAATGCCTAAAAGAGAGGTGCAAGAATATATTAAGGTATTCCAACAAATTCTTCTACCGTCTCAGGATTTTAAGAGACAGGTAAATAGCTCAGACTAACTTCTTTTTTTTTTAAGGAATAAAAAAAATGCTTATATGCATTGCATGCTTGTAATACTGCAGATTTGTCTTGTTTTTTGAATAAAATTAAAGTTGAAATCTTTAGGAAAAATGAAGCAAATAAATCTGTGGTGGAAATACGCATTATTTTGGTGCACGCAAACATTTTGGAGGAAACATGAAAGTGAACACAATACTTTTTCTACATAATGCCCAACGTATTGTAGCTGTACCATAGAGCCCAGCTTTACTGGCTTAATGAGAGATATCCTCCTCATTATTAAACCATAAATAAAAAATGTGCTGAAGGTATCTAGGGAAACAGGGGGAGGGGGAGAACAGGACAGTCCAACGCATTTTGTGCGCAAGTACTGATACTCACAGCACATTTTATTATTTATGACTAAATAAAAGAATTCTGCTTTTCCAACAATCCTGAGTCAAAGCTGTTTCATTGGCATACCCCCTTGTGGGGTCTGACGTTTTACTGCATTTGCTGTTTCCTGTGGATACATGTGTTATTTAAAAGTCTGTTTCAGTTTGCAAGCAGTCAGCTATGTCAAGTTTAGAAACGCAGGGCAGATGGTATTTTTACACAATGTCTAATATGAAAATGCACATTTTTGTAGCAACCACTGGTTACTCATAGATGTGACATTTCATTAATGAATAGCATGAATTAAATTGGCTTATACAGGTCAATGGAAGACCCACTGGCAGACATTTCTCAGACCATTTACATTTATTTTTTAATTAATGCAACATTCATCTGCAGAAGGTTTTAGCATGTCCCTGATTCTTCAGTGGTGCCCTATTAGTGGGGTTTGTGGCTAGGCATGTGTGTGGCATCATACTCACATTATAAATCCTTCGACTCAAATGTTTGAAGGCAGAGGATTGGCTGGGAGAGTAATGAATATCTTTTCTGGTTCTTAAATTCATCACCTTATTTGGGATCTGTTTATGCTGCCCTAGCCACACCATCCCTGGCTGGGACACATACAGCCTGCATGAAAAAAATGGCTTAATTGATTCCCATGGTCTCAGATGTTAACTTACTTTAGACATTTTTTAAATCTACTGTTCTGTTAATTGAACTTTAACCACAGACAGGAGGCTCCTGCAAGCTCTAGCAAGCTATTAACCATGCAGGAGATAAGAAACTCTAAATTAAACAGTTGTACAATAAAGGAAGTGTAGATATTATATTTCTCTTATTGGGAAATGTTTAGGGAGGCTGTGCAAGTTACATGCAAGGAGGTGTGACTAGTGCTACATAAACAACGCATTTTACCTCATGATTGAGCTGTGAGACTGCCGGGGCATGATCTATACACCAAAACTGCTTCATTAAGCTAAAGTTTTTCTGGTGCCTATAATGTCCTTTAATGCCATATGTCTTTGGTATGATGAGACATATTTTTGCTAATATGCTATTTATACATCTAACAGAAAACCGAGTCTATATGGATTTTAACTTTCTTTATGAACAGTTACTTACTAAATTTCTGCAGATAATGACAACAGTCATGAAACGTTAACATCTCAAAACCAAGCCTGATCTGTGATTTCATCAATAATCCTGTGATGTTTAGTTTCACAGGTGAGTATCGGAAGTTAATGATGAAACAAAGTGATCCCCTTTTAGTTTAATCCCCGGTTGACAGCTACAGATGTTTGGAGAAGGTATGCAGCCATTTTTCTCTCATTTGGTAATGGTAACAGTGAAATCGACAAGGATCAGACGATGACCGCATCAGCAGCCATTAATGTGTTGAAAATTTTAAGACTGTTTCCTACGATTCGCTACGTGTTAGAATGTTTCTTCTATGTAAAATCCACAGAAATATGTTTTTAAAATAAAGAAACGAGTAACTGTAGGTTGCCTTAGAGAACGAGGCTGAATGGTGATAAATTATACTCAGCCGAGTGAGACAGGAATCCTCGCCTTGAAAGATTGTCAGACTGTCTATTAGTGACGGGAGCTGCAGTCACCATTACCAGCGGTTAGCAGCCACTTTACACTATTAATGAAAATAAGCCTATTCTGCTATGTGTCCTTGAAACATGCTGCGCTTGGTTATTGAAAGACAAGCCAAATCTGTCTGTGCCAATTAACAAAACCCTTTACAGCTGCCTGGATTTCCAGCCGCCTCTGGACAGCATCCAAACGGGCCCTTTTGTTCTTTCTGAGTGATTACTCCGATCCTAAGCAATGGCTGGCACTTTAGCTCATTGCATTGTGGCCAAGAATGGTGGGAGTTATAGTTTACAGGAGCAGGTGTGGCAAAGCAGTTAAAGCTACTTCAAAATGACAAATTGCCACATTCTTGATGTTAAGTAAACTATGCTTAAATTTCAAATTTTGAACCAGTCCACCTGAATAATGTTTAGCCAGAGATGTTTGCTCCCTCTGTACATATTAAGCCATTAAAGGGACACAGCTTGCTGAAGTGCTTTATGTGTCAGGAGAATCTCCTCTTAATTGCAATTTATCTATGAAATCAGTACTATTATAACTAATTCCAGAAAAACCTTTCTGGCTGTCAGCCAGACACTAAGAGTCACTCACACACAAAAACAGTCAGACACTAACTGTCAACTTTACATAAACAGTCAGACACTAACTGTCAACTTTACATAAAAGGGAAAAGGAACAATGGGGTAGGTGGATCACAAAAAGAGAAAGGAGAGGAACACTAAGAGGGGGGTGGGAGGAACATTAAGGGGAATGGGGGGCATTAAGAGACAGGTAAGGGATTGCAAAGAGGAACACTAAGGGACAGGGGAGGGAGGGGAGATGAACACTAAGGGACAGGAAGGGGAGGGGATAGGAGGACCACTAATGTACAAGGATGGGAGAGTGGCACATAGAGGGGGACTGGAGTCCATAAGCATTTCTGAACAGATGTGTTTTGAGGAACTTTTTAACCCCTTCCATCAAAGTATGTCCATCAAAAGGTATGTCCATCAAAAAATGGTCATTAACGACCGCGGACGTACCTGGTTCATCCCAAATCTCCACTTGCCTGATCGCTGGCAATCCCCTGCCGGCGATCGCGATGTGGAGACTTGCCTGGCATCCCAGGCAATCCCCCTGCATCTGATGCACCCCCCCTGGGTTATGTGTTCGCGGGGTCCTCGCAATCATATGGTCGCAATAGCCGGCTTATGTAGTGCCTGCACAGGGCCTGTCTGAGCTCTCAGGCAGTCCCCCTAATACCTGCAGAAAAGTTTTACAAAGTTTGTAAAACTTAAAAAAAGTTTAAAAAAGAAAATAAAAGTACTTAGATCATATATATATATTTAACACATAACAGGAGCTGAGAATCCATGCCTAAAGTACAATGTGAGAGAAAAATGACACACAAAAAATGACTACCTAAAAGTTTGACAAAGACTGATGGTAAAATTAGTGCATGGAAGGTGTTAAAATACCACCATTTAAAATACCCTAGGGTGTCTATTTTTAAAAATTATATGGTTTTATGAGGGTAAATTACATTGGCCGGCATTAAAAATGTTCCAAATAGGACATGGGTGCATGATGACCAGCTGTGAAAATTCCAAGTTGGAGAACTGGAATGCACACACTCCAAATAAGGTCTTTTAGCCCCCAGAGAACCCAACACACCTATACGTGGGGGGTATTACTGTATGTGAAGAAACCCCCCTTTTCCCTATGTGATTTACAGTTTGCATTCCCTTTTATTCTCTATGTACTGCCTATTGCATTCGGTAGATGAAACTACTGAACCGGGACCACCCTCTGGCTCATTAAACATCAAAGATTTAGGTGAAATTGCTACCTCTGTCTGTACGGCCAGCGTTCGTTAGTCGAATGCCACGTGGCAGAGAAAACCGCGGCCATCTTTGTTCATGTGAACAAAGGCAGCGGGACCTGGTCGTCGAGTGCATGGAACTGTTTTATGGACACTTGACTTCATGAACACCGGTCCCAAACAGACGAACGCTGGAACTCTATTTACCGAATAGCTAGAAGAGCGCTATTCGGTACTTTGGTGCATTCGACAGAGGGGCACGAACGCTGCTAGGAGCCAGAGGGATCCATTCGGTACTTTTCTTCGTTTTTATGTTTTTCGAAAGTGACCGGCAAAACCCACCAAATTCGTGGAACTGTTTTGGGCATGCAGCCCAGGGTGAGCCGGTCACACAAGACTTCCATAAAATTTGCGAACCCCTGGACCGATCTGGGTGAAATTCGAATATGTTGGTCACCCAGATCAGGGCTATCAGGGGACACATAATTTATGGGGATACCCCCAGTATAAAGAGGTGTTCTGAAAGTTGGGGAAAAGGGATTTTTCAGCCCGGAGATAATTAAGTTACTATTTTATCAGACTAAATTATCTCCTGGGCTAGGGGAGGGAATTGTAGGTGTGTGTTAACATTTTACTGTTTATGATTGGTTATTGTTTGTCCCTCCCTGAGGGCTGTCCCCTTGCATGGGGACTTGCATAAAAGCTGTGTGCACCCATTAAAGGACAGTTCATTTTGTACCCTTCTTCTTGACTTCGGCTGATGTTTGGGGATTCGTGTGTTTCACTGAGGGAATTATCTGGTGAGACTATTGGAATTATTATAGGATTCGTCTATCCTAATTACCGAACGGAGGGCTATAATCACTAAAGCTCTGGCGGTTCGGGAGGAAACTACCGAATGAGGTTTAAATATACTTGGTTTCCTTACACTGTACTCAGGAGATGTTGCTGAACACATATTGGGGTGTTCTTTGGCAATAACCCTTAATGTTCTCAGTACATGTATTCTTAAATTGCTATGTGTGTCAAACAAATCACCAATTATTATTTTTTTTTTTAATTTGTCATAGATTGGTTCCATGAAGAGAGAGTCAAAATACCTTAGGTTGGCTTCTTTCAAACATATATATATGTGAAGGGTTATTCAGAATTCCTGACAGATATCAGTGTTACAATGTAACTTTCGTTAATTTTGAAAAAATAAAAATGGTTTAAAAATAGCAAAGTGCTACATGTACTTATTGCCCTATAACTTGCAAAAAAAAGCTAAGAACATTTTAACATTGGGTATTTCTAAACTCAGGACAAAATTTTGAAACTACTTAGCATGGGTGTTTTTTGGTTGTTATAGATGCGTAACAGATTTTGAGGGTCAAAGTTAGAAAAAGTGTGTTTTTTAAAACAATTTCATCATATTTTATAATAATTTTTATAGTAAATTATATGATATGATGAAAATAATGGTATCTTTAGAAAGTCCATTCAATGGAGAGAAAAACGATTAGGGATGTGCATGGGGAAAATTTTCAGTTCAGTCCGGCATTCCGAAATTCGGGACTTCGGCAATTCGTAACTTCGTAACTTCAGCACTTCGGCTCGGTTCGGCACTTCGGAACTTCGGCACTTTGACACTTCGACAACTTTAGAACTTCGGCACTTCGGAATTTCGGGACTTCGGCACTTCTCTTGCAGCCGCTTAGTAGATAACTCCTTAATTCCCACGGTATTAGGGAGTTATCTATCAAAAGGCTGAAAGACCTAAATTGTGCCTGTGGCTGCTCACTGTTAAAAAAAAAAAAAAAATGGGGCCCCTCTCCAAAGTCCCCACCCGTGCCTCGCGAGTGGGGGCTTTTAAACTAAATGGTGACCTATTGTCCTTCCCCCCAGCCCCCACCCGCCGCTAAAAAAAAGAGGGGGCCCTTTTATCCTCCCCCGTGGCCCCCACCCCTGAGCGGTGGGTGGGGGCCCTAAATTAGAATAAGGAGGAGGCAACATATTGTACTCCCCCCGGCCCCAACCCCTGAGCGGCGGATGGGGGCCCTAAATACCAAAAGGTTCAGCAACAACAGAGATAGGAGAACCACAAGAGGACAGTGTCACAGAGACCCAGGGATTGGAGAGTTTGGAGAAGTAGAGCATGATCAATGGTATCAAAGGCAGCAGAGAGGTGAAGAATTAGTATGAAGTAGTGACCTTTTGATTTAGCTGTGATTAGGTAATTTGTAACTTTAATAAGAGCAGTCATAGTAGAGTGGAGAGGGCAATAGCCAGATTAAAGAGGAGCTAGGAGGGAGTTAGAATTTAGGAAGTGAGTCATACCAGTAAAGACAAGTCTTTCTAGAACCTTTGAGGAAAAAGGAAGTAGGGATATGGGTCGATAGTTGGAAGGGGAAGATGGGTCTAGGGATGGCTTTTGGCAAATGTGCCTATGCCACAAACTCCTGGAGGAGTCTGCTAGCTAGCCTCTTGCCCAAGGACTATGGACCATGTACAAAGATCCTGTTTGGGAGTTAAACCTCCCCAGCCGCCATACTAGCTTGCCCTTGGTGCCCCTGGTTCAGCACTTTCCCTTCATGCGAATGGAACCGAACGCTGGCGCTCTGGAGGCCGTTCGCATGAACCAAGTGCACGAATAGTCCTCATTGGTACTTAGCCGCGATCGCTATGGAACTAATTTGGCATGAGGACTTTGTGGGTTCCCGGTCACCTCAGCAGGACTTAGCCACGAATGTTATGGAACTGTTTTCGGCATGAGGTGACCGTGCGGTTCCTGGACAACTTGGTTCGTGGTTTTGAACCACTTCGCCAGGAGAGCGCTTTCTGGAGAGAAGGTGCCTGAGACTTAGGGGAACAAATTCTACCAGAGACCCTGGCGGAGCACCCCGTATTGCGGGCGTAGGAGCTCCCAAAAGTTGACCGGCAAAAGCACCAAACGCCCATGGAACTGTTTTGGGCATAGGAAATGTGTGCAGACGGTCAGAACTTGAACACGGTGGCGTTCCCCTACACTGCATGGATCTGAGCGCTATTTGGGTGCTCAGATCAGGGCTATTTGCAGATGTATTATTTGTGGGGTTATTACATATTTTTATGATGTTTTGGGTATTTTTATGTTTTATATTTTTATGTGTTTGCCTCTGTGTTCCTGGGAGATAATTAGCTTACCGGTCTTTAACGCAATTATCTCCAAGGCACAGAGATTTATGGGAGGGGCTTGTCTTGCATTAAATGGAGACCCCATGCTGGGGCAACTTGGCAACTTGGCCATAATAAACGAGTTCTTTTACACCCTTCACTCAGTCTGGGCCAGTGTTTGGGTGGATCAGTTATACTCTCTGCAGGAGAGTTTAGTCACTTGCAGCTGTACCCAGGATCCTGTTCCAGGACGGGAAGTGACAGAGAGACCCCAGCTAAGCTGCAACGGCTAGGGGCTGAAGCACTCCTGTGTCACAAAGGAGAGCTAGGAAGCGAGCTTGACAGAGGTACCCTGTCTGGGTCCAGGCGGTCTGTCTCATGGCTTTTTTTAGGATGCTTAAGGGGAGCAGAGACAACACCAGATGAAAGAGAGCAGTTTAGGATGTGTGTTACGGATTATATTCACAAGGAAATAATGGTGAAATAGATCATATATTATATTCCCCTGGAAGTAATGGCAAGCTAAATAATAAATTATATTCACTAGGAAATAATGGTGAGAGAGATTATAGAATATATTTACCATTAAATAATTATATGCTGAGATAGATTACATGAACCATATTCTGTAATTGAAACTGTCTTGTTACGTCACTGCACTAGAACCAGAAATGAGAGCAGTATACCTAAAGCCAGCTTGCAAAAACTGCAGAGCTTGTGTCTGCTGGCTTTGCAAGCCCTCCTCTTCTAACCCCGCCCAAACTTTCTGTGGCTGTCCAATCACAGACTTCCCAATGCAGCTCAATGAGAAGTCTTTGCAAGGCAGGTGATCTGGTCAATTGCTGCCTCTTGACTTCAGTGCAACTAAGCTAAACAAACCAGGAAGTAGCAGGACTTGTTGTCTGCTTGAAAGGCCAGGGAGGAGTAGCAAGTATAATTTGTAAAACTGTAAATTTCTATTGAAATCTGCACTTTTTGCAAAATGAAAAAAGACAAGACACTCCTTTTGACCATCCTTGCGATATGGCGACCCAAAAAATGATTGCACTAGGAACCTCTCTACTTTACCATTATTATTATTACCATTTATATAGCGCCAACATATTCCGTAGCGCTCTACAATATTATGAGAGGGGGGATTTATCTATAAATAGGACAATTACAATAAAACTTACAGGAACAATAGGTTGAAGAGGACCCTGCTCAAACGAGCTTACAGTCTATAGGAGGTGGGGACAGGAAATAACAATCAAAATAGGTTGTAGTGAAGCAAAGCTGTAGGAGAGAGTCTAGTGCTACCCTTTAGGAGAGAGCAAAAGACAGGTATGTGAGGTAGAGGTTACTCTGGGAGTCCATATGCTTTCCCAAAGAGATGGGTTTTAAGGCACTTCTTATAAAAAGACTGAAGACTAGGGGAGAGTCTGATGGCGGTAGGCAGGCTACTCCATAGGAAGGGAGCTGTCCGTGAGAAATCCTGCAAGCGTAAGTTGGCCACATGGGTGCGAGCAGCGGACAGGAGAAGGTCACGGGCAGAGCAGAGAGACAGAGAAGGGGCATACCTATGCATCTGTGAAGAGATATAAGAGGGGCTAGAATTGGTCAGTGCTTTATAGGTATGGGTTAGCACTTTGAATTGACTCCTATGGGATACAGGAAGCCAATGTAAGGACTGGCAGAGAGGTGAGGTGTGAGAGGACCGACTAGAGAGGAAAATCAGTCTGGCGGTAGAATTCATTACAGACTGTAGCGGGGTAATATGGCTTTTGGGAAGACCAATTAGGAGAGAGTTACAATAATCCATGCAGGAAATTACTAGAGCATGGGCAATCTCCTTGGTAGCATTTTGTGTAAGAAAGGGGCGGATGCGGGCTATGTTTTTAAGATGGAATCTACAGGATTTGGCAACATACTGGATGTGAGGCTCAAAGGTGAGGCCAGAATCAAGTATGAGGCCAAGACAGCGCGCTTGTAAGGATGGACTTATGTGGATACCACTAACTTGAAAGGAGAGCGAAAGAGGAGGATCAGTATTAGGAGGAGGAAAGACGAGGAGCACAGGTTTAGAGAGATTGAGTTTCAGAAAACGGGAGGACACCGCCAATGCGTGTGATTGCATGCAAAGGAGTTGAGGGGAGAGTCCAGGGGCCCCAACAAATGCTTGTCCAGGGTCCATTCAATATTAGAGATGACCCTGTATGTATCTATGCTCTGTTCTATTCGGTCTTCATATTCTTATATTCAATACTCTGTACATTCTCTCGTACAAGGCATGGGATGTTTTCAATGTAAATTAGGTATTAAATGTGATGATTTCAGAGCATGTTTTTAAGCAGGCATTTGGCAAGTTAATATCAATCTGCTCTGGATCGTTAGTGATAGACATGTTTTACCAGCATATCAGTCTGGAAATTCTGCTAGCTTTTTTAATAGCAACGTTTCAAATTCCGCCCTTTAATCATCAAGAATGCTGATATGTCAAGCACGGAGTTATTTATTTCCTACAGAATAATATTGCTGAATATCAGATTGTATATTTACTGGGGATTTATATTTAAGAAGCAGGTGTAGAGTTCAGACTTTGTTTAGTCACCAACGATTGATATACTAAGAGAGTATATTTAACAAACAATAACCTGATCTCAGGGACTAACCTTGATTATCTATATTAATTTTCTACATCGACTAAGTAGTCTATTCATTCAGCACAGGAGTTACAAGGCATGATTTACGGTGCAAACTTTCAGATCCCTTGCCCAGACCTTAAACATTGAGTCACCTTTGGCCTAAATGTGGTATTGGCTTTCAGTTCAGTTAGGTAGGAAGTCAATTCAAACAGCATGTCAGTGACTTGTTTATTAAGAGGACAAGAGGTCACCACCAAGACTCGAGAAATCTGTTCTACAGCAGAGGAAAGGAGTCGTTTTTGTTAGAACAATACAGATATAGATTTTTCTATCTAGACAAGTTGTTTCATCACATTCATTAGATGTTTTCAAAAGCAGTGATTGTTCCCAGGATAATCAGGGCTATAAGAGTTAATGTAGAAATTACTAAAAGCTTGAGGATTCAAGGAAAACAGCCACCGGAAAACTATTGTAATATAATAATCCTTTCATCAAGTTTTGAAAGGAAGTAGATTTGTAAAATAAAAATATATACTTTTTTTTTAAATGAGAAAAATTATCCCTACCTTTAGTCTATGACAACATCCTTCAAGTTACACTATAGACGTTGTGTCTGCTTCATTGCATTAAACTGGTTATAGTGTCTGGAGTCCCCTGGTTCTGTCATTTCATTCACCATTAAACAGTTTTTAATGTTTTTGCATTTCAATGCTAAGCAAGAGTCCTAGGCAGTCCATTCCCTCTGGGCTGCTTTGGCTAATGAGGAAATATTAGCCTGTGCAACCAGGCCCGGACTGGCCATCGGGCACACCATCAAATGCCCGGTGGGCCGCGGTGGCCATGGGCCAAGGCCGACAAGGGAGGTCACAGGATCTCCCCTGCCGGTCTATGCAGGACCGGCACTATCCGAGCACTGGCCCCGCTGTTTTCAATGACGGGCAGGTGGGGAGATCAAAGATTTCCCTCACCGGCCCACTTGTGACAGACATGCGGCTGGGGAGGGAGGGAGAGGACCCGGCGGAGCTCTATCTTGCAGCTCCGACGGGTTCCTCTCATGAGATCCAGAGCGTTGCCATGGCAACGACTGGATCTCGTGAAAGTGAACTCTAGCCTGCAGGCTAGAGTTCACTCACCGCTGGACCACCAGGCATGGTGTTAGAGTGCCGGTCCCCCCCTCCCAGATACCACCGTGCCTGTCCCCCCCCCTCCCAGGCTAAAGGTAAGAAGGGACGAGGGGGGGGGGTATAATGCCTGCTTATTAGTCGTTGTTTTTGTTTTTTTTACCCCAACACACAATCCCTGTTAACATTCACGCACAGCACTCTCACACACATCACACTCAGCACACACACATCACACTCAGTACCCTCACACACATCACACTCAGCACCCTCACACACATCACACTCAGCACTCTCACACACATAACACTCAGCACCCTCACACACATCACACTCAGCACTCTCACACACATAACACTCAGCACCCTCACACACATCCCGCTCAGCACTCTCACACACATCACACTCAGCACTCTCACACACATCACACTTAGCACCTTCACACACATCACACTCAGTACTCTCACAATCATCACACTCAGTACTCTCACACATCACACACAGCACTCTCACAATCATCACACTCAGCACCGTCACACAAATCACACACAGCACCCACACACACAAATCACACACCTCACACACAGCACCCACACACACAAATCACACACAGCACCCTCACACACATCACCCACACACACAAATCACACACAGCACTCTCACACAGCACCCTCACACACATCACCCACACACACAAATCACACACTGCACCCTCACAAATCACACAGCACCCTCACACACAAATCACACACTGCACCCTCACAAATCACACAGCACCCACACACACAAATCACACACTACACCCTCACAAATCACACAGCACCCTCACACACAAATCACACACACAGCACCCTCACAAATCACACACAGCACCCTCACACACAAATCACACACACTGCACCCTTAAACACAGCACCCTCACACACACAGCACCCTCACACACATACACAGCATCCTTACACACAGGGGCGTATTAGCCGCGAGGCAAACAAGGCATTTGCCTTGGGCGGCATTTTCCAGGGGGCGGCAAAAAACGCCGCCCCCCAAATGCCCAGGGCAGCACAAAACCAGGATACACCACTGCTTATACACATACACCGCATCCTCACACACATCACACACAGCACCCTCACACACATCACACACAGCACCCTCACACACAGCACCCTTCACACACAGCATCCATCACACACACATACTGCACCCTTCACATACACACTACACCCCTCACAGACGACCACTGCACCCTTCACATACACACTATACACCTCACAGACACCCACTGCACCCCTCACACATACACAGAGAACCCCAACACACTGCACAAAACACACACACACACACAATACTTCCAAACATATTTATATTATATATATATATATATATTTATACACTACAGCACCCCTCACACACACTGAACCCCTCACACACATACTGCATCCCTAAACACATTACATTCCAGACACACACTAGATCCCTTACCCAACTCTGGATTATATACACACTTTAGATCCCTATATACACTCTGATTCCGTTATATACACACACTCACTAGATCTCATACACATTCTGGGTCCTTCAAACACACACTAGACTCCTGTATACACACACACACACACACTGCACCACCTACACACACACAACATTCCTAACGTACAGACTCTGGATCCTTTATACACACACTAGATTCCTTGTAAACAAACACATGCTACACCCCTAAACACACACTCTCTACAACCCCTACAAACACTACATCACCTATATACACACACACACACTTACTACATCCCCTATACACAGTGGTGTATCCTGGTTTTGTGCTGCCCTAGGCAGGACAAAACTCTCGTGCCCCACCTCCCCCCCACCCCCCGTGCACCACCCCACCCTTCCACCCTGCCCCGCCTTCTAAATACACACACATTCACTGACAGACACGCATTCACTAGCTAACAGATATACACACTCACTAACAGACACATACAGTCACTAGCAGACACACACATTCACTAACAGACATGCATACACTCTCACTAACAGACACACACATAGTAACACACTCCCTGACATACACACACTCACTAACAGACACACACACACTGACACACACACACACTAACAGACACACACACTCACTCACTAACACATACACACACTCACTAACACACACTCACTAACACACTCACTAACAGACACTCATTAACAGACACACACTCACTAACACACACAGACTCACGAACACACACACACACACACACACACACAGACTCACTAACACACACAGACTCACTAACACACACACAGACTCACTAACACACATACACACACTAACACACACACACTAACACATAGACACACACACACTCACTAACAAACACATTAACACACTCACACTAACACACAGACACACACTCACTAACACACACATTAACACACTCACTTGTAGTTTTTTTTTTTTTATTCAACCCCCCCCCCCCAGCCTCCTTACCTTTGGGAATGCAGGGGGGAAGGTTTCCCTTTCGCTGGGGGTCCAGTGGCTGCTGGGCAGGGGGTGCTGGTGAGGGAGCACTTCCCCCTGAGCACTCTGCTCAGCTCCCTTGCACGCCGCCCGCAAAGTGAGGCTGGGAGCCGGAATATGACGTCATATTCCGGCTCCCAGCATCACTCTGTGGGCGGCGCGCAAGGGAGCTGAGCAGAGTGCTCAGGGGGAAGTGCTCCCTCGCCAGCACCACCCCCACGGATTTTTACCTAGCCGCCCGCTTGCCTGGACTGTTAGCCGCAAGGCTAACAAGACATTTGCCCTGGGCATTTGGGGGGTGGCTTTTTTTGCCGCCCCCTGGAAAATGCCGCCCAAGGCAAATGCCTTGTTTGCCACTCGGCCTATAAGTCCCTGCCTCTACACACATTCTCTACAGCCCCTAGCCACATATGCATTACATTACACCACAAACACAACATGACTAAAACCGACCTTATTACACAATACCACACCACAATCAGCTCACTCTACACACACACAATCCCACAAGCAGGCTCCAAACACATGCACAATACTCTTTCCTGGCCCTTTTCTCTCCTGGTATCCATTTATAGAGACACCAGAGACAAGTTGCAAGGAAACACAGTGCAAGCATGTTATTAAATTTGCTTGCACTGTGCAGAACAAATACAGGTTTTTTTTTCTCATGCAAGAGCTCTTTAGCAGAGCTCTACCCTGGAAGAGCATTGACCCAACGCTCACTTTGAGAGGGGGCGTTTGTCATTGGTGATGACGAAACACACCCTCTCTGCCCCGCCCCCTTTTTAGTGGGCCGCTGTACTGAAAAAAATGCCCGGGCGAATTTTTATCCCAGTCCAGCCCTGTGTGCAACAATGGGCAGTTGTGATTGACTGAGAGTGACTCACTGTTTTTAGCCTAACAGAGCTCCAACTGACGGTATGACTACAAGGAAGTGTATGATCTCTGCCTTAGCCACACCTCCAGAAGGGGCCAGACTGCATGTGGCCAGGTACACTTATTTAGTGTTATTTAGCTTTAAACTGTGCTAAAGTGACAGTGCCTGGGGACTCCACGCACTATGACCAATGCAAAAAGATGAAATGGTTATAGTCACTAGAGTGTCCCTTTAAGCCGTATACATGTACCTTGTGTCATTCAGTGTTTGAAACCAACAGTCAGTCTCTGTGGTCTTCCCAGCTTCCGTGCTAGGAGTGAAGCAGGGCATACCATAGAGACTAACTGTTGGTTTTCAAACACTGTCTGACCCAAGGCGCATGTACAGAATACGGCTGAAGGATCCTGTCATAGACTAAAGGTAGGCATGAGGTTTTCTCATTTTTTTTTTACATATATTTAATTTTAAAACAATCTGATTAAATGATTACTAGATTAAAACATTGCTTTGAGGCGACAGCTGTCCTTTAAGAAGGAATGTGGTGTCTTTTGTAGCTTAAAACAGAAATCTAATTAGGTTGGGTTTTCACCTTCTTTGTGGTCAAAAGCAGAGACAAGAATGCAGGAAATGTTGGATTTGATGGAATTTTACTTTGTAAACTCGGGCGTGTTGGCAGGGCTCTAGGGAATAAGAGTGTGTCCCAAGTTTCACAGCAGGTGAGATTATGGATGAAATAAATAGGCAAAGTTAACCACATTCACTGAGCGCCTATCGTCTCATTACTGTTCTCAAACCACGGCTCATTGACGTGTTAAGTTGTGTTTTATATTTAGATGTGTTGGCCTTGCTGGGTCAGTTGGCATTCTGGGAAGATGGCAAGTATGACACAAACAGTGCCTAATTCTGCCACATTTACCCTAGAGTTTATTCACTTTATTTACTATGATCATTTCTTTTGATAGCTTACAAAAAAAAACAGAATTTAAATGTGAAATTAATTTATTTGTGCTAAATATAGGAGCAACTCAATGGCCTGAGATTTTGTGTACCTGAACCCTCTACCATTCCCTTCTAAATGAAAGGTTTACAGACAAGAGAGGAGTTTCTCGCTATTCTTTTCCAATCACAGAGCTCAATCTTGACCATTCAATGTGTGGAAAGGTCTTTGTAATGACTTTCTCTGCATTTAGTGCTTAATCTACATGGAGTTCTTAATCACATAAAAATAATTTATACAGCTTAATCGAGACATGGTAGAGTTTTATTTGGCGTGTATGATGGGACTGATGAAAGTAAAAATCTTTCATCGAGACTTGTGATTGTAAGTATGAAAACACATTTTTATGGGATATTTTCAGCTCTCAATTTCAGTGGGCAATAAGATTGGAAACAAGCAGAATAGATTTTGGGGAGAAATTTGATCAGATTCATTAGAGAAGATACATTGCAGGAGTAATTGATGGTTGTTTGAAGTCTATTAACTGCATTTTGCGAGAAACAGAAATACATTTTTGGTAAATATAGTTTAGACCCAAATGATCATTTTCGGCCAATATTTAATTAAAAACTCTGAGAAAAACCTCAAACCAGCCAAGATAACACTATGTGCCAGCTGCAATCTGTAATATAGGTAGTAATTTGTTCTTGGTTGCAGTTTGAGATCATGAAAAAAATTTTTTAGATGTAGGCTGGTAAGTATAAAATGCTATCACCCAAAAGCACATAGAGATCTCATACTGGATATAGGGAAAGAGTTAAACATCTTCGTATTAGTTAGGTACATATTAAAATTGAGTAAAGACCAGTCAGCCAATCCTACTGTTAGAATACGTTTGAAGGAAAACAGTGGAGACAGTAGAAGGACACACAGCCAACAAGAGATGGAACGTTAATAAGACCCCAGTACCATCTAATGATTGATAAAGAGATACGAGGAGAATAATGAAATTGCACAGAATTTGGGTAATTAATTCATTAATATTGTTGAGATCAGTAAGAGCAGTGCTTGGAAGAAACATGAACTTTCTCATTGGAGACCATAACTTTGGTCTTCAGATTATGGGCTCATTTCAATAACTGCGTAAAATACAGCCTTTTTAAAGAAGTTAAAAACAACTCTGGCATCCGGAAAGCGATTATGGCTTCGTTTTGTCACCAGGTTCCCAGAGTCCATTTTTGTATTTGACGTCTGTTCTTTATTCACATTCTCTTCCACTGATTTGTGATACCACTTTGCTTGTACTGGTTTTGGACTTGTGAATATGTCAAGAAATTGACAAGCTTTGAGTTGATTGTTATAGCAACAACCCAATAACTGTATAAAAGCACTGGTGACCTTTACCTGCTGTCTATAGCGACGGAGCCATCATGTAATGAGACTGTTTGCTTTTTAAAGGTGATCTGCGCCTCATCGAAAACAAGTAACATATGTTCAATTACTTGTGATACTCAGTACATCTACTGGAGCGACTGATATCTGGGAGGTTGAATCATCCTTTAGTCCAATTATATTTTTTGAATAATATTTTTGCCCTGTTCAAACAGGAAGTTATTCTTCTAGGAAACCACGGATATTTACTATATAAGTAAAAGTGATTGTGTGTGCTCCAGCAATGGGCATTTTTAAAAGCATATTGCTATATTTTAATTTGGTTATGTGGTTTCTTTGGTTAGAGGCAATCCGGCCGTTGGTCAATGTTATATTTTGCAGCATGTAAGCTGCCTGTAAGCCCTTAGTATTGTCGATGCCGATGAGGGGAATGCCACGTAGAACTTGTGGACAGACAAGATGGATCACTTGGGTTCTATCTGACGTAAAAACATATCAGGATTGTTCAAGAAAGTGAGATTCAAATTTTAGTTTAGAAAAGGCAAAGTGGAAAATTTCTTAAAATAAGCTAAGCTTTAAGTTTATCTTTAACTCTCAGTTTAGTAAATAACCCTGTACGTCATCTCAGATGGCCTGAATCCTTCTAAAGAGGGAATTGTGAGAACTAACATGTGAATTACACATTTTAGGTCAACAATGCTGAATTGAGAGAACAAAAAATAAATAAATCCCAATCTGAGCTATTTATAAACTCCATTCATGTCAAATCTGTTTAGTGGTGGGTAATGTATTGATCTGCACGGTAAGTCTTCCCTTCCCAGAGATAGACAATGCAGATCCTTTGATAATGAATTAGAGGATAAACAATCCAGACAGGGGAGAGGAACGCATTCTGGTTTTCCAAAGAAACATCCTTCGCCTCTGGCCATTGTATCTACACCCACCAATCTGTTTGCGAATTGGGTCCAAAATAAATGACCACCTCAGGAAGTGATAAGGGCGATTTAGCCACATTGTAACTGCTACTCTAGAGAAAGGATTCATAGATAATGTTTTACTTCATTTTCATATAATGTTAATTTTACAAAAGAAAAGGTACCAACTTGATACTTGTTTCCTTTAATACAGAAACTGTGGACCGTCTGCTTGATATTTGGGGATTTATTGATAACTACACATATTCTACATAAGTAGTTAAAGTGGTGCAACAATAATAAATCCCTTCAGTATTTATAGTCTCAATGAATTCTTTATAAATGCTGAGAGATTTACAACTTTGGACATTACAGAAAATAAACTGGTTTACACTCCCCCACTGAAACGTGTTCGATTACATTTGATGGACAAACAAAATATTTTTCAGCAAGATTACTATCCCCTGGTTAGAGGTATATCTGCACTCAGACGTGGCCCCACCATTTTCATATATTACTATTTCAAGAAAAATGTGTATATTTGAGGTATTAATAAATATTAATGGCTTATTAGAGAAATAGGTAAGCATGTTGGGGCCATAGTTTATGTATTTTTTATTGACAAACTGACTCGTTTTCTGATATTCTAGAGTTCACTACAGCTCACAACAATGCTGATACATTCATAGGCTGGAAGATACATTTATTCCAGGTTCATTTTTGTCTAACTTACAGAAATACATTGTGTGTTGATTTTAAAGACTGTTTACCCGTGCAAGTGTGTGAAATCTCTAGCCAGACATCAGCTTGCGTAATAACCCGTGTCCGAAGGGTTTAGATGACAGATGACAGATAAATGTGTCTAAGGTAAGACTGCTGAGAAAAGAATAGTAAACAATAAGTAAAACTGAACAAAGAGAAGTAACAACAGATAAATCTAATCACTAAAAATTGCTAAGATTGGTAAATTGGTACAAATTATAGAGTGAAAATGGTAAATTGGCTTCAATTTAATATTTTTGGATACGTTTTTTTAATGACTTAATGTTTGGAAAAATATTTTCATATTTTAGCCAGAAATATTAAATCCAGGCCATAATTAAGAATACATTAGCACATATCCCACATCCGGCCCACAAATCCTATTTAATTACTAAAAACATATTAGAAACTTCAGATACGATTTTTAGAGTAGATTCGCTAGACAAAAAAAATCTATTTATATTTTTTGTAAAACATTTTTTTCATAGCTATTTTGTTTGCAGCAATTGTTTTATCAAGGATTCTATCATTTCACCCGAGAATTGGTTGGAGTTACGCTGTTAATGTATTAATTGCGATGCATTGTAGGTGAAATATCTAATTATGGAAAGTGTCATCAATTATGGAAAGTGAGAATCGAAGGGAAACATCACACAGTGTGAACGATAGTTTTCTAAACTTATATCTGCCATGGGGATATTAATGCTGGATTATGCTCTAGAATCCAAAAACAATTATACATAACCCTTCCTCTTTTCATTTCAGATTACACATAGGGAACAGACAAAGTGGGATGATCGACTGATACAATAGAAGACTTTGGGGATTAAGAAGTGAATGATTCTCACCTAATGGATTAAAACCATTTTAATATGAATGTATGGGCTCATACATTGATTCACAGGATCACAGTTCTGCATCTCTGAGTTCTGACACTTCCCGAGATCACTAGAACATTAGGGTTTCTACAAAAGTGAGAATTCAAAGGGAATTTCAAATTTACTGTTGAAATAGCCAAACTAGAAACATTCTCCCAACTAGCTCAGCTGTCAGATTGGTTGGTTTGGCCTTAAATATAAAATCCACTTTGAATTAATTTTGAATTCTCACTTGAGTAAATAACCCTGTTTTTTTCCATTAGCAATATATTTATGACTTATGCCATATATTAACGTATTAACGTATGGAGAGATGGCAGGAATTTTTTAAATAAAAGGAATACGCGAAAATAGATGTTTGTTGATTACTCGTGTTTCCAGACTGTATTGTCTTTTAGTGGTTTGTTAGTATGTTGTTGTATTAATACTGAGTCAGTAAATTAATAAAAATGACCCATTTGAATGAACACATTTGTTCAGTGTAGATTTCCATTGTATTTGATCGGTGCACTATGTGATTATCGGTTTTACACGATTCAATGTACACAATGTTTTCAATCAAAAGATCTGGTATATTAGTTACAGATGCGTAACAGAGTATTGACCTTAGACATACAATGTGTGCACTTTTTGAAGTGATCTCAACTGGCATGGACAAAATCTGAAGACGTGGGTGGGACTGAATCTACAAAGAGGCATCGAAGACTAGATTTATCGCAGATGACTGTGTTTGCTAATTGTAATCTGGGCAGAATGAAGAGACGATGAAAAGGTTTAGTAGTGTAAATAATCACTGTGTGTGTGACATCTTGTCCAGAGGCTGAGATCACAGCAATCACATCTGGGAGTTTAGCCAGGACTAGGGATTGTAAGAACGTGAACGGAGGAATACTTTCAAATGTGTAGGGGTGGTCACAAACGTAATAACAGATCAGAGAGAGAAGAGAGTAGGCCATATTCAGCACAGATTACAGACTCTTAAAAATCTTGCACAATCAGTAATAAAATGTTACTTTCATTTGAAATAATAAGTTACCATGGAAACCACTTATTATTTAATTTAAAACATAAACAAAAAAATATGTATTTTTTGCTGTGTCTTTAAGACTAAAAATAAATAGTGACCTATGCATAAAACAATTAATATAATAGTATTTTTGTACCCAAAGTGACAATGTGCACTGTGCAATAAACACACAATTATGTGCAATAATGTGCAAATTGTAATATAAACCACAATAGTGATATAGACACCTTACACTCCTATTATACTCACTAAGGAGTTTTCCACTTTGCTTGTCACAGAGTCCCAATAAGTATCTCAAAAAAGAGAAGAAAAAAAGGACAAGCACATAGGGCAATATGTATAATAAAAAGGAAATAAATAATGGACTAAAAACACTCACAAATGTAGAGCAGTAAAGTCTGCTCAGAACTATGATGGCATCTTTGCTGTGGTGAAGGTAAACACGCTTTATTCACAATATAGATAAAATTGAAAATGTTGTACTTTTGTACAGTGCTTGATATAGTAAATTAAATATATTACAAAAGATAGCAGAGTGACCGATAGCAAGGGCTAGGGCTAGCAGAGTGATCTATAGTGAGGGCTAGGGCTAGAAGAGTGATCTATAGTGAGGGCTAGGGCTAGCAGAGGGATCTATAGTGAGGGCTAGCAGAGTGAACGATAGCAAGGGCTAGGGCAAGCAGAGTAACCTACAATGAGCGCGGGGGGCTAGCAGAGTAACCTATAGTGAGCGCTGGGGGCTAGCAGAGTGATCTATAGTGAGGGCTAGCAGAGTGACCGATAGCAAGGGCTAGGGCTAGCAGAGTGACCGATAGCAAGGGCTAGGGCTAGCAGAGTGACCGATAGCAAGAGCTAGGGCTAGCAGAGTGATCTATAGTGAGGGCTAGCAGAGTGACCGATAGCAAGGGCTAGGGCTAGCAGAGTGACCTACAATGAGCGCTGGGGGCTAATAGAGTAATCTATAGCGAGGGCCAGGACTAGCAGAGTAACCTATAGTGAGTGCTGGGGGCTAGCAGAGGGATCTATAGTGAGGGCTAGCAGAGTGACCGATAGCAAGGGCTAGGGCTAGCAGAGTGATCTATAGAGAGGGCTAGCAGAGTGACCGATAGCAAGGGCTAGGGCTAGCAGAGGGATCTATAGTGAGGGCTAGCAGAGTGACCGATAGCAAGGGCTAGGGCTAGCAGAGGGATCTATAGTGAGGGCTAGCAGAGTGACCGATAAAAAGGGCTAGGGCTAGCAGAGGGATCTATAGTGAGGGCTAGCAGAGTGAACGACAGCAAGGGCTAGGGCTAGCAGAGTGAGCTATAGTGAGGGCTACGGCTAGCAGAGGGATCTATAGTGAGGGCTAGGGCTAGCAGAGGGATCTATAGTGAGGGCTAGCAGAGTGACCGATAGCAAGGGCTAGGGCTAGCAGAGTGATCTATAGTGAGGGCTAGCAGAGTGACCGATATCAAGGGCTAAAGCTAGCAGAGGTATCTATAGTGAGGGCTAGCAGAGTGACCGATAGCAAGGGCTAGGGCTAGCAGAGAGATCTATAGTGAGGGCTAGCAGAGTGACCTATAGTTAGGGCTGGGGCTAGCAGAAGGATCTATAGTGAGGCCTTGAGGCTAGCAGAGTAACCTATAGTGAGCGCTGGGGGCTAGCAGAGTGATCTATAGTGAGGGCTAGCAGAGTGACCTATAGTTAGGGCTGGGACTAGCAGAGTTACCTATAGTTAGGGCTAGGGCTGGGAGAGTGACCTATAGTAAGGGGTGGGGGCTAGGAGAGTGATCTATAGTGAGGACCGGGGCTAGCAGAGTAACCTATAGTGAGCGCTGGGGGCTAGTAGAGTGATCTATAGTGAGGGCTAGGGGCTAGTAGAGTGATCTATAGTGAGGGCTGGGGCTAGCAGAGTGACCTGTAGCGAGGGCTGGGGCTAGCAGAGTAACCTATAGTGAGCGCTGGGGGCTAGTAGAGTGATCTATAGTGAGCGCTGGGGGCTAGTAGAGTGATCTATAGTGAGGGCTGGGGGCTAGTAGAGTGATCTATAGTGAGGGCTGGTGGCTAGTAGAGTGATCTATAGCGAGGGCTGGGGCTAGTAGAGTGATCTATAGTGAGGGCTGGGGCTAGTAGAGTGATCTATAGAGAGGGCCGGGGCTAGCAGAGTGACCTGTAGCGAGGGCTGGGGCTAGCAGAGTAACCTATAGTGAGCGCTGGGGGCTAGTAGAGTGATCTATAGTGAGCGCTGGGGGCTAGTAGAGTGATCTATAGTGAGGGCTGGGGGCTAGTAGAGTGATCTATAGTGAGGGCTGGTGGCTAGTAGAGTGATCTATAGCGAGGGCTGGGGCTAGTAGAGTGATCTATAGTGAGGGCTGGTGGCTAGTAGAGTGATCTATAGAGAGTACCGGGGCTAGCAGAGTGACCTATAGCGAGGGCTGGGGCTAGCAGAGTAACCTATAGTGAGCGATGGGGGCTAGTAGAATGATCTATAGTGAACGCTGGGGGCTAGTAGAGTGATCTATAGTGAGGGCTGGGGGCTAGTAGAGTGATCTATAGCGAGGGCCGGGGCTAGTAGAGTGATCTATAGCGAGGGCCGGGGCTAGCAGAGTAGCCCTAGCTTAGAAAACACATAGAGACAAAAAGAGGCTCCATGCATGTACATCTACAATATTTAGCAACACGTGGGGAATAATTAGCATTTCATTAGACGTTAATTGCCTGGATCTCTCCTCTCTGAGTTTTGAAGGGTTAATACACTGTCAGTCAATGTGTTCTGGGACGCACATTATAACAGTTGCCATAAATATTTTATATATAAAATAATGCGGAGACGCCGATATAGAGTCATTAAAACCATAAAAACGATTTTAGACTGTGATGTGATAAATCAATACAAAATGAAACTGACGTTACTAAGAATACTTTAAATCACAGCAGGGTGATAATTTCTCTCCAATTCCCATTAATTGTTCATCTCATGCCAGACACGGCTTGATTCTCTGTTATCGCAAAGCGCAATTTAACTGGGAAATAAAGCATATTCTAATGATATGGTCGTTGTGCTTTATATACAGTGTTCTCCCCCATGGTACATGCTGGGGGGCTGCTGAGTTATGCGTTATCAGTCTCTGTAGTGAAGCATGTCTAATGGAATGCCTTCTATGGTCGCACTCCGACATTCTGATAGGATGGAAAAGGCAGTACGAAGCTTGCTCTGCGAAGAAAACAATGGTGCACAAATAAAATCTCTCTGAGGTTTCATACTGGGTCAGCTAAATGGGCTAATTGGTTCTTACCTCCCTGCACAGTCTAGGTTTGTATGTTTCAATAAGACACAATAACGGTCAGTATTTAATGCTGAATCAAGCATTGTTCCCGTTAATGTCTGTTAAACGGGAAGTAGAGTTAAAAAGTGATTTGTAAAACAGGCTGTGAAAATTCTTATGCCCCTTTGTCAGATTGTTCTAGATCTTTCCAGACTGTTCTAGTCCCCTGTCACTAATTCAACAGACTAAGATTGGGTTACATCATTATCTCTGCCTAGAGACATCATTTTCTGACCAATTGTCCATTCTTATATCAAAGTTTAAACAATAAACATAGGCTTTAACACTATCATTACTAAGAGAGAACACTCCCAGCCTAACTAAGTCCACAAAAGCATGGGCGTATCTCTATTTCCACTAATACAAAGCTCTTCCACTGCAAGATAATGTGCCACCAGGAGGCCAGCATTTGTCTTGTCCTCCTCTTCTTCACCTCATCTAGGGAGCATTGTGGTCTGCCCTCCATTTGGTGCAGATAATTGTAACCCTATCCATACCGTACTACAAAAGAAGAGTTTTAATGCTGTTACAGTGGCATAGCACACCCTAACAATCTGGCCCTCTACTGGCGTAGTGGTGGTTGCCAGTGCCCAGCAAGTATTGCGTCCCCTAGCCATCAGGCCATTAGAACTCCCCAAATCCCTTAACAGGTGGCTATATAGCCTCGCTCCTCCTTCTCTACCGACCTCGTCTCCATGGTGTCTGTGACAATGATAGTTGCAGTGCGTCATTTTTTAAATCCAACTCTCGCCTAATGTAATCTGTATCTTCTATAGAAGGAAGGAGAGGGGTGGCGAGGCTACAGGAGGAAGCAAGAGCGGGCTATAGGAGGAAGGAGAGGAGTGGCGAGGCTACAGGAGGAAGCAGGAGCGAGGCTATAGGAGGAAGGAGAGGAGTGGCGAGACTATAGGAGGAAGCAGGAGCAAGGCTATAGAAGGAAGGAGAGGAGTGGCGAGGCTACAGGAGGAAGCAGGAACAAGGCTATAGGAGGAAGGAGAGGAGTGGCGAGGCTACAGGAGGAAGCAGGAGCAAGGCTATAGGAGGAAGGAGAGGAGTGGCGAGGCTATAGGGGGAAACAGGAGTGAGGCTATAGGAGGAAGCAGGAGCAAGGCTATAAGAGGAAGGAGAGGAGTGGCGAGGCTATAGGAGGAAGCAGGAGTGAGGCTATAGGAGGAAGGAGAGGAGTGGAGATGCTATAGGATGAAGGAGAGGAGTGGCGAGGCTATAGGGGGAAACAGGAGCGAGGCTATAGGAGGAAGCAGGAGCGAGGCTATCTATATGATACCATTCAATAGGCATCTTCGAATGGCAAGCATAGGCCTTATGTAATTCCCCGATAAGTATTACATGTATGGCTGTAATTAGCAAGACAATTACTGTAAAATGTTATATTTCAATGTTTATTTGCCCCATCATGTTGAAAACTGTGTAGATATTTTGGACATTTGGGAGATTTTCTGTGTGAGGGGTAGGGTGCACTAATTTTTAAAATGTAATATTACTACTTTATTATTTTGTTCTTTAGAAATTTTGCGTACCTAAGATATTTGCACTTAGGGCAACCACCCCTGTCCCTCCACCGCCACAATATGCCACGCTGCCCCTCCCTCTGACCCAAATACTTCCTTTTTTCTTTCTGTTTAATACAATGTTGTATAATTTATTTTTGTACTTCGAAAATTTGTTTTAATCATTTTGAATATTTGTGTGTATATAACAACATGAATGGAAAACGGACTTGCATTTGTTCAGTCAAATAAAGAGAAATACATGAAAAAAGAAAGAAAGAAAGAAAGAAAAGGTGAATACTGCCCTAAGTAGTCTAATACGATGAGGGGACGAACCTGACAACCCAGGCAGTCACCCTGCAGCCAAGCCGGCTGATTTGAGTCATGTGATCATGGTGTGGGACTGTGGGTGCACTTAATACTAAAGAGGTAAATTATGGATAGACAGACATATAGCTCAAATTTCGAGTTTTGTTTTTGTTCAGAACTTGACAATTGCCTTTCCCCCGTAAAGGGCACCTGTTATGCACCAAACAACTTGTGCTAATTAGATTATGCATACGGTTTTATCTATACATTGTGCTCGCAGTTTTGCAAGCAAATGTATAGGTTAGGAAAAACCTATTTAAACATAGGCTTTTCTCCCAGCTGTCAATCATTGCCTCAGCATGCTGAAACAGTGACTGATAAAGGAGAGCAGAAACGACCCACAGGATGTCCTTCTGCACTCCTGCCATAGCAACCACAGCATTTAGGAACCGATTGATGTGGTGGCACGCCGTTCCTGTTTGCGGTGTCTCACTTATCCTAATAAATACATTTGAAGATACATGGAGTGCCTGGATCCTCTTTCTACCACTGATATCTGTTTCAATGCCAGCATGTTCTTAATGAAGATAGCATGCCAACGTCACTGACGAGAATTCCCCTGATTGGAGCGGTGTCCCAAGCAGCAATATCAAAGAAGACTTCAGGAGAAGTGCAGGCGGAGGATGGCCAGGTGGTGGGTGTTACATGAAGAGTAACACCCACGAAGCGGCACAGGAATAGGGGGAAGGTGAGTAAATCTGTATATTTTACTTTGAATACACCATGTATTTTTGTTATATAGAGTGCAGTCAATGTATATGGGAACGATTTCCGACAAGTAAATTTGTCAAGGGAAAGAGCTTTCTTGAAGTCCCAGCGCCTGTTAGTGAATGGGAGCAGCTAGTTCATTGACTGAACACCTGAAACCACATTCCCCACATATACCCCACTCCCTTTAGAATGTAAACTCACTGAGCAGGCCCTCAATCCCTCTGTTACTGTGTCACTATACCCCACTCCCTCTAACATGTAAACTCACTGAGCAGGCCCTCAATCCCTCTGTTACTGTGTCACTATACCCCACTCCCTCTAACATGTAAACTCACTGAGCAGGCCCTCAATCCCTCTGTTACTGTGTCACTATACCCCACTCCCTCTAACATGTAAACTCACTGAGCAGGGCCCTCAATCCCTCTGTTACTGTGTCACTATACCCCACTCCCTCTAACATGTAAACTCACTGAGCAGGCCCTCAATCCCTCTGTTACTGTGTCACTATACCCCACTCCCTCTAACATGTAAACTCACTGAGCAGGCCCTCAATCCCTCTGTTACTGTGTCACTATACCCCACTCCCTCTAGCATGTAAACTCACTGAGCAGGCCCTCAATCCCTCTGTTACTGTGTCACTATACCCCACTCCCTCTAACATGTAAACTCACTGAGCAGGCCCTCGATCCCTCTGTTACTGTGTCACTATACCCCACTCCCTCTAACATGTAAACTCACTGAGCAGGCCCTCGATCCCTCTGTTACTGTGTCACTATACCCCACTCCCTCTAACATGTAAACTCACTGAGCAGGGCCCTCGATCCCTCTGTTACTGTATCACTATACCCCACTCCCTCTAACATGTAAACTCACTGAGCAGGACCCTCATCCCTCTGTTACTGTGTCACTATACCCCACTCCCTCTAACATGTAAACTCACTGAGCAGGGCCCTCAATCTCTCTGTTACTGTGTCACTGTACCCCACTCCCTCTAACATGTAAGCTCACTGAGCAGGCCCTCAATCCCTCTGTTACTGTGTCACTGTACCCCACTACTGAGCCCCTCAATCCCTCTGTTACTGTGTCACTATACCCCTCCCTCTAACATGTAAACTCACTGAGCAGGCCCTCAATCCCTCTGTTACTGTCACTATACCCCACTCCCTCTAACATGTAAACTCACTGAGCTATCCCTCACTCCCCCTCCCTCTAACATGTAACTCACTGAGCAGGCCCTCAATCCCTCTGTTACCGTGTCACTATACCCCACTCCCTCTAACATGTAAACTCACTGAGCAGGGCCCTCAATCCCTCTGTTACTGTGTCACTATACCCCACTCCCTCTAACATGTAAACTCACTGAGCAGGGCCCTCAATCCCTCTGTTACTGTGTCACTATACCCCACTCCCTCTAACATGTAAACTCACTGAGCAGGACCCTCAATCCCTCTGTTACTGTGTCACTATACCCCACTCCCTCTAACATGTAAACTCACTGAGCAGGTCCTCAATCCCTCTGTTACTGTCACTATACCCCACTCCCTCTAACATGTAAACTCACTGAGCAGGGCCCTCAATCCCTCTGTTACTGTGTCACTATACCCCACTCCCTCTAACATGTAAACTCACTGAGAAGGGCCCTCAATCCCTCTGTTACTGTGTCACTATACCCCACTCCCTCTAACATGTAAACTCACTGAGCAGGCCCTCAATCCCTCTGTTACTGTGTCACTATACCCCACTCCCTCTAGCATGTAAACTCACTGAGCAGGGCCCTCAATCCCTCTGTTACTGTGTCACTATACCCCACTCCCTCTAACATGTAAACTCACTGAGCAGGGCCCTCAATCCCTCTGTTACTGTCACTATACCCCACTCCCTCTAACATGTAAACTCACTGAGCAGGCCCTCAATCCCTCTGTTACTGTGTCACTATACCCCACTCCCTCTAGCATGTAAACTCACTGAGCAGGGTCTCAATCCCTCTGTTACTGTGTCACTATACCCCACTCCCTCTAACATGTAAACTCACTGAGCAGGACCCTCAATCCCTCTGTTACTGTGTCACTATACCCCACTCCCTCTAACATGTAAACTCACTGAGCAGGGCCCTCAATCCCTCTGTTACTGTGTCACTATACCCCACTCCCTCTAACATGTAAACTCACTGAGCAGGGCCTCAATCCCTCTGTTACTGTGTCACTATACCCCACTCCCTCTAACATGTAAAATCACTGAGCAGGGCCTCAATCCCTCTGTTACTGTGTCACTATACCCCACTCCCTCTAACATGTAAACTCACTGAGCAGGGCCCTCAATACATCTGTTAC
>OW240913.1:370683177-370707862 GCA_933207985.1 Pelobates cultripes | reverse complement strand
CATATGTCAGGTGTCAATCCATATCCATTGTGATTTAGGAATGTTAGGTGATTTATGTCTTTTATGGATTAAGACCAGACTCTGCATCAACTGTGTAATTTTCCATGGGAGTTTTGCCATGGATCCCCCTCGGGCATGCCACAGTCCAGGTGTTAGTCCCCTTGAAACAACTTTTCCATCACTATTGTGGCCAGAAAGAGTCCCTGTGTGTTTTAAAATTCACCTGCCCATTGAAGTCTATGGCGGTTCGCCCGGTTCGCCGGTTCGCGAACATTTGCGGAAGTTCGCGTTCGCCGTTCGCGAACCGAAAATTTCGGGTTCGCGACATCACTAGCTACCACTAGAGTGGAAGCACTGCATTCAAAAGTGACCAAAGCATCAGCCAGGAAGCATAGGAACTGAGAAGTGGTCTGTGGTCACCACCTGCAGAACCACTCCTTTATTGGGGGTGTCTTGCTAATTGCCTATATTTTCCACCTGTTGTCTATCCCATTTGCAAAACAGCATGTGAAATTGATTGTTGTTAAGACACCTCTAGTGTTTTTAAGCCAAACCGCCGTTTAGTAGACCTTCCCCGGCTGCAGTACAGTCTCCGTTCGCTTAATCTGTAATATACGAACCAAATGCAGGGGAAGCGGCAATCTCCCGAACGAGATCCGTGAACGGCTCCAAACTCCCGAACGGCAATACACGAACTGCTGGTAACCGTCGAACAGCAATATTCACCAAGCGGCTTTCGTTCCATCCAGCAGTCTCTAAACGTGAAGAAGAAATCCCCCCAATAACGAGACAGAAGCTCCGCATTGAGGGTCAAACAGAATCTGGCTTTACTGTGGGCTACCTGCCCGCATTTATGCAGGTCTCCCACTTGGTGGACACTCCCCTAGGGGACCAAATGGGAGACTTAAATTACAGACAGATCTGGGGACATCCCAGACACACAGTCACAGATTTTACCCACAGTGCATTATGATTCCCTCCCCTCTGCCCTGGAGTTAATTACCAAGTAACTCAATTAACTCCAGGACAAAGCCAGTCGCCATCTTAGACATAAAATAATAAAAGACATAAAAATACATAACTACATAAAAACTGAACATTTCCCATTCGTATTACATGTCCCCAGATAGCCTGGATCTGAGTGCATACTATTAGCGAATAGCGCTCAGATCCCACACACAGTTCAATCGCCATGGAGTCAAAGTTCTTACAGTCTTTCGGTATACGAATGACTCCATGGGAAGGCTATCTGGGTTAAGTCTTTTCGTATGCTCTCAATCTCCCGAACGGCCGGTGTTCGCATGCTTTAGTGGAGGCAGCCAGGCGTTCCGTTGTTTCAGCGGTGTTCGGCAGAAAAAGTGTCCGTTTTCAGTTCCATAGAAATAGAGCCAAACACCGCTGGGCATTCGCTTGATTTAAAATGGCCGCTGCCTCGTGGTCGACATATGAACGACGACCACCCTGAATTCGGTTTAATTGAGAAGTGTCTGCGGTTAACCACACGTTCTAATTGGGATCACTTCGTTAACCAGCAGCACACTCCTCACTTGGGTGGCCGTTCGTTCGGCAGGTTTGTTCGGGAAAAAGAGTCATTCGAATGGCTGGGCCATAGAAACCAGCCATTAATACGAACGGGGGACAAACAGACAAACGTAGTAAAAATCCAAGCAGACAGATGGTTCTGTCACAATTGTCACTCAGTGTTGCTTCCTAAGTGGACAGTTTGATTTCACAGAAGTGTGATTGACTTGGAGTTACATTGTGTTATTTAAGTGTTCCCTTTATTTTTTTGAGCAGTGTATATATATAAATATAAAATTAATATATGACATTTTGCACATTTCATTGTTTTTGCTATATATATATATATTTTTTTTTTTATGAATGATCTGATGTAAGCGTGTTGCACTTTAAGACTAATTGGCGCCAATGTTTTTATTGGTAAACACAAACATATTGGTGAAAGAGAAATCCTGCAATGAGTGGGGCAATGTCGAACCTTAGAAAGGCATCAAAAAATCATAGGTAGAACTGGTTTAGTGTTTGGCAAAAATTGGTTAGTACTAACACACACAGAGTTAATGCACAGCATAACGTAGTGATCAAGGCACGTGTCTAGTGCACAATCAGCGATACACAGCCTGTAATAGTCAAATAGCAGATTAAGGGGTTTTACTCCAATTATTTGGCCATGGTCACATAGGAAGCTGTTATACTGGTTGATCTTGAAAATACTGTGTGATTGGTGATGTCACTGCACGGCGCTGTAGCTGCGCTCCATAGCACTAATGCTTTATTCATAGGCAAGCTTTCATTTCTAAAGCCTTTCGCAAACTCCCTCGCCTCAACCCCCTGTCATCCCCTCTCTTCACGGATCAGACCTATCTTTGTAAATACTAAATACATTTGTTAGTAATGCTGAACTTTGTAGCAATTTACTCCGAGACCTGGCACATCAAACACAGAGCAAATCCCGGCAGACCGTCGGAAGATGCAAGTGTCTAAATTCACGGGAAAAGTGTAAATGTCACACTTTCAAGACATTTTATGAGGCACTCATAAATAAAAAATAATACAACATTAATCTAAAATCTCTGCGGTATTTAGACCTTGTGGTGTAGATGTGAACTTTGGTCGTTTAGAAAAAAAATTGGGAAAAATATATAATAATCGCCCAGTGGAGAGAAAGCAAGATGCAGGAAAATTTGCATTTCACCTGAGAAATTGCTACAATAAAACTATGCCTTCACTATTTCGGGCCATGTATTTTTATTGTTAGGGAAATAAATACCAATTATTCTGAATAATGGAGCACAACATGGTTTATTGTATGACCTGCATTCAATTAAACTTGCAGGTTCTTTTTTTATTCACTTCAAGAGACACAATAGGCAGGGACTGATCATCAACGCCCAATCCATTAAAGTATTAGACAAAAAACGAAAAGAAAAGGCTTTGCCTATTAAACTTCAGGGAGACTTTCTGTTCCATGACCTCATAATGGTTCAAACGTGTTATAATGCTTAGAGACGAGTTTAAAGAACATGCTGAGCTCCATAAATACTATATACGGCTACAGTAGTTATGGTGCAAGACGTGGCCTGGTGCCCTCCCTGAGTGATCTATTGAACCCTTTTAGTTAGAATGGCTTAAAAACTGTATTTCATTGATTATGGTGCATGGATTGTTCCTTTATGTTTGAACCCACACGTTAATTTTTCTTACAATATTAGGTGATTTTTAGGCATATAAATGGCTTTGAAGGATTTAAATCTGAGTTTTTTTCCACCAGCCAGGTTTTTTTATTACCAGCCAGGTTTACTCTCCTGCACCAGAGTCAAAAGAGTACAAACTTGCACAGTTTATGGTTGACCATGATTGGACCCTTTGGATCGTGAGGCATAAATTGTCCTAAAAGGCTGTGTTTTAGGGCAGAGTGTCATTATTACAGAAACCTGCAGACACATCAGATGGGAATCTGAATATTAAAACACCCGTGCCCGTCCTACTTTTCATAGTCCACATGGAATTGTGGGAGAACTCTGGAACCAGAGTCTCTCAGAGCGTCTGTATTCGAGGCTGTTTTTTCTAACTTTTAGTTGCGCATTTTCTTTAAAAATGGTTTCCACAATCAGTGAAATAACGTGGTGAACAGAGATCAGAAAATGTATCTCATATATATAAATAATGGCTCCTGATCAACAGGGAGGTGGACTAAAACATGAGAGGAATGTATTCCCAGATTTATCTTCCTTTCTATATTTCTTTTTAAAAACACGCCATAAAACCACTGTTTCGTAGATATACCCCACTGAATATGTGCATGCATTTTTGCTGCATGTGGGAATTAGGGGTATATCCCAAAAATCTTGCAAAAGCTGCAGTTCTTCTGGCTTGGAGTCATTATGATCCCGTGCCTTGTTCTTTAGTCCAGATTTCTGTACCAAGGAAATGACCAGCTCTGCAGGAAGGGGCAGGAATTGTGTTATCAAAAATGAAGGAAAGGTTTCATTAAGCCGGCTGGATAGCTCACAGGCCTAAGGGAACATGGGAGACAGGGAAGGTGCAGTTTAACGTAGGGCTTTGGATAGCTCAGTGTAGCTAACAGATGTAGGAATAAAACTTCCCTGGCTGACAAACAGGGAGGTGTTTCATAATTGATTGATTTTTTTCATTTTTTGCTGTTTGCGTTCAACTGCAATTTGCATTTTACTAATTTGTTGCACCAACACATATTATACATCGTTTTTTAAAGGACAGAAAGGACTTTAATTTGATGTAACACACATATATATATATATAAATGCTTATTTATTATAAAAAAATACAGAAAAATGTAAAAAAAATGAAAATTTTGTGTGTTTTTTTACAGTTTTTGCAATAATAATGTGTGCATAATTAGTGCAGGTTAAGGAAAGTAATTAAAAATAAATTCATTTAGTTGTTCTGATTTACAGAATATATAATGTGTCTGGGATTTTAAGTTTTTTTTGGTAGTTACAGGTCACAAAGCACAAGGAGTAAAATAGACTTTTAATGTGGAGCGATTTTAGAATTTGGTATGTTTGTCTTGTAACTTAATAACCATAAAAGAAAACAAAATTGCCACACAAAAGTATATATTTATATAAAGTAGACATCATAGGCTATTTACCTAAGGTTGTTTTGACACTTTCTACGTAGCCATTTCACCGCCAACCTCTGCTAAATATTGGAGTAAAATTGTGTTTTTTTTGGTTTTTGGCACACAAACAGAAATTCTCGTGTATATTTTGTAAAGTTGGTGTGTGCTATTCCTGTACAAAGTTTTATTTTGTGTTCAGTTACATCTGCTGAGTAAAATGACAACCCCATTGTATGTCTTTGGCACTATTTCGTGAAGTTACAATGCCATACAGGATACCTGTCCTTTTCAGTATTCACAGTAGAATTTTGAGAGATGGATTTAATGAGCCTTAGCTTCCATTTGGGGTATAACAGTTTGACTGTTCAAAAAACCCCCACAAAGGCCTACAATTTGTAAAAGTAGACACTCCAGGGTATCTTATAAGGTGCATATTGTGCCTTAACATGCCCCCATTTTTTCACCAATATATGCCAAAGTATGTGGTAAAAAATAATTTTGTGCAGTTTTTTACATACGGATTGCATTTTTGCTGGGCGTTTTGTATATTTCATATGTGCCACTAAGTTCAAACCTCCCAAATTATGCTCAGCTAAGTCTTCTGAGTAAAAAGAAACCCCAATGAATGTCTTTGGCACTATTTCGTGAAGCTACAGTGCCATATAGGAGACCAAGCCATATCCGTTTTTACCAAACTTTGAATTTTGACGCTGGCCCTATGTGCAATTTCCAAGCATCTTCGCAGGTTTTAAATTCAAACTACCCCACAAAGGCCTACCATTTCTTAAAGGAGACACCCTAGGGTGTTTCAAAAGGTATATTTTGAACCTTAGCATGGGATCATTTTTTCACTAGCTTGTACCAGATGTAGTGGTAATAAGCGTTTTTTCTGCCTTTTTGACATACAAAGTGAGTTTGCACAGTATATTTTGCAAGCCTTATGTGTGCTACGACTGTATAATACTTCATATGTTGCTCAGCTATGTCGGCTGAGTACAGCAATACCCCCGTATGTACCTTTGCCAGGTATGTGTGGACATCGGAGGGGCACATTTGGGACACAGCCATTCCAGTTTTTTTCAAACTTTGAATTTTTATGCTGTGCCTATGTCCCATTTTAGAGTATTTTACCAGGCTATATAATCCAAATACCCCATAAAGCCATACCATTTCTTAAAGAAGACATCCCAGGCTATATGAAAAGGCATATTTTGAACCTTTGCGTGGGATAATTTTTCCGCTAGCTTGTACCAAGTGTAGTGGTAATAAGCATTTTTTCTGCCTTTTTGACATACAAAGTGAGTTTGCGCAGCAGATTTTGCAAACCTTATGTGTGCTATGACTGTATAATACTTCATATGTTGCTCAGCTATGTCGGCTGAGTACAGCAATACCCCCGTATGTACCTTTGCCAGGTATATGTGGATGTTGAAGGGGCGCATTTGAGACGCAGCCATTCAGTTTTTTCTAACTTTGAAGTTTTACGCTGTGTCCATGTTCCAATTTGGAGTAGTTTAGACGGTTGGTTATTGAAACTTCCCCACAAACACATACTATTTATTAAAGAATACACCCTGGGGTAATTCAAAAGGCATATTTTGAACTTTGGCGTGGGATAATTTTTTCTCTAGTTTGTTCCAGGTGTAGTGGTAATGAGCATTTTTAAAATGTATTTTTTTACTTTTTTTTTACTTTTTTTTTACTTTTTAACTTTTGTTTTGTTTATTGTGATGAAGTGCCCTTCGCCACTTGTGCCTGGAGAGGATTGCTTGCCCGCCTCTTGCCCTGTGACTATGGCCCCTGGGATGTATTGCCCTTTAAAGACATGATTTGGGCATAATGGATTTGTGTTGTGCTGCTGCTGGCCCTTTAAGAACCATCTGGGGACATACTGTGGAGTTACTGGGTGGCCACCATTTCCTGTATCAGAAGCACATGGTGAGAACAATGGATGGCGGCCATTTTAACTCACAGACACTGTTTGGACTTTTCAACACGGTGCCATCTCGCCAGTATTTGGTGCACAGAGACATCGTGCAGTGGTTTTGGACTATACAGCAGGGGACACATTATAAAGTGATTGTTTTTCATTTAGCCTGTATATGTTCTGCAGAATCTGCATTAAACTGTATTTTCCAAAGTACTGAACGGATCTGGGTGAATTTTGGATATGTGGTTCACCCAGATCCCCCGGTTCCAAGGATATACTTTTTATGGGGTTATTGCATGTTTTGGGGTCCCTGTGTGTTTTATGAAACTGTATTATTTCTGGCCAGCAGATAATTGAGCTTTGTGTATTGTAGAAACTCAATTATCTAGCTTGGCCCAGAGGAGGAGTTTTGTGTTGCATAAATTGTGAGTTCTGTGTGCCAGTAAATCAGTCTTGTTCCAGCATTAAGCCTTGGCTCATGTTTGGGGGATTGGAGAAATACACTCTGGGGATTGCTATAATCACTATACTCCCCAGGGTATGATCACTAAGTTCTGCTAAGAGCTTGTTCCTGCTCTCTGGGGAAAGAGAGGTTCACCCACTGGAAGCTGGATCCTGGCCTTGGGTCCAGGGTGGGTGGAGACAGCAGAGACCCCAGCGCAGTTGCATCACTGGAAGTGGGGTCTGCAGTGCTGATGGTGTCGGTTGGAGTGCTTGGAGTCCTCGGTAAGCGCTAGGAGCATCGATTGGCGGAGGTACTCAGTCGGAGTGCCAGCGTTCCGTCACATTTGGTGGCAGCGGCGGGATGGCGTCCTAGTGCGAGAACCAGCAGCTCGGAGACACCGGTAACGTGTGGAGTTACGGATTTATAATTGAGGGCAACGCTAGCCTCTGTGCAGCATCCCTACCTGCAGCAACATGGAGCTAGCAAGACCCTGGACAGCAGCCAGTGAATTGCAAATCCGCCTGTCACAGTGCTATGAGGGTGCTGATTTCATGAAGGAAGTAAAGGCGCGGCTGGTCTGGTTTGGCCCAAATCCTTCAGATGAGGTGGTCCATCAAGTGATGCGCCTGTTGAGTGCTGAGAACCAAGACGCACGGAACTTCGAGTACCAACTGTGGAGTTTGGGGGTATTGACACCCCGTCTCCAGCGACAGAGTGAGTTACAGGGAGAGGAGAGCAGCGACCTCCCATCCCAGCGGCAGTGCACCGTACAGAGGGAAGAGACAACCGGTCTCTCTCCCCAGCGGCGGCCTGAGTTCCAGGAGGAGGTGATGGTAGATCCCTCCCCCGTACAGCAACCAGCGTCCTGGGGAGGGGAGGCAACCGGCCTCCCTCTCCAACAGCAGCCGGAGGTGGGCGACCTCATAGACTTGTCCTGGGGACACACAGAGATGGCAAGCGGAGATGGGACCGAAGTCTCTCTGCCAGCCCTACAGGGATGCTGGGCAGTCAGCCCAGGTCCCCAGCGGCAGTATAATATACAGGGAGAGGAGACAACTGGTCTCTCTCCCCAGCGGCGGCCTGAGTTCCAGGAGGAGGTGATGGTCGATCCCTCCACCTTACAGCAACCAGCGTCCTGGGGAGTGGGGGCAACCAGCCTCCCCCTCCAACAGCAGCCAGAGATACCGGGAGAGGGGGAAGACAAACCTAACCACACTGGCGCAGATGGGACCGCGGTCTCTGTGCCAGTCCTACAGGGAGGCTGGACGGGCGGTCCAGATCCCCAACCAACCCCGCAGGGATGCCAGGAGGAGGAGGTAAGCGAAACTTCCCCTCCCCAGCTACATCCCAACCGGGTCCTGGGGGAAGTGGATGAGCCTGCGATACCCACTGACACCCTCCCAGCAGAAGAGCTGGAATCTGGGAAGAGCTTTGTTAGCCTCTGCCCCCTCAAATCCCCTGTATCAGAGCCTGACTTACCACGGGTTACCCCAGTGGAAGAGCTGGCAGCAGGGCAGAGCGCCGCTGGCCTCTGCCCCCCAAGCAACACCAGCAGTTTGCCTAGCTGCACCAGGGAGACCGAGAGTGCTGCGCTGTCCCACTACAAACGTGAACCTACAGGCCAGTACCATTTATTGTGGGGGGGTTACTCTGCGTATTTTTCTTTGTGGGTGGGCTGCCCGACTAATCTAGGTACTGACCGGCAGAAGGTCAGGTACCTGTTTAGTCTTCCCCCCAAAGGGAAGATGTGTGACGAAGTGCCCTTCGCCACTTGTGCCTGGAGAGGACTGCTTGCCCGCCTCTTGCCCTGTGACTATGGCCCCTGGGATGTATTGCCCTTTAAAGACATGATTTGGGCATAATGGATTTGTGTTGTGCTGCTGCTGGCCCTTTAAGAACCATCTGGGGACATACTGTGGAGTTACTGGGTGGCCACCATTTCCTGTATCAGAAGCACATGGTGAGAACAATGGATGGCGGCCATTTTAACTCACAGACACTGTTTGGACTTTTCAACACGGTGCCATCTGCCAGTATTTGGTGCACAGAGACATCGTGCAGTGGTTTTGGACTATACAGCAGGGGACACATTATAAAGTGATTGTTTTTCATTTAGCCTGTATATGTTCTGCAGAATCTGCATTAAACTGTATTTTCCAAAGTACTGAACGGATCTGGGTGAATTTTGGATATGTGGTTCACCCAGATCCCCCGGTTCCAAGGATATACTTTTTATGGGGTTATTGCATGTTTTGGGGTCCCTGTGTGTTTTATGAAACTGTATTATTTCTGGCCAGCAGATAATTGAGCTTTGTGTATTGTAGAAACTCAATTATCTAGCCTGGCCCAGAGGAGGAGTTTTGTGTTGCATAAATTGTGAGTTCTGTGTGCCAGTAAATCAGTCTTGTTCCAGCATTAAGCCTTGGCTCATGTTTGGGGGATTGGAGAAATACACTCTGGGGATTGCTATAATCACTATACTCCCCAGGGTATGATCACTAAGTTCTGCTAAGAGCTTGTTCCTGCTCTCTGGGGAAAGAGAGGTTCACCCACTGGAAGCTGGATCCTGGCCTTGGGTCCAGGGTGGGTGGAGACAGCAGAGACCCCAGCGCAGTTGCATCGCTGGAAGTGGGGTCTGCAGTGCTGATGGTGTCGGTTGGAGTGCTTGGAGTCCTCGGTAAGCGCTAGGAGCATCGATTGGCGGAGGTACTCAGGCGGAGTGCCAGCGTTCCGTCACACTTATTAATTTTTTTTTAAACTTTCTTAAAACTTTTTTACAGATTTAACATTTTTCTAAGCTTTTTTTTTTACCGTTAACCCCTAACTAGCAGTAAGCAGCACTAACAGTAAATTCCCCATTTTCCCATAACTCCCACCCACCCAGGTAGCAAAATATATAGTTATAACATATTTAAATTAATTAATTAAGTAAATTGAACCCCTGAGGGTTAAAAAATAAATGAAAGTTAATCCTCAGGGGTTAAAAAAAATTAGATCACAGTATTTCTGTATTTGATCGCTGTAGGCAGTGATCGACTGGCAGGGAAGGGGTTAATTTTTATTTGGACTAGGTAAAGGGGGGTGCTTTTTGTATTTTTTACTTAAACGTTATAAAAACTTTTTTAAGCTTAATTTTTAACTTTTTAAAGTTTATTTTAAAACTTTTTTTAACGTTAACCCCTAGTTAGCCTAATGCCAAATCCCCAAATTCCCCACTAACTTCTACCCACCCCAGCTAGCTAAATATATAATTTTAAAATATTTTAATTAATTAATTAAATAAATTTAACCCCTGAGGGTTAAAAAAAAAAAGAATTAACCCGCAGGGGTTAAAAAAAAATCAGATCATAGTAAAATGTAATCCCTGCCAATTGATCACTGTAGTCAGTGATCAATTGGCAGGGAAGGGGTTAATTTTTTATTTTTTTTTAAATGGGTAAAGGGGGGGTGGGACTTTAAATTAACTTTTTTTTTTTTTTACAGCAGGGGACAGGATCAGCACTGTTCCGGCTCCCTGCACTTCACACAGAACCAGGAAGTGCAGGGAGGCGGAAGGTGAGTATACAGAGCACATGTGCTCGCTCTGACTTGTGGTCAGAGCGAGCACATGTGCTGGGCAGCCTGACCGGGTGCTCCCGGTATGCCTCTAATGCAGAGGCACACCGGAGCACCATTAACCCCGCGATCGCCGCGATAATTTTACCACGTGACGGACGTCATTAAGGGTCTCCCATCTGTGATGGACCTTGTCCGTCACCCGTCCTTAAGAGGTTATAGAGCGCCGTCAAATTCCGCAGCGCTTTACAATGGGTGGACGAACAGACATGTAGTTGTAACCAGACAAGTTGGACACACAGTAACAGAGGGATTGAGGGTCCTGCTCAATGAGCTTACATGCTAGAGGGAGTGGGGTAAAATGACACAAAAAGGTAAGGATAGTATTAGACTAGTGACAGTTGCAGAAGAGGAATCAGTCAGGAGCTATCAGTTTAATTGATACGCTTTTATGAAGAAGTGGGTTTTTAACGATTTTTTGAAGGAGTGGAGACTGGGTAAGCATCTAACGGAGGAGGGAAGCGAATTCCACAGGAACGGTGCAGCCCTCGAGAAATCTTGAAGGCGAGCATCAGAGGTGGGAGTACGGACAGAAGATAGACGTAAGTCTTCAGCAGATCGTAAGGGCCTAGACGGGACATACTTGTGTATAAGTGAGGATAGATAGGTGGGAGCAGCATTATGTAGAGATTTGAAAGCAAGAACCAGAATTTTAAATTGGTGCTCTATATTTTATAGGAAGCCAATGTAGGGACTGACAGAAGGGTGAGGCATGGGAGGTGCGGGCAGACAGGAAGATGAGCCTCGCCGCCACATTCATTATGGACTGTAACGGCGCTAGTTGGGAGCACGTAAGACCACTGAGAAGCGGATTACAGTTGTCAAGGCGAGAAAGGACATGTAATGGACCAACACCTTAGTCGCATCTGGCGTTAAGTAGGGGCAGATGCGCGCAATGTTTTTGAGATGGAAATGACAGGATTTGGCAATAGATTGAACATGAGGCTTGAAGGAGAGGTCAGAGTCAAAGAGAACACCTAGGCAGTGAGCCTGCGTGGTGGAGCTGATGGTAGCACCGTTGACTTGGAGGGAGACAGACACAGGAGTAACAACACTTGAGGGAGGAAAGACCAGAATTTCAGTTTTGGTCAAGTTTAGTTTAAGGAAGTGGGCAGCCATCTAGTTAGAAACAGCAGAGAGGTAGTCAGAGACACTAGTCAAGAGGGACGGGGAGAGATCAGGAGAGGACAGGTAGATTTGCGTGTCATCTGCATAGAAATGATATTGGAAGCCAAAGGAGCTTACCAAGTGAGGCAGTATAGATGGAGAACAGTAGGGGACCAAGGACTGAACCTTGGGGGACACCAACAGAGAGGAGTTGGGGAGAAGAAGCAGAGCCAGAGAAAGAAACACTGAAAGAGCGCTGGGAGAGGTAGGAGGAGCACCAGGAGAGAGCAATATCTTGTGGACCGATATTGCGGAGTATGAGAAGAAGCTGTTGATGATCAACAGTGTCAAATGCCCAGACAGGTCAAGGAGAATTAGGATAGAGTAGTTACCACGAGATTTTGCAGCAAGTAGATCATTGGATACTTTGGTCAGTGCCGTTTCTACAGAGTGCTTAGCGCGGAAACCAGACTGAAGCGGGTCTAGCAGAGAGTTATGTGTGTGGAGTGGTTTTTAAAATATATGGAATAAAGGTTTTACTTTTATTTTTTGAGGAGTGCAATTTTGCCATCATCAGTTAGAAACTACAGTCAATATCTTTTCGGGTACAAGTCTTCTGGTAAAAGAGCATAATGTTCGCTGTAAGTGACGCTGCATGTGACTGTCTGATTAGAGGCATATCCATCAAATGAATAAAGCTAAACGGTGGGAGGGCTTGCAAGAAGAAAGCTCGTGCAACTGCTCCCCATGCCATAAAATACAGAATTTGTAGACTAAAGCCTCACACCATGTTTGGACGGATGTAAATAGTGTACCTGTGCTCGGATGTCTGTTGGCGGTGTTATAGATCCAATTTGATCTTTGTTATATTCAGGGGTACCCAAATTGTTACAAGTGTAATTGGATGGATTTAAAACAGATTGTCGCCCTAAAAGCTGGCCCCATTTGGGCTAGAATAATTGCTAAATATACTGATGTCCATGAAGATAAGCTCAGAAGAAGCAACATGGAACAGTCCACCAGACTGCTTATTAACTGCTTCATGGATGGTCTCCACATACCCATAAGGACTGGTCTCCAAAATGCTGGACCTGAGTTGAGAAGTTTAACCTATGGTGATCTGGTAAAGGTGGCTATGGGATCGCAAGCCAATTTAAATACTAGAAAGAGGAGCACACCTCTAATGGCACTATCTGTCCATAGAGCTGGTGGAGACAGAAGGCAGGTAGACTGCTGAAATTATGTACATGACGTTCATCCCTATGTCTTATCTGTACTCCCTTCACCCTTTAACTCGCTCCCAACTACTGTTCTATGTGTATTAGCACGTAAGCACTTACTTTTTAATGTATAATACACACACTGTATTATACACATCCTGATAAAATAAACGAGAGAGGCTTATTTTGATAACCAACACGCGTCTGGTGTCTAATTCACACTCCTCAAAGTGCACTTGTAACAATTTGGGTTCCTCTGAATATAACAAATATCAAATTGGATCTATAACAGCGGTGTCTTGGGATGTCTGTTGGCTGTGTGTTTTGAGTTATCTGTTGGAGGTGTGTTCGGATGTCTCTGGGTGGTGTGTTGGGATGTCTGTTGGCTATGTGTTGGAATGTCTGTTGGTCATCTGTTGGTGTGTCTATTGGCGGTGTATCGGGATGTATGTTGGTGTTTGCATGTCTGTTTGAGGTGTATTGGGATGACTGTTGGCAGTGTGTTTGGATGTCAGTTTGAGGTGTGTTGGGATGTCGGTTGGCAGTTTTTTGGGATGTCTGTTGGCGGTGTTTTGGGATTTCTGATGGTGGTGTGTTGGGATGTCTGCTGGCAGTGTGTTGTGATATCTGAATTGTGTTGGAGTGTCTATTGGTGGTGTATTGCAGGGCCGTCTTTAACATGCAGGATCCTCATTATTAACCTCTTGTTCTTGTCAAAACTTGTAATAGATTGTCTCATAAAGTAGCCAAGCTCTGACTGTAGGTGAGTTAGACAATGTTTCCAGGTTCTTGTGTTTCAGTTGCTGCAGTTGGAAGTTTAGTGACTAGTCCTGGCATGGTATACGTGTGTCCAAATGAAGGCAGTGAGTTACACAGGTAACAGGTTGCTCTTAGCTGACCTTTGCTCCTTGTAAATGCCATCAATCAGAGATGTCATTATTTTTAAACTAAAGAGCTGTTTAAGTAAAAACTGCAAGTGCGCATACATTAACATTGCTTGCAATATGTCAAAAGTTCATTTTTCACTATAGTTTCCCTTTAAATGTATTATATTTCTGTTATTGCTGAGTCAGTGCTGCTACAAATGCTAGCACGATAAAAGTGAAGAAAGACAAAATGTTTCAGAATAGTTCTTATTTACATCACTGCGACAAGAAACTATAGGTTGCCACATCCTTTCTAGTTAGCTATTGTGAGGACTGGGCAATCTCAGTGTATTAACATGCTGGCACTATCTGTCCTATATAACATTGTCTTTCACCGAAGATCAGAGGTTTATGAAGTGGAACATTCCATAATTTTCCAATCCAAGCATGATATGCGTTTTTAGTTTCCCCTTACTACATACTGACCTCCGAAGATGTTCTTCAAGAAAACACGTTAGAATGTCACCCTAGGAGAAGCGAAATATTAGGCTAATTATCGCTGTCACATGCTGTGGGTCAGTAACATCCACAAGCGACACAACAGGCAGGTATCTCACGCCCTGTCGATTTCCTGAGACCATTTATCACAGTCAGACTGCTAGAGAAACATTCTCAATAGAGGTTAACACTCTCTCAAAGATCCATCTATCCAGAGGCTTTTCAGAGCTATATTTGGAAAGGAAATTCTCTAAAATGATAGAGCACATCGAGGGAACAGCACATTCTGCTGAGTCGGATTCATTTGCTCTGAAAGATTTCGCTTGTCACCTGCCCATTGAGCTTATATTTATGGGAAAGGACCAAGTGTACGGTCAACCCAAAAAAAAAAAAGAAAATGCTTTGATGGCTCATTTAACACAGAGGTTTGCAGGCCAGCAAAATAGACTTAAAGGGGAAAAAAGTAATTATAGTTCTGGAAAGTGCTGAATTTAAAAATCTGCATATTATATAAAGACAATCTGGAATTGTTCACTAAATAGTGAATTATGTTGAGCTAACAAACACTTAGAATAAAATACCTGAGTTGGAAGAAATGTAAACACATAATTTCACAGGTTATTCAGTAAACACAGAATTAAATCTTTTTGTCGAAGTAGGTTAAAAGGTCCAAGCTCTTACTACTGCTGGCTGGATAATTATTCTATATCAGCTCTTTTAGCTGTGATTTTATTATTTGGATTTAATTTGCGAAAATTCAGAGTTTAGTGGATAACCCAGTCAAAATTGACACGCCTCATGGAGCTATCACAGTTATTAACAGACACACACAGATACATGGACACAGTGATAGACACAGAAAGGCAGACACAGACATGCAAGAGCACATTGTGTGTATGGCTTGTAGTGTGTGTGTTTGTGTGTGTATGCGATATAGTGTGTGTACTGAGAATGCCATGTGCGTAGTTTATTTAAAGAAAGGAAAATAACAAGTTCATTAAAACCTCTTTCTGTTTACCTTAAGGGAGGGAGGGGCAGTGCATAGCTAGGGGGGGGCAGCATGGGCCGTATACAGCGGCAGGGCCATTGATTGGCCTTTGCAAGCATGGTAATGTGTCTTTGGGGGCCGGGTCAGCGGCGCTTTAATAGCGCGACCTGGCCACTTTAATGATGTCAGCGCTAGGAGAAAGTGACAGCCAGTCGGTCACTCCTCCCAGCTATCAAAGACCCACACCGAAGAAAGACAGTAAGGAGGGGGCGGAGAGGAGGGGAGCCCAGCCTGGGAGATCATCTGACTACCAACATTCTGTGCCAGCTTAACTAACCTCAGGAAAGCCACTCTCTTACACCCTAAAGTTAGGAAACATGATTGTGGCTAAACATGTACAATATGCATGTGTGTATATTTGTGTGTCAATGTGTGTATCTGTGTGTCAGTGTGTGTATGTGTGTGTGTGTGTGTGTGTATCTGTACACCAGAGTGTTTATCTGCATGTGTGTCTGTGTGTGTATATATGTGTGTCTGCGTATCTGCATATGTCTGTATGTGTATCTATCTGTGTATATGTTTATCTGTTTGTCTGTGTTTCTGCATGTGTCTGTATGTGAATCTGTTTGTCTGTGTATCTGCTTGTTTCTCTATGTGTATTTGTGTTGTGTGTCTGTGTATTTTTTCTGTCTGTATCTATCTCTTTGTCTTTGTATGTATCTGTGCATTTATCTGTCTGGCTGTATGCATATCTGTGTGTTTGTATCTATCTGATTGTCTGTATGTGTATCTGAGTGTCTGAGTATCTATATTTTTGTCTGTATGCAAATTGGTGTGTTTGTATCTATCTGTTTGTCTGCATGTGTATATCTGTGTGTCTGTGTACTTGCATGTGCTTGTATGTGTGTCTGTGTATTTATCTGCATATGTATATGTGTGTCTGCATGTGTATGTGTATCTGTGTGCGTCATTGTTTGTATTTGTATGAATGTCATTCTGTGTATCGGAATGTGTGTAATTCTGTGTATCTGCATGTGTTAGTGGGTGTCTTTGTATTTGCATGAGTATCAGTGTGTGTATCTGTGCATACACCTCAGCATTTAAACTCCAACACTGCACACAAATACACCCCTGCATTCAAATGTTAACACTACATACAGACACACCCCTATATTCAAAGGCAAACATTATACACAAGTACACAAGTACATAACTACATACACACACACACACACACACACACACACACACACTCCATAGGAAAACATGTGTACATTCAAACAAAAACTTGACCGGTGTATAGTCGCCATATGGACAGTCGGAACCTAGGACAAAACCCCCACATACCTAACCCAATAACACACTGACACTAGGGTATATGGGTAAAATTGTCCACAGCTTTTATTAACCATTATAATAATAAATATAATAAGTTTATTATTAGTAATAACAGTCATAACAATATAATAATAATTTAACATATAAACATGGGTCATTGCCCCCATACTCCGCCCTCGCATCCGCATCCTTCTTTTAATATAGCGGGTAATGACCCCAACAAACTAACACATATATATCTTTAACAATTTGCAACCTTACTCCAACATAACAATTTAAGTGCCAACCATGAATAACCACGGCAGGGGTATACCCGGATACCCCTACCCCACCAGGTTCTGAGCCACCTCCAGGACTTGAAACCTACCAACCACCAGTGACCACAATTTCCATGTCCATGACGTTCCTCATGGGAGCCTATTTCCTCTTCCTCGACTCCCTATCCCGCCACGGGCTCAGACCTTGACCCCTTAAGCTGTCTGAGCTCCGCCACCCCGGAGAAAGAGTGCCCTTTGCATCCCCTCCTGTAACCCCAGGTTCAGCAGGTCCCAACCTACTGCTGACAGGTGAACACCATCCGGGTGATAATACCCTGGCAAACCACCTTCCAATTCCCCGTGCCTCACCACTACCCCTCCCAACTTCCTCACGAAGCTCGCCATCAGGCTGTTAACCTTACCCCTACATCTGTCCAAGGCCGCAGGGTCTCGTGCGTGCCTCCAGTGTCGCCGCGGGACCATCTCTGACCACACCAACATCACCCCGGGAAGCAGATCGACCAGCCTGTTAAGGTCCTGTTTCATCCATTTGACTAGCCTCCGTTGCGGGATGAGGCCCAAGTCGTTTCCCCCTGCATGCAGTACCAACATGTCGGGCCTCACCCCGCCTGCCACCATTCGGAACACCGCCCCGCACACGTTCCTCCAGCAATATCCCCTGTACCCGAGCCATCGCACCGCCAACTGGTCCTTTGGAAAGCCCAGCTGCTGGCCTTGCGCTCGAGCTACAGTCCTCCTGGCGGCCCAGAAGACAAAGGAATGGCCCACGATCCAAGCGACATGACCTGGGGAAGGAGGAAAGACAGAGTATAAATACCCCCCCGTGCCCACCGGAGTCCCCCACGGGCCCCGGCTAGCGATCCAATAAACCCAAGTGAATGTACGAGCGAAACCGGACAGACTCCCATCTCCCGATCCTCTTGACCAGCTCGTCCCCAAGCCCCAAGCGCGCAGCTTCCGTGGCCGCCCCAATGCGAAAGGAGTGGGTGCCGTAGGTGCTCGCACATAACCCCAACCGGAAAACTTTATTGAATTGGAAGCAAGAGAGCGACGAGCCGTCCGCATGCACCAAGAGCGACCCGTCCACTGCCGGCCTCTGCTCCAAGTATTGCGTTACCGCAGCCACCGGACACAAGGTGGAACCTGGTAGGGTACCCAGGGTCACGTCCCTGCCTGCCCCCTGGATGTCCGTCTTTGACCTGGCCAGGTGTACCACCAACTTCCCTCCGAGTGTGCGAACCCCCGATGCCTGTATACCCCCTGACGCCGACCGCATGGCGCTTACCAATTCCCCAATCCTAAAGGCCCCGAAAAAGGCCAGAAGGAATGCCGCCCTAAACAGAGACACCTCAAACCCATTGAAGCAGATTTCGGGTAAGGCTTGGACTCAGCACCCGTACCGACACCGGGCGTCTTGCGTCCGGAACCCTACGGCCCCTCCGATAGCCCTTTAGAGCCTGCCTGATAACAAAAGCCTTGGTAAGGTCTTCCCCCCCCGTGGAGCTTGAACCAAAAGGCCATTGCAGCCATGGTCCTGTCCACCACTGCCGGAGACGCGCCGCCCGCCAACAAGTGGAAGGTGAACCACAGGAAGGCGTCCAGCGGCGGATCCCCTGTTGCTCGCCTACCCAACCCTTCCCAGGAACGCTCCCATGCACCCCAGACCTTATTGTAGGCGGCCCAGGTGGCCGGCGCGAGTGAAGCCTTCACGAGTCCACCCAAGCAGGGGACTAACTGTAACACCTCGTCCAGCGCCTCCGGGGCCACCGTCCGAAACCTGGACCAATGAAAATGAGACAGAGCGTCAGCCACCTCATTCAAGTACCCCGGCACATGGCGCGCGCGAAAGACCACATTAAGGGACATGCACAGCAAGACAAATCGCCGCAATAACGTCACCACTGGCCTTGATGCCGCCGACTGGTTGTTAACCGCATGCACCACGGACATGTTGTCCCAGAAAAAGACCACTTTCCGGTCCCGCAAGCTATCCACCCACAGAGCCAACGCTACCACCAACGGGAACAATTCCAGGAAAGCCAAGTTACGCATGAGGGGGCTCCGCCCCCACGCCACCGGCCACTTTTCCGCGCACCATCTCCCACCGAAGTAGGCGGGGCCTCAACCACAGGGCCTACAGGCCTGCTGCTGCTGCTGCCGCCCGCTGCCTCCAGACCGTCGGTGCCTCCCTCCTCCAGTCCTGAACCAGGACTTAGGCGCCGTGGGGGCCTCCTGGCCCGCGTTGGCCTTCCTCCGCTGCCATCCCTTCCTGCCGCCGTCAGGAGCTGGTCCAGCTGGGCCCGCACCCAGCCCGCGCCCTGTCGCAGCGCCACCACCCGGACTCCAGCCAGCAACCTCTCCACGTCTCCAGTAGACCAACCCCTTACTCCCACAATCCACCAGTCCTGGCCGCCTCCTCCTAAGCCCGCCTCCTAACCCTGTCAAGGCCATCCTCCGCTAAGTTGTGCTTTGCCTCCTTGGGGCTACAGAACAGTGCTAAACACAACCATGCAAATGGTTGATTCCAAGCTGGCAAAGCATTGTGGGACATATTACTGTGAGTATTATTGCTGTGGAGCTCTGGTATACATCCAGTCACATTACTGGGAGTATTATTACTGTGGAGCTCTGTTACACACTCAGACACATTACTGGGAGTATTATTGCTGTGGAGCTCTGTTATACACTCAGACACAGTACTGGGAGTATTATTGCTGTGGAGCTCTGTTATACACTCAGACACATTACTAGGAGTATTATTGCTGTGGAGCTCTGTTATACACTCAGACACATTACTGGGAGTATTATTGCTGTGGGCTCTGTTATACACTCAGACACATTACTGGGAGTATTATTGCTGTGGAGCTCTGTTATACACTCAGACACATTACTGGGAGTATTATTGCTGTGGAGCTCTGTTATACACGCAGACACATTACTGGGAGTATTATTGCTGTGGAGCTCTGTTACACACTCAGACACATTACTTGGAGTATTATTGCTGTGGAGCTCTGTTATACACTCAGATACATTACTGGGAGTATTATTACTGTGGAGCTCTGTTACACACTCAGACACATTACTGGGAGTATTATTGCTGTGGAGCTCTGTTATACATTTAGACACATTACTGGGAGTATTATTGCTGTGGAGCTCTGTTATACATTTAGACACATTACTGGGAGTATTATTACTGTGGAGTTCTGCTATACACTGAGACACATTACTGGGAGCATTATTGCTGTGGAGCTCTGTTATACACTCAGACACATTACTGGGAGTATTATTGCATTGGAGCTCTGTTATACACTCAGACACATTACTGGGAGTATTATTGCTGTGGAGCTCTGTTATACACTCAGACACATTACTGGGAGTATTATTGCTGTGGAGCTCTGTTATACACTCAGACACATTACTGGGAGTATTATTGCTGTGGAGCTCTGTTATAGACTCAGACACATTACTGGGAGTATTATTGCATTGGAGCTCTGTTATACACTCAGACACATTACTGGGAGTATTATTGCTGTGGAGCTCTGTTATACATTTAGACACATTACTGGGAGTATTATTGCTGTGGAGCTCTGTTATACACTCAGACAAATTACTGGGAGTATTATTGCTGTGGAGCTCTGTTATACACACAGACACATTACTGGGAGTATTATTGCTGTGGGGCTCTGTTATAGACTCAGACACATTACTGGGAGTATTATTGCTGTGGAGCTCTGTTGTACACTCAGACACACCAACAATATGGAGCTCCTAGAAAATAGGGATTAGAATAGAAAAGAGGGACAGAGGGATATGTAGACAAAAAAGAGACTGTTCCTCCTTAATAGGGACAGTTATAGGTATGGATATGTCTATGCTGGAGCTGTGTGAGCACAAACAACTCATGATGTCTGAGGATTGTAGTCAACTATTGTTGTCAGACAGTTAAACCAATCGCTATTGTGTAATAAAATAGTGTTTCAAAGAGTTTAATGCAGTTTATTTTAATGAATTGTCACTGAGTACGACCATTGATTAAACTATATTAAATCAATCATTAGCGTGTTTTAATTACCAGCCAACCCTCTGACGGACATTGCGGTATCGCAGCGTCTTTTTAAGGCTATACGCCATTAATACAGGAGACTGTCAGCCATATGTCCTTTAAAGTGGTCCAGGACATTAGTCACCATTCCTGAGACATCCTGGAGATATTATAATGGACTGCAGTGAGACTTTAAACTCCAAAATTAATCAAAAGTGACAAATAATGTTTAAATATCGCTGCACATCGCCATGTTTGGCTTTAGATAGTAGTAAACATGTGCCGACTCCTCTGTGTGTTTCCATGACCAGATAGTGCAGATAATGGGAGTATTCTGCTATTATACTGAAACACAATGCAGGCAGCATTACCAGAACACAGTTTATATCTTGAAAGGGAGGTTAGATGACTTTGTGATTCTGTCTTGTAATAGAGAAATCCCTACTTTCAGTCCTTTAACTCCTGTTCATTTGTGGGTTTATCTATTTGTCCCTCTATAATTTGAACAAGCAGTATTGGTAGAGTAAATGTAACACTCGGCATAGCTGTATATTAAATGAGTAATAATGGGAATCCTGAGCTAAACTAAATCCTTACTTCATTGTCAGCTTCTCATACAGCTATGGAGCCGATTTAAAAAGACAACAAAATCGGAAACTTCAACTCACAGACCACAATTCCATGCAGTCTGTTACTAATTAACATAAAACAAATATGCTTATGAGATAAGATAAAGCTGCGGGAATCGTTTTTAATGTAAAATTATTCATTTGGACAGAAATGGCAATTACAGCAGAGGTTTAGGTACCATAACAACTGTATGCCAATATAGTAGATATGATACCAATAGATTGCAGATCACCGCTCACTTTAACTGGCAAAGCAGATTTTCCACTTCTGCAGAAATTACTATTATTCAACTTCCAGAGAAACTGCTATGTTTATGAATGGGTTAAGCCTTCCCCCAAAGCCTCTAGTGGCTGTCTCATTGGCAGCCACTAGAGGCGCTTGCGTGCTTCTCACTGTGATTTTCACAGTGAGAGCACGCAAGCGTCCATAGGAAAGCATTGTAAATGCTTTCCTATGCGACCGGCTGAATGCGCGCGCAGCTCTTGCATTCAGCTCAGGAGGAGGAACGGAGGAGAGCTCCCCGCCCAGCGCTGGAAAAAGGTAAGTTTTTACCCCTTTCCCACTTCCAGAGCTGGGCGGAAGGGGGTCCCTGAGGGTGGGGGCACCCTCAGGGCACTATAGTGCCAGGAAAACGAGTATGTTTTCCTGGCACTATAGTGAACTCTTTAATGGCTGTCTTCAAGAACAATCCTCTGTTACTGTGTCACCATACCCCACTCCCCCAACATGTAAACCTCACTGAGCAGGGCCCTCAGTCCCTCTGTTACTGTCACTATACCCCACTCCCTCTAACATGTAAACTCACTGAGCAGGGCCCTCAATCCCTCTATTACTGTGTCACTATACCCCACTCTCTCTAACATGTAAACTCACTGAGCAGGGCCCTCAATCCCTCTGTTACTGTGTCACTATACCCCACTCCCTCTAACATGTAAACTCACCGAGCAGGCCCCTCAATCCCTCTGTTACTGTGTCACTATACCCCACTCCCTCTAGCATGTAAACTCACTGAGCAGGGCCCTCAATCCCTCTGTTAATGTCACTATACCCCACTCCCTCTAACATGTAAACTCACTGAGCAGGGCCCCTAATCCCTCTGTTACTGTGTCACTATACCCCACCCCCAACATGTAAGCCTCACCGAGCAGGGTCCTCAATCCCTATTACTGTGTCACTCATACCCACCCCTAACATGTAAGCTCACCGAGAAGGGCCTCAATCCCTCTGTTACTGTGTCACTATACCCCACTCCCTCTAACATGTAAACTCACTGAGCAGGGCCCTCAATCCCTCTTTTACTGTGTCACTATACCCCACTTCCTCTAACATGTAAACTCACTGAGCAGGCCCTCAATCCCTCTGTTACTGTCACTATACCCCAATCCCTCTAACATGTAAACTCACTGAGCAGGCCCTCAATCCCTCTGTTACTGTGTCACTATACCCCACTCCCTCTAACATGTAAACTCACTGAGCAGGGCCCCAATCCCTCTGTTACTGTGTCACTATACCCCCCTCCCTCTAACATGTAAACTCACTGAGCAGGGCCCTCAATCCCTCTGTTACTGTGTCACTATACCCCACTCCCTCTAACATGTAAGCTCACTGAGCAGGCCCTCAATCCCTCTGTTACTGTCACTATACCCCACTCCCTCTAGCATGTAAACTCACCGAGCAGGGCCTCTAATCCCTCTGTTACATTGTAAGTTACTATACTCCCACTCCTCTAGCATGTAAACTCACTGAGCAGCCTCAACTCCTCTGTTACTGTGTCACTATACCCCACTCCCTCTAACATGTAAACTCACTGAGCAGGCCCTCAATCCCTCTGTTACTGTGTCACTATACCCCACTCCCTCTAACATGTAAACTCACTGAGCAGGCCCTCAATCCCTCTGTTACTGTGTCACTATACCTCACTCCCTCTAACATGTAAACTCACTGAGCAGGGCCCTCAATCCCTCTGTTACTGTGTCACTATACCCCACTTCCTCTAACATGTAAACTCACTGAGCAGGGCCCTCAATCCCTCTGTTACTGTGTCACTATACCCCATTCCCTCTAACATGTAAACTCACTGAGCAGGGCTCAATCCCTCTGTTACTGTCACTATACCCCACTCCCTCTAACATGTAAACTCACTGAGTATTCCCTCAATCCTCTTGCTGTGTCACTATACTCCCACTCCCTCTAACATGTAAGCTCACTGAGCAGGGCCTCAACCTCTGCTGTGTCACTATACCTACTCCCCACATGTAAACTCACTGAGCAGGGCCCCTCAACTCTCTGTTACTGTGTCACTATACCCCCACTCCCCAACATGTAAACTCACTGAGCAGGCTCCCTCAATCCCTCTAAGTGTTGCTGCTCACTATACCTACTCCTAACATGTAAACTCACTGAGCAGTGACCTCTAATCCCTCTCGTTACTGTGTCACTATATTCCCACTCTCTAACATGTAAACTCTCACTGAGCAGGCCTCAATCCCTCTCTTGCTACTGTGTGTGTCACTATGCCCCCACCTCCCTCTAACAACATGTAAACTCACTGAGCAGGGTCCTCAATCCCTCTGTTACTGTGTCACTATACCCCACTCCCTCTAACATGTAAACTCACTGAGCAGGGCTCTCAATCCCTCTGTTACCGTGTCACTATACCCCACTCCCTCTAACATGTAAACTCACTGAGCAGGGCCCGCAATCCCTCTGTTACTGTGTGTCACTATACCCCACTCCCTCTAACATGTAAACTCACTGAGCAGGGCTCTCAATCCCTCTGTTACCGTGTCACTATACCCCACTCCCTCTAACATGTAAACTCACTGAGCAGGGCCCGCAATCCCTCTGTTACTGTGTCCACTATACCCCACTCCCTCTAACATGTAAACTCACTGAGCAGGGCCCTCAATCCCTCTGTTACTGTGTCACTATACCCCACTCCCTCTAACATGTAAACTCACTGAGCAGGGCCTCAATCCCTCTGTTACTGTCACTATACCCCACTCCCTGTAACATGTAAACTCACTGAGCAGGGGCCTCAATCCCTCTGTTACTGTGTCACTATACCCCACTCCCTCTAACATGTAAACTCACTGAGCAGGCCC